>OX381716.1:298444-973444 GCA_947462335.1 Harmothoe impar | reverse complement strand
ATCTTTGCAGTTTTTGAAAGGTAAATTATGGGTCTACCAGTGATACATGGTGTATCGATTTAAGCCATTGTCATGCGATAATCAGAATTCTAGATATGTTGATGTATCGGTTCTGGGGGTATCAATGACATCCCCCCCTCCCCCATCCTAGTTAGGGTGTGACGTTGGCTGGGACCATGGTTTAACTTACAAGAAAACATACACAGTACACACGCATGATTGAATACGCTGAGGCCAACTGTTTGAAAATCTTTTATTATGTTTTATTTTATATGATAAATTCAATTTTGCATTATTAGTAGTGAAGTTTGTCCGACTCATGGTAAATCTACCCTAGATCCAATGTTAATGTGGTCTGGTTTAGATATTGCAAAGCAGTTGAGGAAACCTTTTTGAGACATCAAACTACCCCCCCCCCCCCCCAGCATAAGGGGGGTGCCTTATCTCAGGTGCCGAGAGCCGCCTCTTGTTTCCCCATCAGCAGGTCCACTCTCCCAGCACAGCCTCTGTTACAGAGAGGAAGGAGTGCTTGGTGAGAGACTCTGCTGGGGGAGTGTGCAGGCCGCCCCTATCTGGGCGCTGATTGGTTGACGTTATCGGGTCACGTGGCTGTTATCGGGTCACGTGTTATCTGTGGCTCCCCCTGGCGGCCATGTTTGTGTTGAGGGGCGCGCTTCGCGGAGATGATAGCCCTGACGTGGTAGTCCTGACTGGGGCCCGTTTTTACCGACTCGTGATATTGTAATATGTTTTTATTGGGTTATCACTGCTTCCTACCCATCGGTTCCCATCGGTTCCCTTATACCTGTTTTATCTCTCGCTCTCTTTCTGCCTGCCTCCTTTCCTTCCTCCATCCTTCCTACAGGCCTCAGGCCTCACCGCCTCACTTTACTTCCTCTCCCCATCCCCCTTTCAGGTCACTATACCCTATTGTGACTATACTATAACATTGGAATTCTATTCCGCACTGATTCTCCTTTGTGAGACCTATAGCTGAAGCTGGTTCCTGGCCTGTACAAAATAGAGAGTTTTAGGGGTCATACATTTTTGAATGATTGGTAGTTGAATATACCTTATGCCAGCTGTCCAGATTGGGGAAGTGGTTAGGACACAGGCCTACCATTCAAAAGGTCCTGACTTCGAATCCATGCCAAGGCTGCATGGTTACCTGACCATTTTTCCTAGTTGGTCAGTAATAGCATTTGCAAATAAAATTATCTTAATTTTAGATCATTTATCTTGTGTAAGGTATCTTAACAGCCAAATTGTATACTATAATGATTTTGACCAACCAAAAAAAAAAAGCATTTTAAAATGGTTTGAGCCAAATAATCCTGGCATGGATTCGAAGGCAGGACCTCTGCATTGGCTGGCCTGTGTCCTAACCACTCCCCTAATCTGGACAGCTGACATAAGGCATATTCAACTACCAATCATTCAAAAAGTTTTGGCCCCTAAAACTCAAAATTTCGGACATGACAGGAACCAGCTTCAGCTGATCAGCTGGCTGCTATAGTAAGGAGAGGAAACAGCACTGGTACCAGACAAAATGGCGCTGTGCAGTGATCATCTTGCTAATGCGGAATATATACTGTTTGCCTGTTTTAAGTAATGTCTTCTTTGAATTTCTTGACATCCTTGACATTTTGTAAACCGTTAAGATATGAACATGGCAATTTGCAGTGTTGATCAAATACAATATTTACATGGCACATCAAGAGCTATGCCTATATCAGTCAACACCCCCAGGACTGAACACAATGCATGTATCTAGTTAGGAGAGAAGGTCTGGTAATGTAACGTGCCCCAGCTGGTGAGTAAGGGTTTGACCTCTGACTTCAGGATCTACCCTCTTATCGCCCACTTGGTTTTATGCCTCCCCACTTCCCTCCCCACTCCCCGCAGGTTTAGCCTTAGAAGTTAGATCCCCCCCCCCGTTATCAGCCTCTCTGTGGGTGCCGTCTGTTGGAGTCATCAGGCAGGGCTAATCCGCCATCTCACCCCCCCCCCCCCCTTCAGCCTGCTATTGGCAGTACAGCGTACAGTGTGGCTATATACCACAGCATCTCACCCCACCCTGCTGTATACTGTGAAAGTACTTTATTTCACTGGGTGTATATATATTTGCTATTAAAAAAAAAATTGTTATGCTTAAGTATGGAATAAATACCCGCGAAATTGCCGATTTTCACTTATCCTTCCCTGAAAATTAAAACCATGAAAATAAGTACTCTCGCGGTAGGCAGTACATTCTCAGGGCCGACTATTGATAGCAGAGTCTGGGCAAACTCATACAAAAACCTTTTTTGGGCTAACTTTTCATCAGGAGTAGGTCAATCAAATTCCTGTGCACAGCCTGACAGGAAGTCATAACATAAATATAGCAGATCTACCAATCCCATTTGGAGCCCTTGTGGCAGAAAAAGGTACTGGTTGAGCCGGCCTGTAGGCAGTTTAGTACGGCTACCACTTAAAGTTCACCACCTAAACCGCTGTAGAACTTCTAAAGTGTACCGTACCACTCAAAGTGCAGCACATCAGTCTACTTACCACTAGTACAACTCCTACTAGTAGCAGTGCCACCTACACTCAGTTACAGAGCAGTTAGGGACGTCCTCCTTCAGACCTGCACCAGGACATCACAGAGACAGTTCTGAGACTCCCCTTGTGTAGTTCTGAGACAACTCCATCTGGAGTCCATGTTACTATATTGAGCAATCCAATTCATTTACTTGGCCTTGTCTTACAGGGGCCTTGTGCCACAGAGAGGTGTATGTATATGTATATATATATATATATATATATATATATATATATATATATATATATATATATATATACATATATATATATATTTATATATATATATATATATACATATATATATATATAATTTTTTTTTATATATATGTATATCAATATATATATATATATATATATATATAAATATATATATATATATATATATATATATATATATATGTAGGGGATCAGTGATATCTCTGTGTCTGAGTAGTCTGCTCTCAGGGTTGGACTGCTCGAATAGTCACTGCTCCCCTCCCGGACCGATCCAGTAACGTAGGAAGCAGAGAAGAGTCAGACACGGGTTGGTAGTGCAATGGTTAGCACACTTGTCACCGGCGCAAGAGGTCTGTGGTTCAATCCCAAGCCGATCCAATGACTAAGTTTTTTGCGAACCCTACATATATATAAATATTTATACATAGTAGCAAACAAACAAGCAGGGAGGCAACAAAACTCTAATTAGGCCCTTCTACAGAAATCATATTTCCTTAAGAGCTTCCTGGAAGCTGGTTCAGCCTTCATTAACTGTGAATGCTCATGTTATAGGCGGGATATGTTTACCTTCAATGCGGTGTTGTACAGGTGTATTAAATACCAACTCAATGCTCGGAAATTGACTCTTCTTCTCAATATCCTCACCTAACTGTCAACACAAAATGTAAACGTAAATTTATATTTCCGCGTGTACACATTTTTCGCAAATTTGCAATTTAGCATGTATCTAAATTCATGGGTTTTGGAAATTTAGCCCTTTAATTTAATACTGTAAAGATATTTGCTTTTAAAAATTCCATGAAAATCACAAAAATATGTAGCGTAAGATCTTTAACATTTACAGTTAACTGTATGTCCTCAGTCTCATATGTATCCTGTGTCAGCTATCCTGTCATGTTTATCACACAGTATGTGCATATTTCACTTAGAATTGATTGTTTCTTATTATACTAACTGTGCCTCTTCTCATCTTCAGGTGAGTCCCTGCGACATTTACCGCTGAAAATGACGATTGAGATCTGAGTATGGTAGGTTGCAGTCGAGATTTTCAGATGTTTCACTGCTCTTTTACAGTTGATTACAACTAATATTGTTAATATTAGGCAGGCATGGTGGTTAATTGTGTACAGCTTGATCCAATTCTGTTCCTTCACTAGGTATAAAGCTGTCATTTAAAGATACTTTCAAGAACATACTTTAACAGTCTACCAGTACTACAATAGAGATCCCTGCAAGGGAATTGGCATAAAATGTCATAGGTATTGCTTCTGAATATAACAATTGAGCAATGCAGTAAAGAAAAGTACAGTTAAAGATTCAATGGAAGCTAGTTATGTTCTCAAAGTGAAATGTAGGAAATGTAGGAAAAGTAGGAAGACAAAATGAGCTGGTTGGTTTTGGGTGAAGGGGTCTGATGGGAATCCAACAGTCACATCTTGCTATAACCAGATTGCCTCCAGCATCCACTCCCAGGCCTCATTCTGTAACAGGGGGTGGCGCCACCTGAGCAGCAGGCCTCTCTGTACGTCTACAGCCATCCTCAGTCATCATGGCTACTGTAAATTCTCACGTAGAAGCGGCGGCAAGTATGCGAGTCAGATTGCTAGTGCGGCTTGTAGGATCAACCAAGAGTCAGCGTGTGGCTAATATCTGAGTTTGTGCTACTATGGTACAGGGATGGTACATTACTAAAGTCAGCATAATCAGATCGCCAGTGCGGCTTATAGGGTCGGCCCAAAGTCAGGGTGCAGCTTATGCACCAGTTAGGCTCATATGTTTCTAAGACTCTGCTAGGAGAATGCTGCCTCTGCTGCAGCATTGGCGCCCACAGAGAGGGATATTGGTGGCCCGGTGTGGCCCGGAATGGCCCCATCTGCAGCCTGGGGGGATGTCAGCACAGCGGTCCCCACTCACCCAGCACTGCAGACTCCATCGATAAGTTATCAGTGTCCCCGGGCCCCGCGCTGTATGCTTATTGAAATCTGGCCGCAAGGGGCCCTTATACCGCCCTCCTGTCACCCCCACCTCACCCCTATGTAGCCTGGTGTCGCCATCTAGTGGCACTGTAGTGGTCCTGAGGGCGGGCGCGGTGTCGGTTTTATTTACTCAGAGACGATTGTCTCCATGGCTGACCGATAGCGTCTGTATAATGGAGACGGGTTGTTCTGTCCCTATTTACTGTGTGCTGTGTGCTGTGTGCTGTATGTATTCTACCTACAACAGCAAAGCATACAGAAGACCTAGAGGTTAAGCACTGAAGATACTGGTAGTATATGTGGGGCGTACGACAGTGGTACGCCACGCTGGTGTGAGTGGGGCGTACCACAGCCACTCAGCCTCCTAGCATGGCAGCACATGGCAAATTTGAACTAAAATAATGTAAGATTAGGTGGAATAATTTGAAAACATCACTTGATTTGCATTTGGGATGTTGTACGCTACTTATGGACCCCTCGGACCCACTCATGGCTAATCAAGCCACTTGTTGGTATGAGGGCTCAATGGCGTGGCATACAACATGTCATATGCAAATTGCGTGGTGTTTTACGTTACTATTGTGTATGACAAAGAGAGGTGTATATACATACCTGCTGGCATACCACAGTGACCACCAAGAGACACACTCAGTCAATACTGTGATATACATGGTCAATCATCAATGCAGAGCTTGCGACACTTTCCCACATATTTAGGTAAGGTTACATATGCTTAGATAGGAAATTTCATGCAGTGTGACTTACTTTTGTTAGCCTTTCAGGAAGAAAGAGCAGGACTAGGTACCACAGGACCCTTACCTAGTGGTGGCAGGACTAGGTACCACAGGACCCTCACCTCATAGAGGCAGGACTAGGTACCACAGGACCCTTACCTAGTGGTGGCAGGACTAGGTACCACAGGACCCTCACCTAGTGGTGGCAGGACTAGGTACCACAGGACCCTCACCTAGTGGTGGCAGGACTAGGTACCACAGGACCCTCACCTCATAGAGGCAGGACTAGGTACCACAGGACCCTTACCTAGTGGTGGCAGGACTAGGTACCACAGGACCCTTACCTAGTGGTGGCAGGACTAGGTACCACAGGACCCTCACCTCATAGAGGCAGGACTAGGTACCACAGGACCCTTACCTAGTGGTGGCAGGACTAGGTACCACAGGACCCTCACCTAGTGGTGGCAGGACTAGGTACCACAGGACCCTCACCTCATAGAGGCAGGACTAGGTACCACAGGACCCTTACCTAGTGGTGGCAGGACTAGGTACCACAGGACCCTTACCTAGTGGTGGCAGGACTAGGTACCACCAGGACCCTTACCTAGTGGTGGCAGGACTAGGTACCACCAGGACCCTTACCTAGTGGTGGCAGGACTAGGTACCACCAGGACCCTTACCTAGTGGTGGCAGGACTAGGTACCACCAGGACCCTTACCTAGTGGTGGCAGGACTAGGTACCACCAGGACCCTTACCTAGTGGTGGCAGGACTAGGTACCACCAGGACCCTTACCTTGTAGTGGCAGGACCATTACCTAGCAGAGGCAGGAGTCTTTGCAGGCTAATGGATGAGGTCCCTGGGGTGACAGTCAGCCTACATGGATTCTCCTAACACACTAGCAGTGAGTTGTCCCACCCTAGGACGCCCTCTAATTGAATTTTACCCTCACTAGATGTACCTCCCCCAGCTGACTCTTCCTGAAGCCATGTTGGGAATGGCCAATGGATTTTTAATGGTCTGACCATTGAATATTGATCATGTCAACAACTTATAAAAGCCAACCTTGTAAAACAAGGAGAGGGGGTTGAGTTTGAATTTTACATAAAGCAAATTCTTTATGGAGGTTATTTTATTACCGTTTGGACTCTGATAGATGGAAAGAGCAACTTTGTTCACCCTTTAAGGATGCATGTCGCTAAAAGATGACATTTGTCAGCATGATGCACCAATGCAGCCCTGGTGAGTGACTCGCCAGTCTGCATTGGGGCATCATATCGACCCTTTGGGAGTGTCTCAACCCTGTAGGGTCGGCATGATGCTTGAATGCAGCACTGGCCAGTAACTCGCCAGTGCTGCATTCATTCATGATGACCACCAAGGGCATGATGTTGTAATGCATCATGTCGTCCTGAAAGGGTTAAGACATTTAACAGATCGAATAACTAAGAAGGCTGTAGATGATTAAAGAGTACGGGCTGGAAATTGCCTCATGATTACATTCCTGAAAATAGTAATAAATAAGCATTGAAACACTAAGCTCTGCTTTCTGTTCTAAACAACAATTAATCATCATTATACATTCCGTACAACTAGCTAGAGACTCAGCAAAGCTATGGCAAAAGGCAAATAAAGATATAGCCACCACAAATACGCGGAGCACTTCATAATTTAGACAATTGCCTGTGTTTTGAATTGGGTTCCAAATTCGACAAACAAACAGGTTGAACTTAATCTCCCAGGATTTTTGCGAGGCCGATGAGGAGGGAGATAACTGATTAAACTGCATGGGTGTATCCACAGAGCTCTCTGAGGACAACCTTAGTTCTATCTCTAGGGTAGCCTGCATTTCATAAATAGGGCCCCAGATGGGTAACATCGACAAGGCGACAAGACAAGGGACAAGGCAATGCTGGGGGTTGAGGACAAGGGAAAAGCCTACTTCTTTAAATCAACAAGGGACAAGACTCATTTCTTACGACCAACAAGGAACATTGGCCTTTCTTAGGATCGACGAGTGATACAGTTACCTCCCATCTTGGGCCCTATAAATGACCGCCACAGAATTTGGAGGATATTGTTCACCCTGGTCTCCTTTATTGTACTTCTGAAAAGCTTGTTAATGGGATCTTATACTAAAGAGAACAGTTGGTGCGGGTTTAACACTGTTGTCTTGGTGCCTAGAAGGGAGAGCAGTGAGCCCAGTCACTCTGGTTGCCTGATCTTCCTAAGGAGGGCTCTGGTAACAACCACTATGGCCTTGAACTTGGATTTGGTGGGTTTGGGCATCCAGTGCTGGTAGCTTGGAACCAGTAAACAGGAACCAGGGTGAATAGTGGGAGTTCCCCCGTCCTAACTTTTTGGTTCCAGGTCTGATTCCTGTCTGCTGGTTTCAAGCTAACCACAGGGATTCCCAAACTCAGCAAAAATCCAAGTTCAAGGTCATAGTGGTATCGCAACTGCCATTTTGTGCCAGATCAATACTTTGGCATATATTGGGATATATTGAGTCAGTGTGAGCAGTTGGTGTTGTCTGTGAGGGTTTATCCCTGTTGTCTCGGTGGCTATAGACCCCTGCATTAGGAAAGGATGAATTTTTCATAGTAAAGTTGTGTTTACGTTGGTTATAGCAGAATCCCGAAGTAGAATCCTCATAAAATTATCTGTAATAGCTATATTTGCAAACATTTCATATCAGGGGATGCACAGGACAGTTTTCTTCCAAATAGTGTATACGAGAATGCTCGATTTTGCGGTTAAATTTATCAATTTGTCTGTCATGCTTCAGAAATGTTCATCAAAAACTTCATCAACAACTTTTCAGAAGAAATAGACAGAGGTTCATGATGATCTGTCTGCCTCATGTGATATTATCCAAGGTACCACAAGTGGAGAAACCAGGAATTCAGATTGATTAGAGTGGATCTCTGTGTTTTTTTCATGTAGTTATTGATAAATTATAGCTAAAAAAGACATTTAAAGATTGGTTCCAAAGCTATTTTAGTGACATAATCATGGAGAAACAGCCCATGGAGAATGAGTTTCTCCACAGGGGTGTGGAGAACGGCCATTCTAGTACTCAAGCATAGTAACTTTGTTTCTCCACATGAAAAAATCCCCCATTCTTGCTGCAATGCTGTATAGAAGAGGCACTGCGCCCAGTGTGCTGGTGTAGGGGTTACTCTCGTTCCAAAATCCTTCCAAAGGAAGGCTCTGGTAACAGCCAAATGACCTTGAACTTGGGATTTTGCTGGGTCTGGTTGGCTGGAACCAGCGAACAGGAACAGGAAATGGAACCAGAATGTATGATGGTAGTTTTAGGTAGTTTTACCATCAGCCTTTCTGGTTCCATTTCCTGTTCCTGTTTGCTGGTTCCAACCTACCAGCAGGGGTTGCCAAGACCCAGCAAAATCCCAACATTTGGCAGTTACCAGAGCCTTCCTTCGGATTTGGGATTTGGGAACGAGAGTAGTGTAGGGCTGAGTGTGCCCAGTGCTGGTGTAGGGCCGCGTGTACTCAGTGAGGTCTGTACACAACACAACCTGCCCCCTGAAATTGCCTCCTGCCCTGCGGGTAGTGTGGGACCCATGCCGCACGGGGGCCTGCTGCTGTCGTGTAGGGTCAGGCTGCGGCAGCGCCATTTTGTAAGCTGCTGCCAGCCATACATATCCTCACATATTGTTTTAAGCATGTGGGGACCAGTGCTATAAGATATGGAATATAGTTTTAGTAGTTAAAAGACCAATATCACCACTCGTGCAGCTACAACATAGTAGACTAGAACCGTACTAGAACTTTAAATTGAGAAACGCTCAATGATTATGCCACTTTAAGCATTTGATTGGGCTCCAAATTTTAGTTATTTTGGGTTGTTTTAAGTCTAGAAATTGGCCCAATAGCAAAGGCACTTACCAGGAAATTGCGCTTATTTTGCCAAAATGTATATGGTACATTATTTGGCATAGTGTGTTCTGTCGGTAATTATTTATGGCAGTGATACCCTGTGAATCTATAGCAGAGGTTAGAGTTGTAGATTGCACCCAATAATAGAACAGTGGGGGGCAAACAAAAGCCACGTGAGTGAAACTTTATAGGGTACATGAACCATGTCTCACCTATTTAGACACATTAACACATTGTAAATTACCACAAAGGTTGATAGATTTTCCATAGCATAGGTGAACAGGACATATAATGTGTATCATTATACTGAGAACTGTAGACGAATACAACCAATATGCAGTGAATATGATTAAATTCAGTCTGATGGCAGTATCATGGTTAATCTACCCAACCACGTTGAGGCTTTTGTTTGACCCCAAAATCATCATAGTTCTGTGATGTAGCAGCAGAGGAAACTCTAACTTGTGCTACTGGATTGCTGAAAGATTGAATGATGTGCAAATTGAGCTAGGAGCCTCAGGACCCATTCCTTGTCCTGAGTCGTCTCGGCAGCACGACCCGCCGGGCGCTATTTACACGGTAAACACAATGTCAAAGAGCGACCCGACAAATCAATCATCAGAGTATTGAGCCATATTGTGCACAATGCCCCGAACATGGAAAATATCAACACAGCTCCCATTGTGCCTTGTTTAAACAGCATTAAGGCTTTTCAATTCCAGAATTAAACAAAACACAAAGTGATTAAGGAGGCTGGTTGTACTGGGTGTGAGTGCAGCACCCTGCCTGATACTCAATAATTGTGTAAACACTGATATTATCAACTCTCCATTCAATATGCCTTAGTCAAATAGCATCCAGGCTTCTTAAGTTAAACAAATACAAAGCACAACAGCTTGCAGAATTCCTGAATCATGTTTTAAAGCAGAAATTATCAAGTAGAACAAACTTTTCTGAAAAAGCACAGATTGCAAGTAGTTTCTTCCTCCGTGTACTGCAATACTTGTCAATGCTTTCAGGAATTGCAATACTGTTCGTACATGGCAGTTTTTAGGTCGGCATTTGCCGCTCATCCTGAGACAAATACGGCAGTCTGTCTGTGCGTCTCATTACTCCTGAATGAGGTAGTGCTCGGTAATAACCGACTCGCTCATAAAAAAACTGTCATGAAAAAGGGTCGTAAAATGGAGGTGCATATAGTAAATGAGCGGTCTGCTTTTAGCAAGGTGGCAGAGACATTACCCACCACCATTTTGTTTATAACAGGCTGGGGGTCGTTGTACTAAGGGCAGGGTTCTTGTTGATGTTAATAAGTTTCATTTTAGATTATTTAAACCCCCAGCGCCCTTATTAATAGGGCTGAGTACCTATCCCGGCTCCACTCCGACTGTCGCTGGAGGGGTACTGAGATCTGGACCTTTAAGCTACAATTTGTTAAACAAAACATGCATAATTATTTTGTGTGAATTCACATAGTTTCAATAAGGCGTCTACCCCTACCTAGTCCAACGAAATGAGAAATTGTTTGACAAATGTCGTAACATATTGAACTATCCATGTAGTAAAGACAATTCAAGGTTCATTCGATCAGAACATAAAAGTAGCTAATGTGAAAGATTATTAAGCCTGGGAATAATCTCTGCAAAGGGGGTTGTCTTCAGACCTGGAAATACTGCTCAGTATACACATGGATGAGCTTCTGTTTGGAATCTCTTTTTTATGCTGTAGGCAGGTTTAACTGAGAACACAGGTCACTGCTGTAGATCTCAGCCTCTGGTGACCAGACTCAGCTGATGAATGATAACAGAGAGATGATTAAAAGGTAATCTGCTTGCTTGTCATTCAGGAAATTAAAACCATTTAAAAACAAAAATAAACTGGAACGCACTCATGGAAAGAAGAGTGAAATATAAAAAGTAACATTCTGACGATCAAAGCTCAGGAAGCGCGCTGCATTAGGTTCACAAACATTAACTCCCGTGTTTTACAACCTTTCACAATATCCATTAACAATTAATGTCTTGCATTTATTTCTATTGCAAGAATCGGAGTTGAGCATGAGAATGTCAACACGCGGACAGCGCTTGGTGTGGTCAGCACAAAGCCATGGTTATTGAAGCGGCTTACAACCAGGGGGCGGGAAATTGATTGTTGTTAAAAAGCCTCAGGGGTTTGACATTAGGGGCTCCTGTGTTGACTTCACTGATCAGCATGTCGATGGTTCTGTGTTACAAGTAGGAGTCTGTAGTGGAGAAAAACACCATTATAAATTTAGTACACCCTACTTACAGTCTACCATAGTTTAGTCTATTTCACTTGTCTACAAAGTCTCATAATGTTAAAGGGATGTTTGACAAAAGAACCCTCAGGACACTATAAATGCATTATAAAATATGCCATTTAGAATGATCTGTAATAAAGCAGGGTAAAGAAGGTATATACGCTAACATACCAGACGCCTGCCCACTGTTACCCTACCTTCAGTTGGTCGACATACGACTTAGAACTACTCTGGAGTTGTACGCCACACTCAGAGCCTGGGAGTGGCATACAAGCACTTTCGATGCACCTCATCTGCCGTGGGTGGCTTCTATAGTTAAGAGATAGGGATCTTGTATGCTTTGTTGTCCTATGTATAATAAACTAACATACCAGACCTCTGCCCACTGTTAACCCCACCTTCAGGTGGTTGGCTCACAATACAGAGACGCGTCTCGTGTAAACGTATCGAGTCCCCCAGAACCCCACAGAGAGGTCACGTGGGCGGTCATCTGAGGCTGCAGCTCACAGCTTGTATACACACCCACACCACTGTTTACCTCCTACAGGGGAGAGTTCCACCCAGCTCCTACGGGGGAGAGTTCCACCCGGCCTCCTACAGGGGAGAGTTCCACCCAGCCTCCTATAGAGAGTTCCACCCAGCCTCCTACAGGGGAGAGTTCCACCCAGCCTCCTACAGAGGAGAGTTCCACCCAGCCTCCTACAGGGGAGAGTTCCACCCAGCCTCCTACAGAGGAGAGTTCCACCCAGCCTCCTACAGGGGAGAGTTCCACCCAGCCTCCTACAGGGGAGAGTTCCACCCAGCCTCCTATAGAGAGTTCCACCCAGCCTCCTACAGGGGAGAGTTCCACCCAACCTCCTACGGGGGAGAGTTCCGCCCAGCCTCCTACAGGGGAGAGTTCCACCCAGCCTCCTACAGGGGAGAGTTCCACCCGGCCTCCTGCAGGGGAGAGTTCCACCCAGCCTCCTGCAGGGGAGAGTTCCACCCAGCCTCCTGCAGGGGAGAGTTCCAACCAGCCTCCTACAGGGGAGAGTTCCACCCAGCCTCCTACAGGGGAGAGTTCCACCCAGCCTCCTACAGGGGAGAGTTCCACCCAGCCTCCTACAGGGGAGAGTTCCACCCAGCCTCCTACAGGGGAGAGTTCCACCCAGCCTCCTACAGGGGAGAGTAGATGTTGCGCTCGGAGAACAGATAGCTTCTTGCTGGGGGAGCTGCTGGCTTCCTGTCAGGATCTATGCTTGGAGATTAGCTGTCTTTCTGTCAGAAGCTGTGCTTGGAGAGCAGCTGGCTTCCTGTCAGAACCTGTGGTTGGAAATGATCTTGCTTCTTTTCAAGACCTTTTTTGGAAAGCAGATGGTTTCCTGTCAAAATATGTGCATGGAGAGTAAATGGCTTCTTGTCATAATATGTGCTTTGAGAGTTAATGGCTTCTTTTGAAGACCTATGCTGGGAGAGTAGCTGGCTTCTTGTCAGGAGCTGTGCTGGGAGAACTGGCTTGTTTAGCGGGATGGTTCAGTGTCCCTGTGCTGGCGGTGTATGTAAACAGTGGAGGGGAGGAGTGTCAGTGTCAGGGACCGCTAACAGGGCGTGCCTCCTACTGCCTCCTGGTGGCCTCTGCCAGCCTCCCGCGTGGAGGGCTAACCCTTTACAGACAGCCTTTTTGTTACTTACTATCGCTGCATTCATGTATCATGCCTATCCTACAGATGTGATACTCTCAGAGTAATCATGATGCACCAATGAAGTGCTGGTGACACCAGATGACGGTAAAGTCCCGGGTTGTCATGTAGCCATTACTTGGAGGTAGCATCATGTCTGCTGCAGCTGTAGGGGTAAAAGGAGTCATTGTGTACACAGGGTCAAGGGTAGGTGTGGCAGGTGGTATATGGACCATGGTACCCTCTTCATGCTGATCATTTCTGACAATCCTTTTTACTGAATCAATCATTTATAATCAGTATAAGGCATCTACACTTAATACTGGAGGATTTGGTGAAGCCACCAAACAGAACCTTAATTGGTAAAACTGTGGGGGGGGGGGGGGGGGGTCATTTAGAGAATGTACATCTCCCATGGAGGAGCATCCCTAAATGTCCTGTGGTTGGATTTATCACCTCTAGGGTCCTCTATCTGTCATGAATGACCACCATACACCTCTGATGTCTGATAGTGTGGATGTCAAAGGTTAGTGAGCCGCTTCTAAATGGCCATTTGAATGAGTTATCTACATGGTATGAGGGGATGGTATCTGATGTTATAGTTGAGGATCACATCCTCCCAGTAGCAGGTTTCACCGAATTCTCCAGTCTTGATTATAGGTGTTACTGACACGCCTGTTTTTATTTCCCACTTACTCAAAAAGAGGGTGTTACTAGTATCAGGGGTCAGGCAATGGTGAATCTATGGCATGTCCACCTGTTGTTAGCTGATTGAGCTTCTGACCTCCAAACATGGATGCCCTCATAGTCTAACGGCCAGGATCCAGAAAGGTTTGTCTCTAATAGAGAGGTTATTAACATAGGGAGAGTCTGCCAGGGGGGAGGGGGGTGCCAGTGTCTGCCACCCTCCTCCAGGGTGGAGGGCAGGTGTTTGTACACAGCATGTGGGGGGGGGGGGGCAGAGCTGTAGTACAGACATACTGACAGGGGACCCAAGCCGCAGGGGGAAAACAAAGCATGCTACCCAAACCCTTAAACTGGGTATCCTTGGTGTTCTATCTACTGTGGAAGAGCATTGTTGGTCTATCTGGCTGCTAGCCTATCTATATAAACTGCTTCAGAAAAGATGAGACCAGCTGTGGTATCTGGAACCCTAAGACGGACAAACCCTTACATTGCCTTGGGCACATGTCATTGCTGTGTTACAGTACTCCCACTGCTCATGTCTTGAAGCATGCACCCTACCATCCATAGATGCCGTCACTGCTGTATTGGGCAAGCAGCATATACATATCTGTCCTACTACTGTGCGGCAGACTACCACTATTTGTGGATGACACCTTGCCAACTTGAAATTTGTCCGAGGCGTCACAGTATACTTGGACGTTAAACGACCCAACCAATCAATCAATCAAATCCTGCTGATACACTGTATCCATTGGCGGATCCAGGGGGGGGGTGGCGACGGGCCCCCCCCCCCCCAAGAAAAAAAGGAAAAAAAGGGGAAGAGGAGAAAAAAAAAGAGAAGAAAAGAGGGAAAGAGATAAAGAGATTGTGGAGTATGATTCATAAGGCCTGACTGAGAGCCCCTGATTTGGAAGGGGGGATGTTCTAAAATGCATGAGAATGCACCATTTTAAGTCTAGACCAACAACATTTTCTGGGGGGCATGCCCCCATACCCCCTTAGTATAATGGGTGCGCTTCGCATGCGGGAAACGGATAGTCACTCCAGGTTGACCATTTTGGGCCCCCCCCCCCTCTAGACAATCCTGGATCCGCCACTGAGTATCACATGTAGATGATGTGCTGGTCTAGACACTGACCTCCCCCACTGCATGCCACTGTACATCAGGTGTGCTGATGAATGAATCATACATGTGTAGAAAACGTCAGAGAACAACTCCCATATACAGTCAGCCCTCACTTCCTCCAATGTGGAAAATGCAAGGAAAAATATCTGAGGAAGCAAATTATTTGAGGAAATAAGTCTAAATATACTGGAACATATAAGAATAGTTCCCAAAAAGCTGTCTGAGGAAGTGAGGGATCCGAGGTAGTAAATTTTGGAGGAAGTGATCATTTGACAGCCCCTTGAAAATGTGTATTATATTTACAGCCCCCTATTTTCTAAGTAATCAGATGACACCCCACTGTTAAGAGGCCTCTTCCATTTAATGTGAGGTTATTTTGGAATTATATATAGATTACTCAAGTGTTGTATGATATTTAAGGGTTCTTTTTAAAAATTTCAATTGTGACAGCCCCTGATTTTGTACTTTCCAGTCAGTAACAGCCCCAAATTTTTTACTTTTCTATGATTAACAGCCCCCTTTTTTCTTGCCCTGACGCGCACACAGCGACAGCTCTTCAGGGTTGTTACCGCAGTTGGTACACATTCCTATACTGAGTAAATTCTCGAGGAAGTGAGGGTTGACAGTAGCTGGTGTCCCCGTGTTGTAGTGTCCTGGATAGCGCCCGGTCTCAGCTGTGACTTTGTGACTGGTGTCCCCGTGTTGTAGTGTCCTGGATAGCACCCACCCTGTGGGTCTCAGCTGTGACTTTGTGACTGGTGTCCCCGTGTTGTAGTGTCCTGGATAGCGTCCACCCTGTGGGTCTCAGCTGTGACTTTGTGACTGGTGTCCCCGTGTTGTAGTGTCCTGGATAGCGCCCACCCTACAGGTCTCAGCTGTGACTTTATGACTGGTCTCAGCTGTGACTTTGTGACTGGTGTCCCCATGTTGTAGTGTCCTGGATAGTGCCCACCCTGTAGGTCTCAGCTGTGACTTTGTGACTGGGTGCTGCCTCTTTGGCTGGTCACACATGCCTTCTGGTAGTGGCAGCAGCTGATGCCAAGTATAACTGTTTAATCCTTTAAGGACAGCATGTCGCTAATAGTTAACATTTGTCATCATGACAAATTGTTATTTTGAAACTCCTGTCTGCTCTGTAAGTTATCAGGTTACAACCATAGATACCATATATGACTAGAACTCCAGGTGCCCTTCATACTGTATACTTAATGAAATATTGTACATAATGAACTCATCAGCGGAGGTAAGGCAATGCGCCAACATGCTGGTTATTAATACATTTCATATTTACTACATACTTTGAATGTATTATTAGACCCAATAAAAACCTTAAAATAAAGAAGCACCAATATAACTCTGGCAAGTAACTCGCCGGTGCTGCATTGGTGCATCATCCCAAACCTTCAGGAATGTATCTGCCCCGTTGGGTCTGTATTATGCTTTAATGTAGCTGTGAGTTACTCATGATAACACAGAGCATGATGCACTAAGGCATTATGCCGTCCTCAATGGGTTAAGAGCAGCATGATGCCCAAAGGCAGCAACGACTAACCCTTTAAGGACATTGATAATCTCATTTGGTGCCCCGAGCTATGAAATGTGGGCTTGTGTTGATCATGAAATACCTTGGGAGTGTATTAACCCAGATGGACCAATGAGATACATGAATGATGAATGCAGCACTGGTCAGTCAGTCAATTCTGCTGCATTCACGTATCATGGAGTCAATAGGGGCGCATACACAGACGTGTAAGAGCCCTTTGCTGCGTAGCTTCTAGTACATCATGCCAAGCGGCACAAACATCACCCTGAGGTTCATGAAGGGGGCGGAGGCTGGAAACGAGGACACACACAGTGGCATTCTACCAACATTACTCCTGCCTTTTCCACGATCATATTATCATAATTGAGCGAAGTGGTTTTGGTCTGGTTATTCATCTGTGTATTGACAATCTAGAGAATATAAATGTTAATGTAGTTGTCTTTTAGGATGAAGTTGGCCTCAACTGTTTAGAACCTTTAACTCAAGCAGGATCTAGAAACTTATGTCCCAGATATGTCTGAAGAATAGGTCCAAAGTCATGCTTTCATGTTATGTAAGGACTCCAGTTTAACCTATAGCTTTCTGTGGTAAATTATAAATTTCTATTTTCGCACTCTCACATACTCATCGTCTCCAATGGCATTCTCTATATCAGGAACCGATATTGGCACATCAAGCCGGCACCATGCGACACCCCGATACCTCGCCAGTCTGCCCCCTCTCCCCTTACTTCTCGCCCGGTACCATGGAAGCGCTGTGATAGAATGGCTACAGTATCGGAGACCTAGTGCTGTGGTAGAACATTGATGAAGAGAGATGGGAGGGCGGACAGCGCTCTAAAGGACCCCATACAGGACCAGGGCCGAGTGAATAAAGGCTCGTGTCAACCAGACATGATTCAGGAAGGCGCTTCTTGGGTGGCACGTTATAGTCCGTACACAACTAACTGTATAAGGTACCCTGCACTATAGTCTATACCAGGCTACCTATAGTCCATACACCACTACCTGAACAGGGTCCATGTACTAAAGTCTATACACCACTACCTGAACAGGGTCCATGTACTAAAGTCTATACAGAACTACCTGAATGTCCATAACCAATTACCTTGACATGGCCCCATGCAGTAATCAAGTAATATATTTGATCCCGTAGTGGATCTGATAAGTCTACAGGGTGACATTTCCTTTTTTACCTATGTTATCCTCTTGTTTCTGCTGGTATATATATATATCAGAAGACTGGTTTACAAAACCGCTAGTAACCAGACAGGTGGAAGGGAGGAGTGGATCTCAATTGACTCACACTTCTAGAAATTGATCTGGATCCAAGCAGCAACTTACACTACTGGTGAGTGTGGTGTTTTGGACCTGAGTAGGCCATAGCCCTGGTCATATCCGGATATCGGAAAACAATCTGGTTATTCAAAATAAAATATAAAGCAAGTGTTTGTACTAATAATTATACAGAATATGGTTCCTGTATGTTACACATATATAAATCATTTTAATATGTAAAATACTGAAGAACATATACAGAAAATGTACTAGCTTTCTGTTTTATGCTGTAGAAACCTTAATAATGGTCCGATTTACAAGACGTAAAAGCAGGCACTATACACCTTTATGCCAGACCAGGAGAGTTTTTGCTGGCTATAGCCGGTGTCCAGCAGGTTTTCGTATAGACTGCCTAACAGTAGGGTGCTTGCCAGGACATCTGCCATGATGTATAGTGTGGGGGACTGAGGCTGAGTAGGCCTGTCCCTTTACACAGCCCCTGACCGTGCCCAATGCTCGTTGCCGCTCGTTGCCATTCAGCCGGCGGTACGGAGCGCCTCGGTCGGTAATAAAACCTCAATGCTCCCCATTTACTGCAGCACATAGAGAACCTCCTCAGCACTGAGCCTCCCTACCCTCAGGGTGCTGCAGCTAACAGCCAGGTCTGCTGCTGTATGTATGTAAGGTCTGGGGTGTAGCATCAGCAGCAATAACCTTAATATTATCAGGTGTGGATTCAGGGGAGGAGGGCAGACCCTACATATGTCCCCCCCCTTTTTGGCCTCAAATTCGAGTATTTTTAAGCCACCTCGGGAACTGGGGGGGGGGGGTATTTTCACGGGGTTCTGTTCCCTCTTTCCAAGGCAAACTTTGCCCTCTTTTCAATTTTCAATTTTACCCATGATAACATTCCAGGACACGTGACAATCATAGCTCGTGAGGGGCCACAGGTTGCATTGTAAGCCTTATCCGGACCTCGTAAGAGATTTCCTACAGAAGTGAACGTCTTTGACTGTTTTAACCTACTTTGCAAAAATCATAACACATCGGGCACTCTTTAATTTTATGGGCCCTTTAGTCCCAAGACCAGTGCTTATGTGAGATCCTATTTTAGTGCTTAAGGAACATTTCAAGGCCTCTATTTCCCTACACTTATACACTCACATGGAACTGGTGCTTTATCGCAACAATAGCTTGTATCCTTTATATAGAAGCCCTATACCAGCAGGTTATAAGCTGGTAGCAGCATCAGCAGGACCTTCCCCTAGTTCTAGGTTCTGTTCAGCCTACACTGTGCCCTGATCCCATCTCTAAAACTAATCCTCTCTCCGCGGCTTCTTTTTACTCTATACCCGGCTCTTCTCCTGGATCGGGTTCCACCCCTGCAGTTTTACGACGCATGCATCTAACTAGAGTAGGTAAGGGGTCTGATGGGATGAGGGTATTTGGTTACTGTTATAGAGTCTGTAAGTGAAGGGGCTTATTCTGATATTTTATGTAGAACCTGGCATTATTATGCAATGCTAAGACCACCTACTCTACTGTGAAAATCTTTTCCAAACCAGACTAGAGTTAGAATTTCTGGTTACATTCATCAAGCATTCCAGGGTGCATAGGGTGTTGTTCCAAGGTCTGGAGAAGGCTTAAAATTCAACCTGTGGATCCTCATGAGCTATGATCATCACATGTCCTGGAACATTATCACGGGCGGATGTAAAATGTTAGCCTTGAAAAGAGGGCAGAATTTGCCGTAGGAAAGGGGGTCGGATTCCCGTGAAAATACCCCCCTCCTACCACAGTTCCTGAAGGGGCTGGTTACATAAAAATATACTCAAATTTTAGGCCAAAAAGGGGGATGGGTACATACGTAGGGTCTGCCTTCCTCCCCTGAATCCACGCCTGATAATATTGAGGTTACTGCTGGTGATGTAGCTAGTTAAGTAGCCCCCCGCCCCAGTGAGTGGCTCGTGTGAGTGGCTTGTGTGAGTGGCTCGTGTGAGTGGCTTGTGTGAGTGGCTCGTGTGAGTGGCTTGTGTGAGTGGCTCGTGTGAGTGGCTTGTGTGAGTGGCTCGTGTGAGTGGCTTGTGTGAGTGGCTTGTGTGAGTGGCTCGTGTGAGTGGCTCTGTGAGTGGCTCGTGTGAGTGGCTCGTGTGAGTGGCTCGTGTGAGTGGCTCGTGTGAGTGGCTCGTGTGAGTGGCTCGTGTGAGTGGCTGTGTGAGTGGCTCGTGTGAGTGGCTCGTGTGAGTGGCTGTGTGAGTGGCTCGTGTGAGTGGCTCGTGTGAGTGGCTGTGTGAGTGGCTGTGTGAGTGGCTGTGTGAGTGGCTGTGTGGGGTGAGTGTATGGGGAGTACCGGTCTAGGTTTATTACCGACTTATTTACGGCGGCTGTATGCGTGTAACACGGCTAGGTGTAAATTATCAGGGTGGTTATGGGGGATGACAGCCGTCGTCTGTCAGCAAGACGCCCACCACTCACTCTATACCTACACCTACTACAGGCCTCCTTCAGGCTACCACACCCTAGCCAGGAGTAGGGCTAACCCTACTATTAAAGTCTTTCTATTATTATTGATATTTACCCTATTTAACTGTGTTTTTTTTAAACTACAGGTGTGAGTGTCATGGGATTTTTCAGAAATAAATTTCTGAAAAGTTTCCATGTATCTCGACTAAGAATATAGAGTTCAGTATCGGGAAAAAAAACGGGAAGGACTTACTTGATTTAGTACTGAAGGAGTAGGGAATCCATTTCCTCGTCAACCTGATTACTCTTTCTATTATAACGTTTTAGATTATATTATTCTATTCTATTATTGATTGTGGAATTTGTTGTGGAATTTGTGGGAATTCTTAGAATTCTGGTTATTTTAGAGCCATTTGAGTCAAGGCCATGGTGCATCGGTTGTTACCGCAATTTGCACATTAAGTTCTGAGTACACTCCGATCCCTCACACATCCTACCATCACCTTGTAACCATACCTACTGTAAACCTACAACTAAAGCTAAGGCTTTTATCTTTTTTAAATTGCTAGGGCATTTTTAGAGTTATTTGAGTCAAGGCCAGGGTACACAGTTGTCGATTTGCAATTTGCGCGTTAAATTCTGAGTATGTTTCACTTGTTCACACACTCCACCCCAGCACCTTATAACCACACCCACTGTAACCCCACACCTAGAGCTAAGGCTTTTATCTTTTTCATATTAACTGAAAGCTGGCATTTTAAACACTGTACACGTGCCTTTGGCTTATTACCATGTTTTAAGATAATATTATAGTTGAAAAAAGAAGATATTATAAGTCAATATTTTTCTCAAAGTTCAGACTCAGCTAAGAATGAGAGTCTGATTATAGGGTGAGTTTTACGACATGCCGCTACACCCGTCCACCCCCCTATCTACAGCCACACCTCTGAAGACGCTTCACTAACAGTCTCACCAACCCTCGATAACATATCAACCTCCTCCTCACCTGCTTCACTAAAGACTCCAGGCGTCTCATCCAGGTCTGGATATCACGGTAACCATGGATACCTGGTCCCTCAGAGATAGCCCTGCAGGGTGGTGAGAGAGGTGAGATAAGGGTAGGGGGAGATACTACTACCAGTAACCTGGTAGGTACTATAAGTGTTAGTGCAGGTGTGTATCATCACATACCGTAGAGCTAATACCGCAGGACTCGGCTATGCCGCCATGGAGAAATTGAATTGATAAAACTGTAGAGAGGTAATCAGGAGGATGGACACATCTCAGAGGGGAACATCCCTATGTTTTCTGTAGTTTGGTTTATCAGCGCCAGGGTCGTCCATCCATCATAAATGACCGCCATACACCTCTGATGTCTGAGATTGTGGATGTCAAGAGAGGCGGAGCTTCTCCTAAATGGCTCTTTAAATGGGTCGGTTAAATGGTGTGAGGGTAAAGCGCATACCTGAATGTCCTGTGGTATTCTTTATCACATCCAGGGTGCACTGTCTGCCATAAATGACCACTGCAAGCCTGTGGTGTCTGAGAATGTGGTTGTCAGAATAGGGTGAGCTGCTCTTAAATCAGAGTAAATGGTGTGAGGTGATGGTAGCTGATGACCTATAATTGAAGATTACAGCCCCCCAGTTGGAGGTTACACCAGATTCTCCGGTCTTGACTGTAAGTCTTGGTACAACTCACGGATATAGCCAGTATTGCATGGTGGGTTCACGTATGGGGCGTACCAGCCCTCGGTGCATCTGCCTTTAAGCCTTTAAGCGTGAAGAGATGCGTGACCCTATCATGCAATACAAGCTTTATTACATGACCAGAAAACATTCATCTCCCCCTCTACCATATTTTGTTGATAAATCGCCGAGTTTTGTTGTTGAATCGCCGAGTGTTTTGCTTACATTGCCGCCATTGCTCTGTGATCACATGACCACCGTGCTGCATTCTGATTTGTTTAGAGCACCAGAAAGCGTACCACACGTAGGGGTAGTACGGAAAAACGTACCACACCCCCGGCTGGTACAATTCTCCTTCTGTGTTCTTACACAGGATTGTACCAATAACGTTAGGTCGTGTAATAAACTAAAGTATCTCCCATCTGAAGGCGGGCCCACGCGCTGGCTGGTGATTATACCCAAAAAGAGCTGCATCTCATTACTATCAAATACCATCACCTCACACCAGTTTAACAACCCATTCACAATCTCATTAATGAAATCCTCCTCCAGGGTTAACAATATGTCCCCCAGTCTGTGGTGGCCATTTAGGGCAGTCAGGTGACCCTGTAAGTAACATACCCTGTAGGTGATTTACCCCAGGACCTGCAATGTGGAACTCCCCTCTGAGAGTGTCACTGTTTGTGTACAGACCCCTGCAGTTTAATCTCCCTCTTTGCTAGCCTCACCAGACCCTGGCAGATTCACTTTAAAGGTATGTTAGATGAAATATGGGTTATAGCCTTTACAGTGCCAATCTGCAAAGTACTAGCTCTGACTGCCTTCCTCTCAGCTGGGTTAGTTTTCAAGAAGAGCTTACTATGATGAATTTATTAGATATCAAATAGATGGATTGATGCTGATTTCAGTATTGGCACAGTTGATGTACACATTGCATCCCTCAGCCTTCCCCCACACTGCCTCACCATGGTTACACACTGGGGCTGCTACAATGCCTCTGGGTATGTTACCATGGTAACGCTGTTAGATAATTAATAGCTGCTTAGCTTTGAGTTGTTTCGGCTACATTTCCTGTTGTTGGAGCATTAGTGTATTAACCCATTAAGGGCCGCATGGTGCTTTGATGTGCTCTACTCTTTGCTGAACTGATGCATGAATGCAGCACTGGTGGGAAACTTGCCATGGCTGCATGTAAGCATCATGCTCCTGATGCTGTATTAACTCCATAGGGTCGGCATAATGCTTAAATGAAGTTCTAGCAGATTGTTTGCTAGGACTGCATTCATGCATCACAAGGATAAAGGCTCGGTGATAAAGGGCTTAATACATCAATGTTTCAACAAAAGAGGGAATCTATTATTATTGTTGTTCTGGCCATCATTCTCTACAAGGAAAGTAACATTAAGAGGACTTATAGCTCATGCTGAGCAATGCACTGTCAACACCAGGATGGAAACTAACAGTGAATGGCAGAAGCAGCACATGGTTCGGGGATGCCCTTTAGTGCTATACTTTGCACTAGTCGCCTGCCACATCCACATCCAGGAGGTGCTGATCCCTTACACCTTACTGAGTGCTGAGTATTTTCAATTATGCTTAATACAGACCTTATAGAGACAGAGAGGCCAGGTTGTTAATGTTAATACCACTAGAGCTCCAGTGCTAAATTAAGAGCCACTCCTTGAACATAGATCCATACCAGCCATTATGATTTATGCCATATACACACACACATATATATATATATATATATATATATATATATATATATATATATATATATATATATATATATATCACAACCCTCCCTCCCCTGTATGTGTTAACCATAGAGAAGTGCCATAATGAGTCCCCCCCACCTGTGTGCTTGGTGTAGGTGCCAGGTGGTGTATTTCTGTCTGTCTACCCCCTATATATAGAGGCATCAAACAGGTATACTGAACTCTGCCATGAGGATGGGCTGCTTAATGGACATACATACTTCTAACCTAACCCTATCCCTATCCCTATCCCTTTCCCTATCCCTATCCCTATCCCTATCCCTAACCCTATCCCTATCCCTACCCCTATATATAGAGGCATTAAACAGGTATGGAGAACTCTGCCATGAGGACGGCCTGCTTACTGGACACACTTCTGGCTGTGCAACTGTCGAGTATCATTTTGAAATACAAGATTTACTATGCTTAAGCATTGAAGTGCATTGATGTTGCTGTATTTCATGGGCTAAGACAAAGTTGTCTTTCCATCATTAAATGGCTTCAAATGAAAAAAATAAACACAAATGCCAACTACATTGATACCATCACTCTTGTATTTCACCCCACTCAGCCTGCAGCTTTGTTGGATATGGTCCCAGCCCCCACTCATTAGATAGGTCAGAGATGATATCAATGGGCGTTGGCATTTGTCTATGTATCACATGATAAGAGTACTCCACATAACTACAGAACTATTAATACTCCCTAACAAGAGATGTTGTTCAATAGGAATAATCAAAACCTCAAACCCCGATGCAATACTGGATGGTCACTTGCTTACATGAACATTGTATGAATGTTGGCATTTCAGCAAGGATTGGACTGCTTGAAGTTATGCATTCATCAGTATCTTAAATTACAGTAAATGCCACTTAAAGCCGCTCAAATCTCATCAGATAGATAGATATAGTTTTAAAGCTGACACAGCTGAAGACTGGTGTAACAGGGCTTTTAGCCTACCCTATTACAAGTAAAGATGAGACCTGGTGTGAATGTAAGAAAGGTTTAATAAGTCCAAAGGTGTACAGCACAATAGTTGTAATTCCTCCATATAGTGTATGTCCAAATATAGCACAATAGTATACAATTCACAAGGCTCCTTTAAGTAAATAGTGTCCATGAATGTCAGTGGTAGATATGGTGTTTAACTGTTCTTGTATAGTTGGTGTACCATAGTGGGGTATCCCTTTTGTCCCAGCAGTCACCACGTGCGCAGCCCGCATGCCGCTTGGTCTCAGACCTGCTCATAGGGAGAGCAGCTCACAGAGCATGTGAAGCCCTCTGCTGTTTCCATACCAAAGTATCCTGTTCCCACACACCAGTGTTCTGTTTGGAAGATTGGCCTAAAGTTCTTTGGCAAGAGCCAGCAGCTATGTTTTGCCTAGCAGAATTACATATTCAGATTTGAACTTGGTGTAATGTCTAAAAATAGTAACAGTGTAATGCAGCTCCAGCCAATCCTGAAGCAGGAGCCCCAACAGGCCCCTCCATATAAGGAGACGTTGGTCTGACGTCATAGACTGCTATGACGTTGGAGGGCTCGGTGATTCCCCGTCATCCAAGGTGACTGGGTGTGAGTCCGCTCACAAGCCGTAAATCACCTGACGCACAACGCACCCGGATAGTCACAGAGTGCAGTCACATTAAAGGAGATGTGTAACAGTTACTGTTCAGATATAGAGAATATGCCAAAGTTACACTAAATGCAATATATTGGAATCTAGCTCTATCACACTGGTCAGCAGGTTCACAGGGCCCGCTCAGACTGAGCCTGGAATCTCACCGCGACATTTCTGTGACATTAACTCGACATTTAATTGACTTAAAGCCCCTCAAAGAGTGGCTCTAAGTAATAGGATATTTACTTAAATGCCAACCTTCATGCAGTATAGACTGGAGCATGGTGACACTAATTGACCCTACTGCCCCTACAGGGCTCCCAACACAGGCTAACTACCATTTTCCAAAATCCACAAATTAAATCCACGCGAAATTGTGCTTATTAGCCAATCTGTGAAAATGTATACCGCAAAAATATCTAGATATACAGGAAGGGTTATTGCCAGTTGTGGTGGAGAGATGCTAGGTTCTACCACAGCGGTGGGCAGCTGGGCAGGGTGATCCCATTGACGCCTATGTTAACCAAAACGAGGCACTGGGCAGGTGATCTGACAGATCACTGCCCAGTGACTTTTTTGTTTGGGTGGGACAGAATTTTGTGTCAATATAAGGTTATTTCCAAATTATTATGGTATAAATTATCATAAAATTGCTTTGGTAGAACCCTGATCACCCCCTCAGTGATCCTAGGCCCAAACCCGACACTGAGGGGCCTCGGGCAGTGATCCCACGGCCCAACCCCTCCACATCGGGAATGATCAGTTAGACCACCCAGCACAGAGTGCCACAAGGGAGTCATGGTTGCAGGACACATTACCCCCATTGTGTATTTACAGATGACTCTTCAAATCAATATAGCTTCAAAATCTAAGACTAGCTGACGTCTATAACCAGCTGACGTCTATAGCCAGCTAAAGTCCTGACATCTATAACTGACGTCTTTGACCGGCTGGTGTATATGACCAGGTAGCTCGTATCACTGCCAACTGTTTGTACAATTAAGAATGGTGTGCCACTATAAAGTTTATATGTCATCAATAGTTAAGACTGCATGGCGGCTTTAAGAAATTAATCCACTATGTATATACATGTTACACCATATTCCCTTCCCTGCTATATTGATATTAGGCCAATATAAAATACAGTGTTGATTGTACTGGTCTCTACTTGATATATTATATATATATGAACTGACCAGACTAAAGAGTTTTAGTTTCCAACCACAAGTCCAGTGACTGTGGGAATGCCTTGACCTTCCCCCCAGTCGGCCTCATCATTGGTCTATACACGGTCAATTCTGTCCTGTTAACCCTTTAAGGACGGCATGTCGCTTAACGACAACACTTGATTCACCAATGCAGCACCAGCGGGTAACTCGCCGGTGTTGCATTTGTGCATCATGCCGACCCTTCAGGAGTGAATCAACCCCATGAGGTCCGTATGATGCTTGAATGCAGCCCTGGCTGGTTACTCACCAGGGCTGCATTAAAGCATCACGACAACCAGGGACATGATGCGTGAATGCGCTATGCGGCCATTACAGGGTTGAGAGCCTGGTGAGGTGGAGGGCAGCATTAAGGAAGCAGCTGCTGCCTCCCAGGCCGACCACTCACTGCCCCTAGTGTGCCCCAAGTGGTACAATCCTAACCACCGGATGGTTTTCGGGGGAACCAATCTAAGGCAAAGATAGATTTACAAAAGTTGTCTCAGTTTTTCTCAGAGGCAAATATGAGCAAATTTAAGATACACAAAATTTGGGGGTTGGGGGGCTCTGCCCCCGATTTGTCAAATAAACTAATTAAACTAACTAGCACTGTGCTTGGAGAGTTCAAGTAGTACACAAACAGAGACTATGGCCATTTCTGTCGCCACCTCAGATCTCATTACAGAGTGACGTAGTGGTTAGGATTGTAGGGTCTCCAGTCTGTACCCACCTCCACTGGGTACTGGGGTCAGTTAACTCCAAATGTGTGCATGGCTGCTATTGGCTACACTAAAACATTTCAGTAGTTTTTGGAACTGGAGGCTCCCCTTAGCTGAATGAGCTGGTGCTTTATAACTGTCCATTTTCCAGTGGAGGCTCACACAACCACCCTCCATCCCACTCACAGCACTTTGTACTTCATCTGTCTTGTTGCAGCATTTAGGGGCGTTTGGTCAAGTTTCAGCCAAATACTGGTCGTATTTGTTTCAGAAAATGAGGCCGTTATGAGGGGGGAGGGCAAAAATGTGGATGCCCCCAAATTTGAGCGGGTGAGCTTAAGGGGTAAAAATTGTCCACCCTTCATGGGGACAGGTGGAAACAATTTAGGCTACCCGTGCAGAAAGTCACCGCCTCCCCCTTATTGCCCTCAGTACCCCTCCAGTGACAGTTGGAGTGGAGTCGGGACAGGTACTCAGCCCTATATATAGGGGTGCTGGAGGTTTAAAGATTATGGAAACAAACTCTTTTCTGTAGAAGGCTGTGGAAAAGGGACAAGTTGTTCTCACTTATGGATGGCAGTACTGCTGACTGACTGCATCCACCCCACCCAACAGTCAGCTGTCTACAGATGCTACCCCTGAGGCAGGGAATACTTCCCGATCAATAAGACAACTAGAAATAGTAATTTCCACCTGTCAGATTCTCAAATAAAGACAACCATCCCAATACACAGGAGTAGTGTTTATAAATAGTGGCACTACCTACCCTGGATGTACCCCAGATACCAGGGGGGTCTTTCAGAACAACTGACGTGGTCGTAGGCAAATGTATGTGATGAAACCTGTTTGACGACCATTTCCTGTTGAAATCTATAGAAAATAAATGTAAATACCACATTTTGCCAGCTACAAATGCCCTCTTCAATTGTAAATATTGCAATATTGGCAAAATCTCATTATGCCGACTGACGAGTCCGTTCTGAAAGTCCCTCCTGGACTACTGTGCCGGCTGTGAGGGAGCCGTCAGAATGTAACAACAGGGGACACTGCAGTAAATCTGGCATTTAAGCAAATATTGGACTGCTTAAAGTCACACTTTAACAGGTTTAATTCAATTGAATACTACTTAACTCTGTATAAATGTCATTATGACCTGTCCACAACCTTACCATATTTTGAACTTGAACTTAAAGCAACTTGAAGCATTAAAAGTGTTGCATAAAAGCTAATGTTCATGCAGGGCGGATAAGATTAAAAATGTTGCCTTTCTGTGAATTTCTTTTTGTTTATAATGAACTGGCCTCCTTTGAGTTACTGGTGCACCGGGCTTTCCCCTTAACCCTTTAAGGGCCGCTGCTGCCCCTGGGCAGCATCTAAAATACCCTTGAAAAACCGCTGCTGCCATAGGGCAGCAAAATTGCTACCCTAGGGCAACAGTACCACTAAATTTCAGCTCCTGCTATGAAACAAAGAATACAAATTTTTGAATGAATCCAAAAATATTTAACATAATTACTACGTCCCCTTATCAAAAAGGTGTAAATTCTGTCTCCAATGCAACTTATTTTACTCCTTAGCCACTGTCCCAGGGACCACATACTTGCAAAATTGCATATTCCCATGGCATAGGGCCGGTGGTTAAGTCCCAAATGACATTTTTCAAGGCCAGCAAGGAAAGGGTTTAAAGAACATTCTTTTAGCCCCTCAAGTACCCATTTAGGGGTCCAATTGAATTAGCCCCCCCCCCCGCCAATATCAACATGTGACTGCTACCTTACCTACTATGTATGACGTCACCAGGTGACACTTATAGTCACCCGTACCTGAGGATATTAACCCCGCCCGAGATCCCGCCCGACACCCGACCCGGCTGACACCCCGCCCCACAGGAATAGTAACATAGGGTTGGGTCGTTGTCTTCAGGCCCAGCTATTGATAAACTGGTGTGACTTTCAGCTGACAAAGCACTAATACTGTGAACTTCAGCTTCAGAGAAGGCCTTCTTTATGGATCTCCTTCTTTATAAATCTCCTTCTTTATAGATCACCTTTTTGTTGCTCCTGATTAAAAAGAAAACCTCACTAGAAGGACCACCTGTGGATTCTTATAGCAATGGTATATCCTTACATGCCATTGGCATAGGGAAAACTGAGAGGGAGGGAGTGGCGGATCCAGGATGCTGGGAAGTGGGATGTGCTATTGGAAACACTATGGGGATGAATCAACGATGCTTGAATGCAACACGAGCGCTGCATCCATGCATCATGACGACTAAGGACATATGGCATCATGCTGCTGGAACTGTTTAAACTCCTGGCCGCAGTATGTCAATTTTACACTTTTCTGAAAGCCTAGAGTGTCCCCTCTAACATGAAATCAAGAAGAACCAGTATGGTGCAGGAATTTTTATTCTATAGCCGATGGAAGGTAAAAAACACTAGAAAACACCCAAAAGTGGCATTTTTCAAAATTCTGACCCATATAAAGGGCTGAGTACCTGTCATGCCTGCACTCCGACTGTTGCTGTCAGGTCAGCAACTTCTCTGCCTCCAAGGGTATAAGAACACATGCATGCGAGGGTATACAATGTATCAGAAAGCATTTGTTAAGAGTTCCTTAATAATTCAGACACTGCGCACATTGCTGCACCTGTGTGTATTGTGCTGTATTGTGTTCTTCATAAAGACATGGGCTGAGGGAACCCACTCTGCAATGACTGACAAGCTGTGCAGCTATTGGTCTATATTTTATACATATCATAATGGTTGTATTTGTCCTGGGTTTTCTCTTTCCATCGGTTGACTACCTACCTACATACCTACCTACCTACCTGCCTAGCTACCTACCTACCTGCCTACCTACCTACCTACCTGCCTACCTACCTACCTACCTGCCTACCTACCTACCTACCTGCCTACCTACCTACCTACCTACCTGCCTACCTACCTACCTACCTGCCTACCTACCTACCTACCTACCTGCCTACCTACCTACCTACCTGCCTACCTACCTACCTACCTACCTACCTGCCTACCTACCTACCTACCTGCCTACCTACCTACCTACCTACCTGCCTACCTACCTACCTACCTGCCTACCTACCTACCTACCTACCTGCCTACCTACCTACCTACCTGCCTACCTACCTACCTACCTACCTACCTACCTGCCTACCTACCTACCTACCTACCTGCCTACCTACCTACCTACCTACCTGCCTACCTACCTACCTACCTGCCTACCTACCTACCTACCTGCCTACCTACCTACCTACCTGCCTACCTACCTACCTACCTACCTGCCTACCTACCTACCTACCTACCTACCTACCTACCTACATACCTGCCTACCTACCTACCTACCTGCCTACCTACCTACCTGCCTACCTGCCTACCTACCTACCTACCTACCTACCTATTTGCCTGCCTACCTGCCTACCTACCTACCTACCTACCTACCTACCTACCTGCCTACCTGCCTACCTACCTACCTACCTACCTACCTACCTATTTGCCTGCCTACAAGCCTGACTCTGTTCTCCCTTCTCAAATTCTGCTTGCCTGCCCACCCCTGCCTGCCTGCCTGTCTGCCTGATATCTGTATGCCTGTCTCTGGTCCCTTCCCTACTAGTCTGTCTGTCTGTCTACAGTCCCCCTTCTGTGCCTCCCATCGCTCTACACACATAACCTTCCTACCCCGACATCCTCCCTCACTCACCCCCTCTTTGTTCCAACCGTCCCAGGTGGACCCATGCCTTCACCCCCCCCCCCCCCCCCACCACCTTCTATATTTAGTAGGCACAGTACTTCATTTCTACAACAACAGATATACTTAGATGAACTATAAAGGTCTTGGTATTGATTTACAAACATGGTTTACGTAGCTCTGGGCGCCACTTGTAATGTACCTGAATGGGCGGACTGTAGTGCTTTGTTTAAACACCTGCTAACTTGTAATTTCAATATCATAAAATCACATTGGCACTCATATAAGAGGCCCTTTTTTTCAAGGTACAGGTTGTAGTACTCATTACTTATCTAAATACCCTGTGCTACATGGGACAGACACTTATATTTGTCTAAACCTACCCTTAACCCTTTAAGGACGAATGTTGCTAAAAGATGACATCTGTTGTCATGATGCACCAATGCAGTCCCGGTGAGTAACTCGCCAGTGCTACATTGGTGCATCATGCCGACTCTCTGGGAGTATCTAAGACGTCATAAGGTCAGCATGATGCTTGAAGACAGCCCTGGCAAGTTACTCGCCAGGGCTGCCTTCATGCATCATGCCGACAGTGTCATGACTTGTGTGGTATTCACTCAAAACGTGAAAAGCGATTTATCAAAGGTTAATCAATTGAGGAAAGTATAAATCAGTTGGTCTGCACTGCATGTTGAAAATCTTTAAGAGAAAATAACAAACATAAAGTGCTATGTAAATATATTGAATATCTTATCAAAAAGGAAGAAAATTCACAGCAATATATCTGATAGAATGAAAAGCATGTTTAAGGCAAACCAATACAATTATTACATTAAAATGATGAGAATGCTGTCAAAGTCACAAGGACTTAAAGGGTTAAAGGCGTCATTACGGTATGGTGTGTGGAGTACAGGTGTACATGTACACTGATCAGACAGGTGGGGTTAAGTGGTAGCACAGGTAACGGGGCAGCACTGATTGTAGACGACAACGACTTCAGTAGAAGGGGCAGACAGGGTTACATTAAAGGTACCGCCAGATGTCACTATTGATGACTGCGTCTCTTTAAGGCTACAGAGATCAGTGCAGTAGAAAAGGGTAAATGCAGCCTGCATTACCTTAAGTTACCCCTTATGGGCGGCAAGTCTCTAAATGATGACATTTGTCGTCATGATGCAACAGCGCAGCCCTGGCAAGTAGCTCACCGGTGCTGCATTGGTGCATCATGCCAACCCTTTGGGAGTGTCTTGACCCCGTAAGTTTGGTAGGCATGAACCTTGAATGCAGCGCTTGTCAGTGACTCGCCAGGGCTGCATTCATGCATCGTGTTTACCAAGCGCCTGATGCGCTAATACGTTATGTCATCCCTAAAGGGTTAACACTGTAAGGACAGTGCTGCATCTGTCGCCATGATGCACCAATGACTGTGCGTTTATTTAGGCAGCACTATACATATATGGTCTGCATGTTGCATAGTGTATAAACAGTCTGGTGCTGTCCTCAAAGGCCCAGGTCTCGGTACCCTTCCAGCGACAGTCGGAGTGGAGCCGGGACCGGTACTCAGACCTATTTATAGGGGCGCTGGGGCTTTAACGAGGTATCCGGATATAACATGAGTATTACAAGACATGCACATGAAAGCTGAAAGGTACACCGAGTCAATGCCTGATTGTCCTGACATTGGAGACAACTGGGTCAATTATAAACCGCACTACCGACACAAGTGTGTCAATCTTTGTGACAAACACAAATGCTTTAGATGATGATTAGGGACAGGTGCGGAAACTTGTAATCTGTACTGAATACAGGGAGCTGGGGACGGTTTATGCTGCAGTTAGTATCGATCCTGTCACATGAAAGTATATTCAGATTAAAGGTTGTCAGCTTTTTTGAATAGGTTGAATCCAATGCTGCAGCTAAGTATAGGTCCCTGTAAGCTACAACCAGGTAAAGAAATGCCAATAACCTTTAAGGAACAGGTTAGGTACATCTCCACACCCAGGTAGAGGCTGGGATATCTGTAACATACCACCAGGTAAGGAAATGGCAGGATATGGGGAAGCTTTGTGGAATTGACATATAGGGAAGTGAGAAGTTATAGTAGCCCTAGCTGGTAACATGCTAGGTAGAGGTTGGGTATCTGTAACATACCACCAGGTAAGGAAATGGCAGGATATGGGGGGGGGGAGGCTTTGTTGCATTGACATTTATGGAAGTGAGAAGTTATAGCGGTTGTGGTTAGTTGTTGGGAATATGTGGGGAACAATACAGATGATTCTGCCAATGTACAGGACAATGTCACATTGTTTTAACTCCTCAATGACCACATGGTGCTTGAAGGCTGCATTTATTGATAATTTGAATGATGTCACCCGGTCAAACCCCCTCTCTCCACACCTAAGGTAATAGGGAGCAGATGGAGAAAGGTGTGGATTGCAGGGTATCACCGCTCTTAGTCTTATCAGTTACCATTGTTCTGGTCTGGGGAGGAGGCAGATAAGAGCTTACCCAGGTGGAGTACTAGTATAGTAGAACAGGACGGCCTTCATAAACAGGTAGCCTGTATTTTCAGGCTGCCCAGCCTGTCTATCCAGGCCGCCCCTTTACACTCTCCAATCACAGCAGGCTGCTATACCCGGCTGGGAGCCTGGTGTAGCAGGAGGGACATCAGGCTTTCATACCTACTCCAAGCTACTTGTATCTGCTATACTTGTATCCCAATGAATAAAATAGTGATTTAAACTCATAATATGCAGAAATGCAATGGACCAAGCACATAATGCATCCATAACTTGGTAGTTGATATATTCATCTATACACTCAATAGGTGTATACACTTGCAAATATCATATAAAAATCGCAAATATGATTATGCAAAAGCTACAGTATAAACACAGTGGTGTAACAGAGCAACCCTAAATACCAGGCTGAGCAACCTGTAAAAACAGCCTGGGTTGGATGCCCAGGCGGTATTTTAAATCCAGGCAGTCTTCCACCTGTTACCAATAGGCCTATGCTAAAATCCAAGATGGCCGTCAGGGGTCTTTCAAGCAATATGGCAGCGCCCATTGTTCAATATGACTGCGCCGTATACAAGCACAGGAGTCTTTTGAAACTGACACCGTATCGAATCGATACGGTATAATGAAATATCTGATGGCAGTATTTGTGTCTGCCTAGCATCGTGCCTTATTGCCGGTTCGTAGTGCAGGGGATGACAACAAGAGCCCCTTCATCCCGTTAGTTCTCCCCATCCCCGTCCAGCCACGACGTATACTACGAGGACACACACTTCTTCAACTGAAAGTAATGAGGTCCAAGAAGAACATTTACGACAAAAGTCCGCTGTTCCGGGGCATCCCATCATGGAATCGCCTAGACGCTGACACTCAACGTATTCAAGACAACAAAAGATTCTTATCATCACTAAAGTAATTCTAACTGACCCATTGAAGGTCACTCATGAAGAACCTCATACTCTAACTGGCTTAATTTGACTGTACATAGTATCTATTAATAAGCTTAGGCAAACAAACTCTATCCCGACCCTCTCCTTTATGTGAGGCGACTATGGCATTGAAATGAAAAAGATCCTGCGCTACCATTGTAATCATCGTCTATGCCAATAAAAATCAATCAATCAATCATATCAATCCCCTTCAACCCTTTAAAGGTGGCATAATGCCTTAACGCATCATACCCCTGCTCGTCATGATGCATGAATGCAGCCCTGGCAAGTGACTCACCAGTGCTGCATTTAAGCATCAAGCTGACCATATGGGGTTGAGACACTCTTGAGGGGTCAGTATGATGCACCAATGCGAGTCACTCGCCGGAGCTGCATTGGTGCATCATGACGACACATGTCATCTTTTAGCGACATCCATCCTTCAAGGGTTAGAGTGTACATGTTACAGACACTACCTGGTCGTCATACCATAACATGGCTACTCTCATTCCGACTATCATGGTTGTGCCCAGTCCATTAAAGCCATAGTCTGTACATTATAAATCATGATTATTTCATGTTAGTCATGACACTAAAATATCAGCCATTACCATGCAGAAGCTGCCTGCCGCTCCGTCACTGACAGTGTAGCCAGGGAACAGTTGATGTAGCGTTAACCCTTTAGGGACCACATGTCGCTTAAAGATGACGTTCATTGTCAGTCGTTGTTGATGTAGCCCTGGCAAGTAGCTCTTTGGCGCTGTATTGGTACATCATACCGACCCTTTGGGGATGTCTCAACCCTGTGAAGCTGTCATGATGCACTTGGGAGTTAGTTCACTATTGCATTATAGTGACCAAGGGCATGATGCATTAATGAATCATGCCCTCCTAAAAGGGTTACTATGAGCACACTGACCCGCGTATTAATACATTGTTCACTTTGTCCCGTGCTGCAGCATACCCTGGGCGGGGTGTATGCATATTAATTGTTCACTTTGCGGTGTGCTGTCAGGCTTTTAGCGCTGATAGTCGGGCAGCCATTAAGTATATCTACACAGGACAGATACATTGATAGCGTTTTGTACAGCCGTACGCGGGACCCATCAACCACAACAAAACACCACTACCGCTCCCTGCAATAACGTATGGGCTTTTACTCCTTTTATCACTCACCCTCCGTATTATCACCCAGTCCCTCTATTATCGCCCACTGGCTTGTATTATCGCTCAGGCCCAGGCCTGGCTGTGGGGTTACATTTTTAATGCTAGGTGGGGCCCGCCACTACAGGAATACATCACCTGCTGGCCTTTTGATGAACTAACTGCGCCGCGGTGCGTATTGTAATGGAGCCGGGTGATAATAGGGTAAAAGGTCCATACAGTCGCAGCAGACAGTTGTAAAGCAGCAATACCAGGGCCGCACAGTGCTTTGTCTGGGCCCGGCTTGTACTACAGCAATGGTTGGATGACGCTCTGCTTTTATTTTAGTGACTTGAAAATTTAATCTGTTCAGAATGTTCAGATGTTATAAAATGTGTCAAGTTTGTAATTTAAAGCCAAAGGTGGGCATATAAAAATTCCATGGTGCATTGTCCAACTTTGCGTGAGGAAAGATTTTGATCATGAACAAATGTTTGTACCAATTCTCCCCGGGTGTTGGTGAATTTGATTACGTGTTACAGATTGCGGCATTCAGAGCAAACCGCAGCCGATTCATGTCAAACATCATGTTGATGCCCCCTTTGTTATGGTGGTAATGACATTACAGCCCATGCTGCCTTTTAAAAAGATAAATAAAGCAGTGTTTTATTAAATCAGGCAAATATGCTTATCAATAATTAAAGGTTGATATTCTTTGTCGAAAACCTTCCCAAATGACAAACCGGATTGTTTGAATTTTGTGACAAAGTGCTACTGGTGTGATGCATTTTCAGAAATATTGAGCTAAATGTTTGGAGTCAAATTTAGCCATGTAATTTGATTTTGATAATGTTGATCGGAAACAACCGTTTCTAAGGTGACCTTGCCTATCTTGTATATTACGTATTTATACCACAGTTGCCTGTCTGCCCAACATGTACAAACCAATCACAAAGCAATCACTGGGTACAAGTCAGATATGGTATAGGTAGTATAAGACTAAGACAATGGTAATTATCCTCAGCTGGTGCCTTGGACCATTACCTCGTCCATATAGGGCAGGTAGGGTATATGTCACATGTATCCTATAACACTCATACATTGACTCACTTGTTTTTATGATATTCCATGAGATAATTTCAGGGAAAGAACAATAAGCCCTGATTCAAGAAACATAAATAATAGTTTCACTGAAGTTTTGGATATTTTGTCGGCCAAAAATATGTGAATTACATACCTATGCAGAATCATACCCGTCTTTTAAACTACACTACTGTTCTTAGAATTACTATATCGATGACAATAGACAATAGAAACCATACCATGCACCATACCTACTCTGGGGGGGGGGGGGTGAGGAGTAACTCCCCTCTGCACAGTGCGACTAATGTTATAAGTGTAGACCACAATCAGCTAAACCCGATTACAGAGATGAAAAGGCTGTCGCAAAATTGGATTTCTGCATCTCTGTATACCGCCCTTTTACACTGCTGTCTGCTGTAGACTAAGGCAGGTAGGGTATATGTCGCATACCAGAATGTAACCCTTTAATGAATGGCATGGTGCCTGAAGGCTTATGTATCATCATGACCCACCAATGTAATGCCATAGGATTGACATGATTCGTGGATACAGTATACAGGCAAGTTACTCAGCAGGGCTACATTTTAAGCGAAAAATGTCATGGAAATTGACTCAGCTAAGTATACACTTATCATGTAACTTTTTGACCCTCCGTAGCATGACATTCTTCCAACATTGACAATCTCAACAATTTTGGTCAATAAATAGTTAAATCAAGGAATCTAAGGCTGCAATTGACTATAAACATACAACACTGAAGCACTACCCGACCCTTGACGTGCCCAGTGCAGTGCAGCTAGTGACCTGGACGTCCCTCATTGAGGTGGTCAGTGTGAGGAGGCCGGGCATCGATGAGACGTAATCAGGTGTGTGGGACTACCTGACCACCGCAACCCTCCTGGTAACGCACCTGCACCCACTCTCCCAGCACAGTCTCAAATAAGACTCTGCCAAATGGCCAGGACTTCAGGAAATCTTTTGTGGAAGAGGGGCTGAAACAGTACTACTTGTCTGCTCTCCTTTCCCCATTACACACTGCCGTTTCCATACACCAAAAATAGTTCCCAGGGATATGCCCAAATTCCCCCATAAAAACATCATCAATAGTTCTATAATTTTAAACAATTCTTGTCCATACCTTCCTTTACATAATTGAATCGAATCATAGTTATAAACATACATATTTAAAAAGCATGGCGTAGGTAAGTTTTGATGGTGATCCACCGCCTTTTGGCAGAGAAAGAAGTAGTGCCGATAGAAACGTATGAAAGTATCTGCTGGGAGATTGACCCTGACTGCCTCACTGTCCGTTCTGTAGTGTCAGGTGGCGCCGTCAGGGTCCTCTCTGTCTGCAGTCAGCCATATTCATCCCAGTATTGGATGCTCCATAATGTGCATGTTAATTTACACAGTTTGATTTGAGTCTAGTCCAAATATCTTCACAAAGAGCAAAGCCTCTGCTAGAGATTTTTAATTCCTCCGAGAGCCTTTATGATCTTTCCCAGAAACGCCTCTACTAACGATCACCTTTCCCTTCAGAGGTCACCTTGGCACAGGTTATCAACAGTCTGAACGGGTTAATAGTCAGAAAATAGCGGCACACACTAAACAGATATTTAATGTCTCCAGTGAAGCTAACACCATCTGGAAACCAAACTAAGTAATTTGGCCTTGGTGTATGAGACCTGTAACTAAGGGTGGTTGTGGGTGTAACTGTAAATGGAACATCTTGTAATTGTGATTCTCTACGGCTTGTCAATCAGTCAATTATTGAGGATTCTAAAGAGAAAAACATAATGAAGGAACAGAGGATAACAATTCTGCCTGCTCTTTTGATAAGTCACAGAATGTTCCACAATTATATTAAGTATCCAATTCCCGAGTTGAGACAGGAGAGTACAGACAGATGTGACGGGGCGCTGCGACGTATCAGTTCGGTCCCTGACACAGGAAGTAGACGTTGTCCTCTCAGTCCGTAATCTGACCCCGGGTCGACTCCTTCCTGTCTGGGGGCAGCCAAGGTCAAGGTCGACTCATCGTCCTCCGACCTCCTGTTGTGTTATGTACCGCCATTGTTACCCCTTATAGACAGGGCAGTGTTCAGAGAATGGACACTCACCCCAACCCTTTGTAGATATATGGATATCACAGTAGCATGAAACATGAATGCAGCACAAGTTCTGATACAGCATTCATGCAGCACGCTGACAAAAGGTGTTCCTGTATTCAAGTTCTTTGCTGCTGTTACGATGAACGTGTCATGATGTTATGATTAACCAATATTGAATGGCTAACACCCTCACAAGGGGTTGTATGGCTCAATATCGGCACGAGTGCGTAGCACGAGTGACGATATTGAGCCATACAACCCCGAGTGAGGGTGTTAGCCATTCAATATTAGGTTTATTATACGATTTATTGATTCAAATGTCCTTATTTACCTTTAAAATGTCCTAATTTCGCCATTTTGAAGGATATATAGGTAGACTAGATCGAGCAAGGTGCGCGCCATGTTGTGGAACTCTTCAGTAGCGGAGGTAAGGGAGCAGAAGCTAGGTTTGTTAGATAGACTGGAACATAGCCAGCGTTTCCCAGACCTTATACCATCTCCTCTGTGGCCGAGCGGTTAGCGCGTCGAGCCCACACTCAAGAGATCCCTGGTTCGAACCTGAGGGTGGACTAGTGGAAACGTAGCAATTTTAAAGGGCCTATATGTATGTGAAAAAACCCCCCTAAAATTATTTTAACGACTAGGTAAATAAAGTCCAACTACTACCTTTATAGTAAAAAAGAAATTTAAAAAAAAAATCGATTTTCAAAGAAATTATACGAAAAAATGCCTTTTCTTCTGTAACTCGGTAAATAATGGTCCTACAGGGCTGGAAATCCGCCTGTAGACTCCTTGTTACGCCACCTCCCTCTACCAGCGCCTTCACGGCGTGGTGGTTAGCACGTCGAACTTCAAGTCTTGAAGTAGCGTGTTCGAGTCTCCATGAAACTTCGGATTTTATGGGGGACGAAATTTCGGAATGACTCCCGTCAACCGGAAGAGTGCCGATATCCACCGGAAGAGTGCCGATATCACTAGATATCAGCACGGGGATATCACCTAAAAAGCACGATGAGTCGTTCAATCGTATAATAATGCCAAATATAAGCCTGTCCCGTTTATAAGGCGTGCTAAAAGTGGCACCAGGTCTCATATAAGCCAGAGCCAGAATTAAGGCCTGGGTACACCCTCAGAAAAATGAGCGTTACTGTCGCCCAAAGCACTCTCACCTGAAAGCGAGGCACTCTAGAGAGTCAAAACTCCTCAAATGCCCTGTGTGAAGCTCAGGTTGGGCGTCAAAAACAAAGGGTCATCATTAGAACTATTCTTCCCTTTTGTATTATATGAAGAAACATAAGGAGATTGATATTTATTATGAATTACATCTCTCACAGTTATGTACATGAGCTGCATTTCACGAACAAGGCCTGGCCCCATGTAGTTGCAGGATAACTAAATGAATAGCAATCAGCATATGCTATGGCGTTATGAGATACGTAAACACCTCTAGAGCTAATTCCCACCCTCTGCCTCCCACTTGTGAAGAGAACAGAGAAGCAGGAAGTCTCAGGGGCCACACTTTCCTGAGACACCACCAACTGCCGGGCTATTAACACCCCGCCCACGTGACTTGGGCGAGAAGGGGCGAGACTTGGCGAGACTTGGCGGCCTGCCCAGTGTTCCCACCTCCCTGGGCATGCGCGGAGACTGTCATCCTGGCACTTGCATCCCGCCGACCACGTGATCAATAAAGATGGCCATAGGGCACCTGAGCCTTCCCAGCACCCCCTGTACCGGAAGTCTCCCAGCCCCCTTCCTGCCTGCCTCTTGTAGGTCGGGCTGCCAATAGTTGGCCTAAAATACCTTAATACTCCTGGGAGTCTGAATCAGATGATTACGGCCATGTTTAGGTCGGAATAACCTGGTGTTTAAGTGCATGGAGAATATTGAATGGAGAAGGCGGCAGGCTGCGGTTAATATCAGAGATGTGTAGTCTATACGGCCTACATAACGACCCGACACCATGGGCTTGGATCCATGATCCGGAACGTATGACTTCATGTAATAGTATTTTAATGTCAATGCATCAGATAAGCTGCTGACATGGATTTCTTTTAAAAAGTCACTCTTTTGTGCTACATTAGTCTTTTAGTTCCTAGATAGGGGACTTTACCCAGGTTTAGGAGTAAAAGCTGGAGGTGGTAGGAGTCGAGACCGGTGAATTTGAGCCAAAGAAAAAGATGATGGTTTAAAAGATATCTATAGTACCAGAACTCATCGGCATCCCCAACTTTGACACGTCATATAGCCGCATAGGGGCTCGATTTCGGTGACTTAAGTACTGTTAGTTAAAACTCCTGTATAAGCTGCACCCTGACTTTGGGCAGATAATGTTGGCCGACTTCTAGGCGAGAGTTCACGGTGTTTCTTTGGCAGGTATTCTGTAATGTGCTTCACTAATACAAACTGTGTGTTGTTCTTCCAGGTGAGGCTTTAATTCTGTTGCAATTCCCAAAGTTCACATAAAAGTGAGTAAATGATGATATTCATGCATGCAGCCATGGCAAGCTACTCGCCAAAGATGCCTCATCCACTGCAGGATTGCAGCAATGGCGAGTTACTCCCCACTACTGCATAGAATTAGCTTCACGATAAAGGGTTTCATCAGGGATGTCATTTACATAAGGTAAATTAGGTGACTATTTGTGGTATAAAAGGTGTACCGATATAAAGCTTTTGTCGATGCGATAATTGGGATTCTAGAAATGTTGATGGATCGATTCTAGGGGTATCAATGGCGTCCCTAAAATAAACCCAGGGAAACAAAGAGTCAAGACGGGTAATGTACCTCTGAATGTGCACACTAATCTGAACTAGGCGCAGGGGACTGAATGGGGTCTCCATAATTTCCCTTTTCTTGTGGTGATAACATAGGGACCAAAGGGAGAACCACCCACGGGGGATAAGACAATAAAATGGGCGGCCCTGGTGTACAGCCTTCAGATGTGGAGTGGTGTGTAGTTTTCATATTTCCGTTCACTAGTTTCACTCTAACCACAGGAACTTAGAACCAGCAAAAGCTCAAGTTTAAGGTCATATTGTGCCTTTCTTGGGAAGGATCTGGGATTGAGGGTAAGCTGTCACATCACGTGATGGAGGCTGGAGCAGATGGATGTGAACCCAGCCACACCAGGACGCTGCTATAATGAAGACTTCCCACCCTCCATTCACCCACAACCCCCTCCCCTACTGAACACCCCCCCCCCATCACCTCTTCCATTTACCCCCCCTCCCTCACCTTACCCCTCCCTGTTGGGGTAATTAATCTGATTGTATGGACAATTAACTTCCACTTCCATTCCGAACGAGCCCAATTGCATGGGACGGCCGGGGTAACTCTTTAAGGGAAACATCGTGCTGTGGTGGCCCTTGGTCTTCATGATGCATGGATGCAGCGCTGGCGTGTAACTCGCTAGGGCTGCATCCATGCCTCTATCCGGCAATGTGGGGTTGATACACTCCTGAATGGTCGGTGTGATACATCAATGCATCAGTGCTGCATTTGTGCATCAGGACAACACAATGGTTAAGGGTTTAAAAAGAGACTGGAATAGCCTGGCGTGGAGGCAGATGAGAGACGCAAGTGTTTCTACAGATTTGATTTTGTCCGAATCGATAGCGTCTAAACACCAGCTCAGCGCGGCCTAGGTTGGGAAGTGGGCTGGGTGCATGCCTGTGTGTGTGTGGGGGGGGGGGGGGGGGGGTAGGGTGGGAGGGTGTGTGTGTGTGTGTGGGTGGGAGGGTGTGTGTGGGGGTAGGGGGGCACTAATCGGGTGGTGGAGACTATTAATTTGACACAGAGCCATCCCTGATTAGATCCGTAAATGGGAGAGGGGGTTCTACAATTGGGAGGGGGTTCTATCATTAGTAGCACTCTTGCCCCATTTTCAGGTCTGTAAGTAGAGTCACTAACATCTATTTCCAGCAGAGCTCTACTGGTTGTCGTTTTCCTACACTGCTTACTCTAAGAGCCAGGACCCTAGTTCAGAGGGTACTGTGTCCAGACCCTCATTGAGTGTGGGACTTGAGGATCCCTCCTGGCCTATAGTTGGTCTACTCCGTTTACCATAAGCCTGAATCCCAAAGTATCTAGCCCTAATTCAGCTGGGTGGAAGGCCACCTCTCAGTGAGGTCTGGGGACTTTATCTCTGAGGATCGAGGTCTGTCCTGCCTTACCACATCCCTACAGAGGGGCCCCCCTAGATCCGTGCCCCCCCTGCCCCCTTACCCTGCCCCCTCACCCTGCCCCCTTACCCTGCCCTCTCCCTGCCCCTCACCCTGCCCCCTTACCCTGCCCCCTTACCCTGCCCTCTCCCCTGCCCCCTTACCCTGCCCTCTCCCTGCCCCTCACCCTGCCCCCTTACCCTGCCCCCTTACCCTGCCCCCTTACCCTGCCCCCTTACCCTGCCCCCTTACCATGCCCTCTCCCCTGCCCCCTTACCCTGCCCTCTCCCTGCCCCTCACCCTGCCCCCTTACCCTGCCCTCTCCCTGCCCCCTTACCCTGCCCCCTTACCCTGCCCCCTTACCCTGCCCTCTCCCCTGCCCCCTTACCCTGCCCTCTCCCTGCCCCCTTACCCTGCCCTCTCCCCTGCCCCCTTACCCTGCCCTCTCCCTGCCCCATTACCCTGCCCCCTTACCCTGCCCTCTCCCTGCCCCCTTACCCTGCCCTCTCCCCTGCCCCCTTACCCTGCCCTCTCCCCTGCCCCCTAACCCTGCCCTCTCCCCTGCCCTCTCCCCCCTGCCCTCTCCCCTGCCCTTTCCCCTGCCCTCTCTCCTAGCCTCTCCCCTGCCCCCTGCCCCTTCCCTTTCCCCTGCCTTCTCTCATTCCCTCTCCCCTTCCCCCTGCCCTCTCTCCTGCCCTCTTTCCCGCCCTCTCCCCTCCCCCTTCCCTGTCCCCTGCCCCCTTACCCTGCCCTCTTCCTGCCCCCCTGCCCTGTCCCCTGCCCTCCCCTCTCCCCTCTCCCCTGCCCCTTCTACCCTGCCCTCTCCCCTGCCCCCTTACCCTGCTCTCTCCCCTGCTCCCTGCCCCTTGCCCGGCCTTCCCCGACCCCTACCGTGTAGTATTGATCCGGCTGCTGCATTGTTTACGTTACTCACACGTGCTACGGGAGTCAATACCATCAGCCTTTTTACACCTGACCTGACAAATTACACCTCCACGTGACGCCCGTAGTCTATAGTGCTGAGTCATCCAGATGGCGGCCATACAGGCGGCGACCAAGGACTAGACCAGACGGTGGCCATCTTGTCTGTAGTGCTGAGTCATCCACACGTCAGGTTCTACTGTAAAGTCTAGATCAGATGGTGGCCATTTTGTCTACAGCGTTCAGGCAGAACCCTTACAACATTGTCAGGATGATTACTAGATAGATATCGTATGAGGTACTGGGGCTTTCTGTATCAGAGACAGATAAACAGGGTCTCGACAGCAAGCGCGAAGGGAACTTCTCTGTAATCTTGCGCTAGGTAAGAAATACTACTGTCATCGATATAAATTTTTCTGCGAGTTTAGAGTTGTGTCTATACCTGGTATCGGACATTCTGAGGCTGAGGCCGATCCAGGAATACATTCCTCTCTGGGAGGTTCATATATATGTACTTAGATTTAAATCCATTTTCATGAATTATCACACATTAGCTGCTGGGTGGCTGCTAATCTGACCATATCCCTACATAGAGGTATTTGGCGCTTTGTCTTAGCGTGCGTCAAGAAACAGTGTCAAAAGGGATTCAAGGTTGCCTCCAGAATAAGTCCACTCTTTAGGGAAGCCAAGGCTGCCTGTGACTCCCCTAAGTAACTCCCTGGCCTACCTAAGGGAGTCACCTGGGGGAGTTACATAGTTCCCTGACTCACATGATGGAGTCATGTAAGTACATAGACTCCCCTAAAGAGGGGAGTAATTCGGGAGGCAACCTGGACTCCCTTTTGACGCTGTTCCTTTTCTCTGTGAAGAGGTGTGTAAGGATATCTGTGATGTCAATGTATCAGACATCTTGGATCAGTGGATTCAGAGTATGTCTTGACAACATTGTCTGTAGAATTATAATGTTGTCAGTTAAAAAGCGAAAGCACAAAAAACTAACATATTCTCTTAAAAAGTCACTCGTTTGTGCTACATTCAGGCCTTAGTCTTTTAGTTCTTAGATAGTGGACTTTAATCTAACTGGAGGTAGTTGGAGTGAAGCAGAGAAAGTGGCCTATAATCTCTCCCACAGTCGTAATGACTACGGCATTGATATAAGACGTAGTCGATATGAATCATTGACGGCTGACACGGAGGGAGCTAACTGTAGTGACGGATTGATTGTCAGATGGAGGCTGGGATTATTGACGCTCAGCTGAAATGGCACAAAGTGCCTCTTAAAGAGCCCCCCTCACCCAGTGCCTCTTAAAGAGCCCCCCTCACCCAGGGCCTGCGCATTGATCATTGTCACAGGGTCTCTTTAATATACCCAGTTCAGGTGCTTAGAGGTATAAACGTTTGCATTTAAGCAAATTCAAGATGCCCTAAAGGAATACTTTAAGTGGCTTGAGGTTCAATAATATCATGTAAATGTCCACGAAAGGTCACAACGGCATTTTAGTGGCTTTATGTGGCATTTACTTGGATGCAATTTGCAAGGTGTTCCTTCAAGCATATTATTCAATTTACATAAATGCAAACATTTGTGCAGTGGACATCCCAAGTTACTGTGCCACCTTGTTAAAGGTACCAGGCACTAATTGGTTTAATACCACAGTGCCTACATTGCTTATTCTAGACCAGAACTTATCCTGCAACGCGGTGTTAAAATAAGTGAATACAGGTCGATTATTTAAGGATGACCCAGTAAGTTTGGTTCATTTGGATGATAATGAAAAGATCAGGCTAAAGAAATAAGGTAGGTAGGGTTGTCCTGATGGTAGCTTTTGGCTGAAGATCAGACTGGGGTTCAAAGAGTTGGAAGAGATAAACCACTCTGTATTGGCGTATTGATGAAGTCGTCGAGCTGATCCATCAGCCGTCGTGCCGGGAGGGATCTGCCACACGTTAAGGAGCAGCTTTGATGTAGAACCAACACACTGAAACCCTCTCAGAGCAATTGGGTGATTTGTTTTACAACATTTAATTTGTGTTTTTATTAAGGTGATTACTACTGAGCTAGTTGAGTAGTTACTGTTTGAGTTAGGGTCCGTATTTTTTTCGCCAGATTGGCGAAAAACGGCCGTTTTTCTTTCGCCAATTTCCAGTGGGATTCGCCAAATATATTGCTGTTTAGTTGACAGGTGTATGGTCGTTCTTATACTACCATTTTATTTTCGCCAGCTAGGTGATATCTGGCGAAAAATAGGGATACTTTAACAATAAATTTTCGCCAGTTACAATTCTCTATCGCCCCAGGCGAATTGGCGAATGGCCAACGCGAGCCTAGATACCTGCAAAAAAATCTCGAGATGAACTTGAGATGTTTTCATGTCATGACTAGTCGCTACAAGAAATATGGGAAACATGGAGTTGGCACGAGGAAATATGGCCTTTCTCCAGAGGTACACAAGACATTTTCTTGTGTTGCATTCTTTGACGTTTTCGACATATTTGAACGAGTGAAACATCACAATGTGGTCAAATTATTCTTTAGCTCTCGAGCTCTAAAGATGTGCATATATGATGCATATTTGGAATTTGTATAAACTTTTAGTCTTACCCAGGATGTAATGAGTAACTTTCACATATAATTTTCAGCGAAGTAGGCTTTCTGACTGCACACCCCCTGTTAAGCCTTCTCCAAGGTAGGCAGTACATATGTAGGCAGGCTCTTTGACTGCCCCCCCCCCCCCAGATTCTACTCAGCCCACCCTGGGGAGGCAGTCCACAACAGGCAGCAGGCTTTTTAGCTGCCCCACTCTGCTTCCCCCACAGGCTTAAACTGAGTAGCATGCTGACAGTAGATGACTTTATATAGCACAAGGTATGATAGAGCTAGACACCCATCATCTTTCAACCCTAGATAGCCTTTTGTACAATGTGTTTGGCCATAAACATGTGGCTCCATCTGAAGTATAAAGATGATGGTGGACTAAACAGTTTGTATGCTGCTAACCAGACAGCGCTATAGACCAATTGGTGGCTTTTCAGAAAGGTTGTTGATAAAGTTTTGGAATATTTCTGATGCATGACGGATAAATACGTAAATCTAACCTCAAACTTCTGCATTCTAACATACTATTTGAAAGATAATTATCCTGCTAAAAGCAACATGAACCCAACTATATTCTGTAAAAGTCACCCTTTCTTGCTGCATTGGTGTATAGTGTCTATGTCCAAATAAATGCTACTCAGTTTAAGACTGTGACTAGGCCTCCACCCCCCCCCCCCTGGCCAGGCTCCAGGCAGTGATAGGTCCCAGGTCTTAGCGCCGACCAAGAGGCCGTCCCCCATACATCCCCCATACATGATGTATCAGCGTATTGATCCCGCATTGACTCCACTCTCTGCTGGTACCCTCGGGTGCCTGCTGGTTCCCGCGTGTACCAGGCTGGTACCCGTGAGGGCGCGTCCCCCGGGGCCCGCTGCGTGTGATTACTGATAGAGCCTTCAGGGTGTATTCTGACACCTGATTCTACAAATAGCAGAGGGTCCCGGTACAAGGTTCATTCTGTCTTGTAGCTCGAGAGTATGGAAATGCTGGATCCTCTTCCACTAGTCTAGCAATGCTGGACTCTTGGAGGATGAAAGGAGGCTCCTTAAAGTCCAGCATTGCTAGACTCTGGGAAGAGTGTCCCGCATTGCCCGACTGTTGAGTCCCGACTCTGAATGAAGGTCCAACATAGCTTAACCTTCACTCAAGTGCTGACCTTTATGATTGTCTGGATTGCAAGCGTGTAATACAGGCAATAGCCTTCATCAATAAACAATATTAAAACAATCATCTGAATCTAAATAGAAAGGTCTCAAACCCATGAAGCTGCCGTAACTTAAAGACAGTCTTAAAAAGATTGTTTGTCAGGACAGTTTTCTGTACAGAGCATTGAAAACAACATGCGATATGGCGACACTACCTGCAAGTCCTACACACAACGGGCCATTACCTCCCAGCACCATGTCGTGTGTATCACCACCCCAGCCTGTTCCCCATGAGCTGTTTGTGAGTTACTCATCCCCCCGGGGAGCAGCTCAGAGGCACTCACAGGTAATAAAAGGCTACCTGGATAAAGGCCCTCCCCACGCTTTGTGTGCCGACTGTATGCGGCTGTATACCCGCTGTATAGGGACTGTATAGGGACTGTATACCCCTACAATGGCCGCCCCGTGATGTGCGGATAGGCCGCCAGGGGGCGTTCCCGTAGGCACCACCACGCCCCCTGGTGAGTAAACAAATCAACAGCTAATCAAGCCCCACAATGACAACAGGTATAGAGGGGGTATGGTGGGGAATGGAGGAACAGGGGAGCGGCAGGGAGGGGTAAAGGAGGGGCAGGAGGCAGGTTTCTTATTAACCGGGCACAGACAAAAGGCAAACAGAGACTCCCCGGTGTAATGGCTGACTGCACGATATACCTGCAGCTTCAGCCATTCTACCACCGTGCGGTGCAACATAACCCGTCATATCCACCAACACAGTATGGCCCATTAGTGGCCAGCAATGCAACCTACACTGTGGATCATGTTGACTCTTTTGGAGAATATGAACCCTATCATGTATGGCATGATGAATTCATGAAGTCTGGGAGTACCTCACATTTATACATCATAATGACTAAGGGGTATTCTGCTGCCCTTAAAGGGTTAATACTTTTATTGCATAGCAACAGGTGCCTGCCAGGTCTCAGCTCCAGCTCTCCAGGGGTGCTTTGTGTTTGAGGCAGAATGTGTGTTTGAGTTAGTTAATCAGTGACTGTAATGTGATTACCTGGTCTGTGTTGTGAGGATACAGCAGCCTTGGTTAATGGTAACCCTTTAAGGTCTGCATACTGCTTTAAAGTGTTATGCCCCTCATCACCATAATACATGAATGGTAATTTGCCAGTGCTGCATTCTAGCATAAGGCTGACCCTGCAGGGTTGATACATTCCCCAGGTGGACGGCATGATGCTTGAATGCAGCTTTTGTGAGTAACTCAACAAGTTTGCATTTATGCATCATGTTGATAAAGGGTGTACCATAAAGTTTCTCATAGAAGCTGCGGCTAGTACAAGGGTCAAATCTCCGGTGCAACCTATAGGATCTGCCCAGGGTCGGGGTGTGGCTATTACCTTTGGTACTATAGTACAGTATTAAAGCCATCATAATCAGATCTCCAGTGTGGTTTATAGGATCCGCCCAAATTTGGGGTGCGACTCGTACGAGAGTTAGGCTTATACATGAGAATTTATGGTAATGCAATAATGCAATAATGCACTATGCGGCCCTTAAAGGGTTAATGATGATGAAGTTTGACTGAGATATGTCCTGATTACTGCGTGGTGGAGAAGCTGGGAGTCTTCTGTATTAGCTGGACAAGCACCAATAGAACCTGAGTTAATAATTCATGACAGCTAGATGAGAGAAATCTGACCATTGTGGTCAAAGTCCAGTGAACCTGGTTAACCATTCAGGGCCAGCAGCCTGATCTAATGCTGTGTATTGCTGGCATCATGTGTGAATGTATCACTAGTGTATTATCTGCAATTTCTGCATGGTCCTATGGGGTTGATGCACTCTTGAAGGATTAACATGATGCACTAATGCAGCACTACTATATATTACTAGCCAGTCCTGGGAAGCCATTGCTGCAGCACTGCACTTTATATATGTCTATACAGTCCTTACAGGGTTAACAATACAATATTACCTGGTTCTCTAACACCCTCAGGGAATACCTCCCAGCGGTATGACTTGATTACCAAGTGGCTGCTTCCTACCTGGGGGACACCTATCAGTACATGTGTTATTAACAGCCCCCAGATGAGTGTACCTTTGTGCTGGAGCTGCAGTCAGCTTTTGATGGCCGCATATTGGTACCGCACCTGATTTGGTTCTCAGGGACCGCCTTCTTCAGGAGGTATTAATTGTTGATTTTCTTTATGCTGGCTGTTCAATAAGATTGGTGCTTATCAATACAGTCATGTCTTATTCAGGTGGAGGAGCTGGTGTAGAAGGCCTGGCTGGTGCTGCATTGATCATCTATAATCAGGGAAGGAGGTGGATGGTGCGCCCGGTGCACGTTATATCCCGTACTGACTGAACCCACAACACTTTACCCTTATGTTTATATTTATAGTGAAAATACTTATTTTCACAGTTTAAATTTAGCGGATGAGTGAAAATGGACAAATTCGCGGGTATTTACTCCATTCTCAAGCATATAAACACTTGGCGGATTTTCATTTCCTTGAAAAATCACAAAAATATATACCCAGCGAAACAAAGTCCTGTACCAGTAGATGTCGTTCAATTGTGTGTTCTTCTTGGTAATGGGATACATAGTCTTACATTACCAGCAGAGTGTAACTGCCTGAACCCATGACTTTACCGTTATGTTTATATGTACATATTGTTTAATCGTGCGTTTTTCTTGGTAATGGGATACAGCTTTGGGCTGAGCCTTACCAGCAGTACAGTGCCACATCCTGTAACAAGGGCTTCATGAAATAGTAGTAATACTACCTGCTGTGAAATACGTATACAGGATTTGTTTAAAGAACGGTTAGTAGCTAATTTGGGGTAGATTTCTATTTTTCAGTTTTTCAACGTATTTGTGCTCATAATGTCCATATAAAAATGTGTGTAGCCTTTTAAATCATTTTGATGTGTGTAAAGGCATAAGATATAGAGAAAACCAGGTCAGGAGACCACTTTCTGTAATAGAGTGGGGTCGCATGACCCATTCTGACCAAATTTGCTCTACCTTTTATGGATTTAAATGTGTCTGAATGATTTAAAAAGCTACACACATATTTATATGGACAGTATGAACACAAATATGTTGAAAAAACGAAAAATAAAAATTGACCCCAAATTAGCTCCTAACCCATCTTTAAGTTCTGTATTTGCCCGACAGATTGACCTTGAAAGTCGATGTATTTCGCTGAAACCCTTTATAAGGGTTCAAACAAAATAGAGGGACTTGAAAAGGTTCTAATGGAAATTCACCAACCGCATTTCAGAGTTGTGCTGCAGTGGTTATCCAATACAGGGTGGAGTAGCCCCCCCCCCCCCGGGGGCACTGAACCACCGCCTGCATAAATCACATTGCAGAGAATCATCTGTCAATGGTCTCATTGTGAATAAAGTCGTTATCCACTCCTTAATTACAGACCCAGACTTGTACTAATTATTAGAGTACACCTTAATTACCTGACACTAATTAGACTAGAGACTACCTGATGAGGCCCACAGGGAGGTGTGTGTAAGGGGGGGGGGGTAAGTTAGGGTAGAGGGGGGGGGTACTGGGGGGGATAGGTTAGGGTAGAGGGGGGGGGGGTACTGGAGGGGTAGGTTAGGGTAGAGGGGGGGGTACTGGGGGGGGGGGAGGTTAGGGTAGAGGGGGGGGTACTGAGTCTTTGAGGGTAGATACAACTGTAACAACTGCCCCCTCACCGCCCCCTTATCAGAGGTTTGGAAATTTGACTGCCCTGTGTTTTTATTTAGGAAAAGCTGTACATGCTCCATCCTACTCTAACCACTGCCTTTGACTCTCATGGCTGATTGTATCCAGGACCACTTAGTGGACTAGTGCACGCCTATACCTTCCACAATTTAGTAGAAATTCACCCCTTTTACCCCCCAATAATATCAATTTGAAGGTTATAATTTTGACTGCCCTATCGATCAGGGCCTTAAACCCCCAGCACCCCTACATATATAGGGCTGAGTACCTATCCCAACTCCACTCGGACTGTCACTGGAGGGGTACCTAGATCTGCACCTTTAAGGACCTTCGCTTGACCCCTTTTACTGCCAACGCTCTTGACAGTCATGCTGTAGTGGTTATCCAATCCATGGTACACTGAATCTGGGACCTGCTGGCGAGCCCTACAACTGTTAGGTCATTATAGTCCATTAAGATATAGACAACACCTAACGTAATTGTCATTTACAGGCACCATCAATAAACTTTGCATCCTCCTGGTCACCACATTTACCACCAGTTTTACTACTTACAGTGGAAACTCTTGAAGATAGCACCAGCCCCACCCCACATTTTATTGCCCTGCTAATTTACCAAAGACATTGGCTATCCTGTCCAGCTGTGAGCTCATCATTAGGGAAGCCCTTTGTCGGCCTCGGCAGCGGGTTCAGTATAGAGTAGCCCCCCTGGGTGACTGGGGTGGTTACGTATACACGATACACGGGATGGGGTGGTCACGTGACCAGACTGACACCTTAATGTGATGAGGTACATCATGGCATGACTACAGCATATCGTGCAGTACCCGAGTGGATTGTTTAAAGGCCCCCATGTTGGCACCCCTACAGCAGCAGTCAGAGCTGGGACAGGTACTCAGCCCTATGTATAGGGTGGGTGGGGGTTTAAAGGCCTACATGTTGGCACCCCTACAGCAGCAGTCAGAGCCTGGACAGGTACTCAGCCCTATATATAGGGTGGGTGGGGGTTTAAAGGCCTACATGTTGGCACCCCTACAGCAGCAGTCAGAGCTGGGACAGGTACTCAGCCCTATGTATAGGGGGGGTGGGGGTTTAAAGGCCTACATGTTGGCACCCCTACAGCAGCAGTCAGAGCTGGGACAGGTACTCAGCCCTATGTATAGGGTGGGTGGGGGTTTAAAGGCCTACATGTTGGCACCCCTACAGCAGCAGTCAGAGTGGGGCCGGGACAGGTACTCAGCCCTATATATAGGGTGGGTGGGGGTTTAAAGGCCTACATGGTGGCACCCCTACAGCGGCAGTCAGAGCTGGGACAGGTACTCAGCCTTATATATAGGGTGGGTGGGGGTTTAAAGGCCTACATGTTGGCACCCCTACAGCGGCAGTCAGAGCCGGGACAGGTACTCAGCCCTATATATAGGGTGGGTGGGGGTTTAAAGGCCTACATGTTGGCACCCCTACAGCAGCAGTCAGAGCTGGGACAGGTACTCAGCCCTATGTATAGGGTGGGTGGGGGTTTAAAGGCCTACATGTTGGCACCCCTACAGCAGCAGTCAGAGCCGGGACAGGTACTCAGCCCTATGTATAGGGTGGGTGGGGGTTTAAAGGCCTACATGTTGGCACCCCTACAGCAGCAGTCAGAGCCGGGACAGGTACTCAGCCCTATATTTAGAGCTGGTACGGTGTTGAGGCACCAGCCGCTTAATATCAATGTTTCCTTATACAAAACTGGCAATTACTCTATGTGTACACAGGTTTTCATGCTTGATAGTTATTTCAATACCATTACCCCTGTACGCCCCCGTACTAAGCCCAGCGCTTGTTATAAATGAGCCATTACAGTACCATGATGTGTAAGGGCCCTGCTGTTTATGAATTTGAAATAGTCTTTAAGCATAAAAAAGATTGGCACTGAACAGTTTATAGAACGTTTCTGCGCTCAGAATAATAATAAAGTAATTGAGAGTTTTTAATGTCAGGTATGTTATGTTATATAAATATGGCATTCATATGATATAATACATGGATTCATTCCTGAAATAATATGTGACCTGTTTTAACAAAATGGGTCGGAAGTCGCACATATGAAATATATGGATATTCCCAGCTCATCAAGAGCTTTCATTTGATATATGACAAGTAGTATTTCAGCCAATATTCACTCTTAGGTGATTTTTTTGAGACTATTTTGTTGTTTTAAATGGAAATTAATTAAATTGAGATAATTTACATTTAAATAAGATATCAACTATATTATACAATACAATTTAAATCCTATGGTCCTCATTTTAGGAAAAATGGGGGTTGAAATTAGGTTTGTAAGTTAATAATCCAAAAGATAATTATGCATAAGTAACAAAAATGTCAAAAAATCATTTTTCAAAAATGTTATTTTTTTTCACCCTATGCTACTTAAAGGGGCCATATCTAGGTTCTTAAATGTGCGACTTCCGACCCATTTTGTTAAAACAGGTCACATATAATATTTTTTTGACGTGTTAATGAAACCCGGCTCGTATTGAATACATTCATTTGTATACTATTAGTTCATATATATATTGTGTCAGACAATAAAAACATACACAAACCAAAGAAAAAGTGTGTTTGTGGTCGTGGGATGTCTTACTACATAGTTAATGCCATTAAGTGCCTTAGTTACCAGAATAGTATCTTCATCCCTTATACCTTGTCCCTTAGCACCTTTGAAGGTTTACGCAAATATATTGTATAACTGTGTTACCAAGTACTATACCCCTTTAGGGGATGCAGGGCGTATCAATACCTTGTTGTCTTTGTAGTTCTGATGCATGAATGCATCCATAGGGAGCAACTCAGCAGTGATGGATTTATGCATCATGTACATCCTATAGGGTTGATGCACTTTAGATGGGTTTGTATGATGCATGAATGCAGAACTGGTGAGTAAAAGTCAAAGGGCACAGCACAGTAAAACACTATGTGGTCCTTAAAGGGTTAAAGGATGAATTACAGCTAAATATACCACCCAAATGTACAGGTCGATGTTCCAGTACCTGTTTAAGGCTTGAGATAGTTGCTTATAAAGGGTTGTCTGAACGTCATAGCAGGGCGTGGCCTAAGTCAGGCCTGATACAAGGCTCTAGGTGTGTAGTGACATCTTACTGCTACAAACTCTGCTACAAGGACTGAGGGAGTCTGAGTCAGCATTACAGGTGTAGGTTAGGTCCTGTAGGGTAGGTTTACTCAGAGTCAGACACACTCTGTATGTTGTAGGGTAGATTCACCCAGAGTGGGACACATGTTGTTGTAGGGTAGATTCACCCAGAGTGGGACACGTGTTGTAGGGTTGATTCACCCAGAGTGGAACACATGTTGTAGTAGGGTAAATTCACGCAGAGTGGGACACGTGTTGTTGTAGGGTAGATTCACCTACAGTAGGACACATGTTGTTGTAGGGTAGATTCACCCAGAGTGGGACACGTGTTGTAGGGTAGATTCACCAAGAGGTGTCTCCTTATCTGTATATACTACATCTGTCTCCTCTCTATCTACTGTTCTGTCTGCCTATCTCCCTGCATGTTCTACTGTGTTCCCCCGTTCTCCCCCTACGTATGTAAGGCTATACAGTATTCAACATATTAAGTTAAGCAAAATACTATAAACAGATTTGAGTAGCAAAGAGTTTTTTGGGAAAACAAGTTGAAATATTTTGCCTTGTTTACAATCTAAAAGTCTGCCTAAAAAGGGATGTGTGCGTTTATTAGGTGATTCCCGCCTACTGTAAACATATTTGATTTTGTGCTGTGAATATTTAATTTATGGATATCTCAGAGATTGAAATCCGCAAAAATATATCTCATGTGCAAATGCAAATAAAATTATTTATACAGTGTCGTTATACAGCTACCAAAATCTGTTGATTTGAATACACACAAAATTGTACTTTTGAGAGGATCTGCGAAAATTCAAAGAAAGATCTACGTTAACAGTTTATCTAAAGTAGGGTAAGTGTAATGATAACCACCTTCCCCGTGCCCGCTTCACTATTGTAGGTGTAATCTGCTCTTCGCGGCTCCTCCAGGGGAGTGAGCGGGCTTGGCGTGACAGCTTCTTCTTTGTAGGTGACAGTTATTGAGTGAGGGGGAGTCAGGGTTCACACCGAGCTCTATTCAGGTCTGGGTATGATGTACAGCATCTGTACTGAGTGATGCACCCCCTCCCACACACACACACACACACACACACAAACCCTGCATGCCACTCTACTGATGAATACACAAAATTAATATACATTGAGGCCATTCATCGACATGGCGCTTGAATACAGCCATGGGCTACATTAAGGTATTATACAGACCATACAGGATTGATAACGGCACATCTCTATAGCACTGACTCTCCAAGCATGGAAAGGGAAATACAGCACAGAATGCAGTGGTTCAGAATGTACTTTAAATTACTGTCATTCAATAGAAACATTATGGGTGCATGTAAAGTGTTGTTTGGGAATGCCGCCCCACCATCTGCCTGCCGTTAGACTGGGGCTGTGTGCCTACTGTGAGGCCACTCTAAACATGTGTTTCTCATCCAATGCCATGAAAAATATGACGTGGGCGTTTATAATTATATTTTTTTTGGTGGGGGCATTACGGTACCGAAATGGAAGGGATTTCGTGAACGGAACTTTATGTTTATTGATCTCGAAAAGTTGTGAAAATGCCAGTTCTTTGTAGAACAATGCAGCATCAACTATGTAAGCTTAAATTTTAAACGAAAAATAACTGTATTTTCCAAAAGATTATCAACAATTTCATTAAAAGTCATAAAGTGAAACGAGAGGTTTTTCGAAATTTTTCATATCGGGTCATCTAGTATTAGATAGCATGATTTATAATATGGATATGCATGACAATAAGTGACAATTGATTGCAATTAGGTGTTATTTTGGGCCTATTTATACATACAATGTCCATGTTAATTAAAAGCAGTCTTCATAGTATCACAATATGACGCGTAGTGATGAAAAACTAGGTTTTCATTGGAGTGGCCTTATACTGAATGGTGGGGAAGGGGTGCAGCCCCATGAGTGTTTACATGTTCATTTCATCAGGACATGGCGCCCACTGTACACACAGCCTGCACCGGCCGATACAATACAAGCACCACCAGGGAGTCAGAGTTACTGCGGGGTGCACGGTGAATAGTCCCATAGGAACTCTGAATGAAACATTGCCTGTATTTTAACCTTTTACCTCTTACCTAAATTTGGAAATAGAGCATTAAGCCATTTTGATATTCAACACTCTATTCTGCATCATTTGACCCTTTCAGGAATATATTGGCGCGGTGGGGCGTAAATAGACAAAGGCCCATGGCCAGAGGATATTTTGGTATCGTTTCCCCCCGAGGTGGGGCTGGGGGTGTATCCCACGTATCCAAGAACTCTGGCTATGGGCCTTTGCCTTTATTTCATGGTTTTACTCTTCAAAATATGTTCAATTGCATCAATCATCCTGTGAATGCTTCCATTCTTTCACACCATATAACAAAGTATTGGACAATATTACATACCAAGTAGAAACCAGTAGCATTCACAACTTCATAGGGTTTCACCTATTTCTTATTACTGGACATCGATTCTCTCTCTTTGTAGCTCTATAGTGATCGATGCCCAGTTTTATACTTCAGACCAGTGGCTCATTTTGGCTGTTTTTTGCCTCACAGATTGCTTCTAGGGCAAAATCCTGACTAGGTGCCAATATATTCTCTATGCCAATGTGTAATATGAGGGTAGAAAACACTGGAACCTCAGTTAGAAAAAATCCTACTGAACAGTTTTTGAGAAAATTAGGGTTTTAATGCATATTTTTGGTGTTTTTAGTACATTTCCTACATAAACCGTGAACGCCAGCATTTCTCACTTTTCAGGTGTTTAGAATCAGAATTTGACTTTTTTTTATTCGCAGTAGGATTTTTGAGTATCGAGCCATTCTAGAAAAGCTATTCTTTGGAAAAAATACTTAGTATTTCTTGATGATTTTCGTTGCACAAATTTAGGGTTGTAATATAAAAACTGCATTGTCATCCAATCAAAGTGTTTATGCACTGTTGATGGTCACCCCCTCCCACCCTCTTCACTCTGCATTGAAGGAGAACAGGCAGGGGAGGTACACTTGTCCGTATATAGCTATTGACCTGGGTGCTGGGTGCATTTTCAATTTATGGGGTGCCAACTGTTCATGAAAGAAAAATCAAATAGAATTTTTTTCTTTTTAGTATCAGATTAATTGTAACTACAATTCATAATAGCACTTAACGCATTGTATTTGCATTAATATGAATGGTAGCCACCTTATGGGGTGCCAACTATTCATAAAAGAAAAATCGATGAGAATTTGTTTTTTTATTAGCATTAAATTGATGCAACTACAATTCGAGATTGCATTTCAAGCATCGGGGCATTCAATGAATGGTAGTCATCTTAGATATATGGGGTGCCAACTATCCATGAATTAAAAAAAAAAAAAAAAATTAGTTTTTTTTATTAGTATCAGATTAATGTAACTACAATACGTGATTGCACTTAAAGCATTGTGGCATGCAATGACTGGTAACCATCTTGAATGTATGGGGTGCCAACTGTTCATGAAAGAAAAAAAGGAAAGTGTTTTTTTTTTTTAATCAAATTAATTCAACTGCAATTCAAGATTGCATTTAAGCATTATGGCATTTAATGACTGGTGGCCATCTTGAACCTATGGGGTGCCAACTCTTCATGAAAAAAACAACTAAATTGGATTTTTTTAACAGTATAAAATTAATGCAACTACATTTCAAGATTGCATTTAAAGCATTGTGGCATTCAATGAATGGTGGCCATCCTAAACCTATGGGGTGCCAAATGTTCATAAAAGAAAAATAGAATAGATTTTTTTTTATTAGTATCAAATTACTGCAACTGCAATTCGAGATTACATTGAAAGCATGGTGGCATTCAATGAATGGTTGCAATCTTGAATTTTGAAATGAACATACACACAGACATATTCATAGGCATGAACATGGTGTTCTCCTTCATATAGATATTTATGGATTTCTACTTCTACTAAATATAGCTTTCTGTTAGAAGGATTCTGTTACATGGATGTCGATGTCCAGTTTTAGATATATATCCATATAGTGCATTGGAGTGCTATAATGTTGGACTGCTGTATATTAGATAGCTGCACCAAAATACCAACCTGCTGTGTGCACTGTGCACAGGGGCGCACCTAGCGAGCTCTTGGGGCCCTATCTGTGGCATGCACGGGTTTGCTGCTGCAGCACTGCAGCCCTTAAAACCCAGGTCACCAATAGATACCTAGAACAGAGGAGTGAGGCACAGTGTGCGTGTGCGTGGTACACCACAGCACCCACCATCACGCACACACAGCTACAACACGCTACCCTGCTGTAGGGAGTTCAGTTTGTCTAAAAGGTCTAAAAGTCAGCACAATTACATGCACACCAGGTTCTAGTTCGTAATGGAATATCTTGCATGTTCCATTACAAATGATCAAATTCATAATGGAACAAAATATATTGTTCCTTCAGGGATTTGACCACATTGTGCTCAATTTGCACTGTTCCAAAAATGTGCACATGCACACCCTGCACATTTGAAACAGAACGCCATGCACAGGGAGCACTTTCGTATTGAAACCTTCTGTGCACATGGACGTGTGCAAACGTTTAAAGGCGCAAATCTTGGAACCCCTCGAGCAGCAGTTGGAGTGGAGCCAGGACAGGTACTCAGTCCTATCTATAGGGGCGCTGGGGGTTTAAGCAATGAAGCTCCATACTAGTGGCCTCTACCCATGTCCATATACCGTTTAAACCCATTTCAGGAGCAATGTCTCAAATAAGCGCAATTCTTATAAAAATAAGTCATTGTTTTTTTTAAACAGAGCAATGCTGATTTAGTTTCGTTAATACAAGTTACATAGTGCATCTACATTGCTGAATGTCTGTTATGGATCACTGTGAGAACAAATATGCACGCACATCAAGCTTAAACATAGATATCTAAATTGTATATCTTTTAAAAACAAGTTGGGTAAATTACGATATGTATGTTCCACCATCTCAACCTTACAAACAAGCCTAGCAGTCTGCCCTTAAAATAAGGTAGGAGAGAATAATTGCCATTCCTCCTACATACATACACATATATATATATATATATATATATATATATATATGTATATATATATATATACATATATTGAAGAGGAGGTCGATGAATTAATGCAGATGATATTGTTCATGGGCCTTTCCCCTCATCTAAATACCACAGGCAGACCCGCTATAGTAAAGAATGCCTAAATTGCACAATGGTTATGTGTTGTGCTGTGCTATGGAATGTTGAGGCAATGACTCATATATCACACCCAAATCGGAACCCGATAAGTAGAATTTACCAGAGAAGTGAATTTGCAGCGGTAGACACCTAGGCAATAAAGGAAATGTAGGTTCTATGACAAGAATAGCCACTATTAAAGTCAGTGTCTATATCCTGTACAGAACTTTGACCCATATCGCTTAAAGATGACATTTGTTGTCATGATACGGATACCTGGCCGGTGCTGCATTGGTGCATTGTGCCGACCCGGGAGTGTCTCAGACCTGTAGGGTCGGTATGATGCTTGAATGCAGCTCTAGTGAGTGCTGCATCCATCCCTCATGACAACCAAAGGCAAAATGCATCAAGCCATCACGGTGTCCTTAAAGGGTTAATCGTTAGATCCTTAGAGGGTATCACATCCGATCGTTAGATCCTTAGAGGGTATCACACCCGATCATTAGATCCTTAGAGGGTATCACACCCGATCGTTAGATCCTTAGAGGGTATCACACCCGATCGTTAGATCCTTAGAGGGTATCACATCCGATCGTTAGATCCTTAGAGGGTATCACATCCGATCGTTAGATCCTTAGAGGGTATCACATCCGATTGTTAGATCCTTAGAGGGTATCACATCCGATCGTTAGATCCTTAGAGGGTATCACATCCGATCGTTAGATCCTGAGAGGGTATCTCACCGTGTGCTGGTCTGGTTAAGGCAGTCCGACCCCCCACATCAGTGTCCCATGTCACTCGGTTAGCTCACCTATCACAAACACCTCTCACATCACCCGCACACGGCTCAACTTAACACCACGCAGGGCGTAATTAACACTGCATCCGGTCCACTAATTAATCAGAAGAAGATCTCGCTTTTAGGTCAGACTCATCAGATCAAACTGATGAATTGTAGCATCTTGGAATCTGAATATGGATTCTCATGCATTGAAAATAAGAATATAATCAGCAATAACCAAGTCTGGTTCTCAGAATAAGAGATTAATCCTTTTAAGCCTGGAAGGGCCGCATAGTGCTTTAATGTGCTCCTTTGTCCGCATCCTCATAGCGGTTAACAAAGGTTAGTCATAGGGATATTGGCCAGAACAACAGACTGGTATTCAAAAATGACTAAGGCTAAACAGAATACTGAATATACCTAATACTATTACCTCACCGTGGTTGGTTGTATCGGTCCGTACAGTTATTATTGCCCCCGATACGGTCTGGCAGCATATTGGGCCCTGATACGGTCTGGTAGCATATTGCACCCTAATACGGTCTGGCAGTATATTGCACCCTGATACGGTCTGGTAGCATATTGCACCCTGATACGGTCTGGCAGCATATTGCACCCTGATACGGTCTGGCAGCATATTGGGCACTGATGTGGTCTGGCAGCATATTGCGCCCTGATACGGTCTGGCAGCATATTGCGCCCTGATACGGTCTGGCAGCATATTGCGCCCTGATGTGGTTTGGCAGCATACGATCCTGATACCTTCTGGCAGCATACAATCCTGATACAGTCTGGCAGCATATTGCACCCCGATATGGTCTGGCAGCAAGACGTCATCAGTGACCTGCGTGATCTACTGCCAGCCATGACCGCGCAATGCATGATGGTTAATAAAGATGGCGGCTGTGAGTGATCAGCGGGAAATGCAAACTGACGGACGGTGGAGGCCGCGTGGTGTGGAGGCGGGCCGAGTGGGGGGACGAGGGGGTGGTAGGAGAGCAGGAGGAGGGAGGCAATGCTGGGGGCAGTTTGGTTATTGGGGAGGGGAGGGGGGGTAGCAAACAGGCAGGGCAGTAATGGGAAGGGGCAGTAGTATGGGAAGTGGGAGGGCAGCGTGCAGGTAGTGGGGGCAGTGGGGAGGCAGTGGAGACGCGGGTGGGGGATATTGGCGTGAGATTACCTGCAGCAATGGATGACCACAGCACTGCCACTACAAGACCTTCCACACACACAACATAGTGCCACACCAGCAACAGTAAACACGACTATGACCTTGAACTTGGTCATTTGCTGGGTCTGGGCAATCCCTGTTCTTAGCTTGGAACCAGTAGACAGGAACCAGAACTGGAACCAGAAAGTATGATGAGACATCTCCCATCATACATTATGGTGTTCACTGGTTCAGCAAAACTCAAGGGCAAGGTCATACTTGTAGGTACAAGAGCCTTCTTGTGGCTGACTGTATATGTGGGGTGGTAATACAGTCAACCCTCACTTAGGTAGGGCAGCAGTTGCTACCTGCCTTCAAAGGCTCAGTGCCCCCCCCCCCTCCACCCTGGGGTGTATAGGCTGCCTTAACGAGGATCTATGGGACCCATCAGAACCTGTCAGCACACTGCCCGCTGTATTAATACGCCACATAGGGCTAATTAGCACTCCCCACCCACTAGATGGCGCCACCAGTCTGGGCGATATTAGCAAGACCCTAACGCGCGGATTAGCCGACCCCATTACGTAATCGTCCATAATATTTCGCTGGTTAGGCATGTCCTGTTAGGCGGAAGTACCAGCGACCGGGTAACATGTAGCATTCTCCCCCCAGAGTCTCCGTCACGTTCCTTACGTATAAACCTAGATCTCTGCTGGGAGAGTGAACATGTAGAAGGCCTAGTAGTGGGGGAGGGGCGAAAATGTTTTATAGTATAGGCCTGTAGAGAATATTATAATATATACCTATAGTAGGCCTACATAGGCCTAACAAGTATTGACAATCTTTATATAGGCCTAGGCGTAGTAGTGGGGGGAGGCAAAAATGTTTCTATAGTATAGGCCTATAGAGAATATCATAATATATACCTATAGTAGGCCTATAGGCCTACCAAGTATTGACAATATTTATGTAGGCCTAGGCCTAGTAGTAGGGGAGGGGCGAAAATGTTTCTATAGTAGGCCTATAGGCCTATAGGGAATATTATAATATAAACCTATAGTAGGCCTATAGACCTACCCGGAATTGACAATTTTTATGTAGGCCTAGGCCTAGTAGTGGGGGAGGGGCGAAAATGTTTTATACTATAGGCCTATAGAGAATATTATGATATATACCTACAGTAGACCTATAGTAGGCCTATAGGCCTAACAAGTATTGACAATCTTTATATAGGCCTAGGCGTAGTAGTGGGGGGAGGCAAAAATGTTTCTATAGTATAGGCCTATAGAGAATATCATAATATATACCTATAGTAGGCCTATAGGCCTACCAAGTATTGACAATATTTATGTAGGCCTAGGCCTAGTAGTAGGGGAGGGGCGAAAATGTTTCTATAGTAGGCCTATAGGCCTATAGAGAATATTATAATATAAACCTATAGTCGGCCTATAGGCCTACCCGGAATTGACAATTTTTATGTAGGCCTAGGCCTAGTAGTGGGGGAGGGGTGAAAATGTTTTATAGTATAGGCCTATAGAGAATATTATAATATATACCTATAATAGGCCTATAGGCCTACCTGGTATTGACAATTTTTATGTAGGCCTAGGCCTAGTAGTGGGGAGGGGCAAAAATGTTTTATATTATAGGCCTATAGGGAATATTATAATATATACCTATAATAGGCCTATAGGCCTACCCGGTATTGACAATTTTTATGTAGGCCTAGGCGTAGTAGTGGGGAGGGCCGAAAATGTTTTATAATATAGGCCTATAGAGAATATTATAATATATACCTATAGTAGGCCTAAAGGCCTATGCGGTATCGACAATTTTTATGTAGGCCTAGGCCTAGTAGTAGGGGAGGGGCGAAAATGTTTCTATAGTAGGCCTATAGGCCTATAGAGAATATTAAATTAACCCCTTCCACGCGGTAAGCCAATATATTGCACAAAATTGCATTGTGTTACAAGAAACCCAGTGGTGAAGGGGTTAAAAACCTATAGTAGGCCTACCCGGTATTGACAATTTTTATGTAGGCCTAGGCCTAGTAGTGGGGGAGGGCGGACAATATTTTATAGAATAGGCCTATAGAGAATATTATAATATATACCTATAGTAGGCCTATTTGAATGTAGGTCTAGGCCTACCAGACCGTCCCCCCCCCCCCCCTATCCGGATGTGGAGGGGCCTCCCTGAGGTCGGAGAGTTCTGATTCAATGTATAAATGGCATACCTCTCCCAAAACAATGGTTAACAAAGTGTTGCACTCTTATAGGTCTATAATTATTATAGGCCTATAATAATTATATATACAAAAATGTCATTTGGGTATAGGGGGATTCTGTATCATGGGGGGGATAGGCCTACATATAGGTACTACTCGGTATTGACAATTTTTATGTAAGCCTAGGCCTAGTTGGGGAGGAGGGGCGAAAATGTTTCTATAGTATGCCTATAGGCCTATAGAGAATATTATAATATATACCTATAGTAGGCTTATAGGCCTACCAAGTATTGACAATTCTTATATAGGCCTAGGCCTACTATAGGTATATATTATAATATTCTCTATAGGCCTATACTATAGAAACATTTGTGCCCCCCCCCCCCCACTACCAGGCCTAGGCCTACATAAAAAGTGTCAATACCGCATAGGCCTATAGGCCTACTATAGGTATATATCATAATATTCTCTATAGGCCTATAGTATAAAACATTTTCGCCCCTCCCCCACTACTAGGCCTAGGCCTACATAAAAATTGTCAATTCCGGGTAGGTCTATAGGCCTACTATAGGTTTATATTATAATATTCTCTATAGGCCTATAGGCCTACTATAGAAACATTTTCGCCCCTCCCCTACTACTAGGCCTAGGCCTACATAAATATTGTCAATACTTGGTAGGCCTATAGGCCTACTATAGGTATATATTATGATATTCTCTATAGGCCTATACTATAGAAACATTTTTGCCTCCCCCCACTACTACGCCTAGGCCTATATAAAGATTGTCAATACTTGTTAGGCCTATAGGCCTACTATAGGTCTACTGTAGGTATATATCATAATATTCTCTATAGGCCTATACTATAAAACATTTTCGCCCCTCCCCCACTACTAGGCCTAGGCCTACACAAAAATTGTCAATTCCGGGTAGGCCTATAGGCCTATTATAGGTATATATCACAATATTCTCTATAGGCCTATTCTATAAAACATTTTCGCCCCTCCCCCACTACTAGGCTTAGGCCTACATAAAAATTGTCAATTCCGGGTAGGCCTATAGGCCTACTATAGGTTTATATTATAATATTCTGTAAAGGTCTATAGGCCTACTATAGAAACATTTGACTGAGCGTGGACGGTGTGTATTCTTCAATCACGCCGTCCTACAGTGTAGCGCTTATTCGGCGCGTTGACACTAGGGCAAAGACCAAGGAGGATAAGCGTATAGGGGGGGGGGGGGGTGGGGGGGGTCTGGGTGTCGTCCCTTAGTAGGCCGTATACGTATGCCGTTTTCCCGCTCCGCGGGAAAGCGGCATACTGACACGGGCACAGGGGCGGATCCAGGATTTTGGAAAAGGGGGGGCGTGAAATAGGCAATGTACTAGGGGTATTGGAAATTGTCAAATTAAAATGTACAGAAAAATAGGGGGGGGGCGCGCACGCCGGGTCCGCCCCCCCCCCTAAATCCGCCCCTGCGGGCGAGATGTCACCCCCCCCCCACCTCTGGGTGTCGTCCCTTAGTATAGTGATAATTCGGGTTTCTCCGTGTGGGCGGCCATGTTAGTTCTGTGCTCGCATTCTATCGTGAGATTTAAGCAGTGACCACACACTCACACACCATAGCTTCCGGGGAACAGGCTACATTACGAGAGCAGAACCAAGGTCTCACGAGATTGCTGGTGTCAGTGTACACACAGAGGTTGCGGGAACAAGTTAACACACGTTACAGCCCTATAGGCCTGAAGACTCATACCCAGTGGGTCCGCCATTTAAAATTTCGCTGGGTGCGGTTACCATCACTGATAAAAGTCACACTGACTGGTACTTTGTCCCTGGGTAACCATCACTTCCAGGGACATTCTGGTACCCAGCCTATCAGCTCCTATCAGTGCAGGCCGCCGCAACCAGCTCCAGTCCGGCCTAGGCCCTATTCCCGCTCCGCGGGAAAGCGGCATACTGACACGGGCGAGATGGGAAAAGACGCGTACGCGGCGTGCGCGCCTACGGCGCGCACGGAACTACTTTAAGGTGTGTACGTGCGCGGGGGTGCATTGGTCCGCGGCTTAAGAGCTACGGCGATATTAGGGGAGAATACGGGGACAGTAGATGATTATGGATGTATAGACAGTGTGGATACAGTAATGCCTACAGGTTATAAATGACTACAGAGGCACACACGGTAAAGCTGATGTGAGGCCGGGAGCAGTGTGCATGCCTATGCAGCATATATGTAAATGTATATATATATATATATATATATGTATATATTTCTATTCATATATGTTTATATAATGTGTATATATATATATAGCCAATACACCCGAACGACAAAAAACAAAGTCAGCCCCTGCCCCTGTCGTCTCATAATGCAGTCCCCTCACCTCGCCCGCTCATGTCTACTGCATACATACTCTCTGTAACAAATAGCTTTTTTTTAAACTCTTGTCGCTGCCTGAATCACTCAGCCGCTAACTCGATGAGGCCCGAGGACTGCCGCTACTAACACACTGCATGAGGCAAATACTGTGTATTCAGGCTAAATAATGCCACCACCTCATGCTGTATAGCCGGGTCTATACGTATAGACATCTATATGGATGGTGTATGCGCATGGATATAGCAATGTTTGATACTTACCAGATGGGGTCTAGCCACAGCCTGCTTACCATTATAAAAGCCTTCTTTGAATATCCCCAGGGGAAAAGTGTCATATATCAAATTGTAGTTTCCACCTGAATTCTCAACTATTAAAGATGATGGCAGGAGTGTGATGTAAACACTCCCATCCCTACTGACTAAAAACTAGTATAGCTAGATGAAATGAATGCTGACATGATTGAAGACAAAATATTTTCATACACAGTTCTACTGACAATTCAGAAAAAAAAAATCAAAACTGAATACTGTAAACGGAGAAATTTTTCGCGCTCTACATATTTTTGTGAATTTTGCAGAAATGAAAAAACCATGAGTGAATATTCATCCAGTGTAGATAATAGATTAAAATATTCCAAAATATGTGATTTTAAATACAAGCGGAATTGTACTTTTTAGCAAATTTGTGAAAATCTATACACATGAAAATATCTCCAGTATGTGAAAATGCAATTAAATCACAGCAGTCTTTGCAACCAAAGTATGCGGCATCTATTTTATTCAAGTTTCCATCTGTGATCTTTAGCAGCACTTGAAGGTGGCATTGTAGGTCATAATACCTCTTTTGAACTTTGCTGCCAAAGGTCAACGGTCTCTCTGAAGGGACTAATCATTTCCACACCGACGATGTACTACTAACTAAAGCCTCTGAGGGGAGAGTGTAGTCTATGATTGGAGAGCACAGTGTCCTGTGATTGGCTGAGGCAGAGCGGAAATTACAGGTCCCTTGGCCACCTGGTGGTCGGGCGTTTAACGGGTTCCTGGGGCATTGTCTGTCCTGTCCAATCAGAAGGCAGCTTGCAGAGTGAGGGGTGGAGGGGGTAGCGGACCAATCAGAGGGCAGCTTGCAGAGTGAGAGGTTGGAAGGGGTTGTGGCAGGAGGCTTAGCCTGCTATGGCCATATAGGGCTTTGGTCCTATAGGCTTGTTGGTATAATGCCTGAATGGTGATTCACTGCACTCATACATCCTTTCAGGGTTGATGTACTCCGAAAGGGTCGGCATGATGCACTATTGCAGTAGTGGAGATGCTGTTGTTCAACGCTCTCATATAGGCATGTACTGTACAATCACATTTAAGCACCATGCTTTGAATGAGCGCTGGTATTGTAGGGTATTGTATTGTACTGAGAGTGGTTAGTCTTAAAATGACTGAGAGAAATTCTGAAATTAAGTGCCTGAAGTTTTGTATAAGCGCTAGTGGAAATCTGCTCTGCTTAAGTCTATAAGCACTAAGGAGTTCATAGTGCATAATGGTACATCATTGCAGAAGTACCTGAGAACCATAGTAAGGGTAATAGTAACCCTGGGTACATGGGCGAGCATTCCGACTGTGTCTTGTGTTGTATCTGGTGTGTATACAGATTTATACCACAGCGGGCTTGGAGAACAAAGCCTCTTGTATACTGCATACAGCTAGTGGTAAAAAGTAGTTATAGACCAATCTGTAGGGGTTTTCAGTAAAGGGATCCTATAAGGCTCCTTCACTGTATTCTGCGTACAGATTGGTACTCGTCCTATAACTACTACATAAACATACCGTCGCTGTTAGGTGAGTATGCAGCTAACTTATACAGTTGCAGTCATTTATACTTCCGGATAAATCTGTTAAGTCAGTGAGCCATTTCATCATCTCCCATATCAACTGAAAGGCAGGCCTTCACCCAAATGCCTTTCCCTCATTTTATGGTTAGCACTCCCCTCTACTTGTACCCTGTGTAGCAGTATTCACCAGGGTATTAATCACGTTAAGTGCCACACCGCGGCCATACCATGCCAGCTTCTCTTCTTTTTTTTCCCTGTTTTTTTTTCATATGGAGCCGGACAAGCTCTAAGCACATTTTTACTGTTAGAACCAAATGTCCCTTTAATGTATTTATTATTAGTCTTTCACCTGTTTTTATCCTGTTATGTGTAGAGATGTTAATCATGTTAAGTGCTGTACTACGACCATGTCATGCTAGCTGCTGACAGAGCTGTTCAAACTGCTATTTTCCTGTGCTAACATCCCCCCCCCTCCCCATTAGAGTAGCAGCAGAATCCTGTCTGATAGGGCAGGCCTTAAATGTTTCTTTTTAAGCTGGTCACTTAGAATGACTCGCCAGCACCTCAGCACATCCCTCTGTATCTTGCCTCATACAGTTTGTACAGTTCCTCGTACAGTTCAACATATTTATAAGGGTTGGGTTAGTTTGGTTTATGGATCCATACATTCTCAGAGCAGATTGTCAACCAATCAAATGCTGGGCTGGGTAGGCCAGACACCTGATATATTACACCATCTATTAGCACCAATAGCTATATGATACTCATGGATTTATAGAGCTACCATACTGTCTTGTTTAAGCACCCTGTCACTTATAGATTTGGAGGCATGATTACCCCCCAACTCCTATACAAAACAGGCACTTCAGTGCTCATCCAGGACTGGCACATACTCACAACACAACACTTCCCCTTTTAAATTCGGCATAATTCAATAAGGCATCATGTTCTTGGTCATCATAATGCATAAATGCAGCCCTGAGAAATGACTTGCCAGGCCTGCATTGAAGCATCATGCCCACCTTATGGAGACATCATAGTGTCATCATTTTGCACCAATGCAGCATCAAGGAGTTGATACAGCAGGCGCATAGTCAAAACATGGCGCTTAAACGCGATGTACGGTATAGCTCACAGTGCTGGTTCTGTAAGTGCTCCATGAAGAGGACCGCCCCATGTTGTCTTTTAGATCTCCTTGAATGGAGGCCTTCTCCCTGACTGTAACTTCCTGTCAGAAAAAGCCTTGTCCTTGTGTGTTTTAGCAGTGAGGTGGAGGGGCTCACTGTGGGCACATTCCCCATTACAATGTGGTTAATCACACGTGGGATGTAATTAGTGGCGGTGTGCACCGAGGGGCACCACGCTGCCTTTTTGCTGCAGCCAGGGTACAACAGACAGCCCCCCAGCCCTCACTCCCTGTTCCTGCCCATTGTCATTCTGTCTCAAACCCAGAATCTTTGTAAAGCTTTGAGGAGCAGTCTGCCTCGTCCTAAAATCTGAAAAACTCTAGGAAAAGTGGGAAAAGTTGTCTGGCTTTCAAGGAGTCTTTTCTATGACTTGTCAGAACAGGCCTGTTAATATCTCATCACCTATTTTGTCTCTGTTTCTGTCTCTGTCCTCCTCACCAGTCCCCTACATTCTCCCTACCATCGTCCACCTTCCCCCTCTATCTATCTCTCAATGGCCCTCGCTCTCCCTTCCCTGTCCCCTACCTTTACTACTAGCTGAAAATATGACAGGTTTTTAGAATGTTAAGGTTGACATAGTGTTTTAAACAATGTGGTTATACTAGCAAGAAGGCCTGCATCCAAGCACTGTACCAGCCCCAGTAGCTAAAGCACCCCTAAAGGGTTAGCATGATACATAAATGCGGACATGATACACAAAATGCCAGGGCTTCATTCAACGATCATAGTGATGATAAGAGTATGAACTACATTATAGCCCTATTCTGTCCTTGAAAACCTTCTATCCATCACAACCTGCTCTCCTCCTTCCCCTGTCTCCTGCATTCTTCTAGCCATCCACTACCTTCTCCCTCTCTACACCGCTCCACTCCCCCTCTCAACCCCTACAATATGACAGGCTTTTAATGCCTTTGTATGTCAATACAACAGCTGCTGGGGGGTCTTAGAGAAGTAGGTTATTAAAATCAGAGATGCCGGCTGATCTACTGTAGAACACACTTTATTCAACAATGTCTATTCTGTGGTCGCTTTGTGGGTGCGGTAAAGCACATAAATTGCGGGCTTACAATAACTGATGCATATCATGTGTATTAGCAAGTTAGTGCAAAGTAGCCAAGCCATCACATATGTAGCCCAGTTATATTTGTTGAGACAGAGAAGGCCCACAAGAACACTAATAATACTTTATTATTGATAGCTGTGTAGGAAGCCACCTGAGCCGAGGGGCAACTGCCTCCCTCCATGCAATATGGTCATCCTCCTTTCACTGTTTCTTAGATAAACTCTTTGCTGGATACAAAAGCCATGTTAAGAGGTATAATAGCATTTTTGCCACTAGGTTTAACAGCTTTTGTCCCAATGTAGTAATATCGGTCATCATACCATGGACCTCAATAGATTCATGATCATACTGTTAATATGGAAGCTGCTGAACACCCCAGCAATCAATATGACAAAATAATAACTCAAACTGCACTGCACTCTACTGAATATAACAATAGTAACCTTATGTATACTCATAGTGCAAGAATACCCATAAACAGCAGCAGATAACCCATAAAGTGAATGTGATCTGTTTATTGGGCGTGAGCAGGCGCTAGTGTAATATAATCGGCCTTATGAGTAACACCACAATCAGCGTTTTAATGCAGCCAGCCCCCACCCACTCAGGGTGTTTTTCATCTTTTTATATTCCCTTCACCTCACATGGTAACCGACTAGAAATTAAAAGGCGTATTTTTAAAAGGAGTATCACTATTATCTATTTCGAATTAAGATATGATGCTTAGTGCTCTCCCAATGAGAAGTAAGATCCTTATTGCGATTTCTAATACATCATTATAAGCATTATAGTATGAGCACCAGTTTGGTTTTTATGGACTATGATCTTTTTCATGGAACATGGCCTGAATAACCTATGCTCATATTAAGGGCCCTGTGACGTGCCACATTGTCAACATGTGAAATAGTCCACTCTTCTCCCTTCTCCTTGAACTTTGTCTATATCAGCTGATTGTTAGAAAACAAAGAAAAAAATGTAACATGTTCAACATCAATGAAAATAAACATTGTTATAGGGCTAAATATGAGAGGACATTGGTGATCTACTCCTATGTATATCACTTCTGTTTGTGAAACTGTAGATGTACCTCCCTTTAGGGTATTACAGAATATTATAGACCTTGGTTTTGTGATAGAAGACATACATCTGAGTTGCACCTGTACATTTGTCACAAGATTGCTTTATCACACAGGAAATTGGTCTGTAACAAAGCCATATATAATATCTCATCATGACCAGAGTCTATTCATATGTCCCAGCTTGAAAAACAGCGCTTCAGAAGTAATATCCTGCCCTGACACTAGTAGATAAATCTCTGCCATGAGAGGTTCTACCTGCACCCAGCTCCAGGTCCAGGACAGGTGTTTTACAGACACCAGGTAATTTCCTGTCTAGTACACAGAAATGGTGTTAAACATCCATCACTCACTCACTCCCACTCTCGATCGCAGCTTACCAAAAAGCTCCTATTCCTTCTCTACCCACCGCTACTAGCTCCCCAAACTTCCCCTCTCTCCCTCTCAACACTCTCCTCTGCATTTGTCTCTCCTTGCTATTCTGCTATCCCTCTGTTCCTGTCTGAGTCTGTCTACTTCACCTTACCCTACTGCTCCTACTACCTAGCTATTGTTCTCTCTCTCTCCCTAAGCTTCATGTGTTCCTCCCTATTTGGTCCGTCCCTCTCCCCACCATCCTCTATAATGCTTTCTAGTCTTTTTTGCTCATGACCACTTATCTTACAGTCAATCCTGCTTTTACTGTTCTTGCTATTTCCTGTATACTTAACTCAGCTGCTTCAGGATGTGGTCTGCCATTTGTTAGAGGCCCTGGTTAGATCAAAGGTCAAGGCTAGCAGTGCTGGGGTTGGAGTGCAGGTCGGGGGCAGGTGTGTGTTGGTGCTGAATCTGCTGACCATGTGACCATGTGACCATGTGACCATGTGATAATGTGACCATGTGACCCCAAGACATTTTTTCCTAGTCCTTCTTAGTGTCCTGGTGCCCTCGATGTGAGGGTGAAGGATAATATACTCAATATTGTTCAAGCAGGCTTATGCCTCTAGAGGTGTATAAAAGTACAATTCAACTCTATTGTGCCAATAATTAAGAGAAGTGCAAGTATGTCAATTCAGCCGTCCAAAGAAACTAAAAATCTAGGTGCATTAATAATTATGACATATCTGGAATGGACCTGTTATCAAACATCAAGACAAGAGTTACCATAACTTTCATCCCAAATGTCTTTATAACAAATGGACAAGGTTCTGTTGGTTAGTCCATGTATAATGCCATCAGTTCTGGTCATGGTTATTTTAACTGTAGAGGGATTGGAAGACAGGTATTTAACCACACCAATAAGCCTTAATGTATTTTCTATTCTCTATTAGAGTAAAACTAAGAGATGCTGCAGTCTCTCCCACTCTCCCTGCATGAATACAGTGACCTTGACCCTAACCTCTGTGGGGAGCTCTCCATGACCTTGTAGAAAACAGATTGATCCAGATCCGCTGAAGGTAGGAGAACTCCGGAGACCATTCTTTCCGGCAGCTGATCACGTCTTTGGTATACAGAAAGTGGATTGGGCACCGGTCTATCTCTCGACCCACTCAATCAGCCCAGCCTTTGAGTAAACACTCACCTCTATTTAAAAATACTCTTTCTTAGCCCGTCTCTCCTCCAATCATTCACTTCTTCCCATTCATGCTCGATTTCTTGTTTGTACACTTCTCCTGATCCTTCATCTTTCCTTCCCAAAAATCCTTTTAGACTGTAGAAAGTAGATTGAACAACTGTTTGGTTTTTCAATTCAATTTCAAAATGAAACGTTATTATCGTTGACAATCATACAATGTTAATTCATGCACACTATTGGGCTGATAGCCCCTTGCTCTAAAGAAAACTTCATGAATGCACACCAGGGATACAAAACAAATTCCAGAGACATGAATAAATGGGATTGTGTCTGATACAACTTGGTTGCTGCAACTTTAGCTACAGCTGTAAATTAATTCTCACACTTTTCTGTCTTTGCAGCCTACATCGCCTTCAGGAAACACGTCTCCTACCACAACAGAGATTCATCCTGAGGTTTACTGTCGAACCTGTGGTGTGTCGTTTAACTCTCCAAAACAGGCGCAACAACATTACCAGGGCAAGAACCATGCAAAAAAGACGCGAGCCTCAGCACAACAGGAGAAACAGACAGCCAGTAGTCAGGGCACCGAGGGGCTCAATAAGTGAGTATATATTATCAATAAGTCATATAGAGTTATATCTAAGTAATATTTATCAGTTTTATAAGACTCTAGCCATGGAAAACAGATGACTAGTTTTCAGGGCACACACAAGCTCACTTTTCTTTGAATGATAATTAGAGCGACTTAGCACTACTGAGCTGTTCTTGGGACTGAACCCAGTGTCTTACATGTCAAGATGCCTAAGACATTCTATGCACTATACACCATACAGCACTAACCTAGTGACACATGATCCTCATGATACACTAAAGACTCTAGAAGTGCTCGAACATACTGGTGAGGAATATAGAAGGTCTAGTAGCTACAATATAACAGCGGAGCATAATAATGTTTGATAGCTGTAGCTAGAATATAACAGGAGGGATCAATTTTCAAGAACATCAAAGCCTTGAATTCATATTCATGATTTCTTTTCCCACCATATTTTTTCAAGGCTGACTTCTCAGAGCATCAACATATTGATGATCAAATTCTAAGCAGAACAGAAAAATCCTGCTGTTTGATTAGATGAATGTTTCCTTGTACCATACATTGAGAACAATCTCCCTTCAAGCACCATGGTAATAAAAAAAGTCAGGGCAGCAGGGGTACACAGAAATCTACAGGTCATGAGCTGGGCCCCACTTTAAAAGTAATTGCTCGGTGGAGAAGGTTTTCAGTCTGAAGGAAAAGTCAATTAGTGTTTGTCCAGGGGCAAAGTTTAAATTGGCATCCCTTCTTCTGCCCCTACTGCAAGCCCAGATGAGAGGACCCAGAAGTCTGCCCAACTCCCAACCCATGTCATGACCACCTGTGTGTTTGCAAACCTTAAATATAGCATTTACATTTGGGTTCTAGGAACGAGAAGAAAATGAATTCGGTTTGTTTAAATCAATGACAGTCACTGAAAGTAGCACTCCTATTCTGAGGGCCCGTAGAGCTAAATATCTAGAAACCAGAATGAGGCATTAATTGCACATGGTCTCAGTTTGCTTTACTACCAGGGAACTAGAAACACTTACTGCTGTGACTATGTGCCTCAATTTTACTGCCACTCCCCACCTTAAACTTCCATAGCAATAACAACCTCCTTATAAGTGTGTTGCCTTAAAGCCATAGGAATGAGATGTTTGAGGTACCAGTCCGCAGCTAAGAGACAAGTGAAATCTGATAGTTTCAAGGCTGTCTCAATGCTGTTTTTACTCTTAGTGGTGGACTCAATTGTTTAGCTGACATAGATTCATACATTAGGGAGCTGTGAACATACTGAGACTATTGTGGTTTTCATCACCATCTAGAATGTCAAGACAAAATGCTCTCCCATCTCTCTCAGCCAGACAGTCACCTTTGGGTATCCAGGAGACACTTGCTGTGTGGCATGGACGGGGGAGGGGGGTGATATAAGACGTCCCCCAGGGGGGTACAGCTGCTCAAAGCTATTCCTCATAAACCAAGCACCTCCCGCCTAGTGTCACATCTTCACACCAGGTGGCTGCAGGTACCTCATGTGACAATCACCCCCAGGGGGGAGTGTGAGTTCCTTAATGAGGCAGATATCCAGATGATAAATTGTGATACATCACTAAGACTTTCTGTATACTGTAAATGTATTATATTTCGCGCTGTAGGCCTACATATTTTCACGGATTTCGCAGCTTTTAAAATCTGCGTAAATATGTACAAAGAGAAAATTTATCCAATGTAGTCAGAGATATACTATATGTTAAAATCCGTGAATTTAAATCCCAGCAAAATGGTACATTTTACCAAATCCGCGAGAATTTGTATCAGCGAAAATATCTACGTTTACAGTACTTGCTATGTTGCTAGACTAGAATAGACACATGAGCACAACTCTGCCTCTAGTTGCTGTAAAACAAGACTTCTACTGTGTGGGACAATTACTTGTCCCACACAGAAGTTCCCACCAGGCACACCAGGGGTGCTGCAAACAGAACAGAGCATGTCCGGAGGTTGTTTGCAGACAGAAGCACAAGACAGGGAGCGTTCCTAGTGGCAGCAAGGGGAATTAGCCTGGGAGGCACCTCAGTTAACTGTCTCAGAGTGGATATGATTAGAATATGTGTTTCTTTGATAATTACCAACTGTCATGTGTATAACTTTCTCCATAACTAGATTACTCTAGTGTTGCAATTTTGTCACTACATCACGCTTACTTTCTTGGTAGTCTTTTATGTAAAATACTGTAATAACAGATACTACCCCTCATCTAACATAAACAACATGATAGAGGAGATCTTTTCCTTCGAATTGAGTGGTTGCACGTTCATGAGCTCCAAATACATCTAGAATTATGACCATTCTTGTGATGAAAGGTCTGATCAGATATTATCTGACTTAACAATATTGCTTATCTTCCTGGACACTACATGGCACTACATGGCACCACATGGCACTACATGGCACTACATTGCATAACTTGATGTATTTGGTATACCTTTCTCTCATGTGTGATGAACACCTCATCTTATTCCTGACACCTCCATTGCTTGGCCCACTGTGTAGTGTTTATACTGTTTATATCCTGTCTGCCACCACCTCCACCACCAGAACTGTGCTGTCTGCTGTCAGTGACAAAAAGTAAGTCTGTGTAGTGTTAGATACAGTATAGCTCTTGTCTGCCACCACCTCCACCACCAGAACTGTGCTGTTTGCTGTCAGTGACAAGAAGTAAGTCTGTGTAGTGTTATATCTTGTCTGCCACCACCTCCACCACCAGAACTGTGCTGTTTGCTGTCAGTGACAAGAAGTAAGTCTGTGTAGTGTTATATCCTGTCTGCCACCACCTCCACCACCAGAACTGTGCTGTCTGCTGTCAGTGACAAGAAGTACGTCTGTGTAGTGTTAGATCCTGTCTGCCACCACCTCCACTACCAGAACTGTGCTGTCTGCTGTCAGTGACAAGAAGTAAGTCTGTGTAGTGTTAGATCCTGTCTGCCACCACCTCCACCACCAGAACTGTGCTGTGTGTTGTCAGTGACAAGAAGTTATCTTCTTCTTGTGATGTATTGAGGCTAACATGCCCAAATTTGGCCATAGAGGAGATCTTTCCCTTTGATTCAATTTGTTGCTTGTTCATGAGCTCCCATCAGATCTAGAGGTATGACCATTCTTGTGATAAAAGGTCTGATCAGATATTTCCTCGATTATAAAAAAAACGAGCAGTGTTGGCTGTGTAGAGGTTGTGTGATGTTTTTGTCAGTCTCCCAACTGGTTATGGCAAGAGCTTGTCATATCTTTGTTACTGGGCTTTGCCTGGTACTGTAGGGAAGGCTGGTTCATTTGAAACAAGTGAAACAAGGAGATAACTTGATGTTTTGACCATTCTTGTGATGAAAGGTCTGATCAGATATTTCCTGAAGTGTGAACTAAACATTAGCTGTTTAGCTGCTTAGAGGTTGTGGGATGTTTTTGTCAGTCTCCCAACTGGGTATGGCTTAGGGTGTTTTTGTTACTGGGCTTTGTATGGTACTGCTTTCTAGCAGTGAGGGCTGGTTTATCATCATTAATTGGAAGCTAGTTCTTCCTGATTTTAAAACTTTGCTAACTTTCCCAAATTTGGCCAGTTGATCAAGAAGATCCTTCCCTTAGATTGAAGTGGCTGCATGGCTGCATAACTTGATGTATTGGGTATATCTCCTCCATCTTGAAGAGGTCTAGATGAGGGGAGCTGACCCAATTAGGTGAAACAAGGATATATCTGGTTCTTTCTGATGTAACAACTTGATCTATTGAGGCTAACTTCCTCATACAATAGTGCTGTTTTTTATAATCCAGTTATGGGAAGTATGTCATCCTTTGAAGCCGAACAAAGTTGTTTAGAAAAATACCTTATTTCAATGGTAAAGTAATTAGGGGGCCCGTGCAATAAACCTTGAGCATACTGAACACTCTGGCCATATTGCACATTCCTGGTGGTCTTTATGAGGTTGCTAAGGGGTTGCTAAGGGGTTGCTATGGCGTTCATATTGGGTCCCTATGAGTTCGCGATAGGGTCACCATGGAGTTGGTACACTAACAAGAGTCACGTGACCTTTGTGAAACTCAAAATTGTGATCCCAGGGAAGTTAACCAACATAGACTGCATATCGGCATAGTATACCTGCATGTCTTTGATATATGTTTTAGATTGAAACACAATTTAAGAAAATACAGAGCATCACTTAAAAGTGTCCTGACCAGTGGTTATCACACTCCCCAAGACTTTTTGAGTGAATCTGTATTGGTTTCAAATGAATTATGAACACAGCTATTACAACCCTGATGTGATACTATCTGCCCAATAGTTTACTATAGATGTTGCTGCACCACACATCAAGTATGTTTACATTCTGCAAAGTAAAAACTGTAATCAGTTTGAAAAAGATTTGGTTCACTTGATTTCACAATTTGACTGAAGTAAATGCTTATATGAATTGGCACTTTGATTGCTCTTGGTTCCTTCTACTGTCACAACCCATTACAATGTTGCCTTTTGCCTGCTGGATATCAAGGACACACTTGTCAGACTATTTAAGCTGTGTACTTTCTAGATTTATCCACTATGTTGAGCTTTGACAATGGCTTGTTTAGCAAGAGCACAAGATATTCATTAGAATGTCATCTGACATTTAGTTACCTGAGATGCTCCTCAATATTACAAAACAAAGATCTATAATTAGTCACAGCCCATTAGTGCACTCAGCAGTGTTAATTGATAAACTGACATTTGATTGGGAGAGCTATGAGAGTTTTAGTCCCAGGTATTACTCCTTCTGGATTCACACGGCCCTGAGGTCTAAGTAGGCTTTGGATCAACTCCGTCAGAACCTTATGAGCTGAGGCTCTAACCAACGGGAGGTCACTGATGTAGGCACTGGGAGAGTGGCACTAAAAGGCAGCCTCACAGCAAATCTACAAAACATAGTTCTGCTGTCCAGAGGCCCCACAGTGCTAAGTCTGTGATGAAGTAGATATGATGACAAAGGAGCATGAAACATGAAAGTGAGAGAGTGTAGCAGAAATATTGAACGACATTATGACTTTAATGCGTTTCGTAAGGTCACCCTTTGGTGGTTAGTAACAGAACAACTTCCTGTGCCACTGGTCTAGAAAATGTTATCAAGCTGCACTCTATTTGTCTCAGTTACTTAAGCCCAGGTGATACATGTTTTTTCTATTCATGTGCCTCCTGCCTCTTGCCTGCCCTTGACCCAATGCCAGCAGCCTCAATGAGTCGGCCCTCAGAGCAGCCCCCAGAAAGGCCCCAACATTCATCACCAGTCCTGCCAGAACTGCTCTGGTGTAGGTTGGTTCTTACGCCTCTAAGATTTTTAGTGTTGTTGGAAATGTGGCATGTTCATGATGATGTGTTTGTTGGATATGGTTTAGGTATGTAGCTCTATACATGTAAAGGAATAGAGTAGAGAACAAAAGTATCTACAATCTGACCTTTTTCAATCCTGTAACAGAGATATGGTCTTCAGTCACCAAACCAGCCTTCCGTCACACTTTATACACACCACATTCCGGACACTACACACCCGTCCCCACTCTGTATAGCCTTTTTTTGGCCTTTTGTGAGGCAGCACCAATCATGTCTACTTGGTGCTAGTGGGGGTAGAGTGACAGTTCCATCCCCTCATTCTGTTACTGTCCTGGGATCTTATTCAGCAGGACGTGGCCCTGACTGAATGTACATACCTTTAGAGTAAGGTCCTGGAAATAGTAGGTCACAGCTGTGAGCTGATCCTTCCTATTTACACATAGCGGCACGTCTATACACCCCAGCAACAAGAAAGGGTGACAATAATACAGTGAAGTGATATCTGCTTTGTTTTTTTAATAACTAATTACAGCCCATTGAACTTAAAGTGACATTTTTACCAAGTGTCTATATGTAGTTTATTGTATTATTCTTTTTCAAATAACCAGGGACGTGTTAGTGGTTAGGATGCAGCTTTATTATGCAGCTGAAGAAACATGGACCCTTAAAGTACTGAATGTTGGGGCTCATGTATCTAGTAAGCGAGTCTCCTGTTCCAATGTCCTGACACCGAATTATTCACTCCATCATGTTTTGTAATTCAATGTTTAGCAGGGCTTACAACACTATGTGGGGATTCCTGATGTGTGGCAGATGAGAAACAGCCCCCAGAACACCAGATGGCTGCCTACACTAGTTGACCTTGTACGGGGCCCCTTATACCTCACCTCTTTATTCATACAGCCAGGGCTTCACCCCGTAAAGAAACAGCTTAGTGGGCTGACATTGTGGTATCCAGTATTCATGAAGTCCAATAACAAAAGTAGCGCACATCCCTCACCTTAAGCTGCAGGGCTCACCCACCTCAGTCCATGATACCCCTCAATATAGCACCTCATCTCTTACCCTGCAACCCGGTCTCCTGCTGTAGGCCTCTCACAAAACACTGAAGTACAAACCTTTTTATGGCTCAAATTAACAAATGGGAAAGTTGAGAGTTTATATGCAAACAGCTTAGATCCTTAACAAATCCGAGTGATGAACTCAGACATGACAAGAGCTGCTGTATCCATAGCCAACAATACAACCGTACAGCTAAAATGTTTATATATGAAAGATACCTGAACGTCCTGAATATAATGACTCCCTTGAGTTACCAGTGGAGCTCTTTTGATTTATAACACTGTCAGGTCCTTGTGATTCATAATCTGTGTTACTGGCTAGCCCTTGGCAGTTATTCCACTTGGCGTAGCTATGTATTCCAGCTGACCCCCCCTGGTGGAGAGCTGGGGCATCTAGCTGCCCCCATGACTCCGCACTCTCCCCTATTATCACCCACTGGCTCTCTATCAACGCCCATTCCCAGCATTATTGCTCATCCCACCTGAGCCCCTGCCCCACTCAGGGAGCGCCGGGGATTCTGGGAGCGTCGATTCTGTAGCCCTGAGGATGATAAAAACATGGGGGCGATCACATGACTGATTGACCTCGGGGTGGAAGGTGGAGGTCATACTTGTGCAGAATTCTAATAAGCTAGAGAAATATTTCTGCATTTTTGTTAATTTATCTGAAATCTGATCTGAAATGTAACACTGATTAGTTAAATCTTGCTCAAAATCTTTCCACAGAGGTTTTACAAGTGAAAATGAATAATTCTTAGTAACTAAATGTGAAGAAGGAAAGTGGTTTTTTTCTGATTGCTGATTTAATGGCCAATAAACCAGACGGGACCAATTCAGGGGTGATCCCTGGTATAGAATCACCATAAACCACCCACCCTCTCCCACTAGCTAACTCAGCAGGAACCTGGGTCTGCAGGAAGAAAAACTGGGCACTGAGCAATTATCAGTTCCATTGATATCTGAATAGCCACACCTTAAAAGTAGCAAAATTTGCTGCAAGATTAGGGCTGCTCCCTGTGATGGAAGATATGTACTGCCATTTTTATTCATGTCAGGGCCCGAGTCATGTGACATCTGCAATCATTTTTAGATATAGGGTTAGGTGAATAAGTTTTGTCGCTTTTAGAAGGAATTAATGTAAAACAACAATCAATCAATTGCTTTTTCTATGCATATCTTTCATTGCCCTTTACCTATTAATAATTCTTTGGACAATGATACTCATGATTTTGTCTGCTTGTATCTTTCCAGATATGGATCAAAATTCAACTGTGATGCCTGCAATATCCATGTGACGTCACAGGAGCAATTAGACAGTCATTTAAAGGGTGCGCGTCATGCTGCCAGAGGGCGCCCTGAGCGGCCATTGCTGCCTCCCATCGCTCGACACAGGTGGAAGCAAGTAGCCTTCCCACAACTCAGACCAGACAAATTCCTGCACCACAGCCTCACTCCAGCATTCTGTCAAACATTCTGATTGGTCCAAAGGAGTGTGTGTGTGATGAGTCAGCTTGTTTCAAGGCTTCCTATTGGTTGTTATTGTTATTGATGATGCGTGGGCCTGGAGCAGCGGTTATGAGATCTCGATTCTGGTTTGTCAATCTTGGTTATACATATATATATATTTATGAAAGGCCAGATGTGATTGGTCCCGGACCAGTAATATATTATCTGTGCTTCGCAGGATTCATCCCTTACTCAGCAAGTGGCCATAGCTCTGATTGGTTGAGCTGCATCCCTCATTCAACATGTCTTCTGGGCCCTCATTGGCTAATATCAGAATGGCTGGTACACTCAAGTATAATATATGCGGCAGGGACGCGCTTTATAACACTTTCTGTGCACTTTAGAGGCATAATAATAATGAACAAAGTAACTAATGTAAGCATACAGTGATACTCTATCTCCATGTGGATAGGATGTTTCTCAAGGATGGTTCCATCCATGAACAAAGAAGATGTATACAAGTACTACATATGGAGCTTTATTATAGGGGGCTGGTTGAATATTGAAATATAACATTGCACCAATGTATAATTTTCATGTAGAACTTCTGTATATATGTGTAAGCTTCATTCAAAAGCTGCTCTACAAGTTTAGACATCTTTGACTTGTCTAACACACTACTTGCAACCCAGTCATGTTTGGCTGAAATCCCGTTATTAAAAGCAAATTGAGGTTAAACACCAAATCAATGTATGTGCAAGGACCATCTACCTGTATGTACAAGGACCATCTACCTGTAGTCACAAACATGGTACTTTAGGTGGAAACCCAGAATATAGCAACATAATGCTTTAATTTAGTATGCTCTTTTTGTCCAGCACTGTGATGTTATTAAAGGGTCAAAGGGTGACTTGTGTTGCTGTTAAAGATAAACGGGTGACTTGTATTGTTGTTAGAGGGTTAAAGGGTGACTTGTGTTGTTGTTAGAGGGTTAAAGGTTGACTTGTGGAGCAGCTTTACCTCACCTTCCTCCACACAGCGTGTTCACTGAGCAGTAATATTTGATGTGCACACTGGGCACAGGGCACTCACTGTGCCACAGCACCACTTACTATACACACTGTTAAACCTCTCCACCCAGGGCATGATGCTTGAATGCATCACTGGCCAATTACTCACCAGGGCTGCATTCAAGCATCATGCCTATCATACCTAAGGGGTTGAATATAATGATATATAACAAGAAAGGTGAATAATGGTTGTGGTTTTTAAACAGCAGATTCATGAACATATAATTATATTCTGTCAATCATCTCATCAAATAAATTATACTATAATTGTTCATGGCTTGATTTACATTGATTTGCATTGATTAATTATATCTGGCAGGGATATTGGTGTATATTTTCAATTATTTCACATTTGTAATAATGCCAAACTTATATAGAATAGACATGCTCCTCCCAAATCCACATTTCTGATTGGATACTTGAGTGCATTTTCAGAAGGGTGTTGGTAAAGCACTTAACATGACTGGTTATCATGTCTGGTTGATCTATGTTGAATGTTTACAAATGGTAATAAACCTGTGGATTGGTGAATAGCTTACATGATTTGGTTAATGACTTTAATGCCTAAGAAATAACACTTTTCAAAAATTGTGACATGTGAAAAGTAAAATTTAAATATATTAACATTCAATAAAGTACAATCAATAAATAACTGCATTCCTGATCTCTATATGTTTCCTTTTTCATTTTTGGAAGGTTTAGATGATTTATTTTGTATCAACACTCTAGACACTAGTTGAAACCATTAATAGCAGCAAAGCACTTTAATGCATCATGTTCTTTTGTCATAATGATGCAAGTGTGCATGTCTGGCTAGCATTGGGACTTTGCTGCATTCAGGTGGTCTCTACACTCCAAACATGAGATGGTAGACTTGGCAGTAACACATCATGCGTCATAGTGACAATGAGTATAATGTATTGAAGCAATTTCTGAAGTTGTTAAGTTGAAGTCTGCACATTTTGCTATGCAGTATTTTAATCCAGGTTTAGATGTTAATACAGATATCACACTGGAACTGTTTGTATTCTCTTCTTGTGAACATGTCTGTCCAATGTTGTATACTTACCCATGAGGGTCTAAACAATGCTTAAATGTTCTATGTCCTGTGCTGGCATGATGCCTGAATGCAATCCTGATACATCCTTTCCCCAGGGCTGCATCCAGGCACCATGACAACGAAGGGCATAGTGTACTAAAGCATTTCATGGCCTTCAGGGATAAACAGTACTGTTATCAAAGGTTGAATTATCACACTAGGAACACCACCTTTGTGAATATCAGAAGTTGATCACATTTTTATACTGTGTGTTGATACCTTGATGTGACTGTCCAGTAGTGGTGTCACTACAACAAACACTGAAACTAACTGAGTTATTCTCCACCTGCAACTGTACAGAACTAAACCTAATGCCCCGTCCACTTGCACGGTTACCGCACCACTTGGAGAGTATCAGAGACCTGCACGTAACAGTCAGCGACTCATTGAGGTTTTCACCAATCATAATCTAATAATTACCAGTACTGTCATGCTTTTACTGATGGCATTGGAACTGGCATTTTAATAATCCCTACCACAGTTGTTACAGTCAAATCATTAGAATGACAGAGACTTGACCCCAGTATATTAATCTCATTTAGGACAAAATGGTAAATTAATGCATTATCCCTTGTGCAGGAATGCAGGCCTGGCAAGTATCTTCTGAGGCTGATACAATCCAAAAGGTTCAGCATAATGCATGGTTGCAATGGGTATGATGCATTAAATCACTATGAAAGGGTCTCAGTGTCTTCCCGATCAAAGTGAGATGCTGTACCCTTGTAGGTGGACTAGGGGCAATAGTAAGGTCCTTTTGTAGGATCATGAAATGTAAATACTAACAAGTCTAGCCATGTCATATTGCGACGACATGACCATGCAAAAGGATCAATCCGTGACATATCGAGATCTTTTTATATTGTGTGAATACTTATATATCCAAGCCATATGAAGGAAGAATCTCAGGATGCTGGACACGTGTGACAAGGAGTTGTGACAATCCCACTGTTAGTATTAGTGTAGTTCAGCACAGCTAGAATGCAGTAGTAACACACCTAGTTAACAACGCTTCTCTGTACTTGGTAACAGCTGTAGTTGTAGTTGATACAGGCACCAAGTCCTTTTCTATGAACAATTTCTAATGTTGACAGGTCAAGGAATATAAATGTTAAAAATAAACAGCTGCAATGTAAGAAGCTCTCAAGCTCTCAAATGTAATATTCTTAATATTTGAACTATAGGAAGTGGATTTGAGAAATGAAGCAATATCTGGATTTGTTCTGTTATAAAGTTTCATTCTTGATCAAGAACATGACAAAATGTTTACCTACGACTTGCACTGTTTTCTCTCCTGTATCATGACTCAATGTTCCTGTCAAATCAATGAACAGCAGTGTCCTAATTTGGAAAATTGTGAATACCAAAGAAATCTCAGCATGTCAAAACCCTCTGAATTGTCTAATTTTAGGTTTCATCAGAGAATAAAAACTAAATTTTCTGACTTTCAGATTTAAAAATAAAATAACCTTGATTATCTATATGCATGTAGGCTAGCATAATTTGCATAATAATATGGGGTCCATGATGGTAACAATGTTATGACTGTTATATGTTGACTGGGATCTGGGTGACGTTACATGTTTTTGTTTGAAAGGTTTATTTCAGGTTGATGTTAATTACATCATCAGTACTCTGGGTCCCCGGTACCCATAGCATCTAGACTTTGTAGGGCTGCTGGGGATCCCTCATCCAGGGCCTTTGAAATAGGGATCCCACTATCAGGGCCCTTACTTACACCACCAGCTAGACCCCTTGACACAAGGAGGTCTGTTACTGGGGCCTGGTTCAGGAGGCTCCTGCTTCAAGGCTCTGTGTCAGGGGAGCTGTTCTAGTGGTGGTAGTTCAGGGGCCCTGATGTAAGAGCCCTGGTTCAAAGGGCTGTGTCACAAGGGCCCTGGTTTAAGAGAGACCCTTATGAGAAGGGCTGTGTCAGAGACTGTAGTGACTACCATTCCCCTATATCTACACCACTGTCTACCCTGTCAGCCTGATGTGCATGGTCCATGATGACTGTAAACGATGATATTGAGATGAAGTGGAGAATTGTCTATACATAAAAGCAACAAATAAAGATATGAAAATAATATGTGTTGGTTACTTGCTTCTCTTTCTGTTTTTTTTGGATAAAATGTGATTTTATATAATTGACAGTGCCACTTCTTATTCATCAAATACCAATCAGACCTTCCTACTATGATTATTTTCCTGTATTTCTCATCCCTTTTTGATGTCTACCCGGTACTGTAATTTATTCATGATCATTTCAACTAAAATGAGACCATAGAAAAATGCCTTAGGGGAATATATACAATCTTCAGCATTAGAATGGTTTGTGTTATGTTTTCCGGCAATGATGGCCTGGATCTATCCATGGATGTGGAAGCTGCACTGTGTCACATGGACTGTCATTCTAGATTCCTTCTTCTAAGATCTTACCAATCGGCTTGTCTCTCTGACTCGCCATACCTCATTGATGGCTTCTACATTAGATCTCCTCCAGCCAGCTTATACAGACCCCTTACCCCTTCAACCACCTTATAGATCTACTTAAAGAGCCTCTCACCATCCTCTATTTGCTTTCTACCCTCTCACGTTTTATGCCCACTCTCCTCACAGTTGTAAGAAATTCATTGTTTACCTTCTTTATAGCCTAGGAGATCCTGCTTTAACCCTTCTTCCTGTTGCCCTGTAAACTTCACTCAGCTACTTTAGGATGTGGTCAGCCATTTGTTACAGGTCCTGGTCAGATCAAAGGTCAAGGTTAGCAGTGCTGGGGTTGGAGTGCAGGTCGGGGGCAGGTGTGTGTTGGTGCCGATTTCGCGGCCCCTGTGACCATGTGACCATGTGACCATGTGACCATGTGACCCTGTTACCATGTGACCATGTGACCATGTGACCATGTGACCATGTGACCATGTGGCCATGAGACCATGTGACCTTGTGACCATGAGACCATGTGACCATGTGACCATATCCACACAAACCTCCCTGACTTAGTTCTTAGTCCCTCTCAGTGCCCTGGTGCCCTGGATATAAGGGCATTACAAAATGTATGGTTCACCTAAAGCTTACAGCATATCCTGTGTCAGTCATTTGATTTTGTATTTGATTAAAGTTACATGGATCAAATAATTGAGAGTGGCTCATGGTTATTGCCTACTAGCACATATATCTTAAGAATGTTGCTATATAAAACAAGGCAACCCCTTGTCCTAGCAACAAACCAATGACAGCACTGGATTCCTTGGGTCTGATTTAGAGGGGGTAGGTAATGTTACTAGAACTCTAGGGTCAAGATTGATGCTATTGGAGACTGATTTCAAATATTTTGGTGGCCATGTTGGATTTTCACAATACACCCCAGATGGGTAAATTGAAAATTGGGCACCATGGAAATTGTTGAAGAGGACCCTTTTAGGTCAGATTTGGCTATGTTGCCAAATTGCAACCCAACAAAAGTAAAACACTTACATGAGCCTGTGTACTACCTATCCTTCTCAAAACACCTCACTTTATTTGGCCTGATATTAGGTGTCACAGAAACCTCCCTATTAGACACCTATCTCATAGCCAACCTATCTACTCTCAGGCCAGAGTTGTTTACAAGAGATGTGGTCAGATGCTAAGCAGTGGAATCAAAGCCGTTCAGATCTGGATCATTCTGTTTACTATATGGTCACATAGTTAGCTCCACAAAGGGGTCAGGGTCAAGGTCACTGTATTTGTGCAGGGGGATTCCAGCGTAACTAGAGCTTCTGCAATCCAATAATGGAGAAAAGAGAATACATTAAGGCTTATTGGTGTGGGAACCTACCCGTCTCCCCATCCTCCTCCAGCTTACACAATTATGAGCTGAACTGATAGGATTACACATGAACTCACTGACAGTATCTCGGCCAATTTCAAATATACTATTGGAGAACCTTAAATCACTAATAGGCTAGGTGATAAAACATGGTTGCATTCAACCCAAATGAAAATGTTCTGAAAAATATCTCTCACATTTATAGTAGGAACAGATTTGTTTCATAGGTACAATATCAAATCGTAAAATATTATGGTTTTTGTCAATGCAATGTATTCCTTTACACAGATCAGTATATATAATTGGATTCCTAAATGGTGATTTGTTTTCAAAAATTCTCACAGTATATGATTGATAATCTTCTCACCTTTGTAACTACTGCTTTAATGACTAGTGTTGCATTATGCCCTTTTGTCACCATGAAACAGGAATAGACCCCTAGTAGAAGGATGGAAGGGAGGTTGGGGATAGTTTACTAGTACTAGACAGGAAATTACCTGGTGTCTGTAAAACACCTGTACTGTCCTAGACCTGGAGCTGGGTGCAGGTAGAACGTCTCATGGCAGAGATTTATCTACTAGTGTCAGGGCAGGATATTACTTCTGCAGTGCTTTTTTTCTTCACACTGGGAAATGTGAATTGACTCTGTTCATGATGAGATATCATATATGGCTTTGCTACAGACCAATTTCCTGTGTGACAAAAGCAATCTTGTAACAAATATACAGGTGCAACCTAAAAGCATGTGTGGTATTAGAAAAATAATGACATATTTTAGTAGATGAAGATGTGTAACAGAATCATGAAAATTAGTTAGCAAAGTTCATAAATATAGTAAGGCATATGTCTTATGTTGCTTAAGTCCTCTTTCATGTTCCATGTGATTAGAGGGATGATGGGGAATTGGGAAATTGTGGTGGAGCCACTATATGCCCAAGATAGTAAACCTCTAAGAGGCCCCTAAGGACTGATGGTGCCTGAAAAGGGGAAGTTATGAACAAACAATCTTTGTAATAAAGAATATAATTAAAACTGGAAATGATCCTGAAAAAAAAAGAGTCTGATTCTGACAGCCATTCTGAGAGCAAAAAGAAATGGATTCTGCAGGAAGTGAAGTCATTGCTAGGTGACATGGTGATGTTGCTAAGTATCACAGCAACATAGCATGCTGCCTAGTGTTAATTGCCAATGTTAAGACAGCCCTGCTTAACATTCACTGAGGTCCTCAGTTATAGGAGGATAGAGCTGTATTAGTTACTTTGCTGGACTCATAATGATTGGGACATTAACCTGTCTAGACTGTAGGATACCTGGATTAGAATTGATGGTGAGTTCCTAATAATTGGGGTATTAGGAGAAGCAGCTACTGAGTGACGAGATGTCACATGTCATGATGATGTCATATCTATCATGGTGACGTCATGTCACATCTGGGTCAGTATGCAGTAACTGAGAGAAGCATCGCTGACCTAGTCCTATCCAGGCTCCTCACACAACTAGCTAAGGGTCCTGTTGGTAAACCCAATAGGGTGATTGTTTCTTGAACCAATCATTACATAATGGGGTATGGAATTAGGGCTCAATTTTGGTTCCTCTGAGAGGTGTAAAAATACCAACGCTTTTCAGCTAAAAAAGCCTAGGGTCCAAAGGGGGTGAGAAATTTTACCCCTCTTAAAGGTCTGAAAAGTATTCATGTGCTCAGGGGACAATTCACCTTCCTGTCGTGAGAAATTATCATAAAGGAAGTATGGACATTTTTTCACCTCAATTTTGTCTTTCCAGTAACATGAACTAATATGGTGTGGTGCAGTCTAGACCCTACACTGGTGCACAGACAGGCAGGTGAGGCACAGATTGCTATAAGAGGCTGCCCTAATCCCCCTGGGTAGAACTGGTGTAAGGAGCTGATGAGGGAGCCGTATATCACCATTATACCATCCCTACCCTCATTTACCACAAACTCACAAACCACATTCCCCAACTAGAACTCCATAACTGCCTTCACCTTCACAAATTGGGGGGAAATATCAAGTCAAACATCTGCAACTGGGCTTATCATGATCCAAATTGAATTTACAATTAAAATTAAACTTGTTTTCTTTGATGCGATTTGTCAAGATTTCAATGGGGAAAAATTGTGAAGAGGCTGCAGTATATGATGCAGGCAGTAATCCTGGTAACCTTGTAACCATGGAGCTGCACAGGAGGCAGCTGGGTGGGGGAGGCAAGGATGGGGGCAGGGCAGAGGGAAGGAGGTGTGGGGGACTAATATGGCACTTACATCACCTTCCGGCCACAACTATGATTGTAAATACTGGTTACAGCCATCGCAGTCAGAAGAAGAAGAAGAATATTCAGATAGCCACTGTGTGCTGAATAACAGATGTGACCTTCGATATCAATGACTGGAATAAATAACAAGGTTTGCACTCAGAACAAATAAAGTATTAATGCCTGGAATAAATGAAAAGGTTTGCATATCCTTAGCACTGCCATAGCGGGCCAATGTGTATAGTAAAAGGGGCCCCCTGAAAGCCAAGATTTTGCGTTTGCATTGGAAACAAAACGCTATGGCAGTGCACCTCCAGAAAGTACTGGCAGTCCTGAGGGTATAGGACAAATATAGTAAGTAGACAATACATCTAGAAAAGTAAATGGTATAGAAAGTAGTATTGTATTGTATTGTATGTTAGTAGTATCGACAAATTATAATTTGCAGAAGGCATGTCCATACTGTCACAGAGATAGAGTGCTGGACTATACAGGCTTCTGTCTATATTTTCTTTAACATGGACTATTCAGACTAGATGGTCTCAACAAAATGCATTACGTCTTAAAATATACATCCCACCCTTCAGACTACCCAGGAAGCTCTCAGCCACCCACATCACTCTGTCTTCATTACGCTGTATAACATGATTTACACATTAAAGAAGTACAGAGAGGCGGTGAGGAGGGAATATCAGAGGTATAATGGGGGCTCCATGAGGTAGCATCTTACACACATTATACAGGCAAGGTTTTAAGCCTTTAAGGAACGGGTGAAAAGGAACCGGTCATATAACACTATATGACATGGTTGGGGAGTTTATATCTTTTATATAGAGATAAACTGACTCCGCACTGGTCTATTGTTGCGATAGGGGCAGGAATAGTTTTTCCTCTAATACCCCCTGATGGAGGTGTGGGGCAATGGAATTTGTCCATAGGGAATAAAACCATTCAACTGAAGGTGGCATCCCTAACCATTACACTCAGGGAGCTCATCATAATACCATATAGAGTAGTGTGTGACTATGCTGCTGGGAGGAAAGGGAAAGAAAGGTTATCACAGCTTGAAAGGATAAGATCTCAGTAGTGTTTTCTTGTCATGATTGTGTCTACCATTTGAAGCAGGATCCATGTATTCTGCAACACATTATAGGGCCGATAAGGGTAGATAGGCAGACAATGTGATGCAGACTGGATCTTGGTAGTGGAGAAAGCAGTGGTCAGAGGTTTATAGTCAGTGAGATCAGGGACTGGGCCACACTGAGGGGGGTTGATGTTGAGTTGGGGTACAAGAGGTGAGTGTGAGTGGGTAGGGGCTGTGATAGATAAAGGTAGGTTAAAAGCTGGCCGGGTGGATGGGGATCTATAGAACCGTGGTGGAAGGGGATCTAACATAGACGCCATCAAGGAGGCGGTGATAGATAAGGAGAAAAGCTGATTGGTGAGAATGTAGGAAACGGAAAAGAATGTGCACATCCATGCATGGATAATGTTAGTACCCTTCAAATGCCACATTGTGTGTTCATGTGCTATGCCCTTTGTTGTCATGAGGAATCCATGCATTCATGCATTGATATGTCTAGAAAGATGAATAAATGCAGCCTGGCGAGTGACTCATGATTCATGCATCACAACGGTAATGGACAGATATGGCCTGTAATCCTTTTTACCATCCACCTTTCAAATTGTTGTTGCTACATGGGACTTGGGATATCTAGAATATTGTGTGATTTATTGTACATAAAGTGGGACGTGGGAGATGGGTCCATTAAAACACTGATAGTGCTGCTTGAATGCCTCTCAGCATGCTGATTACATTCCTTTCACCCTTATTAATGTCAGGTTCAAACACCGTTTTTGTTATCTGGAGTACGACAGTGTCATTATTTTGTAAGTAGCCATATTAAAATATGTCTGTGTCATTTCATGAGGTCGCAATAGCTTGTGAGATTATAAGGTCCTTTTTTGCATCATCACAGTAAAGCTCATGATACATTAAAGCACCATCACAGTAAAGCACCTTGCAGCTGACATGATACATTGGAACAACTTGCAGCCCTTTAAGAGTTAAACTACCATGACTAACTGGACATGACCATGGCTGGAGTGTAATCTAACCTGGCCAGCAGTAAGGGACTGGGAGGAGGCTCCCTGCCCCTGTCCTCACTAATCCGGCTCCCTGCATGAGGAAAACCTGGAGGCTTTAAACCAAACAGGCTCCTCTAATCCTCCTCTAAGAATTTCAGGTGTTGCTCAGTAAAAGGGCTTTGAATGCCACCTAGTCTGGATCTGTCTAGATAAAACGAGGTCAGACTAATCTTGTAACAAGCAGGTAACGTGTCTGTGCAGACTGGGAATGAGATCGACTCTGCTCCTCTAACCCTGTAAGGCCCATAGACTGCACTGTGTAATGTCTCTCATTCAGGGATGAATTCAGGCTTGGTGAATATACAGTTCATACCATTCTGAGGTGTCTGCATGATGCATGAATCAGCTTGATGCATGTATGCATGTATGCATCATTTCAACAAAGATAAAACCCATAAATTTAACCTATAGAAAACATAACTATCTCTTTAGAATATACTCAAAACCTAATATTTTAGCAATAGGAGTCGCAGGAAGCTGGCAGGTGGATGACAACCAGTAGACTACTTTGCTGAGGTTCAGAACATGTGGACTAGACTAAAGAAGGTGCAATGATGGTGTGAGGTTGGGTAATGTGTGAGTCCCGTGGGTAAGAACCACTTAGATGGCAGGGAACAGTGTATGGTGGGCTGACAGGCAGGAGACAACAGTCAAGAACTTGTCACTCCATCACTGGGTGCCTTGTCCTAACTCTGTGTGGGGACTAGAGACGGGCAGAGCCATATTGCTAAATGAGTAAGTTGTCTCAGTTTCCTCCTTCCATCTCAGTCACTACTCAGTCACTACTGCATTCATCTGGCCCTTCCCTATATAATAAAGGACCTGTATGGCAATGTGCAGGCTGCATGTTGTGGAGGAGAGTTAATGTGATTATTGCCCCACAATAAGGGGAGAGGAGGCACGGAAGGCAGCCTGGCCTGGGGTGTGCAATGAGTGGTATCGCTGCTGCACAAAGTAATATTGCCACAAAAAGCTAAATATAATACACCTGAATATATCCACATATCCCAATGAAACCACCATACAGTGTGTGTTCTGCTGTGCTTCTGGATGATATTGATGACACAATGAATCATCAAAGCATTACAAGAACAAATATAGAAATGAAAAATAAGTGGTCGCGAGTGAGTACCAAATTCCCACCTTACTATGAACAGGACCCGTCCCCAACTCTGGGGCCAGCTCAGGGTGGTGCAGGCTAAGTGTTATGGAGTAGACCTAATGTCATTATTGCCCCGCAATAAGGAAAGCAGCCATAGAAGGCAGCCTGGCTGGGAGGCAGCAACTTGAGTGGTTTCCCTGCCACACTAAGTAATATTAGCACCCAGCCCACACAGGCATATTGGCACACACAACAGTCTGTAAATAACAAGTGATACACCAGGCCTTTAAGGACAGCAAGATGCCTCAAGGCTGCATCTGCATCTGAGTTCATGATGCATCACTGCAACCATGGTGTGTAACTTCCAGGTATTACATTGGTGCATCATATGCCTATCCAACAATATACTGACCCATGGGAATGTATTAACAATAGCATCAATATGATGCCTGAATGTAGCTGTAATAATGTACTCATATATCATGATGACAAGCTCTTGCTAGGATTTGCTGAAATTATCCCCAGAAGATAGGGACCAATCACCAAACCCAAACTTGGCCATTCCCTTCTCACCTTCCATAACCCTTGTTGGAAGCAAGTGGCCTCTACTGGTTGCGCTGGTGCCCTGAAGACCCCTGTGAGTGATAATGGGGGTAGAGCTGATTAAACATGTTCCAGTAACCAGCATTTACCCAGCAGCCAATCACAGGCTTTAGCTGCTGTTGCTACACTCAGTGTTAAAGGGTGCTCTCAATAAACTCAGCTCATCATGTACATCTGGCCTTTGCCAAATAGCTGCAACATTCCCTTTGTAAAGTCAGGGATTGTTCATGTAGTTCATGCATTCAATCTCTTTAAAAATAGCAATGATCTGCAATTTGACCTCATTAAGTCATCCCATCCTCTTTAATAAAAACCCGGGGACATCAGGGCATCTTCTGTAATTTGTGGAATGGCAATCATCTTTTCCCTTTCACAATAACCATAGGTCATATAGCCGCTAAAATCTCTTGTTACATGCCCATCACTTTTAATAAAGAGCAAAGAATATTATTTGCTCTCCCTGCAAGAGTGGGACAAATTCTTTCCATTCCCCAACCCCGACTTTTCCGTGTAAATGGTTCTTGTGAAATAGTTTTTTGTTCCCATCACTATGGGATAGAAAAAGAAGGTTAATCACACTTTTTGGGTAACTATGCAACTTTGAATAGCTCTGTAGACCTTAGTAATTGGAATATCAACAAAAGAAAAAAAACACGGTCCTAGGAAAACGCATCTGATGATTAGTCATTAACATTAACTTACTTTTCTATCCCATAATGCAATTGAGAGTAAAAGAAGCTAAAAAAGAATGTTTTTGTTCCATTCATGTTCCATGGCTTTGAAAACCCTATAAAATCATTTCAACAAGTCTGATTAAAATAGTCTGGGACAATGTGTACAGTTGAATTAGGGTCAACTGCATCCTCAAAGGGTTAATACTGGGGTCCTATACTGAGTAATGTCTGTATGTAGCAGGATCAGGCAGTAACGTGACAGCTAGGATCCTGTTTGAAAACTTCAATTACACCCAGAACAATGGCCGTCATCCCCTCTCAAGTACCCGACCAAAGCTGAGCAGGGACAATGTTCACCTAAAGTAGCGGTAACCACAGACAGGAATGTCACCTCAAACTGACAGTTTCCAATTCTCTCCCCTGTCAACAACAGCTGAGACAAAGCTGGGCCCAGATTTAGGACTTGGTGTAACCCGGTAAGCACAGAACAATGTCTAAAGACTTCTACATTCATGCTACATCGTCACAAACGGTAAACTACATTAAAACACTATGTGGCCCTTGAAGGGTTGACTAACCTTGCTGCTCCAACCCCCTTCACCAGCTGCTTAGAGACCTCAGTAATAAAGCAAGGTGCAGGATAAGTGGTCACGAGGGGGGGGGGTTAATGGGGTGAGTAGTCACTAAATTCAGGGTCTGGGGAGCCACATGTGGAACCAATCCTAATGAGGATTTGTAGAATTAAGAAGTACTGAAATAAAAGGCTGCAGCCTCCAATTGTCTTCCGTTTCCAGACGCGTAGTCTCTTAATGGGCCACTTCTTATACCACAAAAATGCATTATGGCAAGCCAAACGAGGAATTATGTCATGGCTTATTAGGACTACAGTATATCAGACATTGTAACATGAGATTTTCTTTGAAAAACTATATACTTTGGCAATCAATGATCATGAGTCATAGGCTTCGGGCTAATGGACCTGCTTTCCACCAAAAAGAACACCTTGTGAAATCTGATATGGAAATAATGCACCATCCCTTATCAAACCATTCTTTTCAAGACCTCAATGCAATTTCCTTGTTGCAACAATTAGATGGAATTAATTATTATTCTTTATTTCTTGCACCATAATCCACAATGAAGTAGGCCAAGCATCCAGCTTGACATATATCCTGCCTCCTCCCCTCCCCCAAAATCACTATGACTAGCAGCATTATAACATTAGGAGCTATATATAACAAAATTAGCAGCTATATATAACAAAACCCTGAGGCTCTCAGGCATCAGTAATTTTTTATAAAAACAGCTAAAATATAAACTCCCTCCTGGCACACAATTTCAGCCCAGAAGACGGCAACTTTCCACTGTTTTTTCCACAAATAATGAGAACTGTGGTTTGCCCTGAGATCATGAACTTTTTTTTACTTATTCTAACCCTTTTCAGTGGTGTTATTTCTACACTAATTTTACCAGGGCTATGTATTGTGCAGTATAAAGATTTTAAGGCACAGCATTTGGAATGCCCAGACATGGTCACAGTAATTTGCACTGCTGCTCTTGATTATTACATTTCTCATGATTCTCACTCAAAGAAAACCATATTCAAATAACCATCAGCACAAGACATTACAAGACTCAGATCAATCATGTCATGTGACACCATCTTATTGGCTGACTTATTGACGCATCAGCTTTCATGAATCTATTATTAGTTACTTGGGAATTATTATTGATCCTGATGTATGAGAATTGAAATTTCTCTTTGAAAGCACTACAGGATTTTCAGTAGTAGTAATCACATTCCTGATGAGAGTGCAACTTGTGCTTAGCCTCCCCAAGTCATATTGAAATTTGTTTCTGCATTTTACCTGCCAATGCTAAATAGAAAATTTCTATCCTTTTGTTATTTCACTCCTTACACATTGTCATGTTTAGAAAAACAGCACCAGGCAGGCACTAGGTGCGTGGAGCCTAGGCTTGGGTCCTGTGAGAAGGTGTGAGGATAGAGAAGGGGTATTCAAGGTCTTAATGAGTGAATGTTGTCTCTGGTCCACCTCAGCTCACAATACATCACACACCAGTGCACCACAAGGTGTTAGGTCTAAGGGTAAGGGCGCCACAAGTGTGTTAGCCCTTCAAGGTAGCCAAGCACTATAAGCACCAGACTATTGCATATATATATAGTCTTGTTGCCAAGCTCTTTAACAGACCAGACTAATGGCCGTATGCATTGTGTTTGAGTGCAACACTGCTTTGTATTTGCATTTACAATTCATGCAACTCTAAAATCAGTGAATGCACCATGGCATGCTCACTGCTGATGATACATCATGACAAATCTATGTGATACCTTGCAGAATGATGCCACCATGAAAGGGTTTAACGCTGGATGAGGTTCTTCAGGGAAGTACCAGGAAGTGGTCATGCTCTGTGCGGAATGGACAAGATTTCAGTTTCAAGGACCAAAGGTCAAAGTAGCAGCAAGTGTCGCTCTAGCTGAGGGTAATGGGTAATTTTTTGAATCCCTCTCCTGCATGATTTTTGAGGTAAAAAAAGAGGAATAAACTGCTAAATCAGCAGGGAAGGAAGAGTATGAGAAAAGCACCTAGCAGCTAGAACAAAGGTCTATGATTGTTACTAGGCCATTCCAAGTAATAAGGTATTACCAAAATAAACCATAGTCTTTAAATATAAAAAGGTAATATAATTCACAGCTGGCCTTCACGTCCCTTTCTACCCTTTAAAATCCCTTTGAAGCAGCGCTATCATCAAGGGTCCCTGTTTTGGTAATATTCAACTCAGTGAGCTGCATGTTAATGGTGAGGACACTAGTTTAACTGTTTAAATATCTAAGGACTGCATTGGGCTAGCCTGTGTCCACCATTTTAAACATCTCCTCTGTGAGACCTAGTCCACACCTAGCCTGTGTCCACCTCCCCACCCCCCCCTCAGTGACAGACCTAGTCCACTCCTATATCTGTGACTACTGGTGAGGGGGCAGGGGACTGGGGTCTTGTTGAGGCATTGGATTCATTGAACCAGGCATCAGGCATCAGCATACATTTACAGCAGAAGAGACTAACATATAAAATATTGGTACTTTTATGGCAATTCACATTGAGTTAGTATTTTTGCTACCCATGTACTCTTTACCTCTTTAGGGGGCAATATTATGTTTCAATGTAATATGTATGCACTTAATATGCAGGCTCTATTAAAAAATTACACAAAATGCTGGGCAACCACTGGCTGGGGAAAGTATTGATACCCCTGCTTTTATATGATCCCCACATCTCATGGTCACATGACATGAAGTTGCCACTTATGTCATTTGGCCATTGTCACTGCTGACAAATCACATGCCATGTAAGAAAAGATGCATGTGTGTGTGTGGCAGTGATTAATTAGTAAAATTATAGGATGGAAACAGGGATGAATCATTTTAGCAAGTCAGGTCTAGGACATAAACATGGACCATGAAAATATGCCACAATAACATGTGACTATATAATCAGGGCTAGGCCTTGCTCCAAGCTTTGGGCTGCAGCTTTGCTGCAAGTAAATAAAAGCAGCCATTAACCCTGAGTGCCACAAAGAGGCTCACTAACACTGCATGATAATTCGAATTTAAACCCCCTTTGTTGTTGCTTAAAGCTGCAGTCAAGGTGTTTAAAGAAGGAGCCGCACCTTGTCAGCAGCTTTAACCTGCTTTAAGCAGTACATAATTTCCTGTTACTTTAATTCCTAGTTGGAGCATCTGGAAAGGTACCTAAAGCTGCTTAAAGTAGGACCAGATGCTTGGCAGCAGCTTAAACCTGCTTTAAGAACCACATGCCGTGAATATATGATACTGTCCTGAAGTGTCTTCATGACGCATGAATCAGAATGGTGCATGTATGGATAATTTCAACAAATATAAAACCCATAGTAAAACCTAAACAGGAGACATAATGGTTCCTTTATATCATCTAATCTTTATAAGCACTAGGAGTGGCAGGAAGCTGGCAGATAAATGACAACCAAAAGACTACCTCTGTGGTTCAGAACATCTGGACTAGACCAAAGAAAGTACAATGATGGTATGAGGTCGGGTAATGTGTGAGTCCTGAACAGTGCATGGCAGGCTGATAGGCAGAAGACGACAGACCAGAACTTGTCACTCCAACACTGGGTGCTTTGTCCTAACTCTGTGTGGGGACTAGAGAGGAGCAGAACCATATTGCTAAATGAGTAGGGTTTGTGCCCGTTAAGCAGACACCTAAACTTTGCCTTTCCCTTCTCACATTCCATAACCCTGTACATAGTAGCCAGGGTTATATATTATGTATCACGACACAAACTTTAGCTGCTATAGGTCTAGGATCTGCTAAAATTATTCCAGATGACCGTCAATCACCAAACCTAAACTTGGCCTTTCCCTGGCTGGAAGAGAGTGACATCTGCTAGTTGCGCTGGTGCCCTGAAGACCCCTGTGAGTGATAATTGGGGGAAACCTGATTAAACGTGACCTTCCAGTAACCAGCCATTACCCAGCAGCCAATCACAGGCTTCAGCTGCTGCTGCAACACTCAGTGTTACAAGATGCTCGCAATAAAGTTCAGCTCATCATGGAAATCGAACAATTGCCAAATAGTTGTGACGTTCCCTATGTAAGGTTAGGGATAGTTCATATAGTTTATGCATTTAATCTTGTTAAAAATAGAAATGATCTGCAGTTTGACCTCATTAAGTCGTCCCATCATCTTTAATAATACCTCGGGACATCAGGGCATCCTCTGTAATTTGTTGAATTGCAATCATCTTTTCACTTTTACAATAACCACAGGTCATGAAGCCCCTAAAAGCTGTTGCTACATGCCGATCATTTTTTAGTAAAGGGCAAAGAATAGTATTTACTCTCCCTGCAAGAGTGGTAGAAGATAATCTTTTGTTCCCGTCACTCAAGAGGGGTCCAGTTGGTTCCAAATCCATCAGCCTCCCACTAAAATAATGACCCCTAGTTAATAACACTACCAGGTTCTTACATACCAAAGGTGCCTATTTCAATGGTAAACCATGCTCAACTCAAACTCAGCTACTCCAATGTAATGTTGATTGTTTTAATACTGATACTTTGCATTGAAACCAAAGACCATACTTTTAACATGATTTCTCAGCTAGGAGGGATTTAGACCAATTTACAACGACAATCTTGACTGTGTAAATGACACACATTATTGAAGGGTTAATACAGAGCTCCTTTACTGAGTAGTGGCTGTATGTAGCAGCAGCAGGCAGTAATGTGACCACCAGGATCCTGCCCACAACAATGATTTCACCTAGTCCAGCTCTGCCACCTGGCACAGCTAGCTGAGGGTCCTCATGATACCATCCATATGAAAGTCCTCATGATACCATCCTCATGATGACTTCACAATACCATCCTCATGAAATTCCTCATGATACTGTCCTCATGATGGTCCTCATGATACCATCCTCATCATGGCTTCATAAAACCATCCTCATGAAAGTCCCCATGATACTGTCCTCATGAAAGTCCTCATGATACCTTCCTCACGATGGCCCTAAAGATACCATTTTCACGATGCCCTTATGATACCTTCATCATTAAAGTCTTCATAATAAAAACCTTATAATGGCCCTCATGATACCATTCTCATGATGCCTTTTAGATACCATCTTCACAATGGCTTTCATAATATTATCTCAATTTTTTTATTTTATTTCATATAAACATTTAATGTGCTACCTGGCTAATGCATCTTGTGATATGTTCCAAGCTCCTGCCTGTGAGGAAACTGTCAGTGTGTGCACTATAGCATGCAAGTCATGTGACCTCAAAATGGCTGAGGTTGAGTCTAGACCTTACAAGTCAGCAGCAGAGTGCAGCAGATGCCTGTCTCCTTGACTACCGCTCAAGTACTCGACCAAAGCTGAGCAGGGACAATGTTCATCTAAAGTAGTGGTAACCACAGACAGGAATGTCACCTCAAAATGACAGTTTCCAATTCTCTCCCCTGTCAACATCAGCTGAGACAAAGCTGGGCCTTGATTCAGGACTTGGTGTAACCCGGTAAGCACAGAACAATGTCTAAAGACTTCATGTTCATTTGTCGTACAGGAGAATTGCACCAGAGCATGTCATCTTGGGAAATGCAGTGTCAAGTTAAAAGGAAACCCTAAACAAATGACTGCACAAAATAGGCTCATAATGAAAATTATAGAATGGGTGGTTACCATGCTTACAGGTGCCTCTAAGATGACACAGCCTAGATACCTAAATGATAACCTAGCTTCTCACTGGTTAAAACCCATGTTGATAAATGACGGCCCAAATTGAAACGGAAGCCTTGTCTTATCATTATTTATAATTACACAGGAGAAGTGTGCTTTGACATTTCTCTGCAGGCAAAGTGAGGCAGGGTTGTGTTACTGCCAGGTTATTAATGGAACAAATGGATTCTGACATAACTTAGATTACTTTCAAATCAAAATGATTGGTACTAGTTATAAGATCAAGTTCCTTTTTTATCATTGAGGTTATGGAGTACATTCAGTAGTTTCAGTAAATCATTCATTTAAGTGCTGTGTGTCCTAATACTGAGACAGAGAGGACATAAATTCAGCTGTAGTATTTTGGCACCTCTCTTAGGCTACATTCACACTCCATGACCACAATATTACATCACTAAATGACCCTTACAGAATTAACTAGTAACTCTGTCATAACCTTGATGTTCTAGCCCCTTTAACCAGCTGCTTATAAACCTCATACAAGGTGTTGGAATAATAGAGCATGCAAGATAAGAGGTCAGGAAGGGTTGTGGGGCTTAATGGGGTCGGTAGTCACTAACTCAGGTGTCTGGGCGGCCACATGTGCTTAATCTGGACTAATCATAATGAAGGATTGTAGAATTAAAAAGGGAAATAAAAGGCTGCAGCCTCCAATTGTCTCCTGTTTCCAGTCTCCTAATGTGCCACTTCTTACCCAACAGAAATTTGTTATAGCAAGCCAAACGGGAAAATTTGAGATTTCTGATGTGGAAATTGTGTTTCTTGAAGGCTTTATACTAACTCAGCCACCCATAAGAGCTTCTCCCTAAACCATTTGTTTCCAAACCATTCGTTCTGAGACCCTTATGCCATTTCACCATTGCCAAACTCAAATAGAAGTGTGTGTTATTTCCTGCACTAAACCAAGCACCCAGCCGGGTACATTAGTCCTGCATACACCACCCCCCTCCCGAAATAAGTATGACAAAAATTAAATTATTTATGGGTAGAGTCTATGCCATTGAGGGTGTTCAGGTTCAGGTGCCTTATTCTTTTACTCTATGTGGGATATAAGACTGGCTATGTGTAACCATACTCGCACAGTGTCAGTTTTTTAATATACATCAGACTAGAGTTGGTGCCAATGTAATCAGGCTATTAGGGATACATATGTTTAGATTGTGCATTATATAGATGTCTAGGCACAAGTTTTGGAACAATGCCCAGACATGGTCACAGTAATTTGCACTGCTGCTCTTGATTTTCACATTTCTCATAATTCTCACTCAAAGAAAACTCTTTTGAGGCACCGCAGACTTCTGATAAATTGCAACTTATGCTTAGCCTCTCTAAGTTATCTCATAAGCTGTTTCTGCGTTTTACTGGCCATTGCTAAATTTCTATCATTTGGATATTTCACTCCTTGTGCCATGTTGTACTTAAAAAAAAGAGCCCCAGGCAGGCACTAGTTGTGTGGAGCTTAGGCTCTGATCCTGTCAGAAGGTGTGAGGATGGAGAAGGGGTATTTGAGGTCTTAATGAGTGAATATTGTCCCTGGTCCACCTCAGCTCACAATGCACAACACTCCAGTGTGCTTCAAGGTGTTAGGTCTAAGAGGAAGCAAGTCTCATGTGTAGTGGTCTAAGGGTAAGGGAGTCTCAAGTATGTTAGCCATTTAAGGTAGCAGAGCACTGTAACACTACAGACTAATAATGCAAGTACGCTTGTAGTCATGATGTCTGAATGCAACCCTGCCTTGTAACAAGCCAGTGCTGCATTGGTGTTTCATGCTAGCCTGATGTATTTGAAACACTCTCAAACCAGTGAACGCACCATGTCAGGTTTACTGCTGATGATACATTATGACAAATCTGCACGATGCCTCACATTATCACGCCCTCACCAAATGGTTAAATCCTAGATGAGGTACTTCAGGGAAGTAACAGGAAGTGGTAATGCTCTGTGTGGAATGGACAAGGTTTCACTTTAAAGGACCAAAGGTCAAAGTAGCAGCGAGTGTGGTTCTAGCTAAGGGTAATTGTCAACTCTCTTAATCCCTCTCCCAGGTGATCTAATGAGAAAGAAATAGGAATAAACTGCTAAATCAGCAGGGAAGGCAGAACATGAGATAAGTATCTAGCAGCCAGAACAAAAGTCTATATCTATCACTAGGCCATTCCAAGTAAAAAGGTATTACCAAAATAAGCCACCTTCTTTGAATATAAAAAATGTAAAATTAATCACAACTGGCATATCGTCCGTTTCAGCCCTTTTATATGTTTAAATCTCTAAGGACTGCATTGTGTGTTAGTATTTATTGCCCTTTGTCATCAGTATGTAGGAACCAGCCATGACACAGGGCTAGCCTGTGTTCACCTTCCCCACACCCCCCTCAGTGAGAGACCTAGTCCACACCTAGCATGTGTCCACCTTCCCCACACCCCCCTCAGTGAGAGACCTAGTCCACACCTAGCCTGTGTCCACCTTCCCTACACCCTCCTCAGTGAGAGACCTAGTCCACACCTAGCCTGTGTCCACCTTCCCCACACCCCTCTCAGTGAGAGACCTTGTCCACACCTAGCCTGTGTCCACCTTCCCCCCCCCCCCTCAGTGAGAGCCCTAGTCCACACCTAGCCTGTGTCCACCTCCCCACACCCCCCTCAGTGAGAGACCTAGTCCACACCTAGCCTGTTTCCACCTTCCCCACACCCCCCTCAGTGAGAGACCTAGTCCACACCTAGCCTGTGTCCACCTCCCCACACCCCCCTCAGTGAGAGACCTTGTCCACACCTAGCCTGTGTCCACCTTCCCCCCCCCCCCTCAGTGAGAGCCCTAGTCCACACCTAGCCTGTGTCCACCTCCCCACACCCCCCTCAGTGAGAGACCTAGTCCACACCTAGCCTGTTTCCACCTTCCCCACACCCCCCTCAGTGAGAGACCTAGTCCACACCTAGCCTGTGTCCACCTTCCCCACACCCCCCTCAGTGAGAGACCTAGTCCACACCTAGCCTGCTTCCACCTTCCCCACACCCCCCATAATGTTTAAATCTCTAAGGACTGCATTGTGTGTTAGTATTTATTGCCCTTTGTCATCAGTATGTAGGAACCAGCCATGACACAGGGCTAGCCTGTGTCCACCTCCCCACACCCCCCTCAGTGAGAGACCTAGTCCACACCTAGCCTGTTTCCACCTTCCCCACACCCCCCTCAGTGAGAGACCTAGTCCACACCTAGCCTGTGTCCACCTCCCCACACCCCCCTCAGTGAGAGACCTAGTCCACACCTAGCCTGTTTCCACCTTCCCCACACCCCCCTCAGTGAGAGACCTAGTCCACACCTAGCCTGTGTCCACCTTCCCCACACCCCCCTCAGTGAGAGACCTAGTCCACACCTAGCCTGCTTCCACCTTCCCCACACCCCCCTAATGTTTAAATCTCTAAGGACTGCATTGTGTGTTAGTATTTATTGCCCTTTGTCATCAGTATGTAGGAACCAGCCATGACACAGGGCTAGCCTGTGTTCACCTTCCCCACACCCCTCTCAGTGAGAGACCTTGTCCACACCTAGCCTGTGTCCACCTTTCCCACACCCCCCTCAGTGAGAGACCTAGTCCACACCTAGCCTGTGTCCACTCCGATTATGAGTCACAGAGGGGCTGATGCTAACCTGGCCTCAGGCAGGGTTAATAGAAGGTCACTGGGGGTGAATCAAGGTCAGTGAAGGTGGCAGGACACTGACCAGACATGCTGTAAAGTGGTAAAGTGGTGTTTTAGCACGGCCATAGTGTAACACAGGCTGCTACTGGGGCTAGGGGAGGCTACTGGTGAGGGTGGAGGGGACTGGGGGTCTCATTGAAGCATTGATTTCATGAACATGGCATAAGGCATCAGCAGATACGTAACATATTACATATTAGCACTTACTTTGGTTGCAGTTCACAGTGAGTTGGTCATTGTGCTGTCAGTGTACTTTTTACCACGATGAGATGGGGGCAGTGCTGTCAATGTAATCTTTACCTCTTTCGGGGCAATATCAGGTTTCAATGGAATATACCTTTGTGTGGCATGATGCATAAATGCAGCCCTGTAACTAACTATTGCTGTATGCATGCATCATGCTGACCTCACTTCTGACCGGTTGGATTCTGACATCCACTGCATTGGCACACAGCAGACTATGGGGTCAACTCAATCCAGGGGGGCTGGTTGTGGATAGGTGCATCATAATGACAAATGGGTATGAACCTTGAGGTAGGCATGTAATAACCGAATTCATATAATAATTGCAGTTCAGTAGCCAGAGATTCTAAATATATTTAAGGAATTATGGTATTTAGATGAAGACAATTATCAAAAATCCTATATTTCATAGCACTAACTACTATGAGCAGCTTGGTGGGTGAGTTGTGTTGTACTTCTTAGACACATAACACACTGAATATACAGGCTCTATAAAAAAGGACACACAACACTGGCTGGGAAAGGTATTGACACTCCTGTTTTTATATGATCGCCACATCTCATGGTCACATGACATAAAGTTGCCTTCAGTGATATGGACCAATCAGAGTGGCTTTTATCCCCCAACGTGATTAAGGGAGCAGCAAATGGGAGGCCGTGTATCATGCCACTTATGTCATTAGGCCATTTTCACCACTGACAAATCACATGCCATGTAACAAAAGATGCATGAGTGTGTGTTGCGGGGGTTAGTTAGTGATATCATGGGATGGAAACATGGATGAATCATTTCAGCGAGTCAGGTCTAGGACATAAACATGGACCATGAATATATCCCACAATAGCATGTGACTATATCATCAGGGCCAGGCATTGCTCTAATTATAAGCTTTGGGCTGCAACTTTGCTGCAAATGAATAAAATCAGCCATTAACCCTGAGTGCTACAAAGAGGCTCACTAACGCATGATACAATAACAAGTTCATGTGGGAACTTGTAACACAATTTAATGGTACCCTTTGACCTCTGAACAAGAGCTTTTATTAGACAATTTGATTTAAATCTTGATTTCCCTATTGCTCAATCACTATAAATGAAATGGTTATCATTCTGTTGTGTACATTTCAGAGGGAAACATGAAATTAATGTGTGCAGATCAAAACACATTTCTAAGCCATTTGTTACAAAAAGAAATAAATGTAAATATCAAATATGACAGAAAGACTAATTTGAGAAACCTCTTTGATTTTCCTCACTAGTCCCTACAAAACTAGTCTAGTGTGATGCGTTTATAGAACAGCTTAGTGAGCTGTCACATCATTGCCCTAGATTTTACAGATTTATTCATCAGGATAGGATTGGAATAGGCAGGCCCCTAATGTTGTGCCCCTAATGTTGTCTCAGAATTTCCCCCTTCTCCCACACCTACCGAGGGTTAAGGAGGTTATAGAGGGCTAAGGCACCAGGGTAAAACTCAATAAACCTGGATGCCATTTTGTCTAATGCCTGCTGACATGGCCTTCTATCTCCTAACTTGGAGAGTTGCTGGTGCTGCGAGTGTGCGTGTAAATCTGCATTATGGCTAATACACACACATCTTCTGGAAATGGTGCCTTGTCATATTTGGTTATCGCCTTGAATCTGGGGATAAAATACCGGATCCAGGGACCTAAGAGCCAGTCAAGTTACTTATATCCAGACTAAAAGATGTCTATTACAGGTTACCTAGTGACTAGAAGCTGAAGTCATCACTTCCCCACCTTTGTCTAGATTTTAGCATAAGGCGTAGGGCTAGATATCATAATATCATATAGACCTACTTAGTCAAGGGGTACCGGTAAGGGGTGTGAAAATCACATGAAACCATTCCTTTTTTCCAGTCATGTCAATCAGTGTATGTGACAGCCTAAGTGTTCTATAGGGAGCTACTGCTTGCATGTACCTCATGACTCAGAGCCCTCCTGTCAACGTGGGAATGGAGATTTGATAACCTCTCAACCCACCCAACCACCAGACGACCTTGGTCCCTACTCCCCCTATCATGTGTGACCATGTATAACATTATCGGGTCATGACATGTCATCACAGACCTCTCGGCCACCATGACACAAGGTGATTGGGTGATTATGGCTGTCAAAGCGAGTCAGGGCATGTCTCCTCATCTGGACACCAAGGGGGTCTTATCTATTACCACATTATAGTCAGCCTGTAAACATGCATGAAGATGTTCATGATACACCGTGGTAGTACTTGTATGACATTCATGCAGCCTGCAGATAAATCTGGGCACAGAGTCTTAGAAACAATATATTTGGAATTATAGATATTCAATGCCTGATAATGTCATGTTTTGAAACATATAATCATGTCAATGCACATCAAGGCTACTTAAAGTTCCATCACTACCCCTGTCTCATCCTAGGCCCCAAAGAGGCTTTCCATCCCTTACTCTGTAAGGGCCACACATAATCATTATTATTGACATAACCCATCAAGCTTCCTTCCAACCCTTTAGATAACAGATACTTGAATCGAGCCCTGGAATGGTACTCTCTAGGGCTGCATTGATAGATCATGGAGACAAATAGCATAATGGTTCAACTCCCTGTGGGGCCCAACAAGGGTTAATAGGCTTTCTGTCCATAGGCTAGTGTTGTTATTCACCATTCATCCACCATGGTCTGGACAGGACTAGAGTCCTGTGCAGACCAAGAGTACAATGATATTAAATACTACCTGCATATTGTCTAATATATCTTCATCATTCAATATACCGTATATCACGGCAAATATTGAAAGAAAACAATACAATACTAAATACAATGGCCATAAGGACCCTTACCCCCTTGATTTTGGCCGGTCTGACTCTCCTACAGGGAGAGGAATGGCTTACCTTACCCTCCCTGAGACCTGCATTTCCCCCTCAATGAGCTCATGGTTACCCAGCAAATGAAAACGAGGCCAGCCCCCCACTGGAGACCCTGAATGAGGCTAAGACCCCACTGAGCATGGCCGCTGCCTGATACCCTTTATGGGTGGTGGATGATGAAGAATGGGTAATTTTGTCAGCTGCATATAAACACAATTTAATCTTGGCTCTACTGCCGGGTGGATTACTGTGCGGCTTGTTTAATCCTCAGGGTTCAGGTTACCTTGGTGATGAGGTCTAGACACATCTAGTCAAGATGGGCAGCAGTTGACAAGATGGCCGACAGGGACGTGTATGGGGTTTGAAAACGACACATTTATGAGATTAAACCCTTCATATTAGTTAGAAATAAAGCAGAACTACTCATTACATATTTTCATCCTGGAAGTCTCTAAGGTTCCTTTGGTGTAACTTATTATTAGAATCATGATACAATTAAAAGATTGTAACCTGATTAAGACTCTAAGATGGTATCCAATGAAAGTAATCAGCAAATATAATTAATATCTGGCCCTATTAGTACATAGGGTGATACAGTTCATTAGAGTGCATGCTGGTCTGCAACATTAACCCTTTAAGGGGAGCAGAGGGTTTTAAATGTACCACATCTTTGTCAGCATAATGCATGAATGTAGTGTAGGTAGGTGACTCCAAAGTGCTGCATTCATGCATCATCCAAACTACATGATCCACCAAAGCAGTGCAGGGGATTTACTCACTCTGTGTTGGTGCATTATGCCAATGAATGAACTTTAAACAAGAGACATACTCCATTCTTTAAATGGACTGAATGAGGGAATGAAGGGACAACATGGTTTCATTAAACATTTTAGAACAGTGTCACTGGTTATAATCTTAAAGAATGCTCCATATTCCCCCCACCTTATTTCACATCAACTTGACTCTAAAGACTTGCCAAGAATGTGGTTTGAAACAAATAGAGTTGGTATGGAACATAATCACCAAAATCTAGTTTAACCCTTTTCCATTAAGATCAATCGCCCTTTTTTGCCCTATTAATTCTACCACCCTCTGCTTGAGTGTGGACAGTGTGATATAAATAGTACAATATCAGTTAATGGCTCTCTAACAGAGAAGGATGTCCCCCAGGGTTTTCCATTAGGACCCTTGCCTTTTACGTGAAATGCTAACACTTTAAGATCAATGTAATGCTTTAATGCATCATGATCATAATGCTTAAATGAAATAGCCTTAAGTGTCTCACCAGCTCTGCATTCATGTATCATACCAACTGTATTAGGTCGGTGAACTTCAGAAGTGGTGACACCATCATTGGTGCATCATTACACCATATGAAGATACATATTAAGGCATTGACCCGTCCCTCAATGGTTAATGACCTCACTGAATGATAGGGAATGATGTGTAGTCCTCTGAGGGACATTGGTGGTCCCAAATCAGCACTGGGGCTGGTGGATGTGGAGAAGGGGGAAGTCACTGCTGATATCTGAAACTGTAACCCTCTGAGGACTGCAGGATGCCTGCATCAGTGTATAATACTTTATTGTGCACATTCTGTTACATTGAAATGCATCAGGGAATTCAGGCACTACACTGCCCTAAATGGGATAAAGGAATGGTGTGGACACTGCAATGTTTAAAATTAAAAATCTGAAAATCACATCTAGTAAATCATAACTTTGTCCGTCATAACAGAGGCAGTGGGTCTTAATCTGACAATTATACTCATGAGGTTCTATGTGTGAAACCAGAGAGTAACTAAATGTATAGAAAGTAAAGTGTGTATGAGCATTTGGATTTTATAAATTACACCCAAGCAGCCAGGTGCTTGTGTGCTATGTAAGTGTAAAGTGTATCCTGAGATGCTGCAGGGGTTGGACACAACACACAACATATGACAGTAGTAGACTGTGTGTCAGAGACACCCCTACACCCTCTGTAATAAAGATAGTCATTAAGAACCTGAGAACCCTCGATTAGACCCGTCTCAGAATCTCCCTGTGGGGGTCAATGGTAACAGACACTCAAACAGCACCATACAGATAACAATGAGTTTCTTTTCACACTTGGCGGTTCAGAGATTTCCTTCAGCATACATGCAAAGGGGCTAATTGATTTTATCAAACATGCTACGTATTTGCATTCTTAGAATGTTTACAAAATAACTCCTTGCAACATAGTTTAATAAAATATCCTTTCACACACCTTTTACCTAATCACAAAAACACAACAAGACTAGATAACGGAAAAAGCACTCTAACTGGTGTTTTCGCCCTAAAACATTCATGATGAATTGAAAAAAAAAGTTTTGAGTAAAGTGAATCCACCTTAGAGAGTAGCAATAAATCAGGGACACCTTAGCCAACAAACCCCTGAGGTTCTATCTATTTTTAACAAAACCAAATGGGATTGCCCTATACATCATCCCATACATCACCCATAACAGCTACAGAGGGTGAATAATGGGATTTATGTTGGTGGTACCTGAATACCCATGTGTATGACTGCAGTGGCAGATCCTGTCATCTTGTCTGAAGGGTCCTGGCTGCACAACCAAACCTCCTACACCAATAGGGAAGGGTCCTGCCTGCCTCCTACACCAATAGGGAAGGGTCCTGCCTGCCTCCTACACCAATAGGGAAGGGTCCTGCCTGCCTCCTACACCAATAGGGAAGGGTCCTACACCAATAGGGAAGGGTCCTGGCAGCACTACCAAGCGTCCTGTCTACAGGGTAAAGGGGCTCTTTGGACTATTTGATGATTGATTATTATTTGTAGAAATTTTGATAAAATACTGAAAAGCTCTCATGCACACTTAGACCCAGTTCTGGAGAATATTCAGACAGCTAAAGACAGTTTCTCAGGTGTTGTGACGTTTGATAGGTTACAAGATGGCTGCCTTCTGCAACCTAGTGCTTAATAGAGCCCATTAACAGTGACCCTGTGCCCAGACCCAGCCCTAGTGGGGTAATTTGTCTGCTTGTAAATGTAGTGTAGGCTAACGGCTTCTAGCATGCCACCACCAGCAGCCACCTTAGGGCAGCTCGCGTGTCAGCATGTTAGTGGGTGTGGGAGACCCACCGAGTAGTTAATATCAGAATCAATGCCAAGTACACCCAGTACATATTTCGTACAGTCTGCGGTACAGTTTGTCTCTAAGGATTTTGGCCAGTGCCAGTCCTGATAAAACACACCTGATTGTTACACTTGTTGAAAATCAATTAGATAACATTGTAATCTGACATTTTACACAGGGTACCTTAGGTTAGTTGTTTAGTTACTTAGGAGCTGCACTATGCCTTTGTCTTCATGGTGAATGAAGGCTTCCCTAGAGAGTTGCCAAGGCTGCATTCAAGCATCACACCAACCCTCAAGGGTATATTACTAACTGAAGCATCAACATAATGCTTTTATGCAGCCCTGATGAGTAGAACAACCAGGGCAGTATTCATGCATCATGCACTTTGCAGCTGTTTCACAGTTAGGGCATCAGGGGTAGCTCGGTGTTCTTAGACACTGCCTGCTACCTAATGGACTCTTTTCTAAATTCCCCAATTAATCAAGTCTGTGGATGTAGTATGTGTATGGGTGGTGTGCTGACTAAGCCATAGCGGGTACAGTGTGTGGCAGCCCAGACGGCTGTAGTGGATAAGGATTGGTTCTGTATTTACCCCATAGCCTAATGGCAACGCATTGAGAAAGTAATTGCATAAAAAGACAATGGAGAATGCTGATTGATTGTGCATTTAGCTTTAAGGGGTGTGTGAGTGGCTCAGTCACTAAAACAGTGAAGGCTGGTAGAATGCGGCTATAGGCGGCCATAGAGAAGGGCCGTTAGTGGAACAATGCAGATAAGTGCAGCCACTTGATGAAGGCCGTAACAAGAACCAATATGGCCGACAATGGCATAAATCTCACATATTCTTACCCACTGTTCCACCCCTATCATCGATACCCAGCTTTAGTTTTTTTCACCCACTGTTCAGGGTCTGTAGGCATACCCTACTAGAATATGAATCTCAGCCTAAAAATCTCAAGGACAGGATGTGTTTGCTGTCAGAAAGGTTTCTATGCTTTCCTAACATCCAATTAGTGTGCTTTTTCCACATCAAATTGCCATTAATTCATGCATGCCTGACATCTTTTTGAATCTGACCATAGTTATGAGAATCATTTCTGAGAAATGTTTACTTCAATAAGGCTGCAGTGTGTACCAGGTTTAGCCTGATATATATTATTATTGTCTACTCAGTTACTTCACAGTTAGTTCACAGCAGCCATCCGTAAAGCTGTGCCTTGGGTATGTAGGTATTGAGTACCGGTCCTCCCGCCTTAAGGCCAATGGACATTCCTTACAGAACATCAGGTAGGAGAGTGGAGCCTGAGGGCACCACTCACACATCCAGCAGAGACTGTGCACACGGCCCTAATGCCCTTTCAAGGTGGGTGAAGCATGATGGGTAATGTGCAGAGGTGGGTCAGGAATGAGGTAAATTTAGCCTCAGAACGAGGTAAATGGGGCCTGGGACCAAGGTAAATGTGGTCAGGGAGTGGATGAATGTGTCCTGGGAACACACAAAGTGGTTCTCTGACTGACCACGGAGACAACAGAGATGACGCCTGGTCAGGCTTAGGGTAGAATTAGCAGGTTGGGAACTAACAACAACTATACTTCCTTGGCCCCATTTAGGCCCGTTGAAGGTTATTTAAGCCACCCTCTATAGAACAGCAGAGGCAGCTCAAACAAACTAAAGAGAATTTTGTGATATTCTATGCAAATCTTTACAATTCATTGACAAACATTTCTGAGAACCTTGATTAGAAATAATTAATAAAATTAAATATAAGATACCGATACCTTACCATCTAATCTCAAACTGGCCTTCTAGTTCCTGACAGTCTGGGCAATTGTGAGACTGATACAGAGTGATGGCGTCTTAGGTGGGAGGAGTAGGACAATAGCAGGCAGTAGGTCGGACCAGCATACAGGTGGCCGCTCACTTGTCTCTCTATTTACATTCTCTTACACCTCAGTGCTCATGTCAGGACCAATCACGTCCCGTCCATGAGTCGTGTATCAAGCTGCTCTGGTCTTGAGGACATCTGATAGGAACTGAGAGTCTACCAACATACATAACTGATCAGATTAGGCCCATGGCAGATGCATCACTTTCCAGGCCTGTCTCGCCTAGAAGCATAAAGTCTATAGCACAGGCAAAAAGCACCAAGCTCACAGCAGAGACATCACTCTGTAAGCACAAGTTTATTGCAGGACTAGAAAAATTATCTCACTTGATATAAGTGCTTTGTTGCTCAAGATTGCCTGAATATACCTTCCTCCAGCAGTAGTGGCAGAATGGCTGATAAAGGTAATGGGTTGTCTCAGATGGCCTTAAAAGGTGAAGGTGTGAAGAGGGTATGTGTATCACCACAAGCAACAGGCCCACTCAGTGATTGGCTACGGGCCTACTTGCTGCAAATCATAGTTACAGTATGGTGTTTCTGTCCACCTTACTGGCCCTAACCTTGCAGCCTGTGCCAGCACCTATCATGTGTCAAAGAGCCACCTTCATGGTCATCTGCCTGCCCCTATTCATCTCTAGCCCTACTGTCCTCACCGCATCCCTGCATCCAATCATGTCCCACTGCATCCCTCCTTACCCACTGCACCACTCCTATCCCACTGTACTCCCTCAGGTCCCACTGCACTCCATCATGTCTACTCTCCTGCCTCTTCCTACCCCTCCATACCCCTCTCCACACCCAATTCGCAAAGAGCATATCTCACACATAACAAAGATAGAGATAATTTTTGTGATCCAATTTCAACAGTTAGATAACCTGACTGGTGTTAAGCTTCAGCTCTGTGATTCTGGCATCAGAGACCCATCCCTTATTGCACATACATAGTTTATATACATATATATATATATGTGAATTTCATGTCAAAAGATTGTCATCAGTATGAGGTACAGCTCTGTGATTCCCTCTGGCTATCAACAGAACCTTTCCCTATTACAGAGGTGCACCCCATATAACTGCCCACCCCTTACCTCTTCCTGGCAGTGCTTTGTTGGCGTTAACCTTCATGCTGCCCGCGTCAATGCTACAGCCCTTTGTAGAGGCCACCACAGATGGTGATTGGGGGGTAGGGGGACAAAAGCCTGTTGAAGGGTGGCAGTAGTGGTCAGGGCAGCCTTTGATGTGCTGCCAGCTTGGACCTCAGTGGAGAAGGTTTTTATCCCTCTGCTGAACTATCCTGATATACCTACCAACTGCCCCAGCGCTTTTTGTGCTTTCATATCTGATGAAATGCCAATAATTTTGCCACTGTGTGGCTGAGGGTCTTTTTATGCTTTGTGATGTGGCGCAGAGTCATGGTATTGTGGTTGTGATGGAGTGTCTGTTATATAAGTCAAACAGGTGGAAGGAAGAACTGCGTCTGTGATTTAGTAAGCTATTTCAACTTATTCTCTTATCCAAACATTGTTACTTTAGGTTTCACTTACTGCATTATGAACCGATTTATCATTTTTGGCATGTTTAAGAAGTATGTTATATGTAATTTCATTGACATCCTGTTGCGTGCTCATACCTGTTATATATCACTTTATCTCCCCTGACACAATCACCCAAATGCTATATGTCCCATGGCAGGTCTCCAATCAACCTCATTATTGGTGCCACAATGAGGCAATGGTTGTAAATGATTGTAAATGTCAGCCTTTCCCTTTTGCATATTAAAGTATCATGCTAAAGTTATACTTTAAGTAAAATGCACATTGTATGAGAAGCATATCATATGTAGGAGCATTGACATTCTGTTGCATGCCCATACCTGTTATATATCACTTTATCTCCCCTGACACATCATAACCATTACATGTCCTCCGCTATATGTCCTGCTTGGCTTAGAGCTGACAAGCCATCAACACCTGGCCCAGGAAAACATGAAATGAAGTACTATGCGTAATCCATCTCCGCTTTCAAATAGTCTGTATTGCACAGAAAATATCTACCATTTTGTCATGGATACCTTTCCGACTGAAAGAGACCTGCCTAGAAAACTACATCAGGAACGCTGCATTGCTATATCATGCCACCTTTCAGGAATGTATTTTATTACAATTTGTAATGTTTTCCTCTGAATTCAGAGGCCATATTTTTCACAATTATTGATGATTAGAAATAGAAGTACACTTTATTTTCCTCTTTTGGTTGAGGCATTATATAGAAACCAGTATCAAACTCATTGCACGCAAAGCTAAACCAGGCACACACTGGGTTTTGTAGAAGACCCCCACAGTAGACGGATGCCTCCAAGAGGTCAGCCTAACTCTGCCCTACCCACTGACCCCTACTGCCCGCTGACCACCAGCAGCTATTTATAGGCAGCCCAGGTAGCGCCAAATTGCTAATTTGCTCAGTGAAGCTGCGCGCAGGGAGCGGATGGAATAAAAGCTGTCTGTTTATGAATACTTCCAACCAGTGTGTGAACTAGGCAAAGGTCCTGTGTCTAGATGACCTCAGAAGTATAAGGTATAACTATAAGGTTACTTGTCTAGGGCCCTGAGAAGTAGACCTTGAAAGGGGACTTCTTAGATTTACATATTTTGAAATAGGGTCCTTCATTTTGGATTTTGAAAACACATTTGAAACTTCAGCTCTTAAAAAAGGATTCAAGTAACCTGGACTCTTAACCTGGAATTCTGTCAAAAATTGAAGACCTTGGCATTAACTACTTGGCAAGAACCAATTTGTTGCCATCCAACAATACTGTACTAGGAGACAAGATGGTGCTGCTGTAGTCTAGACCTTACATGACAGCATTGGTAGAACTGCAGCCTTGTGGGTGAATAGTGAGTCTGTAGACAACCTTATGAATAGAGAAACACTACAAGGAGTGAGGAGACAGGACTCTGAATGGTAACGCTGTAGTACTGTATTACAGCACCAGGGGCAGAGGCCCTGGCTGTAGTCTGTGCCGGGAAGACAGCGAGCATCTTAAGGAACTCCACCCAAACTGGCGTTACTTCCCTGTTCACCATTACAACACCCTGACAGGAGTGTGACACGAAATGCTCATTCAAGATATATTTCTGATGTTTAAGGAAAACATTGAGACAACCATATCCCTGCATTACATCTCATTCAAACCCTTGGGATTAAATGTGAAGGTATGGCATTCATTATCTTTGATGATAACCACCATCTTGAAACACAGAATCCCAAACCAAGCTGATCTCTCCCACTTCTTTAAACAATTTCAATGAGAGGCCCACCATAGCCAAGCACAGACCTAGCTAGTTGTCATGTTGGACTCCTGGTGGTGGGAACTAGAACTGTACGTGAAGGGTGTGGGTAAAAGATGGATCGTCAAACAGTGTAAATGGAAGAAGCCTGTAGGTGGCTGGTGGAAGAGGAGGAGAAGACCCGTTCATGCTAACCCTGTAAGGACAGCATCAGGCCTCAATGCTTCATGTTCATGTGATGTCATGATGCACCAATGCAGCACTGGACAGTTTTACTAATACCAGGTTGGATCATGCAGATCCTCCCAGAGTTCATCAACATGAAATGAGGTATGAAGCACAGCTTCAGTACTTCTCAGTTACCGCCCAGTGTTGTGTTCATGCCTCAAGCTGACAAAAGGCAGCTGTATTATAAAGCTGTGCTGCCTGTCTAGTGTTAAGGCTACTGCTTGGTGTTCTTCTAATGTAATGCCATCTTTGGCTGGTTTGTATTCAGAGACATTGGCTGCAAATGGCAGAACTGGATAGCTACATGGCTCAGGTGGATTTTAGCCTGCAGCTTTGAAATTATTCCTGATATCCCTGATGATGTTTGTAGGCATTCCTTGTTGGTTTTCCATTCTTATAGAGCTTGAGACATTTGCTAGACTGTGATGTATCTTTTGTGGATGGCATTAAAGCGTTTGATTCTGTACACTATGATTTATTAATAAGGAAATGTAAAGCACTTAAAATAGACCAAATAACAATTAACTGGCTAGTGTCGTACCTGAGTAACAGACGACAGGTCTCCCTTTTAAACGGGACTAGATCTGATGAATGTAAGGTGCCATTTGGCATACCACAAGGAAGTTCCTTGGGCCCGTTATTATTTTTATTGTTTGTTAATGACTTCCCGGAGGTGATTAAGGAAAGTAAGGTTTACATGTACGCCGATGATATTGTATTAGTGTCTAGCCAGAATTCCATAAAGGAATCTGAGGCACAATTAAGCAGAGATGTGAGTCATACTCAAACCTGGTGTAAACAAAATTGCATAACGGTTAATGTAAAGGAAACTCAGGTAATGAGGATAACCAGAAGTAAACTGGGTAATAATGTACCTAAAATGAAGATTGCTTTAGATGGACATACATTGGAAGAGGTGAAAGAATACAAGTATTTAGGTGCTTTCTTTGACTGTAACATGAACTTCAGACCAAATTCTAGCAAAGTCATCGAAACTGTTAGTCATAAGTTGTACTTATTAGCCAGAATTAGGAAACTTTTAACTGAAGAAAAAGCCACCCTATTTTACAAAACTATGATTGTGCCTTTCTTCGATTATGCAAGCTTTTTACAAGACTTTACTACTAATGCACTTGCCTCAAAGATACAAAGATTACAAAACAGGGGTTTACGAATATGTACATTTGGTAACATGTACGAGCGAAGCTCAGCAATAGAACTACATCAATATTTTGAAGTAAAGCAACTACATAGTCGCAGACTCAGTCAACTTCTTTGTCACATGTATAAGTACTCACTAAAGGCTGGAACTGATATACCTATTGAAGATAGGAGAACGCATGCTGACGCCAAAGTTAAAATACATATCAAGAGATATATTTACACAGCCCTCAAAAAGTGAGCTGACAACAAGTCCAAGTTTAAGTCGCTGGTTTTGAATGTCAAACATAGACCTCACCTAGTTTAAATAATAACCGTCCTGGACTGGTCACTCAGCCTTGTATGACTACTAGTAGGACTGGTCACTCAGCCTACCACATCTAACAAAACTGATTAATCTAATCTAATTCATTACCAATGCAGAGGTAACCAGCCCATGAACACTTGTTGACAGGTCTCCATATACCCAATATGATCTTGTGTCATTACTATCACCTTGTGCCTATCATATTGCCTGCCCATACTACTGACTGTAATATGATCTAACTGCTAGTTAGAAAGTCGACGAGATCGACAATTGAAGGTGAAACAAAGAACACTTTAGCTTGTCAGGTTGGGTTATAGTATGTATAATTTATTATATCTTGCATCAAGGGAATCTATATGTAGCGCGGCTCAGTGGCCACTGATACTGTGAATACCCGGTATCTAGTTAAGTTAAACCGCAACTAATGTGGTAGGTCTATGTGTTGAGACATGTATAATAGTCTATCTTCTATAGAAGAATAGTGAAAAGTAATTAAAATATGGGGATATGATGGTCTATCTCTACTTGTGTATTCTTGTATTTCCTTTCGTTATTAATATATATGAATGACCAAACTGTGGTCCAAATTGTAAACTAGACCTATGTTATACGAGGTTATTGAAGAATGTGATGTACTAAAAGGGAATATTAAATGTTACTGCTACGCGTTGTCTAGAAGCGAGCAATCTATGTACTTCAAATAACTCAGAGAGACGATATATTGGGAAATGATTCATTACCTACATTTATTTAGCTTTATTATTCCTCATAAACATACACAAATCTATCAATAATGTACACTATATCTATATAAATGAAAATACGATACTTATTGATGTCACTGAGGGTTGGTCGGCCCAGTATTACAACTGAAAAACATGTATTTGAAGTTATGTAATAAAAATAGTTGAACTTGATCTTGAACAATTAACCAGATTAATTATTTTCATAATAATAAATAATTGTTTTCAAGATCATTCCTAAATGAAGTCACTCACAAAGATGTTTTCATATGACTTGTTTTTCTTTTTCACTGGGAACTTTTGTGTATCATTTGCTCATATTCATTACCCAAGGTCTATAAGATAACTGCCATTATCATTTAATACAGATCCCATCAGCTTGTGCTTTTAATTTGAATAATGTAATGGCTTCCTCTTTATTATGGTTTTATTGAATGCCACATGGGTTGAGGCCACATATATTTCATAGAGCTGTATGTTATATAATTGTAATGGTGGGGATATGTATATATTGCTGACTGACATTATATTTTCCCTGCACCCTTTACATATCAATGCTGCTTTGTATTACTGTAGAGTGAATCATCTGACATCAAATATAACTTGAAAAAGCAATCTCTTTCACTGCACACAATTAATTTATCATGGACGCATACAAACAGCAGAATGAGATTTGGTTCTGATGTGCATCACCTTTGTATGGAGACAAATGCGTAGTTTGTAGCACAGAATTCAAGATAGAAGAAAGAAACACAGGTTTCCAACAACATTTCATGCCCTGCTATATAATGCAATTATAAGAACATCAACTATACATGGATTGGTAAATACTATCCTCTCTCTCCCTCACATCCCTCCTCTTCCCTACCCTCTTCACCCTACATGAGTCACGCACATAAGGACATATTGTTTTGTGGCGTGATACCTTATGAGCTGACCCCTTCTTTCTACAGGCAGTACCTCCAGGTCATGTGACCGGCGTCTCTCTCTGTCTGCTCTACCATTCACCTGGTTCCCCAACTCTTCTACAGTCTCCCTTTACCCACATTGTCTAGCTTTGTCTTGCATTGTCTTGCCTTATCTCACAGTACCACAGTTCATTGAGAAAACTGACCCTGCATGCACGCTTTGAGAGCAGTGACAATGATGGATTATCCAACCACGTGATGTTACATGAGTATTATGACAGCCACCATGTTGTAAGGTCAGTGGGAGAGAGGCCTGTGTCTGTGCACTGTGTTGTGTGTTAATGAATATGGGGCTGCTACATGTGTGTCGTGCTTTCTCCTTTCATGAAGATTCCCTTCAACAGCAGTTTTAACCCTTTAACAACATAATGATGCCTTAATGATATCATTATGATGAACATCTGGGCAGAACTCACTGGCACAGCATTCGTGCATCACACCCGGCCTTTGTGAGTGTATCCACACAATGCTGTGGATATGATGCACAAATGCAGCACTTGTGATTTATCCATCAGCTGGGGATCTTCTGCTTTTAATTAACTGTAGGTGAACATGGTGGGATATTATTAGTTTACCATCACAAACTAACTTTAATAAGGAAATGAATGAGGGCAGTAAAGATTATAATTCTAAAGCCACACCAGGGCTGTACTAGGCCTCAACCAGCCTCAGATGTAGCAGCTTACTTAGAACTCCCTTTGACCACTTCGTACAGACACCTCATCATCTCCTCTATATAACTCATCCACCAAGTTATCCCAGTCCCCCCCCCCGCCCACTCAAACTTACTTCTTACATCTTACACCAGCTGACCTGTCTGCCAGCTTCACACTTCCCTCCTGGAGAATATACAATCCTGGACGCTATCTGAGATATTTAAACAGAGGCATAACAGTGGCAGATTGAGGATTTGTAACTATTGCACTTAACATTTGAATATCTATTAAATTAAATAGCTTAAATTCTTTAAGAAATTATGAATAGGCTGCCCCTGAATCATCCTCCCAATTCAGCACTGGCATGTCTGCAGGTATATGCTCATCTATACATTGTAACGTTCATCATGACTCCCTTCAACCATTCCAACTGCTGTCTGCTACATCCCTCCCAGACTGCGGCCTCTTGTACCTTGCTGACCTAAACACACACTCACACACATATTTTATCAACATTACCCCCAGTGGCAGCTACACCCTCTTAAACCCTACTGCACCCTCTCACACCTGCTCTGCTACCCTGCTACCACCTATCTGTCCACTACAGAGACACCCTTCCCCCCCTGCACACTTACCACTACAGACGACCCCCCCTGCACACTTACCACTACAGACAACCCCCCTGCACACTTACCACTACAGACGACCCCCCCTGCACTCTTACCACTACAGACAACACCCCCTGCACACTTACCACTACAGACGACCCCCCTGCACACTTACCACTACAGACGACCCTCCCCTGCACACTTACCACTACAGACGACCCCCCTGCACACTTACCACTACAGACAACCCCCCCTGCACACTTACCACTACAGACAACCCCCCCTGCACACTAACCACTACAGACAACCCCCCCCCTCCCCCCGCACACTCACCACTACAGACGACCCTCCCCTGCACACTTACCACTACAGACGACCCCCCTGCACACTTACCACTACAGACGACCCTCCCCTGCACACTTACCACTACAGACGACCCCCCTGCACACTTACCACTACAGACAACCCCCCCTGCACACTTACCACTACAGACAACCCCCCCTGCACACTTACCACTACAGACAACCCCCCCCCCCCCCCCCCCCGCACACTCACCACTACAGACGACCCTCCCCTGCACACTTACCACTACAGACGACCCCCCCCTGCACACTTACCACTACAGACGACCCCCCCTGCACACTTACAACTACAGACGACCCCCCCTGCACACTTAACACTACGGACAACCCTCCCCCCCCCACACACTTACCACTACAGAGGGGAAGGGGATTACCTCATCATAGGTAACATCTATCTCCTCCTGATCACAGACACATGCGCCAGCAGGTGTGTGTCAGGGTGGAGTAGATGGAGGTGTTAAGAATTGGCTAAACAGATACCACCTGAGGTATCTATATCTACCCTACTGTCATATTTGAGCACATGGTCCAATATGAAAGCCAGTCTTGTATAAGGGCCAGTCTCCTATTGAGCCTGTTTAGTATAGGGGCAGGTTTTGCACGAGGGGCCACCTCCTGTAAGCACCAGTCCTATGTATAGGCCAGTCTAGCATAAGATTTGTTCTTGTACGAGAGACTGTCTTGTATAGGAGCCTGGCTTATATGAGAGCCAGTGTTTTACATGAATCAGATGCATCCACTATATAGTATATAGATACTACTCGTACAGTATGAAGAGATAACTGTCACACAATACTCCAGTTCTAGGACAGTCATCCTATAGTACTTTGGGTAACTTCTGAATGGTCCCCTCTGGGCTCAAAGAGATCCTCTCGGGGATGGACAGGTTTGCACCCTAAGCCCTGACTCATCTTACCTTACCAATCTACATCTACTTGGTTGGAAGTGCATCCCTTTATCCCTGTATCATTTGTATGAGAGCGTACAGTACATAGAGACAACTGTCACACAGATACTCCAGATCTCAGACAGTCCTCTAGCAGTACATTGGGCAAACTCCTAAATGGTACTCTCTAGGGTCCCTGCAGTACAAGACGTCCTCTTGGGAATTAATAGGGGAGCCAGCATGTGAGATTTCAAATAGGTTTGAGTGGTCTGCTATATTTGGTCTGATGGGCTACCCCCCCTATTTTTGGGCTGAGGAATTCGAATCTGGTGTGTGTAGAGTCATACAGGTGTCGGAACAAGGTCAAATATGAGGTCAAAGGTCAAGGTCACCCCAAAAATAGGTCAAATCAGAAAATGTACTTATAGGATCAGTGCTCAGTTAATATAAGTAGCAAGAGTTTGGTATTTAGTATCATGATAGATCTATATGAGCTGAACATCCTCAAAAAAGTTATTTGACCTTGACCAAGGTCAAGGTCATATTTCTCAAGATCAAACATGGAAAAATGGGCAAAAATGCCATATATGCTATCTTTCAATAATTGGTACTCATAGATAGTTTTGTATTTGGTATCATGATAGCTCTATATGAGCTGAACATGCTCAAAAAAGTTATTTGACCTTGGCCTAGAAATAGCATCCCAGATATGACTTAATGTTTACATGATGCTGACACAGTTAGGGGACAAATATTGCCATGGCAACAGCCACAAAGGTCAAGGTCAGCCAAAAAATTGGTCAGATCAGAAAATTGCCCAGATTCAAAGTGCCCAGCCCGAGCCCAGATTAAATATAAACTATAAAAATGTACAATAAATTGTGATTTCTGGAGGAAAATCAGATATCAGCATGTTTTGAAATATTTACAATGTATTTATGGGAAAAAAAGTTTTCCTGGGCTGGCCCATTTGGAATCCCACTGGTAGCCCTGGACAAAAAGGACCATAACCCAGATATGGGCAAGCCCAGTCGGCCCAAGTAAAACACATATGGACTTTTCATGTTAACATGATGCTGACAAAGCTGAGGGACAATATTGATTCAGAATTCCTAAGAAATATGTAATATTGCCATGGCAACAGCCTGGTATTCATCAAGGTCAAATATAATATTGACACTGGCTCAAATCAGAAAATCTCCTAATATGGGGCAGTGTTTGGTTAATACTAGAAAGCATGAGACTACTATTTTGTGTCATGATGGATCTTCATAGGGTCAATGTCAGAAAAAACTGTGACATGACCTTGGCCAAGGTCAAGGTCACTTTTCTCAAGGTCAAACATTGAGAAATTGATAAACATGGCATACATACCATCTTTTAATACTTTGTACTCGGAATATGTACTAGGAATAGCGTCCCAGATATGACTCTTCATGTTCACATGATGTTGTCACAGTCTAGGGACAATATTAATTTGGAATTTCTAAGAAATATGTCAAGGCCAAATATAATATTGACACTGGCTCAAATCAGAAAAATCGCCTAATATGGGGCAGTGCTTGGTTAATATGCTGGGACATTAAACAAATCAATCAATCAATCAATCAATCAGAGAACTAAAGAGCTAACTTTTTTGTGCCCTCCTAAGTTGGGGGATAGGGTGCTTTTTCTTGTGTGTTATTTGGGGCTTGTAGTAGAGAGGCAGAATCTTGAGATTTTAACCCGGATGATTACCGAATGTTAGAGGGTGGCATCCAGGCTGAATTTGAAGTTTGATCTATACTGACTAAGTTTGGGGTGGATGCCACGCTCAAAAATCGTTTTTATCTGAAATAGGGCCCGATAAAGGTAGCCATTACCAAAATTCACTATCTCTGCAATAGCTTTGCAAGTGATAGTGCTAGACATTCATTTAAAGTGGCTAAACCCACATTGTCAGGGTCTAGCATCACAGTGGAGTCATCACAGCCAGTCTCCAATGTACATTTTACTGTATAGAGGCCTAATAGAGGCAGCCAATGCCGAAATTCACAATTTTTGCCCCGTATTTGTAAAGCAATAGACAAAAATGGTGTATTTCTGGTAATGGCTACCTCTGTGAGGCTTATAATTGGTAAAGTATGCATTGGAGAGAATCTGCAATGGCTTCATTGTGATACTAGACCCTGCAAATGTGGGTGTATACACTTTAAATGAATGTCTTTCTCCCCTATTTGCGAAGCAGTGGCAAAAATGGTAGATTCTGGTAATGGCTACGTCTATTAGGCCTCTATAAGGTAAAATATGCAGACTGCCTGTGATGACTTCATTGTGATGCTAGACCCTGACGATGTAGGTTTAGCCACTTTAAATGATTATCTAGCACCATTACTTGCAAAGCTATTGCAGAAATAGTGAATTTCGGGCCCTATTTCAGATAAAAATGATTTTTTAGCATGGCATCCACCCTAAACTCAATCAGTATAAGTCAAACTTAATTTTAACCTGGATGCCAGCTTTTAACATTCCATAACCACCAAAAGTGAATTCTGGGCCTCTCTTGAAATTCTACCTCTCTACTATTGTGGAAGTGGGTGCAGTAAGATGGTGCAGAAAAACATGACTTTTGGCTTATAATTTACTTCTTGAAATGTGTTAACAACGGTGTTACCACAGGACATGCCCAGTTTTTGCCCGGCTTGGTGGTAAATCTTTGAAGTTAGATGGTATTTGAAGTAAGATAGAGGTAGAAGATGAGAGAAATAGCACAACTTCGGCTCAAAATATGATTTCTATCTTTGACGAAAAGCAATAATACCTTACAGTTTTGGAAAGCTATTGAACCATATTTCTTAAAATTTCCAAATCAATATTGTCCCTTAGCTATATCAGCATCATGTAAACATTAAGAGTGATATGTGGGAAGTTGTTCCTTTGAGTGCTGCTAGGTATTGAAAGAAAGTATATATGACTTTTTTGTTGATTTGATCCATGTTTGACCTTGAAAAATATGACCTTGACCTTGGCCAGTGTCAAATACCTTTTTCTTGGATGTTAGCTTGGATTGCTATATTAACTCAGTACTGCCCCTATAAGTACATATTTTCTGTTCTGACCTGTTTTTTGGCTGACCTTGACCTTTGTGGCTGTTGCCATGGCAATATGACATATTTCTTAAAATTTACAAATCAATATTGTCCCTGAGCTATCTCAGAATCATATAAACTTTAAAAGTCATATCTAGGATGCTATTCCTATGAGTACCAATTATTGAAAGATAGTATATGCCTGTTTGGTCTAATTCCCCATGTTTGACCTTGAGAAATATGACCATGACCTTGCCCAAGGTCAAATAACTTTTACGAGCATGTTCATCTCATATAGATTTATCATGACACCAAATACCAAACTCTTGCTATTTATATTAACTGAGCACGGTCCCTATAAGTCAATTTTCTGATCTGACCAAATTTTTTGGCTGACCTTGACCTTTGTGGCTGTTACTATGGCAATATTACATATTTCTTAAAATTTCCAAAACAATATTGTCCGTTAGCTATGTCAGCATTATGTAAACATTAAAAGTCATATCTGGGATGCTATTTCTATGAGTACCAATTATTGAAAGACAGTATATATGACATTTTTGCCCATTTTTCCATGTTTGACCTTGAGAAATATGACCTTGACCTTGACCAAGGTCAAATTACTTTTTTGAGGATGTTCAACTCATATAGATCTATCATGATACCAAATACCAAACTCTTGCTATTTATATTAAATGAGCACTGTCCCTATAAGTCAATTTTCTGATCTGACCAATTTTTTGGCTGACCTTGACCTTTGTGGCTGTTGCCATGGCAATATTACATATTTCTTAAAATTTCCAAAACAATATTGTCCCTTAGCTATGTCAGCATCATGTAAACATTAAAAGTCATATCTGGGATGCTATTTCTATGAGTACCAATTATTGAAAGACAGTATATATGACATTTTTGCCCATTTTTCCATGTTTGACCTTGAGAAATATGACCTTGACCTTGACCAAGGTCAAATTACTTTTTTGAGGATGTTCAACTCATATAGATCTATTATGATACCAAATACCAAACTCTTGCTATTTATATTAACTGAGCACTGCCCCTATAAGTCAATTTTCTGATCTGACCAATTTTTTGGCTGACCTTGACCTTTGTGGCTGTTGCCATGGCGATATTACATATTTCTTAAAATTTCCAAATCAATTTTGACTTTTAGCTATGTCAGCATCATGTCAACATTAAAAGTCATATCTGGGATGCTATTTCTATGAGTACCAATTATTGAAAGATAGTATATATGACATTTTTGCCCATTTTTCCATGTTTGACCTTGAGAAATATGACCTTGACCTTGGCAAAGGTCAAATAACTTTTTTTGAGGATGTTCAGCTCATATAGATCTATCATGATACCAAATACCAAACTCTTGCTATTTATATTAACTGAGCACAGCCCCTATAAGTCAATTTTTAGATCTGACCTATTTTCGGGGTGACCTTGACCTTTGACCTCAAATTTGACCTTGTTCCGACACCTGTATCATTCCACACACAGCAGATTCGAAATCAGCATACCCAAAATAGGGGGTACCTACCCTCAAAGTAAGTATAGCATTCCACTCAAACCTAAATTTAAATATTGACATTTTGCCAACCTGGCTCCCCAATTAAATGGATAGATGTGTACACAGAGCTCTGACTATACTCATCTGAACTTTCACTTCTGCACATGCTTGGTGGGAAGTGCATTCATCCTCCATGTGTAATGCATACAGAATGTGACTTGTCCCAGACCATGCCCGCCCACCAACCGTAAACCCACCACCTCATATTGCCCCAGACTGTTAACAGGGGAGCTGTTTCTCATTGCCCTGGATGACAGTTCATTTTGACAAGTTTTCATCAGGTAGTGTTGAGTATTTCAGACCAACATGTGCAGCTAGACGCCTATGTTCTCACATATACATCCCTCATCACTGTATCATAGAGGGTAAAAATGTGCCAAAATAATTGTTGAAGACAATTGAATTGCAAAGACTGTTTAGATGCATTCACTTGCACACTGTTGTTTACATTTCCTCATGGTCTGCTGGGAATAGATGGGATAAATTAGGGAGAACATCAACCATGTGTAGGGCCCCATCTTTGCTATATGTCCAGTGCTTGGTGGCCAGCACATGTGTGTAAGTAGGTGAACTAACCTTCTCCATGCAGTATGTAAACCAGCTACACCAGGTTCATGGCAGCACCTAGGGTTCAGTGCAGGTCTTGGCATACAGTAGTGTTGGAGTAATATTAAGCCCTGTAATTCGGTTTTGAAGAAGCATCAGAAGTCTGTAATATTTCACAAGTGGCAGGGCATATTAGTTGTTGGTATATATACAAGTGCCTGGTTGCTTAACCTTTAGCCCTGGCAAGTAACTCACCAGTGCTGCATTCAAGCATCATGCTGACCCTATGTGATTGAGACACTTCTAAAGGGGCAGCATGATGCACTACTGCAGCCACGACGAGTTACTAACTAGGGCTGCATTGTTGCATCATGATGGCAATGGTCATCTAATTGTGACATGCCATCCTTAAAGGGCTGATGTAGCCTGGTGGGTACTGTACCTGGCAATGGTCTTTCTAACCACTCTCACATCACCACCTCACCATGGGGGTGTTTGTAATAAATCACAGGATGCCTTTCTTCCTGCCCCAAACACTCTCCATGCACAGAGTCATGTAGCTGTATGCTGATTGAAAATGTGAATCTCACACGTGTCCTTGAATTTTAGGACTTTAGAAATATGGTTGACTGAGCATACATTTCACAAATAAGCTTATTGATTAGAAGATACCTTCACTGTAAATGTTGAGATCTCATGCAAACAGTTGCTATTATTCCATCAACTGTAGGGACAGCCTGAACTGAATATATAAGAAGCCAAACATTTTTTGGAACTTTGAGGAAACTTGCAAGAGGATTACAGTTTTTTTGAGGTGGGAGCTGAGGGAGGGCTGAGGCAGGGCTGGGCAGTAAATCAGTCTCCTGTAAGTGGTTTCTGGGCTGGACGTGAGGCTGGAGGTTATTAACCCTCTAAGGCCTGCAGACTGCTATAATGTGCTACCCACTTGTCAGCAGGGGGCATAAATGCAGCCCTGGTGAGTAACTACTCAGTAGGGCCTTACTCATATGCATCATGCTGACCTCATGGTTGATACACTCTAAAAGGGTCAGCACCATGCAGCAAGGCAGTGCTGGGTAGTTGTTTGTTGCTGCTGCATCTGTGCATCATCAGTACAAATGAACAGGGGACTGGCAGTTGTTTAGCTTGACAGTAGGGTATCCGGGGAGGAGGAAGAGGCATAAAACTATGAACACTGGATAAGAATAAAAAAGAAAATGGGATGAGTTGGTAGACACTGAGAGGCTTTGAAGGATACTTCCATGAATTAACTCCACATGGGAGGTCTCATGGAAGTGAATAATTCCTCTCTGTAATTCAACACAGCTCAATCTAGTCCTACATATATATAAACACATTTAGGAGCATGTGTACTAGCTTTCAGAAGTATTGCTATAATCTTAAACTTAATTACTGACTATTCAGTTGCCTTACAGACAATTGTATTCATGAATTCCAGAGCGATATTCTCCAATGATACTGGGGAATCAATTTGCTTTCACTTACCCATATGTATAAAAAAAAACACTGGCATGCTGACTGAATCAATACATAGTACGTAAGGATAACAACTATTCCTAACTACGGGAGTAGTATAGTATGTATCGGAACGGGACTATAGTTAAGTACTGTTTATTACTCAATCGACCTGCAGCCAATCAGAGGCCTCCATTTGGTCACGTGACCGGAAGTGACCTACTTAGGGGATTAGTGGTGAGGTCACGTGACCTAGTTAGCCAATCAGAGGCCGCCATTTGGTCACGTGACCGGAAGTGAGGTCATATGACCTACTTATGGACCGGAAGTGACGTCATATGACCTACTTAGGGGACCGGAAGTGACCTACTTTAGGATCACGTGACCGGAAGTGACCTGATGAGTCACGTGACCGGAAGTGACGTCACATGACCTAATGGCCAACCGGAAGTGAGTGACCTGATTGAGGATCACGTGACCGGAAGTGACCTGATTGATCACGTGACCAGAAGAAGAAGTGACGTCACGCGACTTAATGAAGAGATGAGCGTCTTTAAGGGGTCACGGGCTTTAAAATGTGATATCTTTTTTTTTTGGAGGAGGAGGAGGAGGAGGAGGAGGAGGAGGAGAAGGAGAGGAGGAGGCGAGTCTCTTATTTTTTTCGGTAAACTAATAAAAAACACTACGATATAAGTTTTTTTGTTTTTTTTTCATTTTTTATTGTTTTACGAGCGACTGGAAGTGACTTATTGAACTAGGTAGAAGCGTTCTTTAGAGTGTATAAGGGGGGGAGGGGAGGGGAGGGGGGGAGGGGGGCCCCTTTAAGATGCATGGGGAGGGGGGCGCTTTTAGGATGCATGGGGCGGGTGGTGGGGGGGAGGGGGGGGGAGGGGGGAGGGGGGCACTCTAGGGGAGTAGGGGGGCACTCTAAGGGGCGTTTGTCTCTTTTAAGAAAAAAAGAAAAGAAAAAGATTTCAATCGAGAGACACGCTTCTTCCTCTCGAGAGGAAGAAGCGTGTCTCTTCGTTTTTTTTTTGTTTATCACGTGCTTCGATGAGGCGATCAGCTGCGACTGGAGGAAGTGACACTTTAAGAGGGCGCGCTTCTTAATTGTTATGATATTATTTTTTTTTTACTTACTAATAAAGAAGACGTATGAAAATAAAACACAACAATTCACATGTCCTTCGTTCTCGTTGTTTCTTGCTTGATAAAGTCAAGTAATATCGTGATGCCGAGGTCAAACTTTCCCATGTCCTCAGTCAACACTCGAAGGAGTTCAAAAGGTGTACCGCCGGCACCGTCAGATTCATCTTGCCACATTTTCAACACTCGGAAGGCCCACTCAGCGGGACTTCCTCCGTATTCGCATTCTTCAGCGATCTTATCTAACCTCTCAGGCGACAATTTTAAATGGTCCCCCACCTCTTTCCACCTGCTACCTAGACGTCTGCCGAGGGTGCCCAAGTGCTTATGCATCGCGCGCGAGTCGGGGTTTTCGAAATCCAACCCCTGTCTGTGGAGAAGGGACATCCACTGAGCCAACAGTTCCACGCGTCTAATGCGGGTGAAGACGCGACCGAGCTCTCCCCATCTATGACGATGCGGGGTTTCACCCCACCAGACTCGGAACATTGCCGTACACAGCCCCTCCGGTGTCTTGACACTGCGCTCTACTAGAGCATCCATACGGGCGGCGGTAACTTTTAAGCTACTGCCCAACTCTCTCCAACAGCCGCTCAACTCTTTACCTAGTTGACGAAGCAAGGCGTCGCTATAGGCTAACCGCCGCTGTCCTACCTCTTTGTTCTCCCCATCGGTCTGCCTCGCGCGTCTCACGTCGTCAAGCCGCATTAACTTTTTTTCAGGTGGACAAGGCGGTGAAGGCAAGCTTGAAAGTGGAATAGCTTGAGCCATCTCGTCTCGTCTTGGCGGTGGCGGCGGCGGCGGCGGCGGCGGCGGTGGCGGCGGCGGCGGCGGCGGCGGTGGTGGCGGCGGTGGTGGTAGTAGACGTTACTGTGGTCAGAGGCGATATGGTTTTTTTCCAACAGAAATCAGAGCTTTTTATACAGAGGGAGTTTAATCCCATTTCCAACAGCACTCCAGCTGTGTAGCGACCTGTCCGCATGACGCTTTTTCAGCCGCTCCGCTCCTTAAGAGCTTAGATGACGAGGGGTGTGTCATCGCTATCCGTGGAGACCAGCTGAAAACGGTGTTTCTTCCTCATCCATTAGCCTTACCTCCTACCCCCTACCTGAGGACGTCTCCCTCCCTCTGACATTCATTGTAACAAACGTCAGAGGTCAGGTGAAAATCGGATTTTTTTCATGCACAGCCTTAGTCAGCTGTCACCCCTCCCTATTGAACTAGCCGGCCGCCGCCTGGCCGGCCCGGTCTACTCACCACGGCAGGAGGTGGTGATTTTTTTTTTGTCTTACACTTAAGTCGCTCACCACATGCACACGCCTCAACTCACAGACAGACACGTTCGTCTTAGGGGGGTCCTGCTTCACGCCACACGCCTCCTGTAGTTTTTTTTTGTATACACACTCTAAGCTCATCACCGTTAATTCTTTATACAGCTAACGCGCGCTGAATGGCTGAACAGGGTGGTAAGCGGCTTAGCTCACGACAGTGGATCCCTCAAAAAAAAAAAAAGAGGGGAAAGGGATCCAGCTGAAAACGTCATACCTTATGTCTTTGTGAATGGCCGCCGGTCAGTCGACGGCAGCAACCGCTTAATCCTTTATACAGCTAATGCGCGTTGAATTGCTGAACAGGGTGGTAAGCGGCTTAGCTCATGACAGTCGATCTCTCAAAAGGGGGGAAAGGGATCCAGCTGAAAACGTCATGCCTTATGTCTTTTGTTTCTCTTTGTGAATGGCCGCCAGCCAGCCGGCGGCAGCTGAACAGGGTCAGTAAGTAGCTTAGCTCTAGAAGCGAGAAGGCGTATATAAGGGGTCTGGAAACCTCCATTCACTCACTCATTCTTTTGCTGCTCTCTACAGTCACCACCATGAGCAAAAGACAACTTCTAGCGTCGTTCAAGAACAAGAAGACTACGCGGAACAGCGCTCGTTTAGCGTCAGTGCCTCCTCTTGCTACTGAACATGAGACTACCGCCGCAGCCGCTTGGTCTTATCACCCTCCCGCTGTAGCGAGCGCTCGCGGCAGTAGTAGTAGTAGTAGCAGTAGTAGTAGCAGTAGTAGTACTAGTAGTAGTAGTAGTAGTAGTAGTAGTAGTACTACTGGTAGTAGTCGTCGTGCTAGCGACGTTGTTACACTCGCGACGGTACACGTTGCTGCTAAGCGCGCTGCCGCTGCTACTGCCGCCCCGCCTGCTGCGGCTGCTGCTGCTGCTGCTGCACCTGCTACCGCTGCGCCTGCTACCGCTGCGCCTGCTGAGGCTGCTGCGCCTGCTACTGTTGCGTCTGCTGCTGCGCCTGCTGCTGCTGCTGCTGCTTCTGCTGCACCTGCTGCTACCGCTACTACTACTGACGACAACGCTCCTGGCACAGCGCAGTACTGGCAACCGGGTTTTTACCTCCCCACTACTGTTGATGACTTTGATGACCTGCCGCACGTTGCACAGCCCCTCTCCTCCACCACTACATCGACTGACGCCCTCGACGCCGCTCCCGCTGAGAGTGACAGCTATTCGGACACTCAGCCCCTAAACCGAGAAGAAGAGGAGGAGGAGCAGCAACAGGGTGAGACAGAGAACGACGCTGACGACGAGGCGTACGAACAACCCGAAGGGAAAGGGGTGGGCGGTACGTTTTTCGGCTTCCCTCTTCGACCTTTCGACCTCACTTCCTCCACTAGTAGCGTCCCGTCCGGTCCGTGGCGACTGCCCTCACCGCCACCTTACGAGGGCGGCGGCGCTTCATCTTCTACCGCTACACTCAGCACCGACGGCGTGTGGCTGCGCTGTTCCAACAACGAGGCCTCGGATACCACCAGCGCTGACGCTGCTCCTGCTATCGGTTCTGCTGCTGATTCAGCTCACGCTGATGGTGTTACTCATCCTGCGGGTGTGAAACGTTCTAAGGTGAGTTCCAGAACAACAAGGCCTAGTAAGAAGAGAAAAATACAAGAAAAAGAACGAGATGGACGAGAAGAAGCAGAGAAAACCTTCTCCCGTCCTCTCGGGTTAGAGTTCTGCTTAGACGGAGCTTTGACGCTGGAGATCTGGGAGGACGTGGCTAGACTGTCTAGGAGGCCGCGCTACACAAAAGACGGCCAGGTGAAAGAGGCGTCTCTGACCAGAAGCAAGCGAGTGCACTTCACGGCCGACGCGCTGCGCGAGCTCATAGCACGCATCGCCGATATCCACGCAGTGGTGCGCATACGCGACACAGCGGCCGCGCAAGGAAAACCTAATCACACCCCCTGGTTCGCAGTGCTGGATGAGGAGAGCGAAGTGTACGCAGCTGTGAGCTACTACAGCGGTAAGAACCTCGTCCACGTGCGCAAGTACGAAGGTCCTGACAAAAAACCCACACAGCAGGGAGTGACGCTGTCCGCCAGAGCGCTCAAAGAGTTGGATGACAAAACAGAGATCATTCTGAAATATCTCGGCATAGATTCGGAATGAGAGACGCTCAACGCTCACGCGCGCACACACACACACACACACAGCGTTTGACGTACGCTGTATGAGACAGACAGACGGATACACAGACAGCAGACAGAAAGATAAATAGATAGATAGATAGACAGATAGATTGATAGATAGATAGATAGTTAGACGGCTAAGTAGTTGGTAACTGAGTGAAAAAAAAAACATGACACAGTACGTATGCGAAAAGTGTTTCAAAATGTTTAAAAGACCGTACAACCACGAGAGACACGTAGAAAATTGTAGAGTAGTACCTAAGTTTTGCCCTCTATGCGGCGAAGGCGATTGCCGAAAGATTGCCTGTCGACGCGAATCTCTGGACGGGGTGACCGTCCCTCCGCGCATATGTGCTGTACCGAACGGGGAGGAAACGTTCACGGCGAATTGGCCTGCGATACAAACGGGCGTCAGGATGCACGGGACTCGCGTGAGTGTAACAAACTTCAGGCTACCAACCGGCGAGTTGAGTGACGCTGTAGATACTATGCGTCGCATTCACTTGACACAAAGATTCAGATACAAAGTGGGTTTCTCGGTAGGCTTACTCTTACAACACAGAGAAGACAAGAGCAAACTGCGCTACTTTCACGCCTCCCAGAACAACGCAACTCTCATACAACCGCTCCCTACTATAACTAATTCAGAAACTTTGGAAGAGCTCCTCTCAAAGATGGAAAACACCGTCGCTTGCGAGGAAGTACGGAAACTTTGCGACGCTGACACCAAGTGGCACGTTCTTTTTCCTACCAATTTGAACATTTGCGTTTACATGGGACCGGGGGAATTCCCCATAGGCGGTAGGATTACTCAGGCCGGTCGAGTTGGAAAGAGAAGCGGCGTGTTAGATTTTCCCAACAAGGACAACCTCTGCATCTTCCGCTGCATTTCCTTTCACTTATACAACACCAGCAAGCGCGCTTCAGATTTGTTACGTCAGTTCTGTCCCGCTGCCACACCTGAATCCTTTCCGGGTCTGAACATCCGCGACTTTCCCGCGTTAGAGAACTTGTTTGACGTACAGATAGCGGTTTACACCGCGTCGCGTCAAGTGCCGGGGCGGAAGTTGAGAAGACGCGTCACTCTGATCAGACCGCCTTCCAGAACTCTGGCCGCCCGAGGTAAAGTCAACCTACACCTGACGGCGAAAGGCGGTTTGCACGTCTCTCTCGTCACGGACTTCAACGCGTACGCGGGCATATACGAATGTTGCAAGTGTAAGGCGGCGTTCACCACCGAGTTCTTGCTGAAGAGACACAGGAACCAGCTTTCCTCTTGCCGACAAGTCAAGTTGCGCTACGTAGGTGGCATCTACCAAAATTCGAGAACGATTTTCGAAGCGCTAGCAGACTTCTCCATTTTTCCCCCCGACGGACATTCCGGAATCTACCCTTACAAGATCGCCTTCGATTTCGAGGCTTTCTTCAGACCGTGCAAAGAACCGTCGACGGAACACGTGTCCCTGCTGTGGGATCACGTCCCTTTGTCGGCTAGCGTCGCATCCGACTTTCCGGGGTGGGAGGGGCCCGTCTGCTTCGTCAGAGAATCCGACGCAGATTCCGACCCCTTGTTGGACCGAGTTTTAAATCACATAAACGAGAACGCCAAAGTCATCGGAGAAGCTGTGCTAGAACTTTACCGACCGACCTTAGCGAAGTTAGATGCGGCGATAGGTGAAGCTCTCCTGCTGGAGGAGGCGACGTTCACCCCTTCTCCAGGCGGCTTCGCTGCGGCTCAGACCAGACACCCGTTAGTTCAACTGAAGAAGCGTCTTCTGAGATACATCCGTCAAGCTCCAGTCGTGGGCTTCAACTCGGGGCGTTACGACTTGAACCTGATCAAAATACGCCTTCACTCGTTCTTCGCCTCCGGAGACCGAAGAAACCAAGAATTCAGCGTCATAAAGAGAAGCAATCAATACTTGGCGGTTTACACACAGCACACGGTTTTCTTGGACGTAGTCAACTATTTGGCACCCGGTTACAACTACGCGACCTATTTGCGAGCTTTCACCAGGAACGAAGAGAAAGGTCACTTTCCTTACGAATGGATGACGTCTACCAGGAAACTGGCAAACAGAAAGCTGCCACCGAGATCGGCTTTCGACAGCGAGCTGACGGGCGTCAAAATGTCCGAATCCGACTACGCCGCATGTCAGAAAGTTTGGTCCGACGAGAAGATGCAAACTATGGAAGACTACTTGATCCACTACAACAACAAAGACGTCAAACCTTTCATAGAAGCTCTGAAAAATCACGCCAAATTTTTCCAAGATCGCGGCATTGACATGTTGAAAGACGGAGTTTCTCTCGCTGGTTTGACTTTACGGTTCCTCTTCCAAAACCTAGAAGACGCGTTCACAACGTTCCCCCAGTTCGACGCCGTCCTCCACGCTCTGATCAAAGAAAATCTAGTCGGCGGTCCTTCCATCATCTTCCATAGATTTCACGAGAAGGGCACCACGCGGATAAGGGAGCACAAGTACCGCGAAGAAGCGAGACCGTGCCAACACATCCTAGGACTAGACGCTAACTCTCTGTACTTGCGCTGCATGAGCGAAGCGCACTGCACGGGCTATTACGCGGTGAGACGGCCCGAGACCGAGTTCAAGCCCGAAATTAGGCAAAGAAACTCTCACAGCGCTTTGGAGTGGTTACGCTTCGTAGAGCACGACCGCGACGTGAAACTGCGCCATGCTTTGAACGGCGGCGAGATGGTTGTAGGCTGTCGGAGAATTCGCGTGGACGGGTTTCACGCGGCCTCTAATACGGTTTTCCAGTTTCACGGGTGTTGGTTCCACGCTCACGAGTGCATACCGTCGCACCGATATCAGTGCGCTTCACTGAGAGAGGAGAGACGCGACAGAACGACCAGAGTAAGCGCTTACTTGAAAGCGCTAGGTCACAAGCTGGTCGTCGTGTGGGAGTGCGAATGGCGAGAGATGAAGCGTCGAGATGAGCGGGTCAAGGCCTCCCAACAACGCTGGAAGGTTGACGCTTTGAAAGTGTCTCGAAACGCGATGAGCGAGAGCGACATCCTTTCCGCTGTGAAAGAGGAGAAAATGTTCGGTTTAGTTCAAGTGGACATCACTACGCCGCCTCACCTACGAGACTACTTCGAAGAAATGACCCCCGTTTTCAAGAACGCGACCGTTTCAAAATCGGACATAGGCCCTCACATGTCAGACTTTGCGCAGGAAGAAAAGCTGTTGAACACGCCTCAGAGATGTCTGATAGGGAGTTACCACGGAAAAAATATTCTCTTGGGAACGCCGCTTCTCAAGTGGTATTTAGAGCACGGTTTGATAGTCACCAAAGTGCAGCTGGTGGTAGAATACCTACCTAAACGCTCCTTTGCCGGTTTCGCGGACGAAGTAACGGCGGCGCGAAGACGTGGCGACGTGAACGAGAACGAGAAAATTCTGTCAGACTGTTACAAGTTAATGGGAAACGCTACGTACGGTAAAACAATCTGCAACAAAGAAAAACACACGGCGGTGAGATACACTGACAGTCGGAAGTTCGAACTATTGGCCAATTCGTGGCGCTTCAAAAAGGCGTCCGAGTTGAGTTCCGATCTGTTTGAAGTCGAACTACAACCAAAAACAGTCAAGAACAACCTCCCTATTCAAATAGGGTTCATGGTATACCAGTACGCGAAGTTGAAAATGTTAGAGTTCACATACGACTTCTTGGATAGATTCGTCGATCGGCGCGATTATGCCCTTTGTCAAATGGACACCGACAGTCTTTACATGGCTCTCAGCGGTGACACGTTGGATGACCTAGTCAAACCTCGCCTGAGAGAGACGTACTTCAGAGAGAAACGAAAGTGGCTTCCGACAGCGGTGTGCGACGATCACTTAGAGCTTTTCGTGAAGACAAAAACGGAAAGAGTGCGAGAATGGTGTCCGCCGCCCGGCGGATGTTGTGAGAGACGGTACCTTCACGATCTGAGAACTTCGGGGCTTATGAAAGCGGAGTGGGAAGGTGACGGGATCCTAAGTCTCAACCCTAAGACTTACATTTGCTACGATCGAGTCAGCGACACCGGTGAAAGAAAATGCAAAAAATGGAGTGCAAAAGGCGTACAGAAGAAACAAAACCCTCAGGAACCAGACGACTTCTTGGATGTTCTTCGCCAACGAAAAACTCTCATTGCTGTAAATAGAAACTTCAAAGTGGTGCGAAACAAAATGGTCACCTACACCATAGAGAAAGACGGCGTGCGCTACTTGTATTATAAGCGTCGCGTGCATTCTGACGGTGTGACAACGAGTCCTTTAGAGATATGAAAAAAAAAAAAATAAGCGTGTGCATCTTTTCAAAAAAATAGAGTGTTTATCAAGATTGAAAAAAAAATAAATAAAAAAAATAAAATAAAATATTGTTGTGTTTTTATTTTCATACGTCTTCTTTTACTAGTAAGTCGCGCAGTCTCTTAAAGCGTCACTCATGTGACGACGTCGCTTCCAGTCACGTGATCCTAAAGACCCTCACTTCCTAAACAAAAAAACTTCTTCTTCCGCTCACGTGATCAATCAAGTCACTTCCGGTCACGTGATCTTCAATGAGGTCACTCACTTCCGGTCGGCCATTAGGTCATGTGACGTCACTTCCGCTCACGTGACTCACCAGGTCACTTCCGGTCACGTGATCCTAAATTAGGTCATATGACGTCACTTCCGGTCCCCTAAGTAGGTCAGTAGGTTACCCAGAATGCACCACTAATCCCCCTAAGTAGGTCACTTCCGGTCACGTGACCAAATGGTGGCCTCTGATTGGCTGCAGGGTTACCCAGAATGCACCACTAATCCCCTAAGTAGGTCACTTCCGGTCACGTGACCAAATGGAGGCCTCTGATTGGCTGCATGTCGATTGAGTAATAAACAGTACTTAACTATAGTCCCGTTCCGATACATACTATACTACTTACGGGCCATTGACGGTTGCATCTCATTGACTTAAACCGGAAATCAAATTATATTTAATTAGTTGAAGCAGGCTGGGAATGGTGTCACACCTCAAGGCCTGCCTACAGCTTCTGTCATTATGTGACTGATAGTTAAACATTTGTTTTATGATTCTGAATAAGCTGCCGGGCTGTGCTGATTATGCAGAGCGGCTAGACAAGCCCTCACTGGGATATGTTAATCTACATAAGATTAACTTCCTGCATTATTAAACAGATTCATATTATAATAGTTCTGAACTTTTCACTAATTTGCAGGCGAGTCAGCGAGTTCACTGACTCGTCTCGGTTGAAGTCCATTTTCCAAGACTTATCATTGTTTCTTCTGCCTTAAAAGCTGACAACTTAAAGAAAACATATTATTCTTTGATAATCCGCAATAATTTACTACTTACATGGCCAAATTAAGGAGGATTGATTGATTTTCGGCCAAGTTAAGTCGCCGAAACTTGACTAGTCGTATTCTTGAGATTTGATGTGATTTTTGACGACAACGATGGATCATGTGTTTTATTTTTATTTTGGCATGAAAATATATCCATAATACATTTATAATGATGGCTTACCGTTCAGCAGGGCGATACCTTCCATATTTAATCATATTATGCCATAATTCAGCTTTTTACTATCGTTCGACACGACGACAATGTAAACAAAATATGGCTATCTCGCGTATTCACGGGATCTCATGAGATTCAAAATGGCGGACAGGGGACTCCGAGGGATGATGCGGTACCAATTTGGTTAAATTCATCGTTTACAGCTCAAATTAGCAAGGTAAGTCCGCAAATTTTGTTGTCATTGATAGATTAGGCTCCCTCCATTTGGGGGGTGAAATTGCGGACAGCTCAGTAGCCGGGTTATTCCGCAAAATGAGGAATACCGGGCGCTAAACTTGCTAAGACCAAAAAACAGAGCCAATGATCAAATGATAGAAGTTGGAATGCCAGCGTGGCTGGGCGCCCCTGTCTTGTAGTTCTTAGGCTTTGTTTCCATTAAATATAATGTATTTTAACCCCCAAACGAAGTCAATAAAAAAAAAAGATATTGTCTCAATCTAAAATTAGGCCAATGATCAGCTGATCGGCGCAGACCGGACTGTCATTTCTCAACTTGAATCAAATTTCTTGAAAATGGCTCATATCAAAGGTAAATCTCAACCAATATTCACCTTATTAGGCTCGTTAGATGCAGAAATGTCATCTTTATTAGGCCCTAGTGTGTCAGCTCTCCGCCCCCCCTAGTTTTTGTGAAATTTGACTTTGTTTGGGAATTTTGGCGAGTAGAACACTTCGACCTAGACGAAAACGCCAAACGAAGCGTCTCGGCGAGAGGATTTCAGAAATGTAAAAGTTGTCTCTCTATCATGTTTAGTTCCATAGATACGGGTATGTCTTTGACAAACATTTGGCTTGGGGCAGGGCACCCCCTTGAAGCAAAAAAAATTTGAGCCCCCCCCCCCTTGTCAGGTTTCAGGGTTGAGACGCTACCCGGTAGTGCTTTAACATAGGGAGTCTATGGGCGCCGAGTGACAGTGGCTCGATGCAAACATGAAAACTGCTCTTTAAAATTGTACAAGGGGGGGGGAGCCCCAAAATCTCTCTGTTAAGGGCTTAGCTGAGGCCAAAAATATAACCCTGACAAAATTCTGATCAAAATAGACTATTTATATGTCCAAATCAGACAAGATTTCATTTTTTTCATCGAAAGAAGAAAAAAATCCCTGATCTTTGTGATAAAGCTACCGCCCCCCCCCCCCCATTGCAAAGAAAAAAATTGAAGATCCTTGACTCCAATAAAAAAAAAACTGACGCCCCCCCATCAGCGAAAGAAGAAAAAAATCCCTGATCCTTGCGAACAACCATTAGGTGGTGCATTCTGAATAACTGAATCGCTTCCTGATCCTAACGAACAACCTTTTGCTCCCTACCCCCAGGAAAAAAAGTCCCTGATCTTTGCGAAAAAGCTTTGCCCCCCCCCCCATCCAAAGAAAAAAGTGATGATCTTTGACTCCAATCAAAAAAAATTGACCCCCCCCTATTAGTTTGTTGCTAATACAGCTGGTTGCCTAGCAACATCTATTTTAATTGTTTATCTGCCTAGCAACACACATTTTCTTACCCCCTAACATGGACCCAAGGAATATGGACTCATAGGAAATGCCATATTTGAAGTAATATCATCCTTGCCCCTGATAACCCCTTCCCGGCCCTGCGTTTTTGGTGTCTTGAATGGGTTCCCTTCAAACATACCAACCATGTCGACATTATGTTTCTTCGAATGCAAGAATTGCGGTTGTTGCCGCGTATAAAAATGCCTGAGGCATTTTTTACGCGGCAACAACCGCAATTCTTGTTTACTTCAGGGGGGGGTCTCTGAAATTTGGTCTTCTACCAGATACATACATGGATTCAGACATGACAAAACATTCCCAATATAATGTTTACACACACCATCACACATGCGTACCTCCCCCCAGCGCTCTAAAAAGGCCACAATTTTTTTATTCTTATTTCTAATAAACCTGTTCACAAAATCACATATCCGATCACCTGTTAACAAAGCTTTATGATTCACAACATCAGTAGTAGTATAGTATGTATCGGAACGGGACTATAGTTAAGTACTGTTTATTACTCAATCGACATGCAGCCAATCAGAGGCCTCCATTTGGTCACGTGACCCGTTGCCATGGTAACGTGACCTACTTAGGGCTCTCAGCCAATCAGAAGCCAGCATTCTGGGTGACCTACTGACCTACTTAGAAGCTCTCAGCCAATCAGAGGCCGGCATTCTGGTAACCATGGTAACGTGACCTACTTACGTCACGTGACCTACTTAGGCTCAGCCAATCAGAAGCCGGCATTCTGGTAACTAGGGTAACGTGACCTACTTAGGGTTTGTTTGTAAACAACACCACGTGGCTTTCTTGTTTGTAAACAACACCACGTGACACGTGACTGTTTGTAAACAAACAAACAAAAAAAAGTTATGTAACTTATATATAGAAATAAAAACACAACAAGATAATTTCTTTTCTTTTCATTTTATTCTTTATTTTCATTTCAATCAGAAAAAACACACAAGTTTATGCTTTTTTAGCTTACTTCTTCGATTTGCAGCAACTCAACAGGCCGCAAAGTCTCACGCCGCCGTCACTCGCACCACCACACCCCGGACGACTTTTCTCCAATAGACATTGCACGACTTTGGATAAATCCAACACCATTTCGGCAAGGCAGAGAATCTTTGCCTCCATGAAACGGCCGCCATCGCAACAACCCGTCACAACAGCATCATCGATAGCTTCTGACTCACGACCCGGTCGCTCAGCTTTGGGATTTTGCTCATGCGCATGACGCACTTCTTGGGGTTTCTTGTTCGACATGCTTCAATTAGGAAATGAACGCAATGAGGTCCACAGGTGTCAGCAGAAGTGTCTTGTAGTTGAATGCGGTTTCTTTGCCACTTGAACGGAGCAGAGCGTTCCACGAAAGACAAGAACTCCGCACTCAGCGGCGGTAAGCCGAAGGAATCAAAGTAGTACACTTCACCCGTGCTCGACACGTAAAACGCCACCCAACGCTGACCTGGTAAATGTTGCGGATCTGTGTTGCTCACGAAACAAGTGTCTTTGATAGGGTGCTTCGGAATAGTGTCACAAGAGAAAACGCCCAGGAAACGATGTTTTGTGTGAACGTTTTCCTTCAACACTCTGCTTATTTCAAGCGTGTTCATACGATACGCCAAGTACCGCCGTCTTGTCTTCAGTTCATGTGGTAGTCGGTGACGGGGTGTCGATCTCGGGTCAGCTCGACGACGTTGTCGTACACCAAGTAGAGTAGCACCGTTGTTGTCGCTTGTAGCGCCGAGCGGAAACTGACTTCCACCCTCAGCTGACCCGCTCTTATAAGGTTCACGCGACACCCGTCGTGCGATCTGTCTGGGGTTAAGTCGAGGGGGAACACCGTGTAACCGTTCAGGAATTGTTCGTATGAAATACCGCAGGAGCGCGCGCCCTCGTACATCCCCGTTTCCGTGTGTAGCGCCAAGTACTCTCTCACGGCCGCTTTGGTCTTAAAGTCGGGCACGTAGGCGTCGTTCGGCACTTTCTGATCGTTCACTATCACTTGAAGCGAGCTGATGTCGTAATGCTTCATCTCGAACGGGTTCTTGGTGTAGCTACCGTTAAAGGCGTCGTGGTCAAGGAAGCAAATCATCATCGACTTGGGAAGCTGGCCTGTGTTGGAGTGCGTGTAGCTGTGATCTCTGTTACCTTGAGGGATGGCGTAGGTCGTCACCTCCACTCTGTTCACCGGGTAGTCGAAGGGCCCGTGTTCTATCACCGCTCTCTCGTGCGTTTCCGCTACAGCGTCCGCCACCAGCACGCGTCGCACGTAGAGCTTTGCTTTGTAGATCTTCAAGCTGTAGCCTCCGTCAGCGGCGCACATCAGATAGAAAGAGGGCGCCGCTTGTTTCAGAGTGAGATTGATTTCTGTCTCTCCAACGATGAGCTTCGGTTGATGAGCCAGGTCAAAGTGCAGTCGCGCCATCAGCGAAAAGCGCTTGTTAGAGATTAGCTTCTTGCGCGCTTTGTACCCCGCATTCGCGTCAGTCAACGTGTCAAACTGACCGGGCGTATCTTCATGCCACCCCTGGGCGCTCATGACGCCGTCCTTCACGTCTTTGTTGTAGTTGAGTAACCCTTCCAAGTAAGCTCGGTAAGGGTAGGTCTCGGTGTTGCCAGACACTTTGAAACCGCCGATGGAGACTTGGACGTCTTTGAAGAGCGAGTGAGCCAAGTTGTTCACCGGAGCTACCGCGTCGGTGTCCTCGATCGCCGCTCCGTCCTTTAGCACTTGACATTCCAGATGAAGGTAATTCTCGTTCAGGTCTGTGTACTCTTGCGACTTGTTGATGGTGAAATTTATGTTACCTCCATCCTCTAAAGAGTTTTTTGTTTCTATCCCCAGGAAAGACGACTTTAAGATAGTAGTCTGAGTCGGCGCTACGGTGTGCAGGTCGAGCTCAGAGAGCGCGCACTCGTTACTGCTCTCGTGTACGTAAGCCATTGTGTTCTCTCTTCATGCGGCCGACAGACTGACGCCGGCCGCCTCCAGTCTTTTTATTTATACCTGAACGCCTAGGCGCTTACCGGTCGAATACATCCCCTCTACGTCTCTTGCAAGAGCCACCGCCCGTCTGAGGAGAATGCCGGCGACGTTTCGACCCTTTCTTAGACGCGACAGGCGTCTTTCCTCCCGAGAACGCGGTACTCGCCAGTCTCTTCAGAGCGCCTGCGCCTCGGTCTTTCACGCTGCTCTTTAAAGTCCGACCCGCCAGCACATCTTTAGCTACGCCCACACCGGCGCGGAGCAGCGTTTTTCCCACCGACTTCAATAGCGGGGTAGCCGAGCGCATCAGACCTAACAGAGCGCCGCCTAAACCGTGCCCGCTCTGGAAAGAGCGCCCGCTGTACACGTTGACGCCGTTGCCCAGCTGCGCGTTGTAGTAATCGCTGTACCCTCTGCCGACGGTGCGCCTGGGTGGAAAGTACGGAACGCGTTGACGCATCATTTTTCTCTCTTTCAGCGCTCAATAGGTCTCAGATGAAGTGTCACGGTCACCTCGCCTCTACCGAATGGGATGGAATGACCGGATCGGTCTCTTAAATAGATGCCGACCTCGGTAAACCTCTTGGATTTCAAGGGGAAATAATCCAAATGGGGAAAACTGATAGCTTGCACGCCACCTCGACGCTTTCCGCCTCTGTCCACCGCCACGCAGCGCAACAGCGGCACTTGCATGTCGCCCACACGTCTCTCCTGGATCATGTCGGTGTATATGTACACAGAGTGCACGTCCCCGTAAACATCCATCGAGTAGGCGCCGGTAGTCGGCGACACGAAACACGTCTTCTCTCAGAAGCCTAGAACGCATGCGAGATGCTGACTCAGCAGGACAGCACAGTGTCTCGGCGGTTTGATGGTGACGCGTTTCGTCTTGGCGTCGTACGATAAGATCCGCATCGGTTTGAGCAAGAAGCTGTCGCCCTCTAGTCTGTCATCTCGCAACGTCTCACTCAAGCGCTCGATTAGGGTGTGGTTGCTTCCGGTGAAAATAGGAGGTATCTCGAATATGTTTGGCATGAAACTGCGCACTCCCATGTCCTTCTCCATCTTTTCGATCATCTGTCTTGCTTGATGGCTGATCGTCTTCTTCTTCACCGCCGGGGACAAGAACTGCTTGTATACGGCATTCGTCTGTCTCAAGTCGACCTCTCTCTTGAACCTTTTTGTTTCCGGTTTCAATTGCTGCTCTTCCGACGTGTCTGATATCTCTTCCACCGTTACATAGCTCGCTTCCTTCCAGCTCAGCGGGAATTTTGAGCTGAACGTTAGCTTGCTCAGACCGTTCGCGTTTTTCATTCTCTTCCAGTCTACCTGTGGTTTTTTTCCTTCGGAGAATTTAGTTTCTTTTAAAACCTGGATCGCCTCCTCTAGCGAACCTTTGGTGCGCAGAGGAACAACGATGATCAAGTCGTCGTCGTGCACGTTAGTCCATTCTGTAGGGAGGATGATCTCAGTCAGAGCCGCTTCGTACGCTTCGGGCAGAAGGAGCGGCGAGTCGAAGTGAGTTCGGAAAGACGTCAAGCTGTTGTCAGGATAATACTCCATAGAGCTGTTGCTAGGTAGAGTGATGTTCATTTTTTTTTTTTTTTTTTTTTTCTACGTTATTTTTTTGACGGGGATCCACTCGTTGAACTTGTCGTCGTAACCTAACCAACGTACGAAAGCTAACTCTTTACCGTCGACGGTCTTGCGGCGCAACACCTCGTCTATCAGGTAGTTGTTGTCGTAACGACTCTTGTACACCTTCTGAACCTCTTCCGGGTAGAAGACGCCTTTTATCTCCTCGCCCTTGTCGTCTTTCAGCTCGAACCCTCTGCTTCCCAACGTCTTAGCAACGTCGACCACTTCCTCGCGCCAGTTTCCCTCGTACCCTTTGTCGAAGGCGCCTTTAGTTCTCAACATCCTCACTCTGTCACCCGGAGCGATGACGTCGACGGCGGACGTCTTTGTTTTTTTCTTCTTTTTCCATATTTCGTCGATTTGTTTGTTAGTTGGGAGATCTTGTCGGTAGAAAACTGTTTCGCTGTTTTCCGAGCTGACTTGAGCCGGCGCCATTTTCAACGTCTTGTGGTGAGTGCGATTGTAAGAAGACACTACATGGTGCAGTACGTCTACGTAGCGATACGTGCGCTTGTGTGTGAAATAACGCCACAGCTTCTCCTTCAGACTGCGGTTCAAGCGCTCCACTAGACTAGCTTTGATGTCGTCGTTCTCGCCAGTGAAGAACTCTATGCCCTCGCTCTTCAAGTGATCTTGAAAGATCTTGTTCAAAAACTCTTTCCCCTTGTCTGTCTGAACAGTGCGCGGTCGTCTCTCGCCAGTGCCTGTCATCTCTCGGAAGGCCTCGGTGACATCAGCGCCGCTCTTGGATTTAATGGGAACGGCCCACGCGTACCTAGAGAAAACGTCGATCGCCGTCACCACGTACCGGAAGCGGTCGTTGTGAGACGCCAAAGCTTGCATGTCCATCAGATCTATCTGCCACTGCTGATCGATTGCGCCGGTTATAGTCTTGTTCCTTGCGAATTTTCTCCGAATGGGTTTATGTTTAGTGTAGGCGTCCAGCGACACTAAAGCATCTCGGATGACGGCCGGGTTCAGGTGGCGAAAATGATGTTTCTGGAGTTTAGTCACGCTAGTGAAACTGGAGGGCGCTTTGACGTCGGTATATCTAGCTACTACGCGCTTCTTTTCTTTTTCCTTCTTGGTCAGTCTCTTCACTGGTTTGCCCATGGTGGGCTTGTTGAGGGCGTTGCGCCCTTTCCTTTTCTTACGCGGCACGCTCCTATAGGAAGTCGGAGTTTGGAAAAGTTCACGGTCGTCCTCCTCGTCTTCAGAGGATTGATCGTCCACCACCTGGAGAGAAGAGTCTGCTGCTGCTACTGCTGCTGCTGCTGCTGCTTCTCCTTCTTCCGAGTCGAAGCTCGGTCGTTTCCGACCTCTGTCAGCAAGCCGTGTGTCCAAACTTTGGCCAGGTCCGCTCGCTTTATACAGATGGTTTCCGATCAAGGAGTCTGTGGGAACTGCTTCGCGCAGCGCTTTCGTGAACGGCGAGTAGCCCGCCGGTCTGGGCGCCGTCTTCCTGAACCTGGCGGCGTCGTTCAGTAAGTCCACTATGTTGATGCGACGCTCAGGTGGTATTCTCCGACCCGACATCTCGCGCACCGCACCGTCCTCGTTCCACTTGATCACACCGGATTTCTCCAATTGTTTGTACAGGGCCACGGTCCGAGTGCGATTCCTCTTGGGAACTTGGTTCACCAACCGCTCGAGTAGGGACGCGCTGGCCTCTTCAGCAGACTGACGGAGGTGAGCCGGGGGCGAAGAAGAGTAGGACGAAGAGATGTTGCTGTTGTGGGGATTCGCGAGAAAAAATTGCAATCTATTCAACAACCTTCGGTATTTCAACATTTTCTCGCGCGATTCCAAAGTAGGGTCGTTCAACACTAAATCCAAGTCCCTGTAGATAAACTGTAGCACCTGGTGCAAGGCCGCGTCGGGATGAAGGGACTGTTCTGCCTGCTTGTGGTAATAGGCCATGTCGGCAGGTAGGCGGGCGGCGGTGGCAGGAGCGGAACTCTCGTTCTTTTCAGTGCGCTCATCAGGAAGAGGAGGAAGGTTTGGAGCAGTAGAAGTACTAGCAGCAGCGACTGCAGTAGTAGCAGCGCTAGTAGTAGCAGCAGCAGCGGGCACATGATGAAGTAGACCTGCTCGTGATGATTTGTAGAGCGTCTCAGGATCCACGAGCGCTAAACGTTTGTAGTGTTGTTGCTGCTCTGAGTCCGTCATGGGGACGACGGTGGCAATGACGCTGGTGGTGGCGGTAGTGGTGGTGGTGGTGGTGGTGGTGGTGCTGTCGGCGAGTAGGTGTCGAATGAGGTGTCTCATATACGGAGAATGCTCTTTATAAGCGGTAAGGCCATCCCTATGAGAGCCGGAATGAGGAAACCTCCCTCTTGTACCAAGACGCGTCTCTTTTTTTTGATGGGCGTAGATTTTTTGCCGACCTCCCTCAACACGTCAGCCGATTCTCGAAGCTTGTCCAGTTGTTTGTCGCTGAGCGGGATGTTCCCTACCAGCAAATTGTGACAGATCTCACTTAACGCTGCGATCAGATCGTCGCTTCCAGAGTCTATTAGATGCGAGCAGTCCTTTGGCGAGCACTTAGCTAAGTGCTTGAGAGTACCAAAGTGTCTTTCGAGTAGATGAGAAGACATTTTTTTTGCTACTGCTTTCTCTTGTTCTTTTTTTTGTCTAGCGGTACGAACACTAGCTGAGAGTGTATGGCTGTCAAAGAGGAGCGTATTCTCAGATCGTCAGGTGTTGACTGCTTGAAGTCCAGAAGGAGGTATGAGTGAGGTCGCTTGAGTTCATGGGTAAATATACTAGAGAGGGCCGCCGCGTTGGACGGAAACACCTGGCGAGACAGACTAGCTATTTGCCCCATGTCGCGCGGGTTCTTGAAAACGATCATGTAGTGAGCGTTCAGACTCATAGTTCGAAAGTCGGGTGATTTCTGGAATAGGTTCTGAGTGATGTATATGACGCTCACGTTCCAGTGATGCGAGTATTTAGTAAAGATGTCGGCTACCACTTGCTGATTGGAACTGCTCATCAGATCGTCCAATATCAGTAGAGTGTGGGGTCGTAAAGCGTCTTCTGCTACTTCCACGTCTCCCGCTATAGACTCTTTGCTAGGAAGACCTTCTCTGAATTCCACACCGTACTGATTTTGCATTTTTTCAAACAGAGGTTGCCACTCGCCGTAATGGTAAAAAGTCTTTTCCACCGGCGGCGTGACCAAATTGTTCACGTCGCTCAGAAATTGATCCACCAAGCGCGATTTTCCACAACCCGACGGTCCGCTAATGATACAACTAAAGGGTCCTTGTAGTCGAGCGTCGAAATGAATTTCTGTGAAGAGTTTGCTTTTACTACTGGACATTTTTTTTTGTTTTTTTTTCAGGACGCGTCAGAGAGCGGTTGTGTGTCTGACTGTCTGCTGTGTTTCTCACTCGAACGGTCGGTAGTGAATGGTTGTGGAGAAAAGTCAGCCGACCTTTTTATTGATACCGGCCGGTGTCACAGTAGCGGCGGCAGAAGTGACTTTTTTTTGCGATAAAATTCAATTTTCACTCAAGAGTCTGATACAAATATTTATTTTTTTTTAAAAAAAGAAGAAGAGGAGGAGGAGGAGGAGGAGGAGGAGGAGGAGGAGGAGGAGGAGGAGGAGATTAATTTTTTTTTTTTTTTTTTTTTTTTTTTGATCATTTAGGCAAAGCTCGTCGCTTTGCCGGTTTTTTTTCTATTTCTGTGTTGTGACACGATCGTCTCGAAAAAGCAATAAGGCGTGTGAGCGCGGCGGTGACAAATACATATTGGAGCGTATGGTTTAAAATAGTGCGTCCCTATCTTCTTCAATTCGGCTGCGTTGCAATATGCGGGATAACAAGTGACGACGTCGAAACGTTTAGAGACCGTGTTCACGTCGGCCACAACGCGCGCCCACCGAGTGGGAGCTGCAGTCGCTCCCAAGAAACCGATCGGCTTGTCGAATCGTTTCATAGCACTTATTCTCACTTTATAAGAGGAGGCAGGGTGAGGAGAGTAGCGGCGCTCTTTCTTTTCATGAAACGCCCAACGAGTGGGGGCGCTGAGAGCAGCTGTTATGCAATAGTAGAGTAAATGCTGTTCTGAGAAGACGGCTCTCGGCCATGTCGCTACGTTTTCCTTTTCCGCTCTTGTATAACGACGATGGCGCTCAGCTTTGCATTTCTCGAGAATTCGGTACGCCTCAAGAGAAGCGTGAACCTCAACTACGTGACGCTCTCTCCTTTGAGATAAAAAAATAGCCGGGCGACCGTCTTTTAGAAACTCGCGCCCTCTGCAGCGCCATATTTCTTTCCTCCGAAACAAAAAAGACTGAGTGAAAATAAAAATTTAAGAAAACAAAAAGCTCAAAGAAAAAAAATAAGCAATAAGCAGACTCAGCTCGAAATTCCCTGCTGGCGTGATGGCGGTGACTGCAGGCGGTGGCGGCGGTCGGCTGGCCGGCGGTGGCGGTGTCGGCGGCGATGGTAGAAGGGTGTGTGGAAAGAGAGACGCATCTCAGTCTTTTATAGGAGCGGCGAGTCTGACATTTTCAGCTGTCGCATGCTGACCTGCTGCTATCATAAGAGAAACAAAAGCCCTAATCACACTTTTCAGCTGGATCCTTCCACCCCGCCAGACATGGATCCCAGATGGGAAGGCGGTTTAAAATTAAATCCGTGTACCGACTGTCATACAATAGGGTAATTAGTTGAACGCGTGTTACCTGTATAAAGGATTAACGGGTCATGGGCTCAGCGTGTGTATAGAAAAACAACTACAGGTAGCGTGAACAAAGCGACCCCCTCCCTTTCTGTCACTCTGTCTGTGACTAGAGGGTGCGCGTGTGGTAAGCGGCTTATATCTAAAGAAAAAAACAAATCACCCTCGCCTGTCATCAGCAGACAGCCGGCCGGCGGCTGGAAAATGCGATTAGAGGGATGATGAGCCACGTAGTAAGCGACTTAAGGCTGATCTAAAGACCTGCCGTGAAGGGGCAGCTGGCCGGTGGCTTGAAAAAAGGCGGGGCGTAAGGGTATATAAGGGGAGTGAAACCACATTCAGCATCGTCATCATCGTTCACGCTACTACTACTACTACTACTACTACTACTACCACCACCAGCACCGCGCCTCAATTTGCAGATCCTCGTGATGGAAAGTTGCTACCGTGACATGAAGCGGAATGACGAAGCGGCGCGCGAATGTGAAGCTGATGCTGTAGCCTCTGCTACTGCTGCTGCTAGTGCTGCTCAGCGTGCTACTGCTGCATTTACTGCGGCTGTTAGTGACGCGGGTCGTGATGACGTTGTTGTTGTTGCCGCTGCGGCTGTGACTGCTGCTGTTGCTGCCGCCGATGCAGCTACTCATGCCACCGATGCCGACGCTGCTGCTGCTGATGCTGTTGCGGCTGCCGATGACGCCGCTGATAACGCTACTAGTGCCCGCTCTGCCGCCCTTGCTACTGTCGCTGCTGCTGTTGTTGCTAATGCTCACGCTACTGCTGCTGCCGCTGCTGCTACTGCTGCTACCGCTGCTGCCGAGGCTGCTGCCGCTGCTGCCGATGCTGCTGCCGATGCTGCCGATGCTGCTGCCGATGCTGATGTTAGCAGTCGCGTCGACAAAGAATCGTCATTTGTCACTCTTAAAGCCGCTCCAGTGGAACGCGCGACGGGTAGTAGGGCTACCAACGCGACGGCCGGATGGTGCAAATGGTGTCGTCGCTTCTGCTCGTGCGCTTGCTTTTCTTCCGGTCCTACCTGCTGCTGCTACGGTATGATAGTGTTATAGTGTTTGAATGAGAACGCGCGTAGTTACACATAGACGCTGTTACAGATGTGCTTTTTTATTCGAAAATATAATTTTAACATAAGATGGAACTTGTTGTGTTTTTTTCTATATATACGTTGTTTGTTTACAAACAGTCACGTGTCACGTGGTGTTGTTTACAAACAAGAGAGCCACGTGGTGTTGTTTACAAACAAACCCTAAGTAGGTCACGTTACCCTAGTTACCAGAATGCCGGCTTCTGATTGGCTGAGCCTAAGTAGGTCACGTGACGTAAGTAGGTCACGTTACCATAGTTACCAGAATGCCAGCCTCTCATTTGCTGAGAGCTTCTAAGTAGGTCAGTAGGTCACCCAGAATGCTGGCTTCTGATTGGCTGAGAGCCCTAAGTAGGTCACGTTACCATGGCAACGGGTCACGTGACCAAATGGAGGCCTCTGATTGGCTGCATGTCGATTGAGTAATAAACAGTACTTAACTATAGTCCCGTTCCGATACATACTATACTACTATCAGTCACAATCCGTTTAACTTCCTTGATTTTTCCATTAAATTCACAATTTCCACTTGTAGCATCAATCTGCTGCACGCTATCAGATTCAATCCCAGACCTTGAATTCTCCCACAGATAACAATTCATCATACAAGGCCACAATCCCCTGCACAGAAAAACATTCAATTTATCGTTTTCATCGTACAAATTCAAAAAATAATCTGGTTTCATTCTGAACAAATACCAACCTTCTGTCGATAGTAGACCACACAATTCATTATCATGTGACTTTAACAATATTCGTGAGACTTTCAAAGTAAATTCAAACGCTTGTAATTTATATAAAATTGTTACACACAACTTCAAAGCCAAAACCCACCAGCAACATACATAGTTACAAATATACCATTCTACACATTCTCCATCAGACACCAGCTGTACCCCCTACCTCAAACCCCCGCCCCCCCCTCCCCCCCCCTTTGCATCGTACACCTCGATGCCACATGATCTCTCGCCCCACACTCTCCACACACATGCAACCTGAAACACTTCTCCCCCCATTCACACCTGTTGTCGTTGTACCTATAACATCTTTGAGCCCCCAATTCGGTCAACGACAAGCCTCCCCTTCTCCCAAAACCCCTCCCCCCCCTTCCCCCCCCTCCCCCCGCCTATGAATTGCATCACTCCCCAGATTCTCATGTACCTCATCATCATCTCTCTGGCCAAAGGCCTCTAGCCCATTGTCCTCTGCTCTGGCACGTACCACAACATCATACTTCAACAAATTTTCATATCTATATGAGTTCAGGTCCTTTCCCACCATGAATCTGATATGGCCTACGTATGGACCAACAGGTTCCCCTTGCCTGATCAGATCTTCCACATTCCTCAGGCTGTAATAAATCAGTTCTTTGTACCCCAGTGACCGTTTACGGTGATCCTCGGGTAGATAGCTTTTAAGATCAATGTCATAATCACCTTCACCTTCCGAAGACGACGAAGCTGACGAGTCTGCCTTCCTTTTCTTCTTGACCTTCTTCTTCTTCTTGGATTTCTCGGGCGGATCACTTGCTTTATTCCCCTCTTCAGACTTGCGTGGCACGACCCCCTTTTTCTTTTTGGGATCCTGACCCCCAGCCGCACCTCCTTCTTCCTCAGATTCCTCCTGACGTAAAGTCCTCTACATCTAGGCTCCCCAATTTAACATGGACCTCTCCTCTCTCTTTCTTGACATAGTCTCTTATCAGTTGATCCCTATACTCTACACGTTTCTCAAATTTAGCGTCCATGCTATCCCCCATGTCGTCATATCTCACACGGTTTGTCTCAGCCTTGACTGCCTTGTTCCTCGTCAAGGCTACCCGAGCCCTAAGACGAGCAATTTCCTCACTTTCAATACTAGATTGTAGGCGCTCCTCCTCATATTCCAGCTCCTCTCTCAGACTGACAATCTCTGGCCGGGTGGAGACTAATTCCGAGGGGGGCCCTCCCGCGGATGGCGACCCCCCCGTCCCTCCACCTCCAGATTTGTGGCCGTCTCCCTCTGTGCTTGGAGCATGCTCATCACTTCTCTGTGTACCAGGCTCACCTCTCTTTGTAGATTTGCCATCTTTAACTGACCGAGGAGAACCCACATCGTCTTGGTTCTCTGAATGGTATCCCCCTCGTCCGTCCAAATTTCGATGGAGATGTTTATCTGCATCCGATTCTGACATACTTGCACTTCCCCCTTTTTTATCACTGTCCTTATCTGTAGCCCCTGCACAGTCCCTGCAGTAGTCACAGTTTCTATTCGTACGTCCATCAAATTGTTGTTGACAAACACTGCAGGTTTTCTTCGGCATCGACAAGCACTCAAACTAACAAATTGCGTTCACTCACACTACACAAGATGGCGCCACTTGCGCACCGGTGCTCGCCGCGGTGTTCCCTGATTCGAGCTGTTTACTCGAGAATCCTGCCTCTGTTCACAACTCCTGCTTCCTGAAACACCCCTCTAGACGTTACACTGGCTCTGACGTCTTAGTACTCCACAACTTAATGGAATTCAACCAATAAATGGCCACAAGAAAAAGAATTACACACCAGTGTCCGCCTCTCTGAATGTCCGAAGCCTTAATGGCGATCCACCGTCTTCCCGGAAGTGGAGAATACCCGCGCATGCGCAACCAGCACATGAATACATGAATAATAATGAGGTAGCGTTCCCGCCATACTTTCTGCGTCTAATTATAATCAATAAATATCCACATATATTTCTTGAGCCATAAAAATCTATTCCCAGGTCATTTACCCATTTTTTGACTTCAGGGGGGGTCTCTGAAATTTGGTCTACAGAGCCAATTTTGAACTCCATAATACTGACTGAGCACCCAATGTGACCAATTTTCATGGGTTACTTTCAGGGGGTTAGGCCTAATTCTCAGTACTGCCACTAACGCACTGCTAAATATAGACCTTGAATTTATATAAAAATCTATTCCCAGGTAATTTACCCAATTTTTGACTTCAGGGGGGGTCTCTGAAATGTTTCTTCAGAGCCAATTATAGTGCCAAACGAAGCGTCTTGGCGAGAGGAGTTCAGAAATGTTCAATTTATCTCTCTATCATGTTTAGTTCCAGAGCTAGGTGCATATTAGTAACCTTTTGTCCCCCCCCCCTGGTTTGATACATGTCCGACCTTAAACTCCACAGTACTGCCTCAGAAAGGTTATTAAAGTTGCCTGTGCTTTAATACATGTAAATACCTGGTATTTAGCACTCAGAAAGGTTAATAGAGTTGTCTGTGGTTTAATACATGTAAATACCCGGTAGTAAAGGCCATGGTTCTTCAGAAGTTTAAAGTTCTTTTTTTGCCATTTTGTATGTAAATTCTTATATTTTCCAGAGAACGTGAGCGGTACGAGCAGGAGACACAGCACTCAGAACCTTGATCAGGGGCCCCACAACACGTCTAGGGGCTCCACAACACGCCTAGGGGCTCCACAACATGACTAGGGTCCCCACAACACGTGTAGGGGCTCCACAACACGTGTAGGGGGTCCATACCACGCCTAGGGGCTCCACAACAAGGGCCCCACAACACTCATAGTAGCCCTTTAAATATGGACTTCATGAGAGGGAATTTCAGATACAAGTCAGGCATGAAACCCATCTAGAAACTGTTCCACATATCTAGGAAACTCATCCACATGTTTAGGAACTCTTCAACATGTGTATCTAAACTCATCAATGGGTTTAGAAACTCTATATCTAGGAATTCCACTAGACATTTAGAAAGTCTAGGAACTCTTCAATATATCAATCTTCATTTAAGTCAATTGATTGCTGCCCTTTTGATTATTAATAAAATCAGTTTCCATTATAACAGAAGGAATTCCTTTGTTGTCATTTATAACCTCTATGTCATCAAGTAAACAAATTTCCTCACCAGCTTTGAAATAAATCCCAAACACACCTCCAAATGCCTAATGCGTTTCCAAACACAACCCCTTCCAAAATAGTAAATCCAGTATCTTCTCAAACAAGTGAGGGCTAGCAAAAAGATGTAATCTGTTTGTGCCCTCACTTGTACAAGGTATATATTAAGACCACTGGTGAAACAAGCTTAATAATGGAAAAGTGTCATTAGCATGGCCACCTCTACAGCCAACTCTGGGAGCTCTGATGGTGGTCCAGAGCAGTTAAGGGGGAGGCAGAGGCAAAATTAAACACCTGTGATGACCGGGCAGCTCACAGTGCAGACAGTGGGTATATAGCACAACTGTGACTTAGCATGCTGATGGTTTCTCCACAGGGGGCTCCCACACCTATCACACCTGCAGCCTCATATCCCCCTCCACTTTATATCTACCTAACCACCCAGAGCCAATCTCACATCATGGCAAGGATGCTGTGGGTGCAGTGATCACATTTTACAAGGATATTCTGCTCTCACTGCACACCCCTCCTCCAATACCCACCTGACAACCCTCCCCCTACTCTATGTCTAATTAGTGATCTGCCTATAGCAGCCACCTGTGATGCAGTCCTTTATGTTTTATACCGCTCACATCCATCATACTGAGGACATCATGGCTGGTGGTTTCTGAGATGGGGGTGACATTGTGAGTTGGTGTAGTTGTGAATGTTATAGATGCTGCATCTGGGGTTAGGAGTTCACTCAGGGTGTTCTCTGGTTACCTCCGTTTATCACCGTGTAGAATTGCTCCTCTTATACTTCTGCTTTTTAGTTTTCAGGTATCTGCCATCCCCAAGGCAGCTATAATCAGATCCACCATAACTAGGACCACTGTAGCCAGGGTTGTAGGAACCAGGGACCCGGTAACCAGGGACCCTGTAACCCAGTTCACCATTACAAGGTCCGCTGTAACCAGGGCATCCATAATCAGATCAACTAGGGCCTATCTAACCAGGGCGATTGTAACTAGGGCGTCCATTACCAGGGCTTCTGTAACCAGGGCCACTGTAACCACGGCCACTGTAACCACGGCCACTGTAACCAGGGCCTACTTAACCAGGACTACTTGTTTATGAATATTTCCTTCTTCTCGGCCTAGGTGATATTCTACTCTTATTTCTGAGGACAGATACACCCCCTCAGGATGTGAGCCATGATATAGCCTCATGTGTAAAGTGGTATGTGCCATAACTCACCTCCCCCATGTATCACCTTGCTGTATGACACCCACAATATGATACCAGGGGGTGTGAGATGAACTGATACAGCACATCACATGGAGAATTATCTAAAGGTCAGATTGGCGTCTTTATTTATCCGGTTCATCTGTCCCTCTGCTTTTGATCTGTTTTCCCAGTATGTGATCATTCATAGTCAGCCCTACATAGATCAGAGGGGAGCATTTTTTTCTGGGTTCAGAGTAATAAGCTGAAGGTATCAGACATGTAATTGATAACTGACCTACTGCAGTGTTCTCAGAGCACATACCTCTCTGTGCTACAAAGGTCAGTTACCTTTGACTTGGGTAAAGATTTTTCAGCTTTTCTGAACTGAAATCTCATTACTTTTTTTCTACTTAAAATATTAAATTTATACCTACTTTCACTTATAATAACAGATTAATTTTTCCCCTAGAATATTGTCACACGGGGCCTGCAGAAATCATGGTCATACTGTAGTTAGAAGTGATTTGTCATATTAAGGACATAACTGGTCTACAATGTCGCTCCAAAGAACACAATTGACCCATTACCTTCTTTACTTTCTTTGCCTAAAACATTCTAGATTCTAGTCTACATTGCTCCTACACTGTGGTACCCACAGGTTTGGCATGGACTATAGCAGGGCAGCAGTGTATACTGGTATCGATGATAACAAGCTTTATTAAATCCCCACCAGGTGGGGCACTTGGCACAAGCAGCAGCCAATCAGAGGTGTCGAGACATCAAGGCCAGACTCATGGAAGGTTGGCTATCAGTCAAATAGAACACCTTTAATATAAACAACTATAGTAGTGGACTATATTTTCAGTAGACTTGATATGCAAGTGTAATAAAACTAGAACCAGCCTGGTTCTCAGCCACTCCACTAGATCTGTTGCTCCACTCCTGATAAGTGCCATGGGAATTTTTGTAGAGTGACATTTCTTTTTTGAACCCCTACCATCCTTATACATAGGGCTGGGTACTTTTCCCGTCACCAATTTTGAATAGGGGTACCAAGATTTTGGTTGTTAAGAATGGTATAGTCCTTATTGCTTTAAAGCACTATATTGCCTTAACATGGACAACTAATTGCTTGTCTATAATACCTTACAACCATACTGATACTAACCCTGAGTACTCAGTACAGAGACAAAATAACCAGGAACCTTACCTAGTTGCCACCCCTTCTACCTCCTGCACCCTGACATGGCAGTAACAGGCATCACGTGACTAGCCTTGTTCTGAGCCCGTTAGATGGTGCAGTGGTTAATGGCAGCCAGGAGGAGAACGCAGCCATTTTGGGAAGGGGATAATTTCTGACTTGTTGGCAATACATTAAAGCTGCCCTGAATTAGGAGTCACGCCTTTTGACACTTAAACTGTTTGGGCTGCTTAGTGCTTTTATGTACTATAATTCAAACTTGAATGCAGCTAGCCGAAGCTGAAGCCTTGCATTAAATGTGACCATTCTTTTGGGAATGTATAAAACTCTCACAACCCTTCCCAGAAAAGCTGCCGGCCATGCTGTCTGTCACTCATTAATAAAACAGTGACAGGTTCCTAACCCTAACCCACTCTGCTCATTGTGGTAGATTGGTTTAGATTAGGTGTAGACAAGCAAGGTTTAATAGTTACTGTAAAACACCAGCTATAAGCCAACTCTTCCTGTAGGCTGAATGTGCGTTTGGAGAAGGAACTAAGCCCACTCTGCGAACCTTAGCTAAAGTGAAATACTTCATAGCTTCGTCTAAAGATATACATGTACGGACAATAGACATATCTCTGTAAATATCTTGATAAAGATTAACTAATTTTCATGAAATTATCTTCAAATATGTTTTTGAAACCCCCACCTACCTAAATCTGGGTTTTGCAATTCCTATAGCATAAAAACACCAAATAAAATAGGCTGGATATCATAGCCCCATTCTATTGTTTTTGAAAAAAAGTGGGCAGGTAGAGGGTAGATTTCAATTCCTTAAGTTAGATCCACTCACTCTGGTCAGAGTTTGTAGCTCAGGCTTACTTCATTTGCAGCAGATTTCTTATAGCACTACGCCACTACTGCAGTGTTTGAACTCCCATCCTACTACAAAGCTGGTAACCATTACAGGACTAGGCCACTACTGCAGTGCACTGATGGGAATGTTGAAATCCATGTTAAAAGTTACAATATTTAATCAACAATCCTCCTTCAGCACCAGATAGGGCTTCAACTAAAATGACTATCAGTAAACAGTTAAAGAGGAAATACAATAAGCTTTGATTATCCATCAACAAGTTTCCCCACTCATAAACATTTTATGTATCTACTGAAGATTAATCCTATTATTAAGCATTGATTAGATTAATTAACCTGATTACACATCCACCTCCTGGGTTCCACTTAATATGCCAACACCACTCCCTGTCACACAATCTCCTCCAGTATGATATTCATGAAATTATCTCACCAGAGTTTTAGTTCAGCAGCATGTGCAGTTATTGCCATTCTAAAGGCTTCCAGCGCCCGTTTTGTTGCTGATGGAATTATCAACATCTGATCAACAAGTTGTCATTGCGTTATCTGTGTTTCATTTTGTCACTGTAGTCAAGTAGTTTGTGGTGCCTGTCCTAAACTGCTGACTGCTCCAGGTAGAGTGACAGCCATGTCTTTTCTCCATTTCACAGTAGTGACTAAACTAACAATCAGTATTAATGAATTCTACCAGGAAACAATGGAAACACCAGGACAGATTGACAGGGAGGGATCTCTCAGATGTCTCAGAAGTCCACATAGACATTGAGGCAGAAATTCAAGAGGGCCCCCTGGACTTGACTTCAAACTTGGAGGAGCTATTTAGGGATATCTGACTGAAATCCTCAATCCCAGCTAAAGCCCTCCATGTGGCCTTGGAAGGGAATGGGGTGCAGCCGGATTCAAGGCTGCTCCAGGCTTATTCTTGGAAACTGATTAATTCTGGTCAATGGATTCACATTAGTCTCTCAGCTTTCTGTTTGGACTGGAATGAATTTATAATTAATAACTCAGAAACACTGAAGGAATATTAACTGGTTCTGACATGAGGGAGCAGTTTGTTTAAAATACATTTTGTATTGATTTAATTAACAGAATTCCCAATGCTCACTATTATTACAATGCAGATACAATTAACTGTTTATGTTCTGAGCCTGGATCCCTTTTGGTTACAATATGTAGAAGATCATATTTGGATTGTGGACCTGTTCTGCCCCTTCCCCACAGGCACAGTGTATCCCCCCCCTTTTATCCATGTATCTAGATATAGCGCACTCCCACTAGGTGGAGCTCCCCCTAATTAGGGCATGGTAATTAAGCCGTAAAGTAGCGTAGTGTTATCATTACCCTGCCCACTGACTCCCTGATTGTCCTGGCCACAACCACTTATTGCCCTTAGTCATCATGAATTTAGCCCTGGTGAGCTACTTACAAGGGCTGCATTCATCCCTCTTGCACAACCTACAGAGTTGATGCAGCTACAAGGAGTCAGCAGTGATCATGAGTCACTCACTAGCACTTGTTGGTGCAGCAGTAGGATAAATGTGGCCTTTGGGCAACACACTGTCCTTAAAGGGTTAAGCTCCTACACTAGCTTCATGTCATCATTCCGCTACTCAGTGAGGCCGGGATTAGGCTGGCTGCATACAGAATAATTTACTGTGCCTCAGTAATTATACCGCTAATCACTGCGCTGATTTCCCTATGTATTAATCAGCTGTTTGATGGTATATGTGATGACAACATGGTGTAGAAGGTAGGGGTGGCGTTTTTTTTATAATACTTTTGCTTTCCTAGCAGAGTCAAGTGGATATAATATGCATTTCTCTAGGAGCATGTCCTTCAGGAGATTTTACAGATTTGCTCCACCTGTGACAGATAGGATGAGATAGGTCAGGGCTTAAATGGTGGTTCCAATACCTTAAAGGTCATATTACGACTGCCCAAAAGTTTAAATGCAGTGAGGACTTCTACTTCTAATTTTTTGAAAATAGGGAAGTTTAACAATTTCAGGTATCACACAGGAGTTTTTGCTTCAACCTCTTCAGACTGTAGTATATCCTAAGGGTCCCCGTTCTTGTGATGCACTGTTTATCAGTCCTGTAGGGAGAGGAGCAGGAGGCTTAGAACATCACATTAGGATAAAAACCTTTTCCCTTAAGCTGTCCAAACAGTGAGTTATGCACGGCATCACTCATGTTTAATTAGGATGATGAGCCGGGTGTATGCACACGGATGTAAAGTACTAATTGACTTCTGAAAAAAGAGAACGATGATGACAAAATGGCAGCTGAAACGGGCGGTGCTCAGAACGCATACCCAACATCATAGATTATTCAGCTGTCAATGTTTGCATTACATCGTCGAGTCAGTGAGTTTTTGTTATATTTCATTAGGGACAAGAATGATTCTGTGAGTGAAGAAAAAATGTCCGAAATGTTTTAGGTGTAGGAAGGGGGGGGGGGGAGATGGATAGGAGTTACTAAGGAGGAATCAAGTTATATGAGACGGTATCAATATTTGACTGAATACCCAAGTGGGCAATGGCAACAGATAAAGAGTCTAGATTTGGTTATTCAGCTACAAGTCTGCAGGGCTTGTTGTTAAGGTCTAGACTACAATTTGGCTATTTGGTGAAAGATTCCCTATGGAATTAAATAGTTTTATGGATATTCTAAATAAACTACAATAATGATCCTGTAATGACAGTGTCAAATGTTCATGTACATTCATTATTAGGATGAACAAATGCAGTACATCTGTGCAATAAATGTCCTTGAGCTGCAATGATGCATCGTGCTAACCATGTGGGAGTGAATCAACCCCATAGGACAAATCTGCATTGTTCATTTAAGCAGTATGTGAAATGTGCATGCTATACTTGCCAGGACCCTAACCCAGTTGTGCATGGACACAAATCTAAGCTCACTGCTAAATTGGATGCAATTGAAAAAAGCAACATCGTCTTGGCATTGAGATGGAGCCTGATGTAATTGTCTATTTGTATTCCAGTCTGCGCACTGATCAGGCAATCACAAGGCCGCATAGTAAATTTATCTACTGATTGTTTTACTTGAACGTTTACACCACATCCAATCTTCTTCTGTAAATACATATGTATTTGTAGGTGCATTGTTTGTGGGCAAACAATTGTGTATAGGAGATACTTACATGGCTGGTGCATTTTGTGTTGTGATACCTTGAAGGGTGGGTTATGAAAACACCATTCATACAGTATTGACATGTCTGGTAAATGGTCTATTCTAGTTTGAGTCCTGATGGCTCCAGGAGTGAACAGACCTACATGTAGATCAGCCATTGTTTATTATGAACTCTCAGGATGTGTTTACTATAGGAGATGAGCTGGCTGTCAGAATACTAATCCCCACTCATCCTGGGCCCTGACCTGCTGCCCTTTGGTGGCCCAGACATGGAGTAATAGACAAACCACTTGTCATAACACCCCATTCATAGCCTGCCCTCACCCCCAGGTGGCAGCCATTCTGGGACCGAGTCTCACTCAGGAACCCCTCTCTGAGCAGTCACACTCTGTAGCTGAGGCCACTCTCCCAACACATTCTTGGTGTAGACTTAATGTGTAGATAATGATACCGCATTTGACATAATAAGAGCCCTGGGTGCTTATGAAATTATTTTGATGCAGAACAACTAGCCCCTTACCCATGCTATGTGCAGCACTTGGTGAATGCATACTCCCTTACGGGAGCTTACGCTGGTGATTAACGCCATGTTGTTGTTGGTGGCAGACAATGTTTACCCAGACGCCGTTCCAGAAGTGCCCACTAGGGTGTGAGGTAACCCCTATTATTGCCCATGGCCACATTCCCAAGATGTTAGCCAACATTGAGAACCTCTGCTTGGAGTAGTTTGTGGAGGGTAATAGGGAGTGATCAGCAAAATGTCTAATTAATTAGCCTGCATCCAAGCTTGAAATAATGAGTGAATCATTTTGCTGACCTCCACTTTGGGGCCTCCCGTTTCACACTAAAGGGATTTATTGAAACCTTGTTTGTCTTGGTAAGGGAGAGACTTAGAGTCAGTTTTGCTAAAATTGTGCAGTTTTTCATCATTGGTGCTCCTTTAAAATAGAATTATTTCTAATTCAACAAATGGATTTAAAATATATAAACATGTTGTGTTTGTTGAATTCCTGGTTGAAATTTAACAACTGATTCTGTGAGCCATCCTGAAATGGATACACCTGACATTAATCTCCACTGAGGATATTTCTGTCAGCTAATTATTCATTGTGCTTGCTGACATTTAAAGAGTTCAGGCAAGTCTACAGTGGATTAGAGAGACAAGTCCATCCACAGCCTGCTTCAGTCATCCTGCCAGTGACACATAATCCCCTCCCAATCCTGCTGCACCTTTTGTTGCTGCTGTCATACAACATGAATTATTCAAGAGCTCAGCAGTCTCTGTTCTAGTGTTCCGGCTGCATATCCAACCTTATCCCCTGAGCTCCACATGAAGTATTCACTTAGTCAAGAGTTAAATTTAGCAGACAGATTAAGCAACACAGTTGCATCATCAAGCATCTACTGTACATGTAGATTGTTGTTTTCACTCTCAATTCAAGTAGGGCCAGATTCCCTAATTCACGGAGAACTTGTCTAAAGCCTTTGCTGCTGAACTGATACATTTAACCTTTTAAGGACTGATTTCACTAAAATATGACATTTGTTGTCTTGATGTACCAATGCTGCCCTAGCAACTAACTTGCCAGGGCTGCATTCATGCATCATGACGATAACTGGCATAATGCATTAATGCACACTTTATATGTTGCTGCAGCTGTGGCTTCTAACGTTCCCCAGAGTCTAACCCCAGCCTGCCTCTCAGTCTGCTCCATCATAAAACAAACAGCTTATTTAACACCCTGAAACCATCACTCAATTCACACAGCTATAAAGACAAGTAAAACACTGTAAAACGGCCATGGAGCGCCATCTTGGATTCGTCAGTATTTATCCGTCCCTTTGGTCCCATCACATTGAGGCAACTCATTGAGGTTTTATTCAGTCATTCAAAGTGAAAATATTGCAAAGATCAGCCGTGATTTGTCAACATTCTGCTGACTGGGAACAGGGGAGGGAGTATGGAGGGAAAAGTAGAGGTGGTGCGAAAGTAGGGAACTTATTTTGGTAATGGGGGCAAAACAATATGTGCCATCGGAAGGGAGGCAGGATTATTTTGCGGCTGGGAAGGGGAGAAGGATGTGTCAATATTTAGCCGTCCCTCTGGTCCCATCAAATCGAGGCAGCTCATGCAGGTTTTACACAGAGTTATCCAAAGTGGAAATTAAATCAGAAATGGCAGAAAATATTGCAAAGTTCAGCTATGATTCGTCAACATTCTGCTGACTGCACAAAGAGGTGGGAGCATCAAAGGAAAAGTAGAGGGGGCTAGTATGTAGGGTGTTTATTTTAGGAATGGGGGCAACACAAGACATAAAATTTAAAGGGAGGCAGACATATCAGAAATTATTGTGGCTTTTTGTATCATTCATCAGAAATGTTGCTGATTTTTCCTGAGAAGAGACGGAATGAGAGTAGGAGGGGGGGGGGGGTACATGAAGCCTGGGTGAACAAAGAGATTTCTGTGTACACCTTTTTACCAGAAATTCTTCACCTAGAACTGCTCAGTGAATATAGCACAGTAAATATAGCACACATTATAGTTGTAAAGACAAGCACTCAGGAGGAGGGCAGCAAGGGGGGGGGGGAATAAAGCAGAACGGGAGTCAGCGGGAGGAGAAGGGCAGAGAGGTTATGCCTGTTTTAAAGGTCTTAATGGAAAGCAGGACTGCAGAGTGAGGGAAGTAGGAAGGTGTATTTGTCTAGTGTATTCCCGTTTCTGCTATCATATAAATCTATGACTAATCTGCTGTGTCTCAGGCCAGCCTGCAGCCTGGGGGGAAACACATGATCGGGGGCAGATTACCTGAGTGATAATACAGGATTATTTCCCACCTACCAGCACTGTGTTTGCATCCAAAACACACACAGGGCGTTCACAAATACCCAGATTTAACTCCAGAACTGGGAACCGGACACGCTCTTTGGGTGCACTAGGGTAGGGGCAGGGAGTCAGGGTTACCATGACTCGTGTTTGAAAAATGTCATTGTATGTTTCTGACATAATCTTAATAGCTTTACTCAGATATTCTCAAATTTATGAAAGGTATAAGTTAGATTCAGCATGAGTCTGAAAACAACCATTAAATGGTCACTGGAAGCTCTATTTGTTAATTTAGACTTCTAGTGACTCTTTGATGCAAAAATGCAACTTTATTGTTGCTATTACTCACAAATAAAGAGATAGAATGATTGAATATACACAGATTCAAGTCTCTGTCTCAGGGTATGTCTGTGACAGCCTACGTAAGTTGGAAAGATTATTCATTGCCAAATATCTCTTGGTATACTATGAAGGATATTCTTCACAATTCTTCTTCAATATGATAGTTAATCAATCATTCCACAGATTTTTCTTGTTTCACAGTGTATGTCACAGATCTTCTTGTATTGATATGCACAGTTCATATTACTTTTTATGAAAAGAACAGTGATTATTACAGCCAGGAAAACTCAACAAGCTACCTGTTACAGGGTGAGGGCCAACATAACCCTCCCTGTAGCCAGCCCACAGTGCATTCAGGCTGAGAGAGCCAACCACACCCAAAACCACACCCCCACCCTACCCCATGCTCAAGGTAGCCAGTGTAAACAGCACGGTTATCCTTAACGGCCGGCCTGGGGTAGATAGTGTTGCTATGGATGTATGGATAGGGTTACCATGGCAACTGTTAAGGGAGAGAAAGCTAACAGAAACACAGGTGTATCTGGTGGTGTCTTGTGGCCCCCTCATGGGGAGAAAGACACTAGTAATACCCTGACCTACAGCTCAGCGATTCAGGAGCTACTCATAACATGTGAATCTTCCAGGACACATTTAGGTGCTGGTTCTGGGTTAATATTGAGACTGGTGGTGCCACCTGGTGAGAGTGTGCTTTATATCAGGGTCTTGGTTACCATGGCAATGATGATGTTTTCTGTGGCAACAATACCGAGTAAGCATGGCAATAGGTGCCATTCAGTGGGTAGAGAATAGGGCCAGTAGGTGTCAGCAGTGGTTTCTGTGCATGCAAAATTTACTAGTGAGTTAAAGGTTTTTCATTCATACATATTATCCCCAGTATCATGCTTTCATGCATAAAACTAATTTGAGCAGCATAAGTGTAAATCATTTCGTAGGGAAATTAATTTCCATAGAATTTCTGACTGCATACTGATTTCATTCAAAATTCAAAAGGAATGGTTGATTGACTTTCACCTCCTCTATCTCCAATCTCACCACAAGTTCACTTGATTAACATGTGTAGCACAGAAACACCCCACAGCAGCCACTGTGTGGATGATCCCATACTACAGGGACATCAAGTCTAAGCAGCCATAGGCAGCTCTAACCCTCTACATCAAGTCAAAGGAGCCACAGGCAGCTCTAACCCTCTACATCGAGTCTGAGCAGCCACAGGCAGCTCTAACCCTCTACATAAAGTCTAAGCAGCCACAGGCAGCTCTAACCCTCTACATCAAGTCTAAGCAGCCACAGGCAGCTCTAACCACAGCATGAGGACACCATGATGCCTCAAGGCTTCATGGTGTCACGATGCACCAATGCAGTACTGATGCATGATGCACAAGTACTGCATAGCAGCATCAGGTCAGCACTTATGTAGTGTATCACGCTGACAGTGTTGGTACGATACAGGAATGCAGTAGCAGCAAGCTATTAGCTCGGGCAGCTATATTAAATCACGAACAGACATTGGAGCACTGTTACCTATAAAGAGTTATAGCTGTAGCACTGACAGGAGCTGTAAAAAGTAGAAGTCGTGGCTGGGTTTATGCATGGGAGGCTTAGAGAGCTTCATCACGATTCATGATGCAACATGAGAGGACAACACGAGACAAGCTCTACACCTTTTTACACACACACCCTGCAGGAAGGCAAGCTGACAACAACATGACACACAAGCAGACTGCCACATATGTTAATATGGCACACAAGCACCCTGCCACATGTGTTAAAATGGCACACAAACAGCCTGCCACATGTGTTAAAATGGCACACAAGCAACCTGATACATGTGTTAATTTGACACCCAAGCAGCCTGATACATGTGTTAATATGGCACACAAGCACCCTGCCACATGTGTTCATATGGCCAATAAGCACCTCTGTAGTGTCGACATCAATGTATGGAGATATCAGGCAGGACGGGAGGGGATGGCTGAGTACATCAAAGATGCAGGTGCTTCAGATAGATCTGAATTATAGTTAGGAATTGGAATATGTCAACATATCAAGAGCTGATACATTCTGAAACCTAAACACTTTCTTTTCAAAACCCCTTTTGTTTGGCTTCTATCAGACATCACAGGGGGCCCTAGTCTGGAAGGCCCTTGTCCAGATTCCACACAGTGTGGATGGCTGCATTTAGTTCGGCTAAAGCTGTGAGGGTAGGAGAGAGTGATATGAGTGTCTTATTTATCAATATCTATTTTTTACACAGGGGGGATGGGGTAGGGAGGGGTTGATGGGCAGTAGTTTTTAGCCACTTGGCTGCTTGTACTGGCAGTGAGGGGATGAGTAGGGTGGGGCCTGTTCCTGCTGTGCTGGGGAGGTGTGGGCAGGCAGTGGTTAACCCTTTAAGGGCAGAATCATGCTTTAATGTCTTATATTTTTGATGGCATGCATGTATTGAGGTTTCTCTGTCAGGATAACAGGGCTGAAATTCATGCATTAGAAACAAATCTACCAATTGTTGCAACTTGAAGAAACACAGATGCGGCCTGGGTGAGTAGGTTTACGGCCATATCTCTTTCTAATGAAACCAAAAGCCTTAACCTGTTAAAGCACTGTGCGACCTTTACAGGATTAAAGCATTATGCAGCCCTTACAGTCGTAAAGCACTATGCAGCCCTTTCAGGGTTAAAGCGATGTGGTCCCTTACAGGGTTAACATGTGGTAGATGAGAGGCTACAGGGGGTACCAGGACAGTGGCGCCCCCTACACTAACCACACAGCAGCAGGAACTACACCAAGTAGCTGCACTCACTGACCTCAGGCAGCAGCCAGTTCTGGGGGAAATGATGAGAGATCTGGAAGTGATTCAATCCACTCGGAACAGCCCCGCCATCATCTCACATCATCCCCCTCAGACCCAACCCACAACCATCTCTCTTCCACCCCTCCCTGTCTACATCACCTCCTCCATGACTCATCTGCCACTAACAGCCTCTAAGGCAGTAATGCAACACTGGCGAGTAAGTCACAATTAGTGCATTGGTGCTTCCTGCCTTCTTTTCATGAGTGTACTGCTCTGCTCTGCTCCTCACACAGTCATGCAGCTGGAGAAGGGACCTTATTGCAGCCTGCACAAAGGGTATTTTTAGCAAATCATATCACATATTACTCTGCTACTGCTACCTTTAGAGGGTTACCACAGGAGTGGCCACCCCCTTCATTACACCCCACTCCCTCTTTCTAAAGCTCCTTATCATTCTGAACACCCCCCGCTAGTAATCTCTATTTAGGAGCATGCTCGATCAATGAGTCAAAAATGTCACATGCCACCCTGCAGCTACATAGATCTACCACACCCTACCGGATGTGCATCAGTCAGTTAGAGTTTGACATTATGTTAAGTTACAATAGTAAAACCAGTTACATTCATAAGTTCATAATGAGTAACAACAACAGTAAAACCAGCTTCAGGTCAGTCTGAATAACCATTTGGTTCCTCAAGATTTATTAATTCTGATTAGAAATGAGCCTTTTCACGTCCTTATTGTCTAGTTCTTTTTCTCGACACATTACCTTGGGTCTGATTGATAATTCTGCACAAAGCACTTCTTCTGTGACGCATGAATTAGACGGCCATTTCTCTCCCAGCGTCATCACATGCTCTATTCACAATGACAATGCACTTGGCACTCTGTTATAATGGGACTCAACTGGAAATGCAGCAAATCAGCAGAGACACCTGCCAATCAACTGGTGACTTGTTTAAGGTTCTATCCATTTGTGTTAACCTGATGGAAGTAACAGTAGTCCAGTCATGCATGATCACATTTAATAGACCCTAGAGGGATTACCTCAGTGCTACCTGTCTGTGCTAACTCACACAGTGTCCATATGAACAAACAGGGTACGACAGACACTTGACAATGTCTGCTAGATAAAACACTGCCTCCCACAAATCGGCGATTGTGACAAATCATGTTTTATTTTCTATGGGTTGGCATGTGCAAAACTCCCTGAACATCTGAGATAAAACCAATAACTCTGAAAAAACTAATTGTATTTGAGCCACCATTGATTCAGGTTGTTTTGTTCATTTTTGCCTTTTCTTGCCACTTTTATCAATAGCTTCACTCTTACAGCAGAGTGTTTCTAGCAGCATGAAGCATGACTGTGTAGAGCTGGGGCATGCTTGGAGACTACTGAAAGTGATAGGAGTGCATGTGATACTGGTTTTACCCAGAAGGCTGCTAGGTCAGGTACACTCTACAATCAGGAGGTTACTTTTTAAGGCATTATCAGTTTTTGGAATTCATCACATAGGCAGTTATATACAATTCATATAAAAGCATATATGCTAATCAATCACTGATATATACTGTTAACTGAAGGGTATTGAAATGGTACGATTTTCTAGGGCTGAAGTGAAATTACCTAACTGATTTTTGACAGACTCGTACCATTAATACCCTTTAACCCTCCCCTAGACATGACAGACTCTGCTGGGAGAGTTGATGAGCTGGTAACCTCACACTGCTGGTTCTAAGTAGGGCTATACATGTGAAGCGAGTGCCAGAGCCTGGAGCATTGTCTGACACCCTTTGAAATACCTGGTTCTGAGAATTTAGAACTTTTAAATAGAAGTCCAGCCTTGTCTGGCTATACAGCCATGACTCTAAATCATGTTGTGCATTCAGCATGGTTAGTTGGAGGTTGAATCATGCCGTAATAATCCAAAACAACAAGGTCACTGTAGGCTAGTTCAAACTCTGTGATTGATTCTATTTAGAATATTATATTAGCATTTGACAGGCATCAAGAATGTCCACAGGTACTGGTTCTCATATTTCATTGTTTATAAACACTGCAGCCTCCTATGGCTGTTCCCCTCTACAAGGTTGTTACCCAGGTTACTATGTTGGTTGCAGCATGATGAAGGGGTAATGAAGGTTACTGCACCGTGCAGGGTAACACAGGTAATGAAGGTTACTGCATGGTGCAGGGTAACATGATGGTTACTGCACGGTGCAGGATAATGTATCAATACAGTCCTAGCAAGTCTACTCACATTTATGCAATTATATAACTATGGGCTAATGAAGAGGGTTACTCAGTGGTTCCACTGGGGATGCTTTAGTGCAGCCAGTTGAATTGTAAATACAGTTGAATTGTAAATACCTAGTTCTCATATGCCAAGATATCCTCACCAAGTTTTCATACAAATCCCCTAGTCTTGACCACAAAGGATAGCACCAATATAATAATACTCACACTTAATAAGTTTTATCATTGCATTTCCTTATCTCATTAAGTCAATCAGTACCAATATCACTTAAGCATTCATTCATATTATATCCTTAAGTGCAGCTTATTCCTCAAGTTTGTCCTTTTGATGTCTTATAACCCTTAGAGAGCAACATATTGACTCGAAAAAAGACAACATGTTGGCTGGAAGGAAGAACTACATTGTTGTAGTTATAGTGCACAAATGATTGTCAGTGAGTACCTCATCAGGACTGCATCATGCTGACTGTCCAGGAGTGTATCAGCCTGTAGGGTTAGCACTGCATCATGGGTTAGCCTTACAGCACTGTTGAGTAACTCCTGAGGGCTGTTTTCAGTATGAAGGGTACAGTACATTAAAGCTCTAGGTGGCCCTTCAAGGTTTAACTCAGTGAGACTGAGTGTGGCTCCCCCTGACGGCTGCCACCTAAAGTCCCTTAATGAGCAGAGAGTTAATTTGATTGGTGGAGAGACTGGTCTTAATGAGGTTTTTATTAGATTAGGGGTTCCTTTATTACCTGTCTGCTGTCACCCATGCCCCAGGTTGAGCTGTATGGGCCGGGGGACCTAGAGCTGATTCAATACCGACTACTTTAACAACCCTTCCCTCTCACTTTCAATCTGAACCTTTCTAGTTCTACATCCGTCTTCCACACTTTCTGCCTGCCTCTCTTCCCCTTTCTCCCTTGCCTCCAAACTTCCCCCTATTTCTCACTGCCATCATACATCTGTCCTTCCCCCTTGCCTACATTTGTTACTCTCTCTTTCCTACCTTTGTCCCTCCTTCACAGTTCGACCATCTATATGTTTTACTACATCAAGCTATACATCCATTCATCCCTAGCACCAGTTTCTTTTTGATTCCGATCCCTCACCAGTCCAAACTCACTCCACCCAATCTTCTTTTCCTCAACACACTCCCCGCTATCATGATGTGTTCATGCACATTAAAGCAAACGGACATACAGAATCACTATGTACAGAAGTACTATATTGGCCTTGAAGTGTTAGAATTGGACCAAGCATTGATTACCTTTGTTACTGAAGTAATAGCCTCACATGTCCTCCACTCAAAGCCCCCAACTTTCTCTAATACTGAAGAACAGCAAGCAGAAGGGAAAGGTGTCCTGATTATTCTGCATCCCTTCCCACAATTATGATGCATACTGTGGTGCTTCACTACATGGAGAGTAATACATCACACCCACCTTCACTGCATGACACACACACACCTGGTTCTTGCACATCAAATCCCTGTAGTCTTCTGCAAAGGACATCCACTCTATCCTAATATCATTACCTTACCTGCTCTAACAAATGAACACCCAAAACACCTTCTGTCCATTTGAGGGCTGCACAGTGCTTTACAGTTTTCTGTTGTATAGAAGACAACCGTGGGAGATAATTTTGTCGCGCCAAACTATGTGTCGCTCACTGGGCTTCATCAATATAGTATTTCTTTTGTTGCCTCATGCATATGGCCCAGTACCGAGTTGCCTCTACATAGGGGCAAGAGATGATTTCCCCAAGGCAGGCATGCCACCTCTGGTTAGTACTAACACACAGATGTTATAGCCCCGGAAGGGAGGGATGTACTGGTTCATGTGAGTAACCCGCATTATCACTATATATATATGGCAAAATAGTAACTTGCAAGGCTTAATTTTTACTTCCTTCTGACTCCCCCAGAGTAGTATCCACAAGTTAGTGCAGCTATGATGTTTTGCCAAGGAATGTGGATCTTGTTCATAAAGAAATGACAGTATCTAATTCAACTGAAATTAATTTTAAACAACCACTGACATTATGACAAGGAGAATAAATTCAATGTGCTTAATTCATCAATGGGAATCTAGGTATTGACACAAGTAGATGGTAGGTTGGTGTGGGTCAGGGACAGGAAAAGGGAGATTGCATGGAACAAGACAAGATGGTGCAGATCTCACACCGATCCCAAAAGTACACCACAGGGTCCTCTGTGAATTCCCTCAACAATTCTTTTAATCCAGATTTTCCTGTTTTAGTCGCAACACAATGTTCCGTTTTTAAACCTGAATTTCTATTAGTCATTCATTATCATCTCTCATTGTTTTACTTTTACATTGTTTATCCTTGTGCTTTAGTTCCCGCCCTTCCCTAAAGATCCTGTGTGTCCATGTTGAGAGTTCTCTGCTTACCAACCCGCCCTGAGAGTGTAATTTTGTTAGTTTATCTGGTGGCTATTTGAGTACTTGATTCAGATAAACACGTCATCCAGAGACAGACAGATCTGAAGGGAGACATCTAAGAAGACCCAGAGAAATAGCTGACCAGGCTGCTCTTGTGATGGCCTGCATTGTGGCCATTTTAGAATGAGTGCATCATGCTGAAGGTGGATGATACGTGAATGCAACACTGGTGAATTACTCACATTTAGGGTCTGAGGGTCGGAACTTGCACCATTCATTTGCCTGACAGTACAACCATGTTTCCAGCCTTGCCCGAAGGCTCTCTGTTTTGATCAAACATGTCCTGAGCATTTCTGTGTCTCTTATTTTCTGAAAATGTTTCAGTCCAGTAATCAATGGCCAAACCCATTTCAATTCATGTAGTGAATTAGGCTTGAGTGCTTCCAGGGCCTGTCCAGGAGTCCTTAGATGTTTTGATATCTTTTTAAATCTACCATTACAATGCTGTTTTAGAATAGTTGATTTTGTACATGATGACGTTTAACTTTGTTGCCCCCCCACACACACCTCCCATACCTCCCAGAGGAACGACCAAGGTTGTCATAATGAATAATGGCATGTGTTCTGGAGAGTGTTGTATGAATAGAGACTCTAATTAGTTCATCCCTTAATGAGAGGCATCCCTTTCACATATTTTGGTGTACTCTTGATGGAACTAAGTAGCATTATTTGTTATAAATGAGTTTCCAATGGATGAGAATAATGTCCCCAAATGTATAGAGACTACTCTGTCCCTGTCCCCAGATTATGTCTTGTGATAAAGATACTTATTCAGATACTTCAATTAATCAACACTGGGGGGGAGTGCCAAAATAAGTCTGGAATAGCATTGGCTAGCATAGGACAGTCATTGGAACAACCTAGGACTTGAGAGTTGTCATTCCTGATGACTTTAGGTCTTCAAGTTGCCATTACCTAAATCAACAACATTCTGACTACCCAATTAATGTGCCTTCCCTTGGGTTGTTATTATGACAACTTTGTTTTTAATGGATCAGACCTTAGGTAGTCAAAATGATGACCAAAGGTCGTCACCTTGACTAACCAAAGTTGTCAATTTTGGTATTGTCAAAATGACGAACCTGAGGTTTCAGTGTATGAGTACAAAGAGTGAAGGTGCATGCCAACAACTGTTGTGCTGGCAGAGTGGAGTTCCCACTTTATCTTATCTATCTGGGTTGATGTTTCATAATGTGCCCCTCCATGCAGGAAACTGACAGCTGACAATGCCAAAGTGACACTTCATTTACACACCGTCACTTGCTGCTGTCCTCATAAAGTATCATGAGTGACAGTATGATTAATTTTGCAATGCTGAATTTACAGTCTTAACCACCCTGTTTCGCGGAGTGAAAAAGCAAAAAACAATAAAATACCTTAATTTCCTGTTTAAGAGCAGTGTTTGCACATAAGTACACAGGTTCTGTCTGAATGAATCGGGTAATAAGTATACTTCAAATTCATGAATGCAGTTGCTTTTTAACAGCCAATTACATGGTTTGGTAGGGAATTCCTACAGAAATGGCTGCTGTGCTAACCTGGCGAGCAGTGTATGGCAGCTGCAGGTCTTGCTGCATGCACTATACCACCTGTACTGCCCTGCTGTTTGCCCCACCCAACCCCCAGTTTCAATTAGACACCAGGAAGAGATTTGTAAAGCAGGGCTACATTATTAAACTGCCTTTGGTTGGTGAGACCCTCCTGGGACTCGTTTGAATACAGCTTGCATGTTGGAGCAGGCGATGGGCGGGGTCCCCTGAGGTACCAGGGTCTCTGAACTGACCCTGATTGGCCCTCGATACCTACCTCTCACAGGGCCAAGCAACACGCCAACATATTGTTATTGCTCATAAAGCCAAGATGGCGGCAATGAGCCTGCTGGTGCGATCTAGTGGGTAATCCAAGCAGGATGGGAGGATCCCCATGAAGTTGTTATTGAGGGATCTAATAGATGTAGGAAGTGGATGGAGTGAGGTTCTGGTTGGGGTTAGGGATCTGATATGACAGGAGGAGAGGCAAGGAAATAGTGAAAGGGGGTTCCTGAGAAGGCATGGGCAGTAACAAGACATGAAACATCTCCAGTAAGGAGGTAAGCTACTTTGTGTCAAAGAAAAGATGATCATAAACTAGCAATCTACATGCACACCTTGTCAAGCCCTGCACTGGAAGTCAGGCCATATGATATACAGCTCTCTCCATATTCTTCAGAAACCTGATGACTGAATCTAATGGCTGTAATCATAAAACTCTATTGTATAACATATAAAAAATGCACAGAATTTTATGGCCTCATCATTATCATACAAACTGTTAATTCAGCCCTCACACAGATGCAGTAGAAACCTCATTTGTAATCCTGGTAGATAAAAACCAGCCCCCATCAAATATGTATGTGGCCCTTGAGAGCAGCAAGAAGGTGTTGGTAAAGGGCGGTGTGCATCCCAGGGTGTTCATAGAAAATACACCTGGGGCTTTGGAATGCAATATGATACACTTGGTATTCACTTGTTGGGGTCAGCTTTCAGAGTCTTTGGTGATGTATAATATGTTATGTCTGACAACCTGCTGTTTTATGATGCTGAAATCTGCATGTGTCACATGTCTAGTTTTGTCATGTATTCACACTAAAAGGGAGTGCTCTTGACAGCTCCTTCACCAACTGAGCCCCTAATAGAAACTGTTTAGCAGCAATTTTGATCATTGATGATCACCTTGCAATATTGATACATCTTAACTTAAATGCTGATAATTATAAAATAAATCAAGGTGATGTTCAAAATGGAACATATTTCGTCACTTTTGCAGAGCAGTAGATAAACCCCAATATTCTGTATCAAGAGAAGCTATGCTGACAGGTAAAGGCGCATGTTCTAACCACATCAGGTCTCAGACTTCTAAATGGTGTCCATTTCAGACATCCAGCTCAGCCAATCAGCAAGCCCCATTCTGGTCACGTGACACTTACCCCGCTCTGAATCCTGGGATAGGCAGTAGATGAAATCATGGGATTGGAGCGCCTGTTGCTCATGCATGTCTACCCTTGATAAGCTCATTACTGCTACTTGATAGTGTTGTCATGACAACTGTATAAACTAATGACTCACAGGGCCGACCTTTATATATTAGAACTGGGGGCACACCAAGGTCAAACATGGTCTCAGACTGGAACATGGCAAGATAATTCCCTGTGCATTGAAGTGGTAACTGCTGTACACAGCAGATACCACTTACTAGTCTACTACACACCTGAATATGTTAATTATGTTTTTAAATCTGTGTATTTTTCTGCTTGTAGGTGAGAACACCCTTAAACAGTTCAGTAAAGGATATCACAGGTAGGCTAGAGTCAATGCATGGATTTTTCATGGACATCCAGTGCAAAATATTGGCTCATATTGAGCATTTTTGCAGATTAAAATTGCCTTTAGCATAAGCTGCCCCCAGTGTGTGTTTAGGTGTTTTATGTGTTTGTGTTTGTTTGTTTTATTTCAGATGGTGCCCTAACACCTTCAAGGTGCATACTTTTGTACTTTTTGTCACAGACTGTGAGAGATGCTCTCCATTAACTTAAACCTTCTGTTGTGAAAGCTGCTTACCATTAAACTGTTACTGAGGGCTCCAATCACAGCGGTAAAATCTATAGTAGGTCTCTGTCCTATTCTGTACTACTAGTGTATACTAGTCTACTACTGGTGTCCCTATGTAATGAAGGAATAGAACCATCAGCCATATTAGGTCTATTTAGTGTCATAACCTAGGATCATAAATAAGTTATCAGGCAGTGGTTAACAATATAGTGGTTAACAAACACAATATAGTCTATCTTTGTAACAGACATTCATTTATCATTTTAAAAAAAAGGAAATGTCAATTTCTTGTCATCAAAGCTTACTTCCTAGGTGCACATCATGTGACATGGGATCTGTACTGGACCAAAATGGCCACTCTCTCTACAAGACCCTTACGTAGCTCTCAGTTCCCTACCCCAACTGACTGTGTATGACTACTGTAAGCATAGATATTTTCGCGCAGCTAAATTTTCGCGCACCTAGCATATGAAGGCATTTTCTATCAATCATATTTTTGCGCACCTGCAATCAGGTGATCTTCAGCTACATGTCAGTTTTTACGGTTTTTCAATAGGACAATTTTTAAGGATTTTACAGCCCAAAATGATTGTTCAAATATTTTTTTTGGGGGGGACTACAATTGTTCTATCGCAGAAATAAATAGCCCTGTATTGTCATATTGATAGTTTTTCTTAAGTATACAAGTTGTCAGGGTGAGATATTTGGATAGAGGAGTGTTGATACGTCATACGCAACCACTAATCTGTTTTTATGCATTGTTATATGTTACCCTACGGTGGACAGCTAATACAATGGGTTTTGCACCTTGGTTATTTTCACATAACCAAGGGTTAAGTCAGATACCCTCCTCGTAACTGAGCTATGTAATAATAACAATGGTGAAGTGACTGGTGGCCTCATACCAGTCGGTTTGCTGTGGTTATTTTGACATACACTCAGTTACTCGTAGGGTATCCAATACAAATATTCAACATCACATTTGTGGAAATCAAAGTCTGAATTTCACCTAATATCAGACACTTTCGATACCCTTCATTATGTCCAAGTACATGTACTAGTACATGTAGTGACAAGTTAACCAACATACGGTGTGCGTCTGTCTTTGGGTGAATCTACCCTAGAGTGCCAGACATCATCGGAAAGCTAAATCTTTGTGCCAAATTTTCGCGCACATCATATTTTCATAGAAATGCGTGAAAATGCGTGAAAATATGTACTGAGCGAAAATTAATACGTTTACAGTATACTAAACATAGGTCTAGGACATGAGCTTCCACATTGATTTAGCCTGATGTCTTTTCATGTCTCCCTCCAAGATTAGGAATCACAAACCAAAAGCCCATCCCCTGTGTCTGACAATTAATTATTTTGGCAGTAGCTGTTTTTGTTGGTCGGTCATTGATTCTGCTTAAATTCTTGTTCGCTCTCAGTCAGCCTCTCTTTGGTATGGCATCGCATGTTGTCATGTGACCAATGTGGCTCCCCCTCTTGCTCAGAACTGGAACTACTTAATTGATTTCTCCTCTGAGAGCAGTGCGGATTACGCAATATGGACTTCCCTGTTTGGTGTTGGACTGAAGTCTTTTATCTGGTACAGTACATACACTAAGTAAAGGTCCCGGTGGTACCAGACTTCTGCTACAATTAGGTAAGGGTCCCAGGGCTACCAGATTTCTGCTACAATTAGGTAAGGGTTCTGCTTTTTTTAGTCCTGCACTGTCTCCTGACCAGAATTTTGCCATAACTGGCTGAGAGTCTTGATGGTACCTAATCTCACACAGACTAATGGCTAGAGTCCTGATGTCCTGTACCTCATCCTGTATGTAATCTGTCCAAAGCTAGGTGATTTACTAGTCCTGACTACACCATGACACACATGACATATTCACAATGGAATTCCAAATAGAACCTTATTTGATTGAGCTAGCAAGGATTTATTAGTGATAAAGAAGAAAAAAACTAGATGACACCTATCACAGTGTAGACCCTACACCAGCAGCAGCTGTTACATGAATAGAAGAATTTTAGCCTCCCTCTGCAAATGACAAACAGCAATGGCTGTCCATGTCACATGACAGAACGTATCACATCATGACTCCCGTCATAAAGCACGCCTCATTCCAGATTCAGATACAAATAACCTGTCCGTGGAGGTTTTGATCTTGCCTTAATGGAATTTGAGAATGGCATGGCCGTTTATACTTTGTGTCCACATGCACCAGCCCTAGTAATAAACTCATCAGCACCTGATCTGTGTATCATGCTGACCCGTTGACCTGTTCAGAGTGTATCAACCCAGTAGAGTTAGCATCATGCTTGGATGCAGGACTTCCTAGTTGTGCTGCATTTATGCATCATGCCATGGGGGCATAGTGCATTAAAGCACTCTGCTGTCTAAAAGGGTTATGGCTGGTGTGGGTGGCTGTAACCCTGCATGGGTAGTCATCTGTTATCTGAATCACGCTGCATGTTTACACAAGAAACACATCCTTATATTAGTTGCACCATAGGCCATTGATTATTAAATGTGCTGGAAAACAAAGAGTATGTGATCCTTAACTTCCTCTTTTCATGTCTAATACAATCAGGTAACATGCACTGTTGTAATGCCTTGGAGGTAAAACATCTTTACTAAATGTTATGGGATTCCCCATGGATCTGAGAAGTAAGATGAAGCAATTTGATTCTTAATGAACTCTTTTCATGTGTGTGAGTGGATTGACTTCTCTGTACTATTGTGATGCCATGGATGCAATATTTTTGCCCAAAGAGATGGGATTTTCCACAGATCTGAGAAGTCAGATGTGCAGTGCTTCTGTGCAGCTTCTCTCATATTTCCTGCTGACAACCTTTGATCTACCTAACTCAGATGTCGCTGATGAATCTAATATGTCATGAATTTATACTAAATACTCATTCAGGAAGTAATTCAAATCACTGAATCCATTAGCATCATCAACATCCATCTAATATAATAGTACTATAATCTCATCTTAGAGGGGGCATTGTTGGGTGGAAATCCGATGCCCTGTCAGATTGTTAGCAAATGACTGCTCTATTACATACCTATTTATGCTATTCTTCTGATGAGAGGCATTTAAAGCCACTTTGAATGAACATCTTATCATTACAGTATTCATCTTAAGTATGGAGGGCCTACCAGTACATTCCTCTGAGAAATGCCATACAGTTTCTGTCAGTGCTTCTTTATGTGACACTGCTATTCATCACACAGTCTGTCAGCCATGTTTGTTTGGTCCGTGTAGCGGATATTAAAGCTCTTACAACATGCTTCCTCATAACTTGCCGTCACCTGCTGGGGTTGTGCTCTTAGAGGCGGCATGCCTCAGTAGGAGGAACAATACATACTATCTGGGACCTGTTGCCTACTATATTTATACAAGCACCAATAACTTAGAAGAAGGTTGGGAAATACCCTTTTCAAATGTAACAATTGATGTCTACATTGGGTCAAGTAAATTTATAATGCCAGGGGCTACCATGAGGTCATTGCCCTACAAGACCCTATAACAACCCCTAGCTATAGTGCTATAGATACCAAAGCACTTGAGTCAGCGTCTCAACATGTAGCACACTTGTCCTCTATAACACTTACAAATTTCTTCTCAGACATCGCAGCTCTTTGTGAAACACACCCCTGTCAGCAGAAACGAAAAGACATTTTAGTTTCAAGGAGCTCAGTGGATGACACTTCGACATACCAGCCACACGCTATGACAGGAACACACAGAGGCTGTTGACTCTGTCCACACAGGCTGCAGAAATACACAGCACCTCCTTCCTCCTCCTGCAGATCCTGGTCCAATCATGTATGAAACTAGGAAGTGCAGCTATAGCTCTTAGCTCTGGGGCCATAATGTTGTTTTGTGGCTCTATTCATTTAAACTTTAAAGGTCTTTTTTCTGAGTAGGTATTTTTACAAAATATGGCGAAGTTACAATGTTACTTGCCTCTCATTATATAGTCACTCTATTGACATGTGTTTCTGGTGCAATTTTAAATTACAAAATTTAAGGAATACCTAACACATCCTTTAAACTTCAGAGGTTTTACTGGTCCTTACTTCCAATTATTAACATCCAAGCTGCACCAACAGTTTGTGTACACTAACTTAGAACAAACTATTGTCTCTGTGTCGGCTGTCTTTACAGAGACAACCCAGGTTCTATAACTGCTGCTGAACCACCACACAGTTTGTTTCTGTTAGGTGTCATTCCTGCCTGGTCATAGCACCACAACAACATGGCAGATGCAGCATGTGTGGGCTGGGCAGGGGTTGGGTATTGGTAAACTGAATTTACTCAGCAAGAATCATGAAAGTAAATCAGGCAGGGGTTGACATAGAATTTGAGAAGACAGCAAACCCCAAAGTACTACAAAACAGTGTTGTTGTCTAACCAGGACTGGATTCATACATGATCGGAAAAAAAAGGCACAATTCTTAAAATTAAGTCTAAAAGGTTCATCATGACAAATCCTGATAGGCCTGAAAATTGACATTGATGAAATTAATTGACTTCTGTAGGTTAAAGCCGCAAAATTGGCACCTCTGCCCCCCATACCTTACAATATGGCAATAAATGTGCATGCCATCTTTTCCCTGAGAAACTTAACAAAAGACAGCAAAGGTAGATACTGTAGGCTGTGTTGTCTCAGCTGGGGGTCTTGTCCAGGTCAGTGACAGGTGTTTAGAGAATATGGCACTAGGTGGCAGTGTGGTGTCAGTCACTCGTGCCGTTTGTTTCCCCTAACCCTCCCCCAACATGGCCGCACCCTGTGTACACACACAGTGCCTGCCCCTATTGTCACTCAGTGTCGGCTTCCACCCTGGGGAGAGATAACAGAACTACTACAGGCAGAGAGGGGTATAGCTGACAAACAGGGAGCCTGACTTTCTGCTTGAGCTATTGGTGAGGCGGCTAAACGACCCTATCTATCAGCCTTACTGTTATTCCTCCCATAACCTAAGTAAGTACCATTTGATATGGTCCCTATACGACAGACTTAAGTAGTTCCTCCAATAAGATGTTATTGAAGCTCACTAGGTTTCTAACCTGTTGGTGTTGCTGGCTAGGTTTCTAAGCTGTTGGTGAGGCTGACCAAGGCTGCCTATTCAAACTGGACATAACACACTTCATGTGCATATATTTCCCATCCACTCCTGTTTAGTGTGTACTATCACTCTACATCTAATGGTGGGCAAATCTGTCACCAGGGCCTCAAGGGACACAAGGAGATACATGGCAGCCCTAAGTAAATACCATCTGGTACTGTCCATATCTGTCATTATTCCAGCTTTAACCTCCCAGTCATTCTGCAGCACAGGAGTGAACAGAAGGCCTCTCTAGTTCTCCCAGCATTGGTGTTACTCTCCAGGCTGAGTCTTTGTACAAACTTAAACCCATCTGCATAAAGTGGCATATATTACTCACATATGCATGAAGATGCCTCTATCTGTGTCCTTTACATCAGTTACTGGGGCTGTCTCTTCCTGCTAAGTGCCTCCCAGACTAAATAAAATACACTGTAATTTGAATTTACTAAAAAACATAATTGCTGCTGTGGAGGTGATGAAATGACAAATGTTTTATTTTTTAAGATGAATCAAAAAGGCCATGAATAATTCTGATAGGGAGAGGGGATGTCCCAAGCAGCTATATTGGAGTATCGGGATATCTCCCACTCAGAGTCTGTGCCTTGAATTCCTTCTGTGGTAATGAGCCAAGCCGTCTGTTTTTGTTGGAACGTCTGCTCCAGTATTTAGATGAGGATTTGTTTTAAGTGAATTAATTATGCGAGCATCTGCCTGTCAAAGCCTGTTTACTCTAAATGCATTGGATGGGAGGCAGAGCATTCATGAAGACAAGAGTGAATGAGAGTTGCTTGTGTACCCCTTTTAAATTAAGGGGATTTCCAGGCAAATCCAAGATAGATAAAGCAATTTGAGAAATCAGGAATCTCTGTGTATTAGTTGTGACATATACAGATGCTGAATGGGGAGATGTTTTAGACCACACATTGCAACCAGCACTGCATTGCTGTATCATGTTGACAAACACAAAACTTAAAGGGTTCATATCATGAGGCAGGGGTGTGTGTGTACCTCATGGAGATAGGAGCGGGAAGGAGGGGTGGTGGTATGATGCAGGGGGTGTCTGCTGAATGTGTAGGTTATGATATGAGAGATATGAGTAGGAACCTTTGATGTTTCTGAGCTGCTCCCTACGTGGTATGCAGCGTAATCTCACCTGGTATTCACCCAGTGCAGAACTAAGACAGGAAAAGATGAGCACTGAATCACAGCCTATGGATGTGGTGACCTACTGCAGTTTTGTTAACTTGATGCAGACCAGTAAAAGACTAAATGAAGCAGTATTTATCCTTTAGGTCCCTTAATTTTGAGACTATATAGATCTGATCACATATGTTTCAGCGCGATTAACCTTTTGAAAGAATCCTTCTTCTTTTGAATGTGGGTTCCCAAGCAGCTCTGTTTAGGAGAGGATCAGAAGTACCGAGCTTGTCGGCTCTGTACTGCTCAAACTCTCATCCTGAATACATTCATGCATCACGCCGACCCTTGGGGAGTGCAGCAAGACTGTTAAGTTTGCATGCTGCATTTGTGCACCAGGACTACACATGTGCATTAAAGCACTATGCAGTCTTTAAAGGGTTAGATATGAGACATGTCAGACATCACACAACAGGCGTTTCCCCCTCACAGACCTTTATATACACAGGTATGGCCCCCTCCTGCACCCCATCAACATATCCCCCCCTGCACTCTCACCCCCCCCCCCCCCTAACACACACACACACACACACATCTACACACAGAGGAGCTGCCCATCAATAAGGCCTATTAACCAGGACACATCAGCCATAGCACAGTCATCATCAGAGCTGCAGCCAGACTACTAAAGCTCTGACCTGGAACAAGACACTTTATTGACTGTTCAGGAAGGAGTTGGTGTCCATGGATGTGTCGTGATGGATTTCCTTGAGCATCTTTAGCAACAGACATGTGGGCTTTGTGCAAGGGATAACTTGATGGGATTATTGATATGTAAAGAGGGTTTTCTGTTTTTTCACCCCAACTTGTAGCACTCATGTTTGTTGCTAGCCTCAGTTGTATATCCAGCCCCTGCCGTATCAGCAGGGATTCATCACACCCATGATGTAGGTATCTCTGTAGGTGAGGAGGTCGGGCAGGTATAGGGGGAGGTATAGGGGGAGGTACCACCTACTGATACTGGGCCTCAGGCAAACACATACATTACAAGCATATCTAGGTGGAATGTGTTTCATGGTGAAAATGTGCTATGGTTATTAAGACACACATAGCAAGGTTAACAGCCACTCAGTAAAAATGTCCTACTCCTCAGATAGATAATGACAACATTAATTCAGTTGTATGAAAATGACAAAAAATTGACTGATACGCAGAAAATGCTACCCTTCAATTTTTAGATACTACAGGAGGTAGACCACATCTGAAGAAGCCCATGTTATTTCTCCTGAGCCATTCATCACATCACTTAACCTGAAGTCCCCAATCAGATAAGTCACCCACTCACTGCCAGATCATCAGGCTTCTGATTCCACCCGACCTATCCAATGGAGAATGATTACGACTGGAAGAATTCACTGCTCATGGCATATGCAACATGAGGTCATGTAGCATCTTTGACCATCTACACTCACAGTGGGGTCTACTGTCTCAGCCTGTATATGTTAGAGCTGGGTGTTTGAATATGCGCTGGTCCTGAATAAAAATCTGGGGGCATTGAAATAGATGAATAGACTACAAGCCAAGTCTTGAGTAAACACTGGTCAGGGCAATGTCTTTTTTTGTTATGGTACAAGAACCAGATATCTTGAGACAGCTTGTGCCATGTAAGGCAAGTTTTGATTGGCTAGATGCTTGGATACTTTTTGGCTCTAAATCCACCCCTTCAATGAAATTGTGATCAAGTGATTTTAGGTGGTGCATCTACAGGAAGTCGGCCATCACATGATTCATGAGGCGTGGTCACAATACCACCTTCCATATTCAGCCTGAATCCACTCTAAAGCTCAATGTCATCTGGCTCTACTTCATCTTTGGCAAAAATGTGGCAGATTATTAACTTAGCTATGACCTGGTTATCAAATGCACAGAAAGGAGTGGACAATATAGTTGGTACCATTAGATAGAGCAGAGCACATTCTTCCAGTTATTAATACTGCCTGACATTTCACATTACAACCAGCTGGCAATAATAATGTAAAAACCGCCCCAATATTAAACATGAATAACTCTCCCATTTTAGGCTACCCCTGCTGCCTTAAGTGCCATTATAAGAGTAACCCAATGAATGATCATGTAGTTAAGTTAAATCTCTAAAAAAACCATCATGCCCTTTGTAATCAGGATGCATTCATCCAGCCTAGGCAAGGAATTCCCCAATGCAGCACTTCCTATATACCCCACAAGGTTACTTCCAACTCTCAAGCAGGCAATATGCTGCACCACTGCAGTGCCAGCGAGTTACTCACCAGGGCTGCATTTGTGCATCATGATGACAAATGTCATCTTTTAGTGACATCTGTCCTCAAAGGGTTAAGGGCTTCATTTTCCCCTGAATGACAAATTAGTATTTTACCAGACCATTGGACCCTAGAGGGCTGACTGTCTGTAAAGATGGACTCTAAAAACTCTTGAGACAAAACTGTGAGATGCTCATTATCACCAACCATGTTTTAACTTGTGTATTTACATGCTCCCCACAGGGGTCATTAAGATGGCACGGGTGTTCTGTATGGACCGTCCTCACATGGTTAACGGGAGCAGCTGGGTGCTGTGCAGATTTATGTGACCGTGGCCTGAGTGTGGGTTCTAGCTATAATTCTCCTCAGAGTGGAGCACTGACGTGTGTTGTTACATGACATATGTGTTTTAGGGGAACAGTGCTATTAATTCATCAAAGCTGTTAAAAAGGGAATTTGGTCATCTAAAGCTGATACACATGCTCTACATTAACTAGGACACAGACACTGACATGGGTACAAGGCACCATACCTTTTCTAGAAGTAATAGGGTTAATAAGTCAAGAGTCCTAATGGATGTGACTAGTAAGCTCTCAGCTTGTAGACAAGATGATGCACAGCCATACTAATCTGTCAGCTAACATTCTCCAGCTCCAGCCTCCTGATATGGATAGATGCTAATGTCAATAAAACTGACTGATACTCCAGACAAATTAGATATATCGATTCAGAGAGATATGGGTTTGTCCAGACAGCTTAGTTTAAATTAAATTATTAACTCTTTAAGGATAGGGTTGTGGCTAAAGTGTATGATTGTTATCATGGTTTGTGTAGCAGCAGAGACTATACAGCTGGTGCAAATATATTGTGCTAACCCTCCAGGGCTCTATGTGCCCTGAAGCTGAGGCATGAATCCAACACTGGTGACTATTCATGCACCGGAATAAAAATACCTAGTACATGAATCTATCAATATGGAAGATGAGTTGCCTGCAGCCATGAAAGTAGCAGTGCAGCATTGGAATAAGCCACCATGGCACACCTCGGCAGCTGTTGAGTTTACCCTTTAAGGGCCACATAGAGCTTTATGGCCATTTCTGTATCATGTATCAGGCCAACCTTATGGTATTAGAAGATTCCTGAAGGACACATGAAAATGACAACTCAGGACGTAGCATGTGAAAACGCACTGCCGATCTCAAACGACTAGTAGCTACGAAAGCCTGAATAGTTGAGAACTTAACCTTTGATGAATTCAAAATCTCTACCTGGATCTATTATGATCTAGTTTGAGCCAGTTTTGAATATCACGGTTTTACAGTGTCTCTCTCGCTGTTCCAAGGATATAGCCAACAGTTATAACTGCCCTACTTAACACAGATGAACCTACTTTGCTGAGATTTCTATAGATTTCTGCTATCCAATATCAATGGAGGTCAGCTTACATTCATCCACTAGGGAGACCTGTGTTGGTTTTAGAGTGCTGCCCTGGTCCCAAAATGGCAGCCCCTGTGAAATGGTGTTAATGAAGGGGAGAGCTGTAGGGTTAATGTTTGATTGAAGCAGTCTGCTACGCTCTTATCTGTGCCACATGGTCATCCTGTTTTAACAGGCTGTATATATTTTGTTGATAAAGTGTCTCCAAGTTGACTTTATCATTCCAATCTTCTTTGAAGTTGTAGATGAAAGCATAAGTTTGGCCGAGAAATCCCATGCCATAGTCAATGGTGCCAGGCACACAATAACATACATTAACCCATGAGTACTATAACATAACTAGGAAGCAATTTGCCTGGGGCCTTTTGAGGAATCAGCGTGAAGCCACTGCCAGTCACCAGCAAAAAGTGCTCCTGCAGTACCAGCTCAGTTTGTGACATCACAAACTGTAGTTCCCCATCCATCCACCAGAGGGTGCTGCTGGCATGTAAGGACCAAGCCGTGCTGCGACAGTTTGGTAGGAGTTACCAAAAAATACACATCAAGCGTTTGTCCTTTGTAACCATGTAATACTGATTAAACTCTTCCAATTTCACAAATTACTTTGTATGTGAAGCAGAAAAAAACAAATTAGCTGCAGGGCTCTTACCTGCATGGTATACAGTTCATCACTTATCACTTATTCTAAGATATCTGGTTGTTTACTCCTGTGACTGTGTAAAGCTCCCTTAAAGCTCATATAGTGTCAACTATTCATGTTTTGCATAACGCTCACCTTATTTACAGTCAGTTCTTATCACAGCTCCTACAAAGCCTGTTCTCAGTGCCCCCTGGCTGTGTATGCCGTACATAAAGACTGTCTTTACTGCATACCGGTCCCTACTTAAGTGACTTCTGATGTTACAGAGAACCGTGCCTCCTCCCACCTGCAGCTCTCCGCCCTCCTGTGAGGGCTTAGTTTGATCAGGGGCGTTGAGTGTGAGAGCAACAGGGTCTCTCTTAGTAGGGTGGTAAATCTCTGCAAATATGGAGCGAATCAAAATAACCAGCATGGTAACCCTTTACATATGCGCATAACAGTAACTTGATGGTTTTGCACCTGTTGATAATGCAGTGCAGATCCTGCATGACTGTTGCACCAACACCAACATGAAAATGTCTACATCAAGCACAGTAGCTTTTAGGGAGAAAATACCCTGGTGTTAGACAATGGCCAGCAACTCTAGCTCCTGGCACCTGGTCATCTATTCAGACGAGCCTTAGAGGACAAAGATTTGAGCAGAACAAATATATCAGGATTCAGAACTACATAACCCAATTCCAGACATGTTAAGGAGATTGTTGTGGTATAGCATTGTTTGACATGTTAGGTTAAACCATGTATGTGGGACTCTCAAGTGTAGGCTTAATTCCTTATTTATCTATCCCGTGCCCCCTCTGTAGGTTCTGTAGGCTAGACATTGAGCTGTCTTTGCACAACTGTCCTGGATACATTTGAATCAAGTCGTCCACTTTGTCTTCATGGCATTTTCTTGGAGTGAGTTTTCTACCCTTGCTGTGCTGTGCAGTATTATCTTAAGGTTTTATCTTCTAAAAATTGGATTTATATTGGCCTTCAGATGGTGTGGGTCAAAGCATTTTCCTGTAAATAAATATTCCATACGTTTGCAATTTTTGAAGTCCTGTTTATCTGACCTCTTTACTGTCTGCCAGTCAGGGACTTTAGATTACATTTGGTTCTGCACAAGCTGGGCAGAGCACCATGGGACATCAGACAGGTCATTTAATTACATTTACATCTAGGCACCCAAAGATCAAGGTCAGGGTAGCAGGCCAGAGACCACCTCCTCAGCTGAGATTGGGTAGAACTTGGTTTGATTAGATGGCTGTGTATCTACCTTAACCCCTCTGCCCACATTGAGAATAAACCCTTCTAATGTCACTTCAGTTTACCCATTCAGATTTAGGGACATTTGCCATCTGAACACCTAGTGGGATAATATAAATGGCCTAGATGGTATGCAAGAGGCCTACATAATTATAATGATTAGGTTTAAGCTCAGGGTTAATCTTGTGCACTATCCATCTTTAAGGAGCCCTTTAGTCCCTTAAAATTGTTAAAAATAATCAGAGCCATGTGAGCTGTAAAGTAATGCACTCACCAACCTTAATGCCTTATGTGTTGTTGGTGGTCAGGAGTCCCATTACTGCTACAAGAAGTGGGTTATCTGAATCTACTGTGTGTCCAACTGAACTTAAATATGGCTAAAACGGCATCCTTTAGCTCCTTCTGGGTCAAAACCACACAAATAATAAATGATGTCAGGGCATCTTGGTGCAGTTATTACCTCAGCTGTATCAGATTCCTGCCATGATTGGCTGAGGCTGGCCTCTGGTGACACCACCCAGGGGCATCATAAAAAAACATTACGCGTTGATTGTGATGTTAAGTGAGCACTTAGTGCTGGTTGCTATGGTTATCTGGGCCTGAGGCCTCAGGAAGTCACGGGGCAGGGGGAGGACATAAACATAGAGGGGCCTTGGGGGAAGTGCACACTGGATATTGTCCATATGTGATTTTGGTGGTCTGTGTATCTATTTGCATTCAGGATAGCTCAGTGTATATTTGCAGGCAAGAGTCTCTGAGCGTCAGCGATATGTATGTTTACTCAGGGATCTTAGAGGGCATTGTCATGGCTTATACATATAAAGTGGAAATGGCAGTCAAGATGTCTTGTTTTGTTACAATCTCCAACTTTTGTATGCTGGTCTTATGTATGGACTGGGGCAGGTCGGCCGTTAACCAGCTGCCTGCCCACTTATGTCAGCACTGCTGGTATAGCTGTCAGTGTGGTGACAGTAGCTGACATGTAGCTGTCACCTGCTGTCACCTACTTTCAGACAACAGAGTGCATAGTGATGTAGCATTCTCAGTGAAAGGCCTGGCAATAGGAGCTGGCTGGTAATTTAATGTATGCATAAGGACTTGTGCTTATGAGCCTATAAATACCAAAAAGTGGTAATCCCATTTGTGATTCATGTTGCTTACAATCGGATGTTGCCTCTTCCAATCACCAAACATATATCTTAAGTAAAATCTAGTTTTCAATCTTTGTTTAGTCAAATGTTCAATCATCATCTCTGGTTATCCTTATGAACAGATGCACCCTCATTCTGTAATATTGATTCCCTCAGGGACTTCCAAGCAACACACTGCCTACAAGTCACTGAGTGTGAAATTGCAAAAAGCAATAATCACAGCAAAGTGGAAAACCCAGAGAGTGTTGAACACAGCTTAAAGTAGAACTCTTCAATGTCAGAGGTCAAAACACAGAGTTCAACCAATCAATGCTTGTTCTTTGGTCATGTGATCCTGCCTTAGGTTGGGTCAGAGGTCAAGGTGGGGCCTAGGAGAAGTAGAGTGGGTAGCTGCAGGGTAACGGGTGGGGAAGATTTTAATGTGGTTTAAAGCTAAGGGCAGAGTAGAAATTTAAACCAATATCTGTCCTGCCTCAGGGAATACCTTAAACTAATATCTGTCCTGCCTCAAGGAATACCTTAAACCAATATCTGAACCGCCTCAGGGATATCTGTCCTGCCTCAGGGAATACCTTAAGCCAATATCTGTCCTGCCTCAGGGAATAACTTATACCAATATCTGTCCTGCCTCCCCTCAGCCTCAGTGTGGCACCTGACCCCTTCCACCCTGCCTGTCAGACAATCAGAGTGCCCAACATCTGACGGCTATTGGCCCTCATTCAATCAGATTGGGCTACGCAGAAAGGTGTCAGGAGGACATTAAATGGAATCACTGCAGGTATAGGGAGAAGTGGTGGGTGGGATTGGCTGATGTGTGAGCACTGCCAACCTGATTGTAAACCCTCAGTTTTTCTGAAAGCCCTTTTAAATGTTGCCTTTTAGAAAAGGCAATTTCTTCAGGCATCAGCCAAAATTTTTCGCTGACCTCCTGCCACAACTCCCTTGGGAGAAAATGGTTTTGACTTTACCTGTGTTGTAATGCAAGTACCAGGAAGCGGAAGTGAGGGTATAGTTTAAGTAGTCACAAGGGGGCACCACAGGGGCTGGTCAATATGGAGGCCAATTGGAGCCCGATTGCCCTAAATGGAAATTCAATTTAGCTTTTCAGTCTGCTGCTGCAGGCAATAATACCATCTGTGTTTAAGGCATGCACTAACGGAAAGAAAGAATAAGAAAGGTGATGGGTTCCTATTGTTCTGATTTGCATACACAGAAATATTCTGTCATTGGATGGATTCTCCCCACATAGCCCTCAATACTCAATATACAACCTGTGGAAGGAAAAGGTGTCAGTCCTACTACCTCTGAAAAAGCTTCACTATGCTAGTTGTTCACACATAATCTAACCTTTGGACAATAAAACGGTAGTCACCAATGATGACTGATCTATCTATATAGCTCAATGCATGGAAAGCTACAACCCAATAGACTCCACATACTAAGGGGTCTTTCCAACCACAGGGATCAGTTTCTGATTCAGTTAAACATGAGGACAGCCTCAGCAGAATGGCAATTAGGTGTCAGGGGTAGGTGTCATAAATAAGGTACGAGCAGGTCACAAGCTGCCTGCTGACAGGACCTCCCCACACAATCACATGAAGCAGAATTAATATTCTCTCTTAGACAGCCACAAGTAGGCTAATCTGGGCGGCAGCTTCAGATGTTTTAGTCTGCTAGAAAGAGGCAACTTTAGTGAGAGGTTCCCATGGATTACTCTGAAGATGGAGAGGTCCTTCCTTCAGCTATTTGATACATGTTGCCTAATATACTATTACCCTTTGGCTGACTAAACTGAAGTAGGTAAATATTTGGGGTAGGCCAACATCAGTGTAGGTGTTATTTTCTCCTCTTTTCAACATTATATTTGCTAGTTTTTTTAACGACAAGTGGCTACTGGGTAGTGCTTAAGGGAAAAACTGATTTTTTTGAAATAAAAGTAAGGTAGATTTCTTTATTTATCCTGACAAAAGGTAAGATCAGCGAGGTGTTCTAAATATACATGACTAATAAAGGGCAGCTGCAGCAACCATTCATGAACAAAGCAATGAGCATTCCTCTTGAACTGAATGCTGAAACCTTCTGTAAAACTTTTTGCTTTATTGGTGGACTAGTCCAGACACATAGGTCCGGCTATGCATCAAGTGGGTGTAACCATGACTATTACTGTGTGGGACAATTACTCTGTACTTCCCACAGGGCCCACAAGGGGTACTGCAGACAGAACAGAGCATGTCCAGAGGTTGTTTGCAGACAGAAACACAAGACAGGGAGACCTCCTAGTGGCAGCAGGGGGAATTAGCCTGGCAGGCACCACAGTTAATTGTCTGACAGTGGATATAATGTGGATATGTGGGGATATGTTTCTCCAATAATTACTAGCTGTCATGCCTATAACTTTCTCCGTAAGTAGCTTACTATAGTGTTGCCATTTTGTCGCTTTATCATGCTTTCTTTCCTAGTATCTCTCAACAGAAAAATACTGAAGTAAAAATAATCCACTCCAGTTGTTACAGCATGAGGTACGCTAGTGCTGTCCTGCATCCTAATTAGTATTTGAATTGTATGGCATGCTTTGAAGCTGAGTGGGAGTGGTAAAGTGACACCTGAAGAATGATACTTCAGACTGTGTCTCGCGACCTTGGGACAATATTTTTGTCTCTAACCGGGTGCCGGCTCTGACCAGGTGCCGTCTCTGACCGGGTGCCGTCTCTGACCGGCTTGGCTTGATAAGGTCAAAATACTAACAGCAGGAGGCTAATTATAATTATAACTATGATTATATAACAACCGCCATAACGTTTTTCCAAATCCTTATATATATGAGTGTAATTCTTTTTAAACACCTTTTCCTGACACCTGGTCAGAGACGGCACCCGGTCAGAGACGGCACCCGGTCAGAGACGGCACCCGGTCAGAGACGGCACCCGGTCAGAGACGGCACCCGATCAGAGACAAAAACGTTGTCCCAAGGTCGTGAGACACAGACTTCATCCAATGAATTTGTTTTATATGTTTCAAATGAAATAGAGGTTTTAGGGTTTCGCAGTACTAGAATACAGTTATTACATCCCCCATGTAATACCACCCTTCTTACAGATAACAATAGATATTGCAGTACCACACATGACATATATCTATATTCTGCCAAATAAAGACTGATCAGTTTTGAAAAACAAAAATTGGTTTTACTGGATTTCATAATTTAGTTTGACTGAAATCAAAGCTTATAGGCATTGGCACATTGATTGCTTTAGATCCCTTTATATAAGGAAACTGTTACATCAAATTACTATGTTGCCTTTTGCCTACTAGATATTAAGGGTACACTTGTCAAGCCATATACGCAAAGATAAGTTTTGACAATGGCTTGTTTAGTGAGAGCACAAGCTATTCATTAAAATTGCATCTGACTTTAAGTCGATTGAGTTCCTTCTCAATATTACAAAACAAAACTATAATTAATCACAGTCCATTAGTGCACCAAGCAGTATTAATTGATAAACTTATATTTATTTAGGATCTATTCATCCACTTCTAATAGTTTGAGTGTGGTTAAATAAAGGAGCTAAATGTGGTATGCCTATGGTGATGTACATGTGAGATGTGGTTTAGGTATGTCTGAATTTGTAGGTTTTAACAAGTAGAGAAGAGAACAAAAGTAGATCTGCCCTTTTCCCATCCTGGGACAGAGATAATGGGACAGAGAGAGAAAGGGGAACGAGGAAAATACCAGGAGAGTGGTCTTCAGGCACCCACCCTTCTACCCTCATACTGAATACTTAAACACTTTCCCCCGCACACTAGTCACCCATCTCCACTCTGTATAACCGAGCAGGTCACCTCTGTGCTTTCTTTCTCCGAGATTACTTGGAGATCTATCAAATCGTAACAGCCCTCCCATATAAACTGTATTAAGCACCATTGAGCAAAGCTTCTAGTGAAAAGCCCGCTCTATTGATGTAGCTGTCATGTCAGGCACTCTGATTGGTTGAAACAGTTTCAGGGTTGAGACATGGGCTGTGACTGGTGGAGGAGGAGCCCACCTCAGTCCAAGCAGAGTGTACATTGGCTCCAGCCATCACTAGACTGTACGTGTGTTAGGAGAAGAATGACTGTATTGACTGAAAACAGGTTTAGGGAAAGAAACCAAAGGACAGTGAATGATTAAGCTGACATACATGTATAATAGACACAGGGCAGACAGGGTGCAGACAGACAGTGAGTGAGGGGGTACACTGGGTGTCTGACACAGACAGACAGTGAGTGAGGTGGTACACTGGGTGTCTGACACAGACAGACAGTGAGTGAGGTGGTACACTGGGTGTCTGACACAGACAGACAGTGAGTGAGGGGGTACACTGGGTGTCTGACACAGACAGACAGTGAGTGAGGGGGTACACTGGGTGTCTGACACAGACAGACAGTGAGTGAGGTGGTACACTGGGTGTCTGACACAGACAGACAGTGAGTGAGGGGGTACACTGGGTGTCTGACACAGGCAGACAGTGAGTGGGGGGTACACTGGGTGTCTGACACAGACAGACAGTGAGTGAGGGGTTACACTGGGTGTCTGACACAGGCAGACAGACAGTGAGTGAGGGGGTACGCTGGGTGTCTGACACAGGCAGACAGTGAGTGGGGGGTACACTGGGTGTCTGACACAGACAGTGAGTGAGGGGTACACTGGGTGTCTGACACAGGCAGACAGTGAGTGGGGGGTACACTGGGTGTCTGACACAGACAGACAGTGAGTGGGGGGTACACTGGGTGTCTGACACAGACAGACAGTGAGTGAGGGGTACACTGGGTGTCTGACACAGACAGACAGTGAGTGAGGGGGTACACTGGGTGTCTGACACAGACAGACAGTGAGTGAGGGGTACACTGGGTGTCTGACACAGACAGGCAGTGAGTGAGGTGGTACACTGGGTGTCTGACACAGACAGACAGTGAGTGAGGGGGTACACTGGGTGTCTGACACAGACAGGCAGTGAGTGAGGTGGTACACTGGGTGTCTGACACAGACAGGCAGTGAGTGGGGGGTACACTGGGTGTCTGCTGTACCAGGTCCAGGAGCCGTGCTGGCTGCAGCACCAAAAGGCTGTCCCAGCACCACCATGCACAGACCATGCACAGACTCCACACAGGTCAGTTCATAACACCAACACTCACAGCAGGAGGAATAGGATGCACACCGTAGGTACTCACACACAGGACACACACCTACAGGACACACAGGAGGTTGTTTACAGCGGGATATAGCAGATAGTGGTACTAAGCTTACTACTAATGGTACCCTGGGTGTCCATCAGTGGGCACCTTTTGGCCACTGAGAGCTTGCTGCATGTCTCCTACTACAAGTTACTACTAATTGTACCTTGGGTGTTCATCAGTAGGCACCCACTGGTACCGGGGTTACTGCTATTGGGTGTTGGTGGAGGCCCCGGTGGGTACACTGGGTGTCTGACACAGACAGGCAGTGAGTGAGGGAGTACACTGGGTGTCTGACACAGGCAGCCACCACTGCTGTACCAGGTCCAGGAGCAGTGCTGGCTGCAGCACCAATAGGCTGTCCCAGCACCACCATGCACAGACCATGCACAGACTCCACACAGGTCAGTTCATAACACCAACACTCACAGGAGGAAAAAGGATGCACACAGAGATACTCACGCACAGGACACACACCTACAGGACACACAGGAGGTTGTTTACGCACAGCAGGATATAGCAGATAGTAGTACCAAGGTTACTAATGGTACCCTGGGTGTCCATCAGTGGGCACCTTTTGGCCACTGAGAGCTTGCTGCATGTCTCCTACTACAAGTTACTACTAATTGTACCTTGGGTGTTCATCAGTAGGCACCCACTGGTACCGGGGTTACTGCTATTGGGTGTTGGTGGAGGCCCCGGTGGAGGCCCCGGTGGAGGCCCCAGTGGAACCCCCTATTGGTACCGGGGTTACTACTAATGGTACCCTGGGTGGAGGCCCCAGTGGTACCAGGGTACCTCCTTCCCCAGCTCCCTGTTACAGACAACACCACACTCAGGGCCCTACTCCTCCAGCCTGACCCACCTCACTACTACACGACCAGCTGAAAGCCGCTGACCTCATTCTGTGTAACTTATAGACCTGGGTGGAAGCGGCTGATCACACCCTCATTCCCTCAACATACCATATTTAATAGAGATGATTGAAGAGTGAATTTGTGGACACTGAGAGCTTGCTGCATTAAGATTCTCAATGCCACCACAGCCAGCCTACTGACAGAAGTAGAAGGAGGGATCACTACGAGCCTAGCCCCCTCCTCAGTCAACCCCCTCCCTGCACTCCAGGCCACTGAGTAACCCCTCCCACCTCCTCAGTCAGTCCCTCCCCTAAGTCCATGTCCTCACCCCCTCCTCAGTCAGTCCCTCCCCTCAGTCTATGTCCTCACTCCCTCCTCAGTTAAATCTCCCCTCAGTCCATGTCCTCACCTCCTCCCCAGTTAATTCCCCCCTCAGTCCATGTCCTCACTCCCTCCTCAGGACCCTGGTGGCCGACCCAGGTTCCTGGTGGTGGACCAACCCTCCAGTAGACAGATCTTCCCCAAATTCATAGTTCGACCCTTAATACCATGAACACCCTGAAGATGGACCTAGAGGTGGGTCTAAGACCCAGAAACCTGGAGGAAGGAGACCAGAATGCCTGCACAAGGCTAACTGGCCAAAGCGATGTTCCCTAGAAAATTTCCAGGATTGATGATAACCCACTCCCAAAATAAAATACAATACCCTATTTATATTCCAAAGAGCTTTAAGATCTACAGTCAATACAATTATATGTAACTTTAGCCAATGATTTAAACAATCAACGGCAAGAAAACTGAGGCGACTGTGAATATTGATATGTAAATATATTTATTTTGAAGAATATGCAGATGTCATTTATATTTCCCGTAGAGTATAATTTCTGGATAGATATGTAAAGTCAATGTGCCATTTCATCAATTCCTATATCAACAGAGAGGCAGGCCTTCACCTAAATGCCTTTCACTGATTTTGCGCTCAGTACTCCCTTCTACTCGGATCCTGTGTATTAATCAAGTTAAGTGCCACACTGCGACCATGCCAAGCCAGCTTCTCTTTTTTTATTTCCCTGTTTGTTTGTTTTTTCATATGGGGCCGGACAAGCTGTAAGCAAATGTTTACTATTAGGAGGACCAAATGTCCCTTTAATGTATTTATTGTTAGCCTTTCACTTGTTGTTATGGGCTGTTCATGCTGATATTACTCTGTGCTTCTTCCCCCCCCCCCCCACATTGAAGAAGCAGCAGAATCCTGTTCCATCCTCATAGGGCAGGCTGTAAATGTTTCTCCATTATCAAGTCACTGAGAATGCCTCACCAGCACCTTATCATATCCCTCTGTGTCTTGCCTCATACAGTTCAACCAATCAGGACCTCCATTTATAAGGGTTGGGTTAATTTTGTTTATGGATAGATACATTCTGAGAGCAGATTGTCAACCAATCTAAGGCTGGGCCTGGTTGGTAAGGTACCAGATATATTACACCATTTGGAGGGATGATTACCCCCAGCCCCGCCCTAAGCTCTTGGGTCAAGGATTAATTTTTAGTCATTAAGAGATATTTAAAGGCTCCCCTAACCCTGGTGCTTATACAGAACAGGCACATACCCAATGCTTAACTTTTAAGTTCAGCGTAATGCATGTTCTTAATCATTAAAATGCATAAATGCAGCCTGGGGAGTAACTTGCCAGGGTTGGATGCAAGCATCATGCCCACCCTATGGAAACACTCTCCACTTGAAGGCTCTACTAACACTGGCAGTAACAAGGACTGGTGCATACTCAAAACATGGTGCTTAAACACGATGTACGGTATAGCATAACCACTCCCACTCAAACTCCCGGTTCTGTTCAGCCTTCTCCTCAACTGTAACTTCCTGTCAGAAAAAGCCTTGTCCTTGTGTGTTTCAGCAGTGAGGTGGAGGGGCTCACTGTGGACACATTCCCCATTACAATGTGGTCAATCACACGTGGGATGTAATTAGTGGCAGCGTGCATTGAGCGGCACCTGGCTGGCTTTTTGCTGCACCTAGGGTACAACAGACCGTGCCCCAGCGCTCACTCCCTGTTCCTGCCGATTGTCATTGTATCTTAACCCCAGAATCTTTGTAAAGCCTTGAGGAGCAGTCTGACTCGTTCTAAAATCTGAAAAACTACAGGTAATATTGGAAAAGTTATCTGGCTTGCAAGGAGACTTTTCTACGACTTGTCAGAACAGGCCTATTAATTTCTCATCTTCTTCACAGTTACTTTCTGTCTTTGTTTTTGTCACTGTCTTCCTCACCAGTCCCCTACATTCTCCTAGCCGTAGACCCTCCCCTCTCTAGATATCTTTCTCACAATGCCCCTATGCCTCCCTCTCTGGTCCCCTACTTTCTCCTTACGGTCGACCCCCCCCCCCTCTATCTATCTCACGATGTCCCAGCCCCTCGCTCTCCCCTCCCCTGTCCCCTACCTTTACTTCTAGCTGATAATATGACAGGTTTTCAACACATTAAAGGTGGCAGAGTGTTTTAATCTGCGTGATCATACTAGCAAGAAGACCTGCATCCAAGCACTGTACCAGCCCCAATAGCTAATGATACATGAATTTGGACATAATACATAAACTTCCAGGGCATTTTGAATCATGGCGGCAATAAGAGTATGAACTACATTATAGCAATGTTCTGTCCTTGAAAGTCTTTCATCCATTACAACCTGCTCACCTCTTTTGTTTCCTGCAGTCACCTAGCCAACCACTACCTTCCCCCTCTCTACCCCCCTCCACTGCCCTACCCGCCCCCCTCCTCAACCCCTACAGGATGACAGGCCTCTAATATACCACATTGAGTCAAGATCTATTTTTGTAAAATCACCAAGTGCAATAAGAATAATTAACAAACTCAAATGCCTTTGTATGTCAAAACATCAGCTGCCGGGAGGTCTTACACAAGTCGGTTTTTCAAATCAGAGATGCTGGCTGATCTACTGTAGAACATACTTTATTCAACAATGTCTATTCTGTGGTTGCTATGTGGGTGCAGTAAATCACATAAATTACGAGCTTACCATGACTGATGCATATACATGTGTCAGAAAGTTAGTTTAAAGTAGCCAAGCCATCACAAATGTAGCACAGTTATATTTGTCGGGACAGAGAAGGCCCACAAGAACACTAATAATACTTTATTATTGATAGCTGTGTAGGAAGCCACCTGAGCTGAGGGCCAACTGCCTCCCTCCATGCAATATGGTCGTCCTCCTTTCACTGTTTCTTGATAAATGATAAACTCTTTGCTGGATACAAAGGCCCTGTTGAGGGGGAATGATTGCTTTGCCACTAGGTTTAACAGTTTTTGTCCCAATATAGTAATATCGGTCATCATACCATGGACGTCAATAGACATGATCATACTGTTAATATGGAAGCTGCTGAACACCCCAGCGATCAATATGACAAAATAATAACTCAAACTGCACTGCACTCTACTGAATGAAACAATAGTAACCTTATGTATACTCATAGTGCACGAATATCCATGAGCAGCAGCAGATAACCCATAAAGTGAATGTGATCTGTTTATTGGGGGTGAGCAGGTGCTAATGTAATATGATCGGCCTTATAAGTAACACTAAACCACCAAAATCAGCGCTTTAATGCAGCCAGCCCCCACCCACTCAGGGTGTTTAACACTTTTTCAAATCCCCTTCACCTCACATGGTAACCAACTAGAAATTAAAAGGTGTATCTTAAAAAGGAGTATCTCTATTATCTATTTCTAATTAAGATATGATGCTTAGTGATCTCCCAATGAGAAGTAAGATCCTTATTGCGATTTCTAATGCATCATCATAGACATGGAGATTTAATGATGTCTATATGTAAGTTTATATTATTGAGAGTTCCACCAAGCAGTATCCTCTATTTCATCAAATACTGATCAGACTTTCTGACTAGGATTATTTCCCTGTGTGCCCAGTGTTTTTCTCATCCCTTTTGATGACTACCGGGTACCGTGTTTTATGCATCATTAGTTGGAAACTCAACATGAAATTGGGCTATAGACAGATGATTTAACTTGTCTTAGTGAAAAGTATACAATCCTCAGAATCAGACTGGTAGGCAGTTTCTGTTATGTGTTCTGGCAACAATGGCCTGGATCTAGCCATGGATGTGTCACATGGACTGTTGTTCTAGATTCCTTCTTCTAAGTTCCTACCAATCAGCTTGTCTCTCCAACTCTACCATACCTCATTGATGGCTTCTACATTAGATCTCCCCCAGCAAGCTTATACAGACTCTCTCCCCCCTCAACCACCTTATAGATCTACTTAAAGAGCCTCTCGTCACCCAGGAGGCCTTTCATCCTGCCTTTATACGACTACCCTATAGACTCACCTCTAGTGCACCGACCCACATACACCCACTTGTCCTACCACCAACCCACAACTCATCCTGCACTATCTCCTCATTGACTTTATATGTTATTAGGCTTTTCTTGTCATCTATTATATATTAGATGACTCTAGCCCCTACAAACACATTGGTCTTCTACTTGCAGGATCATAACTAAAAAACCTTCCCTGTCCTGCATAGATGCCCAAAATATATATATTATGACCTACTGCCTCCTGAGGCCAGTGGGAGACATCTAAAGTGCAGTAAATAAAACTCCTCCCTACTTTACCATATTCCATGGGGAACTTATAGATTGAACTATTTAGAATTTTGGTCCATGATATAGCTCTGAATTTAATGACATAGTTCATAGTTGATTTATACAGGATGTTAAACCCAGGAATTTTGACGTCAGAATAGATTTATCAGTCCCTGGAGTTGGACGGCCTGGTTGCTTTGTATGTAATACTAATTGCAGTATATGATGCATCTTTTCATTTCAGTAGCGTTTGTGGGCATAGAGTCACTGTACAGGAGAGGTAGTGGGCTAGTGTACCCTCTATACATGTACTGTCCTACTGAGTAATCCTGAGAGGACTAAACTAGTTCCCCTTTAATCATCCTCTTGTTATGCTTCTGGTGACGACTTTGAGATTTAGAGAGCAACAGACTGATTGATAAATAAGAAAGCTTTGAGAATCTGTCACAGCATCCCATGTGTCAGTATCCATGTGTCATCGTAGAACTGGTTCCAGCAATTTGAAACCTGGGCTGGGGGAATCTGCTGTTTAAAATTTGTTGGGGTAAATTTCATATTATGAATTGAACATTTCTTGAGCATGGTGTACCGGCTGAGGCTCACTATTAACATTCTTAGTTGTGGCCTGGGGCGGATATAGTGACAGTATTCCCCCACTAGGTGCAGTCTGATGCATGGTGCCACTATGTAGTTGCCCACCCCCCGGCATGGCCCACTGTCTTCCCCCACTCCACACGGCCCCCTTTCTGCCCCCCCCCCCCCCCTCACACCACGACTCCCATCCCGGAGTGCCTCCCGTGCAGCTCCATGGTTACACGATTACCAGGATTACTGCCTGCATGATGCATCACAGCCTCTCCACACTAAAGAAATCCCATTTCCTCCCGTATTTCCCCTGACAGTGCTTTTGACAAATCCTCACATAAATAGTAATCCTGATTTTAATCTCTCATCGGGAATTCAATATTGCTTGAGCTGTTGTCCAATTTTGTGTGTGTTCTGATTTTGTAGAGTTGAGGACATTATGCTGTCTTTTTGATGTAAGGCTGCAGTGCTGAATGAGGTCTGGCATAGTATAAAAGTATATCCTGTTCCATGACTGCAGAATCTGTCCACTTTACTTAGACCTGTTATCAAGCAGAGTAAGACCTTGATAATCTGTGTCTAATGTGGAATCTGCCTGTTTATTGAAATATATATTTGGAAGTATCTTTGATAAAACCAGCCAGATAATCGAGGGTGCAGGATTTTTGAGGGCCAGATAATCTAGGTGTCACTGTGTAGAGCCGGCCTTCTTCAAACCAAGCCTCAATTCATGCAGAATGGTGTCCTCCTGCCGCCTTATGCCAAAAAGAGGAAAATGCTTATCAAAGAGAACGGAAATGAATTTACAGAAGATGAACAGGAATGCTGGCTGGTGTGCAGTCACTATTGTGTGCGAGTAGCTATTTAGAGACATTCAGGCTGTTTGGGGAGTGAGACAGGTCTGAATGAAGATTCTGCAAGATGAGTTAGATAATGACTGCCACATTGAGATAATGCCCTGTTTGGGGCTTCCTGTGTGATGCAGTATGAGTACCAGTTTTTCATGAAACATAGCCTGAATAACCTATGCTCATATTTCAGGGCCCTGCCACATTGTCAACATTGTCTCCCTTCTCCTTGACCTTTGTCTAAATAAGCTGATTGTTAGAAAACAAAGAAAAAAATGTAACATGTGCAACAACGATGAAAATAAACATTGTGATAGGGCTAAATATGAAAGGACATCTCCTCCTATGTATATCGCTTCTGTTTGTGTACCTACCTTCCTAGGGTATTACAGAATATTATAGACCTTGTTTTTGTTATAGTAGACCTACATCTTTGTTGCACCTATACATTTGTCACATGATTGCTTTATCACACAGGAAATTGGCCTGTAGCAAAGCCATATATAATATCTCATCATGACCAGAGTCTATTCACATGTCCCAGCTTGAAAAACAGCACTGCCGCAGTAATATCCTGCCCTGACACTAGTAGATAAATCTCTGCCATGAGATGTTCTACCTGCACCCAGCTCCAGGTCTAGGACAGTACAGGTGTTTTACAGACACCAGGTTATTTCCATTACTCACTCCCACTCCCGATCGCAGCTTACTAAAAATGCTCCTATTCCTTCTCTGTCTACCTGTACTATCTCCCCAAACTTCCCCTCTCTCCCTCTCCGACTCTCCTACTTCTACTTCAGCTTACCCTGTTATTCCTACTACCTAGCCATTGTACTCGCTTTGTGCGCACTCATCTTACAGCCGATCCTGATTTTACTGTTCTTGCTATTGCCTGTATACTTTAGGATGTGGTCTGATCAAAGTTCACACAAGCAGTGCTGGGGTGCAGGTCTAGGGCAGGTGTGTGTTGGTGCTGATTCTGCTGACCATGTGACCATGTGACCAAGTAACAATGTCACCATGTCACCATGTCACCATGTCACCATGTCACCATGTCACCATGTCACCATGTCACCATGTGAGCACAAATCCTGGTGCCCTAGATGTGAGGGTGATGGAAAATAAACTCAATATTTTTCAACCAGACTTATTCCTTTAGAGGTGTATAGATGTACAATTGAAATATTGCTCTATTGTGTCTATAACTAAGTGAAGAGTCCAAAGATACCAATAATCTAGATACATTAATAATTATAATATATCTGGAATGGACCTTTCATCAAAGACCCAGACAAGAGTTACCAAAACTAGCATCCCGAGTGTCTTAATAACAGTCCTTTAATAACAAATGGACAAGGTTCTGATGGTCAGTCCATGAGTAATGCCATCAGTTCAGGTCATGATTATGTTAGCTGAAGGGGGATTGGGATGCTGCAGTCTCTCTACACTCTTCCTGCATAAATACAGTGACCTTGACCTTTGACAGTCAACTTAATTCTCACACTTTTCTTTCTTTGCAGCCTACATCGCCTTCAGGAAACACGTCTCCTACCACAACAGAGATTCATCCTGAGGTTTACTGTCCAACGTGTGGTGTGTCGTTTAACTCTCCAAAACAGGCGCAACAACATTACCAGGGCAAGAACCATGCAAAGAAGACGCGAGCGTCAGCACACCAGGAGAAACAGACAGCCAGTAGTCAGGGCACCGAGGGGCTCAATAAGTGAGTGTCTGAAGCTATTAATAGGTCATATAGAGTTATGTTTAAGTTGTATTCATTAGTTTTATCAGTCTCTAGCTATGGGAAACAGATGGCTAGTTTTCAGGGCACACCCAAGCTCACTTTTTGTCTCAATGGACCCTGTGTCTTACATGTCAAGATGCCTTAGGCATTCTATGCACTAGGCACCTAACCTAGTGACACATCATCCTCATGATACAATAAAGACTCTAGAAGTGCTAGAACATACTGGTCAGGAATTCAGAAGGTCTTATAGCTGTAGCTACAATATAACAGCAGGGGATAATTTTGAGGAACAGCACAGCCTTGAATTCATATTCATGTTTTTTCCCCCACTATATTCACTCAGGGCTGGTATCTCAGAGCATCAACATATTCATGATCACATTCTAAGCAGAATAGAAAAATCCTGTTGTTTAATCAGAAGAATGCTCACTCATACCAAAGATCTAGAAAATCTCTCTTTATCCACCATGGTAATAAAAGATACAACCCTTGCCAAAGTCAAACAATTCCTATCATGGAGTCAGGGCAGCCAGGGTACATAGCAGTCTCCAGGTCATGAGCTGGGCCCTACTTTGAAAGTAATTGCTCGGTGGAGAAGGTTTTAAGTCTGAAGGAAAAGTAAATTAGTGTTTGTCCAGGGGCAATGTTTAAATTGGCGTCCCTTCTACTGCCCCTACTGCAAGCTCAGAAGAGAGGACCCAGAAGCCTGCCGCACTCCTAACCCATGCCATGACCACCTAGAAATCATAAGGTTCCAAACCTTAAATAAAGCATTTATGTTTGGGTTTAAGGAACAAGAAGAAAATAAATTAGATTTGTTGAGATCTAGACATTAGAATGAGGCATTCATTGGACATGGTCTCAGTTTGCTATACTACCAGCGAACTAGGCAGACTTACTGCTCTTTGATTGATTGATTGATTGATTTGTTTAACGTCCAAATGTACATCAAGTACCTCACGGGACACATCTCAAGTTAACAAGGAGTCATCCACAATAGTGGTAGTCTGCCTTGCTATAGTAGGACAGATATTTATACTCAGCTTGCCCAATACAGCAATGACCGCATCTATGGATGATTAAATCTATGAAATGAATGACCGCATCTATGAGGTGAGGGAGAAAACCGCTACCGGGGAACGTCCCCTACTCTTTAAGAAGTATAGCAAGTGTTCTGTTTTTTGCCTGGTCCTACCTTCCTGGGTTATTACCATAAGTAGTATACAAGTGAGGGCGCAAACAGATTACATCTGTTTGCTAGCCCTCACTTGTTTGAGAAGATACTGGATTTAATATTTATGCAGGGTTGTGGCATTTGGAGGGGTGTTTGGGATTTATTTAAGAGTTAGTGAGGAAATTTGTTTACTTGATGAGGTTATAAATGACAACAAAGGAATTCCTTCTGTTATAATGGAAACTGATTTTATTAATAATGAAAAGGGCAGCAATCAATTGACTTGGATGAAGATTGATATATTGAAGAGTTCCTAGACTTTCTAAATGTCTAGTGGAATTCCTAGATATAGAGTTTCTAGACCCATTGATGAGTTTAGATACACATGTTGAAGAGTTCCTAAACATGTGGATGAGTTTCCTAGATATGTGGAACAGTTTCTAGATGGGTTTCACGCCTGACTTGTATCTGAAATTCCCTCTCATGAAGTCCATATTTAAAGGGCTAGTATGAGTCTTGTGGGGCCCCTAGTCATGTTGTGGAGCCCCAAGACGTGGTATGGAGCCCCTACACGTGTTGTGGAGCCCCTACACGTGTTGTGGGGACCCTAGTCATGTTGTGGAGCCCCTAGGCCTGTTGTGGAGTCCCTAGACGTGTTGTGGGGCCCCTGATCAAGGTTCTGAGTGCTGCGTCCACATGGCCAAGGCTCCCGCTCCTGCGACTCCGGCGACTCCCGCTCCCATGGCTCCAATCTGTGCGACTCCTGCTCATACCGCTCACGTTCACTGGAAAATATAAAAATTTACATATAAAATGGCAGAAAAAGAACTTTAAACTTCTGAAGAACCATGGCCTTTTATTTAAAGTCACTACCGGGTATTTACATGTATTAAACCACAGACAGCTCTATTAACCTTTCTGAGTGTTAAATACCGGGTATTTACATCTTTTAAAGCACAGGCAACTCTAACAACCTTTCTGAGGCAGTACTGTGGAGTTTAAGGTCGGACATGTATCAAACCAGGGGGGGGGGGACAAAAGGTCACTAATATGCACCTAGCTCTGGAACTAAACATGATAGAGAGATAAATTGAACATTTCTGAACTCCTCTCGCCAAGACGCTTCGTTTGGCACTATAATTGGCTCTGAAGAAAAATTTCAGAGACCCCCCCCCTGAAGTCAAAAATTGGGTAAATGACCTGGGAATTGTTTTTTATATAAATTCAAGGTCTATATTTAGCAGTGCGTTAGTGGCAGTACTGAGAATTAGGCCTAACCCCTGAAAGTATCCCATGAAAATTGGTCACATAGGGCGCTCAGTCAGTACTGTGGAGTTTAAGATTTGCTCTGAAGACCAAATTTCAGAGATCCCCCCTGAAGTCAAAAATTGGGTAAATGCTGACCCGAGGAGGAGTGGTTGGAGCCCCTAGACGTGTTGAAGAGCCCCTGATCAAGGTTCTGAGTGCTGTGTCCACGTGGCCAAGGCTCCCGCTCCTGCAACTCCGGCGACTCCCGCTCCCTTGGCTCCCGTTTGTGCGACTCCTGCTCGTACCGCTCACGTTCACTGGAAAATATAAGAATTTACATATAAAATGGCAGAAAAAGAACTTTAATTTCTGAAGAACCATGGCCTTTACTACCGGGTATTTACATGTATTAAAGCACAGACAGCTCTATTAACCTTTCTGAGTGTTAAATACCGGGTATTTACATCTTTTAAAGCACAGGCAACTCTAATAACCTTTTTGAGGCAGTACTGTGGAGTTTAAGGTCAGACATGTATCAAACCAGGGGGGGGGACGAAAGGTCACTAATATGCACCTAGCTCTGGAACTAAACATGATAGAGAGATAAATTGAACATTTCTGAACCCCTCTCGCCAAGACGCTTCGTTTGGCACTATAATTGGCTCTGAAGAAAAATTGCCGAGACCCCCCCTGAAGTCAAAAATTGGGTAAATGACCTGGGAATTGTTTTTTATATAAATTCAAGGTCTATACTTAGCAGTGCGTTAGTGGCAGTATTGAGAATTAGGCCTAACCCCCTGAAAGTATCCCATGAAAATTGGTCACATTGGGCGCTCAGTCAGTACTGTGGAGTTTAAGATTTGCTCTGAAGACCAAATTTCAGAGACCCCCCCTGAAGTCAAAAATTGGGTAAATGCTGACCCGAGGAGGAGTGGTTGGAGCCCCTAGACGTGTTGAAGAGCCCCTGATCAAGGTTCTGAGTGCTGTGTCCACGTGGCCAAGGCTCCCGCTCCTGCAACTCCGGCGACTCCCGCTCCCATGGCTCCAATCTGTGCGACTCCTGCTCGTACCGCTCACGTTCACTGCAAAAATATAAGAATTTACATATAAAATGGCAGAAAAAGAACTTTCACTTCTGGCCATGGCCTCTTATTTAAAGTCACTACTGGGTATTTACATGTATTAAACCACAGACAGCTCTATTAACCTTTCTGAGTGTTAAATACACTACCGGGTAGAGTCTTGCCTGCTCTATTTGGGTCAAAAATGGGTCTTTTTGGGTCAGGAAAAAAATAGGTGGTACTTCAGCATGTCTACTTTACTATTATCTGAGGCTCAGAAATGTTTGGGGCCCCAAAATATCCATAAATCCAAAAAAGCAAACTCAAGTTGATCAGCCACGAGACCGTATATAGGATTTCAACAGGGTTGGGATGGTGAATTGACCCAAACTCAGGGGGGGCTTGGGGGGTCATAAAGAATTCTTCTTTCAATGGGATAGCGGAAACTTGGATATTCAACATGTCTTCTTTGCCACATATTAAGGGCAGATCCCAAAAATTGCTCTAACCCCCCCAAAAAAGGGCTTGTCATTGAGCAATTTTTCAAGTTATTCTAGTAGTTTTCATGTTTGAGGATCCTGCCGCTATTGGTTTAGTCACTTCTATTTGTTGGATTTCTTAATGAATCGTATCATTAGAAAGGCCTAATACAGGAGAGTTCAGAAAAAAAAAATTTGGGGCTCCCCCCCCCTTGTGTTCAATTTTAGAGCATATTTTCAGTTTAAGTCTGGCCACTGTCAGTCGGCGCGGATAGACTCGCTGTGTTAAAGCACTACCGGGTAGAGTCTTGCCTGCTCTATTTGGGTCAAAAATGGGTCTTTTTGGGTCAGGAAAAAAATAGGTGGTACTTCAGCATGTCTTCTTTACTATTATCTGAGGCTCAGAAATGTTTGGGGCCCCGAAATATCCATAAATCCAAAAAAGCAAACTCAAGTTGATCAGCCACGAGACCGTGTATAGGATTTCAACAGGGTTGGGATGGTGAATTGACCCAAACTCAGGGGGGGCTTGGGGGGTCATAAAGAATTTTTCTTTCAATGGGATAGCGGAAACTTGGATATTCAACATGTCTTCTTTGCCACATATTAAGGGCAGATCCCAAAAATTGCTCTAACCCCCCCAAAAAAGGGCTTGTCGTTGAGCAATTTTTCAAGTTATTCTAGTAGTATTCATGTTTGAGGGTCCTGCCGCTATTGGTTTAGTCACTTCTACTTGTTGGATTTCTTAATGAATCGTATCATTAGAAAGGCCTAATACAGGAGAGTTCAGAAAAAAATATTTTGGGGCTCCCCCCCCCCTTGTGTTCAATTTTAGAGCATATTTTCAGTTTAAGTCTGGCCACTGTCAGTCGGCGCGGATAGACTCGCTGTGTTAAAGCACTACCAGGTAGAGTCTCGCCTGCTCTATTTGGGTCAAAAGTGGGTCTTTTTGGGTCAGGAAAAAAATAGGTGGTACTTCAGCATGTCTACTTTACTATTATCTGAGGCTCAGAAATGTTTGGGGCCCCGAAATATCCATAAATCCAAAAAAGCAAACTCAAGTTGATCAGCCACGAGACCGTGTATAGGATTTCAACAGGGTTGGGATGGTGAATTGACCCAAACTCAGGGGGGGCTTGGGGGGTCATAAAGAATTTTTCTTTCAATGGGATAGCGGAAACTTGGATATTCAACATGTCTTCTTTGCCACATATTAAGGGCAGATCCCAAAAATTGCTCCAACCCCCCCCAAAAAAGGGCTTGTCGTTGAGCAATTTTTCAAGTTATTCTAGTAGTATTCATGTTTGAGGGTCCTGCCGCTATTGGTTTAGTCACTTCTACTTGTTGGATTTCTTAATGAATCGTATCATTAGAAAGGCCTAATACAGGAGAGTTCAGAAAAAAAAATTTTGGGGCTCCCCCCCCCCCCTTGTGTTCAATTTTAGAGCATATTTTCAGTTTAAGTCTGGCCACTGTCAGTCGGCGCGGATAGACTCGCTGTGTTAAAGCACTACCGGGTAGAGTCTCGCCTGCTCTATTTGGGTCAAAAGTGGGTCTTTTTGGGTCAGGAAAAAAATAGGTGGTACTTCAGCATGTCTACTTTACTATTATCTGAGGCTCAGAAATGTTTGGGGCCCCGAAATATCCATAAATCCAAAAAAGCAAACTCAAGTTGATCAGCCACGAGACCGTGTATAGGATTTCAACAGGGTTGGGATGGTGAATTGACCCAAACTCAGGGGGGGCTTGGGGGGTCATAAAGAATTTTTCTTTCAATGGGATAGCGGAAACTTGGATATTCAACATGTCTTCTTTGCCACATATTAAGGGCAGATCCCAAAAATTGCTCTAACCCCCCCCAAAAAAGGGCTTGTCGTTGAGCAATTTTTCAAGTTATTCTAGTAGTATTCATGTTTGAGGGTCCTGCCGCTATTGGTTTAGTCACTTCTACTTGTTTGATTTCTTAATGAATCTTATCATTAGAAAGGCCTAATACAGGAGAGTTCAGAAAAAAATATTTTGGGGCTCCCCCCCCCTTGTGTTCAATTTTAGAGCATATTTTCAGTTTAAGTCTGGCCACTGTCAGTCGGCGCGGATAGACTCGCTGTGTTAAAGCACTACCGGGTAGAGTCTTGCCTGCTCTATTTGGGTCAAAAATGGGTCTTTTTGGGTCAGGAAAAAAATAGGTGGTACTTCAGCATGTCTTCTTTACTATTATCTGAGGCTCAGAAATGTTTGGGGCCCCGAAATATCCATAAATCCAAAAAAGCAAACTCAAGTTGATCAGCCACGAGACCGTGTATAGGATTTCAACAGGGTTGGGATGGTGAATTGACCCAAACTCAGGGGGGGCTTGGGGGGTCATAAAGAACTTTTCTTTCAATGGGATAGCGGAAACTTGGATATTCAACATGTCTTCTTTGCCACATATTAAGGGCAGATCCCAAAAATTGCTCCAACCCCCCCAAAAAAGGGCTTGTCGTTGAGCAATTTTTCAAGTTATTCTAGTAGTATTCATGTTTGAGGGTCCTGCCGCTATTGGTTTAGTCACTTCTACTTGTTGGATTTCTTAATGAATCGTATCATTAGAAAGGCCTAATACAGGAGAGTTCAGAAAAAAATATTTTGGGGCACCCCCCCCCCTTGTGTTCAATTTTAGAGCATATTTTCAGTTTAAGTCTGGCCACTGTCAGTCGGCGCGGATAGACTCGCTGTGTTAAAGCACTACCAGGTAGAGTCTCGCCTGCTCTATTTGGGTCAAAAGTGGGTCTTTTTGGGTCAGGAAAAAAATAGGTGGTACTTCAGCATGTCTACTTTACTATTATCTGAGGCTCAGAAATGTTTGGGGCCCCGAAATATCCATAAATCCAAAAAAGCAAACTCAAGTTGATCAGCCACGAGACCGTGTATAGGATTTCAACAGGGTTGGGATGGTGAATTGACCCAAACTCAGGGGGGGGCTTGGGGGGTCATAAAGAATTTTTCTTTCAATGGGATAGCGGAAACTTGGATATTCAACATGTCTTCTTTGCCACATATTAAGGGCAGATCCCAAAAATTGCTCTAACCCCCCCAAAAAAGGGCTTGTCGTTGAGCAATTTTTCAAGTTATTCTAGTAGTATTCATGTTTGAGGGTCCTGCCGCTATTGGTTTAGTCACTTCTACTTGTTGGATTTCTTAATGAATCGTATCATTAGAAAGGCCTAATACAGGAGAGTTCAGAAAAAAATATTTTGGGGCTCCCCCCCCCTTGTGTTCAATTTTAGAGCATATTTTCAGTTTAAGTCTGGCCACTGTCAGTCGGCGCGGATAGACTCGCTGTGTTAAAGCACTACCGGGTAGAGTCTCGCCTGCTCTATTTGGGTCAAAAGTGGGTCTTTTTGGGTCAGGAAAAAAATAGGTGGTACTTCAGCATGTCTACTTTACTATTATCTGAGGCTCAGAAATGTTTGGGGCCCCGAAATATCCATAAATCCAAAAAAGCAAACTCAAGTTGATCAGCCACGAGACCGTGTATAGGATTTCAACAGGGTTGGGATGGTGAATTGACCCAAACTCAGGGGGGGCTTGGGGGGTCATAAAGAATTTTTCTTTCAATGGGATAGCGGAAACTTGGATATTCAACATGTCTTCTTTGCCACATATTAAGGGCAGATCCCAAAAATTGCTCTAACCCCCCCCAAAAAAGGGCTTGTCGTTGAGCAATTTTTCAAGTTATTCTAGTAGTATTCATGTTTGAGGGTCCTGCCGCTATTGGTTTAGTCACTTCTACTTGTTGGATTTCTTAATGAATCGTATCATTAGAAAGGCCTAATACAGGAGAGTTCAGAAAAAAATATTTTGGGGCTCCCCCCCCCTTGTGTTCAATTTTAGAGCATATTTTCAGTTTAAGTCTGGCCACTGTCAGTCGGCGCGGATAGACTCGCTGTGTTAAAGCACTACCGGGTAGAGTCTCGCCTGCTCTATTTGGGTCAAAAGTGGGTCTTTTTGGGTCAGGAAAAAAATAGGTGGTACTTCAGCATGTCTTCTTTACTATTATCTGAGGCTCAGAAATGTTTGGGGCCCCGAAATATCCATAAATCCAAAAAAGCAAACTCAAGTTGATCAGCCACGAGACCGTGTATAGGATTTCAACAGGGTTGGGATGGTGAATTGACCCAAACTCAGGGGGGGCTTGGGGGGTCATAAAGAATTTTTCTTTCAATGGGATAGCGGAAACTATGATATTCAACATGTCTTCTTTGCCACATATTAAGGGCAGATCCCAAAAATTGCTCCAACCCCCCCAAAAAAGGGCTTGTCGTTGAGCAATTTTTCAAGTTATTCTAGTAGTATTCATGTTTGAGGGTCCTGCCGCTATTGGTTTAGTCACTTCTACTTGTTGGATTTCTTAATGAATCGTATCATTAGAAAGGCCTAATACAGGAGAGTTCAGAAAAAAATATTTTGGGGCTCCCCCCCCCTTGTGTTCAATTTTAGAGCATATTTTCAGTTTAAGTCTGGCCACTGTCAGTCGGCGCGGATAGACTCGCTGTGTTAAAGCACTACCGGGTAGAGTCTCGCCTGCTCTATTTGGGTCAAAAGTGGGTCTTTTTGGGTCAGGAAAAAAATAGGTGGTACTTCAGCATGTCTACTTTACTATTATCTGAGGCTCAGAAATGTTTGGGGCCCCGAAATATCCATAAATCCAAAAAAGCAAACTCAAGTTGATCAGCCACGAGACCGTGTATAGGATTTCAACAGGGTTGGGATGGTGAATTGACCCAAACTCAGGGGGGGCTTGGGGGGTCATAAAGAATTTTTCTTTCAATGGGATAGCGGAAACTTGGATATTCAACATGTCTTCTTTGCCACATATTAAGGGCAGATCCCAAAAATTGCTCTAACCCGCCCCAAAAAAGGGCTTGTCGTTGAGCAATTTTTCAAGTTATTCTAGTAGTATTCATGTTTGAGGGTCCTGCCGCTATTGGTTTAGTCACTTCTACTTGTTGGATTTCTTAATGAATCGTATCATTAGAAAGGCCTAATACAGGAGAGTTCAGAAAAAAATATTTTGGGGCTCCCCCCCCCTTGTGTTCAATTTTAGAGCATATTTTCAGTTTAAGTCTGGCCACTGTCAGTCGGCGCGGATAGACTCGCTGTGTTAAAGCACTACCGGGTAGAGTCTCGCCTGCTCTATTTGGGTCAAAAGTGGGTCTTTTTGGGTCAGGAAAAAAATAGGTGGTACTTCAGCATGTCTTCTTTACTATTATCTGAGGCTCAGAAATGTTTGGGGCCCCGAAATATCCATAAATCCAAAAAAGCAAACTCAAGTTGATCAGCCACGAGACCGTGTATAGGATTTCAACAGGGTTGGGATGGTGAATTGACCCAAACTCAGGGGGGGCTTGGGGGGTCATAAAGAATTTTTCTTTCAATGGGATAGCGGAAACTTGGATATTCAACATGTCTTCTTTGCCACATATTAAGGGCAGATCCCAAAAATTGCTCCAACCCCCCCAAAAAAGGGCTTGTCGTTGAGCAATTTTTCAAGTTATTCTAGTAGTATTCATGTTTGAGGGTCCTGCCGCTATTGGTTTAGTCACTTCTACTTGTTGGATTTCTTAATGAATCGTATCATTAGAAAGGCCTAATACAGGAGAGTTCAGAAAAAAATATTTTGGGGCTCCCCCCCCCTTGTGTTCAATTTTAGAGCATATTTTCAGTTTAAGTCTGGCCACTGTCAGTCGGCGCGGATAGACTCGCTGTGTTAAAGCACTACCGGGTAGAGTCTCGCCTGCTCTATTTGGGTCAAAAGTGGGTCTTTTTGGGTCAGGAAAAAAATAGGTGGTACTTCAGCATGTCTACTTTACTATTATCTGAGGCTCAGAAATGTTTGGGGCCCCGAAATATCCATAAATCCAAAAAAGCAAACTCAAGTTGATCAGCCACGAGACCGTGTATAGGATTTCAACAGGGTTGGGATGGTGAATTGACCCAAACTCAGGGGGGGCTTGGGGGGTCATAAAGAATTTTTCTTTCAATGGGATAGCGGAAACTTGGATATTCAACATGTCTTTTTTGCCACATATTAAGGGCAGATCCCAAAAATTGCTCTAACCCCCCCCAAAAAAGGGCTTGTCGTTGAGCAATTTTTCAAGTTATTCTAGTAGTATTCATGTTTGAGGGTCCTGCCGCTATTGGTTTAGTCACTTCTACTTGTTGGATTTCTTAATGAATCGTATCATTAGAAAGGCCTAATACAGGAGAGTTCAGAAAAAAATATTTTGGGGCTCCCCCCCCCTTGTGTTCAATTTTAGAGCATATTTTCAGTTTAAGTCTGGCCACTGTCAGTCGGCGCGGATAGACTCGCTGTGTTAAAGCACTACCGGGTAGAGTCTCGCCTGCTCTATTTGGGTCAAAAGTGGGTCTTTTTGGGTCAGGAAAAAAATAGGTGGTACTTCAGCATGTCTACTTTACTATTATCTGAGGCTCAGAAATGTTTGGGGCCCCGAAATATCCATAAATCCAAAAAAGCAAACTCAAGTTGATCAGCCACGAGACCGTGTATAGGATTTCAACAGGGTTGGGATGGTGAATTGACCCAAACTCAGGGGGGGCTTGGGGGGTCATAAAGAAGTTTTCTTTCAATGGGATAGCGGAAACTTGGATATTCAACATGTCTTCTTTGCCACATATTAAGGGCAGATCCCAAAAATTGCTCTAACCCGCCCCAAAAAAGGGCTTGTCGTTGAGCAATTTTTCAAGTTATTCTAGTAGTATTCATGTTTGAGGGTCCTGCCGCTATTGGTTTAGTCACTTCTACTTGTTGGATTTCTTAATGAATCGTATCATTAGAAAGGCCTAATACAGGAGAGTTCAGAAAAAAATATTTTGGGGCTCCCCCCCCCTTGTGTTCAATTTTAGAGCATATTTTCAGTTTAAGTCTGGCCACTGTCAGTCGGCGCGGATAGACTCGCTGTGTTAAAGCACTACCGGGTAGAGTCTCGCCTGCTCTATTTGGGTCAAAAGTGGGTCTTTTTGGGTCAGGAAAAAAATAGGTGGTACTTCAGCATGTCTTCTTTACTATTATCTGAGGCTCAGAAATGTTTGGGGCCCCGAAATATCCATAAATCCAAAAAAGCAAACTCAAGTTGATCAGCCACGAGACCGTGTATAGGATTTCAACAGGGTTGGGATGGTGAATTGACCCAAACTCAGGGGGGGCTTGGGGGGTCATAAAGAATTTTTCTTTCAATGGGATAGCGGAAACTTGGATATTCAACATGTCTTCTTTGCCACATATTAAGGGCAGATCCCAAAAATTGCTCCAACCCCCCCAAAAAAGGGCTTGTCGTTGAGCAATTTTTCAAGTTATTCTAGTAGTATTCATGTTTGAGGGTCCTGCCGCTATTGGTTTAGTCACTTCTACTTGTTGGATTTCTTAATGAATCGTATCATTAGAAAGGCCTAATACAGGAGAGTTCAGAAAAAAATATTTTGGGGCTCCCCCCCCCTTGTGTTCAATTTTAGAGCATATTTTCAGTTTAAGTCTGGCCACTGTCAGTCGGCGCGGATAGACTCGCTGTGTTAAAGCACTACCGGGTAGAGTCTCGCCTGCTCTATTTGGGTCAAAAGTGGGTCTTTTTGGGTCAGGAAAAAAATAGGTGGTACTTCAGCATGTCTACTTTACTATTATCTGAGGCTCAGAAATGTTTGGGGCCCCGAAATATCCATAAATCCAAAAAAGCAAACTCAAGTTGATCAGCCACGAGACCGTGTATAGGATTTCAACAGGGTTGGGATGGTGAATTGACCCAAACTCAGGGGGGGCTTGGGGGGTCATAAAGAAGTTTTCTTTCAATGGGATAGCGGAAACTTGGATATTCAACATGTCTTCTTTGCCACATATTAAGGGCAGATCCCAAAAATTGCTCTAACCCGCCCCAAAAAAGGGCTTGTCGTTGAGCAATTTTTCAAGTTATTCTAGTAGTATTCATGTTTGAGGGTCCTGCCGCTATTGGTTTAGTCACTTCTACTTGTTGGATTTCTTAATGAATCGTATCATTAGAAAGGCCTAATACAGGAGAGTTCAGAAAAAAATATTTTGGGGCTCCCCCCCCCTTGTGTTCAATTTTAGAGCATATTTTCAGTTTAAGTCTGGCCACTGTCAGTCGGCGCGGATAGACTCGCTGTGTTAAAGCACTACCGGGTAGAGTCTCGCCTGCTCTATTTGGGTCAAAAGTGGGTCTTTTTGGGTCAGGAAAAAAATAGGTGGTACTTCAGCATGTCTTCTTTACTATTATCTGAGGCTCAGAAATGTTTGGGGCCCCGAAATATCCATAAATCCAAAAAAGCAAACTCAAGTTGATCAGCCACGAGACCGTGTATAGGATTTCAACAGGGTTGGGATGGTGAATTGACCCAAACTCAGGGGGGGCTTGGGGGGTCATAAAGAATTTTTCTTTCAATGGGATAGCGGAAACTTGGATATTCAACATGTCTTCTTTGCCACATATTAAGGGCAGATCCCAAAAATTGCTCCAACCCCCCCAAAAAAGGGCTTGTCGTTGAGCAATTTTTCAAGTTATTCTAGTAGTATTCATGTTTGAGGGTCCTGCCGCTATTGGTTTAGTCACTTCTACTTGTTGGATTTCTTAATGAATCGTATCATTAGAAAGGCCTAATACAGGAGAGTTCAGAAAAAAATATTTTGGGGCTCCCCCCCCCTTGTGTTCAATTTTAGAGCATATTTTCAGTTTAAGTCTGGCCACTGTCAGTCGGCGCGGATAGACTCGCTGTGTTAAAGCACTACCGGGTAGAGTCTCGCCTGCTCTATTTGGGTCAAAAGTGGGTCTTTTTGGGTCAGGAAAAAAATAGGTGGTACTTCAGCATGTCTACTTTACTATTATCTGAGGCTCAGAAATGTTTGGGGCCCCGAAATATCCATAAATCCAAAAAAGCAAACTCAAGTTGATCAGCCACGAGACCGTGTATAGGATTTCAACAGGGTTGGGATGGTGAATTGACCCAAACTCAGGGGGGGCTTGGGGGGTCATAAAGAATTTTTCTTTCAATGGGATAGCGGAAACTTGGATATTCAACATGTCTTCTTTGCCACATATTAAGGGCAGATCCCAAAAATTGCTCTAACCCGCCCCAAAAAAGGGCTTGTCGTTGAGCAATTTTTCAAGTTATTCTAGTAGTATTCATGTTTGAGGGTCCTGCCGCTATTGGTTTAGTCACTTCTACTTGTTGGATTTCTTAATGAATCGTATCATTAGAAAGGCCTAATACAGGAGAGTTCAGAAAAAAATATTTTGGGGCTCCCCCCCCCTTGTGTTCAATTTTAGAGCATATTTTCAGTTTAAGTCTGGCCACTGTCAGTCGGCGCGGATAGACTCGCTGTGTTAAAGCACTACCGGGTAGAGTCTCGCCTGCTCTATTTGGGTCAAAAGTGGGTCTTTTTGGGTCAGGAAAAAAATAGGTGGTACTTCAGCATGTCTTCTTTACTATTATCTGAGGCTCAGAAATGTTTGGGGCCCCGAAATATCCATAAATCCAAAAAAGCAAACTCAAGTTGATCAGCCACGAGACCGTGTATAGGATTTCAACAGGGTTGGGATGGTGAATTGACCCAAACTCAGGGGGGGCTTGGGGGGTCATAAAGAATTTTTCTTTCAATGGGATAGCGGAAACTTGGATATTCAACATGTCTTCTTTGCCACATATTAAGGGCAGATCCCAAAAATTGCTCTAACCCCCCCCAAAAAAGGGCTTGTCGTTGAGCAATTTTTCAAGTTATTCTAGTAGTATTCATGTTTGAGGGTCCTGCCGCTATTGGTTTAGTCACTTCTACTTGTTGGATTTCTTAATGAATCTTATCATTAGAAAGGCCTAATACAGGAGAGTTCAGAAAAAAATATTTTGGGGCTCCCCCCCCCCTTGTGTTCAATTTTAGAGCATATTTTCAGTTTAAGTCTGGCCACTGTCAGTCGGCGCGGATAGACTCGCTGTGTTAAAGCACTACCGGGTAGAGTCTTGCCTGCTCTATTTGGGTCAAAAATGGGTCTTTTTGGGTCAGGAAAAAAATAGGTGGTACTTCAGCATGTCTTCTTTACTATTATCTGAGGCTCAGAAATGTTTGGGGCCCCGAAATATCCATAAATCCAAAAAAGCAAACTCAAGTTGATCAGCCACGAGACCGTGTATAGGATTTCAACAGGGTTGGCATGGTGAATTGACCCAAACTCAGGGGGGGCTTGGGGGGTCATAAAGAATTTTTCTTTCAATGGGATAGCGGAAACTTGGATATTCAACATGTCTTCTTTGCCACATATTAAGGGCAGATCCCAAAAATTGCTCCAACCCCCCCAAAAAAGGGCTTGTCGTTGAGCAATTTTTCAAGTTATTCTAGTAGTATTCATGTTTGAGGGTCCTGCCGCTATTGGTTTAGTCACTTCTACTTGTTGGATTTCTTAATGAATCGTAACATTAGAAAGGCCTAATACAGGAGAGTTCAGAAAAAAATATTTTGGCCCCCCCCCCCCTTGTACAATATTTTAGAGCAGTTTTCATGTTTACATCGCTATGTTAAAGCACTACCGGGTAGCGTCTCACGTGACAAAGTCAACCCTGAAACCTGACACGGGGGGGGGGGGGGGGTCAATTTTTTTTCTTCAAGGGGGTGCCCTGCCCCAAATACCTCTAGCTATGGAACTAAACATGATAGAGAGACAAATTTTACATTTCTGAAATCCTCTCGCCAAGACGCTTCGTTTGGCGCTACCCCGAAGACTCTAAGTCGAAGCGTTCTACTCGCCAAAATTCCCAAACAAAGTCAAATTTCACAAAAAGTAGGGGGGGTGGAAGGCTGACACACTAGGGCATAATAAACATGACATTTCTGCATCTAACGAGCCTAATAAGGTGAATATTGGTTGAGATTTACCTTCGATATGAGCCATTTTCAAGAATTTGATTCAAGTTGAGAAATGACAGTCTGGTCTGAGTCGGTTTCAAGTCACCCCCAACCACATAAGGCTAAAGGGATATAGGGCTGGGGGGTATCACGAAACTGCTTGTTGGCTGCTCAGCTTGCGATCAGCTGATCGTTGACCCACATTGGTTTAGTCACTTCTACATGTTGGATTTCTTAATGAATCGTATCATTAGAAAGGCCTAATACTGGGGAATTCAGAAAAAAATATTTTGGGGCTACCCCCCCCCCTTGTGTACAATTTTAGAGCATATTTTTAGTTTGGATCGGGCCACTGTCACTGTGCTGAAGATCTATCATTTGATCATTCTCCCTGTCGGGCAGCCTTGTACTAGTCACGTGACTACCTGCCGGAATCCACACTCAATGCTAACCTATAACTCAGTAAATCGCTGCAAATATCATTTTAGGATCATTTTTCTCCGGGAAAATGATAAAATATGTTACAAATATCCCACCCGGATATTTATAGACCAGATATTCCATTGGATTGCTGGTATTTACTTAGATATGATACAATTTCTACCATTATTTACCCTGCCGAAAGCGGCCGCCAACTCTATATAGCTTAAGTACTAGAAATCTTGCTAAATCTCAGATTTCTCAAAATGTTCAAAAGCTAGGGATCTATGGCTGACATATATGCATGGTCATATCGTCCTTGCCACTCGGTTAAAATATCTAAGGTATCTAGGGGGTATAAGGCCCTAAATCGGGGCCCCAAAGGTTGAATACACAGGCACAGGCTACCAGTTACTATGCTTCAGTATGGGAAAAAACAGCAGCTAGCTGCACTATTTGCAGCAAGATCCGGGCCACTCGCGCTCGAGTGGCGCCCCCTACGTCCGGTCGGCCATTTCTGACAGTAAGAATTGGCTCTGTTTTAAGTTTAAAGGCCGGTCTTCGTCATTTTGCGGAATAACCCGGCTACTTAGCTGGCCGCAATTTCACCCCCAAAATGGAGGGAGCCTAATCTATCCATATCAACAAAAATTGCGGACTTACCTTGTATATTTGAGCTGTAATCCATGAAATTAGCCAATTTGGTACCGAATCATCGTCCCTCGGCGTCCCCCGCCCGCCATTTTGAATCTCGCGAGATCCCGAGAATCCGTGAGATAGCCATATTTTGTTTACATTGTCGTCGTGTGGAACGATATTAAAGGCTGAATTATGGCATAATACGATTAAATATGGAAGATATCGCCCTGCTGAACGGTAAGCCATCATTATAAATGTATTATGGATATATTTTCATGCCAAAATAAAAATAAAACACATGATCGATCGTTGTTGTCAAAAAATGGACAAATTTCAAGAGTCCGACGAGTCAAGTTTCGGCGACTTAACTTTGCCGAAAATCAATCAATCCTCCTTAATTTGACCATGTAAGTAGTAAATTATTGCGGATTAACAAAGAATAATATGTTTTCTTCAAGTTGTCACCTTTTTAGGCATTAGAAACAATTATAAGTGGTGGAAAATGGACTTCAAGCGAGACGAGTCAGTGAACTCGCTGACTCGCCTGTAAAAAAGTCAACTTCGAGGAAGGTTATTATTGTAATCTGTTAAATAATGTATCGGAACGGGACTATGCTTAAGTACTGTTTATTACTCAATCGATATGCAGCCAATCAGAGGCCTCCATTTGGTCACGTGACCGGAAGTGACCTACTTAGGGGATTAGTGGTGACGTCACGTGACCTAGTTAGCCAATCAGAGGCCGCCATTTGGTCACGTGACCGGAAGTGACGTCATATGACCTACTTATAGACCGGAAGTGACGTCATATGACCTACTTAGGGGACTGGAAGTGACGTCATATGACCTAATTTAGGATCACGTGACCGGAAGTGACCTGATGAGTCACGTGACCGGAAGTGACGTCACATGACCTAATGGACAACCGGAAGTGAGTGACCTCATTGAGGATCACGTGACCGGAAGTGACCTGATTGATCACATGACCGGAAGAAGTGACGTCACGCGACTTAATGAAGAGATGAGCGTCTTTAAGGGGTCACGCGCTTTAAAATGTGATATATATTTTTTTTGGAGGAGGAGGAGGCGAGTCTCTTATTTTTTTGGTAAACCAATAAAAAACACAACAATATAAGTTTGTTTTTTCATTTTATTTTTTATGAGCGACTGGAAGTGACTTATTAAACTAGGTAGAAGCGTTCTTCAGAGTGTATAAGGGGGGAGGGGAGGGGAGGGGGGGAGGGGGGAGGGGGGCCCTTTAAGATGCATGGGGAGGGGGGCACTTTTAGGATGCATGGGGTGGGTGGAGGGGAGGGGAGGGGAGGGGAGAGGGGAGGGGGGCACTCTAGGGGGGTGGGGGGCACTCTTAGGGGAGTTTGTCTCTTTTAAGAAAAAAAGAAAGAAAAGAATTTAATCAAGAGACACACTTCTTCCTCTCGAGAGGAAGAAGTGTGTCTCTTAATTTTTTTGTTTAGGAAGTGATGGTCTTTAGGATCACGTGACCGGAAGTGACCTGATGAGTCACGTGACTAGAAGTGACGACGTCACATGAGTGACACTTTAAGAGGACACGCGACTTACTAATAAAAGAAGACGTATGAAAATAAAAACACAACAATAATTTTATTTTATTTTTTTATTTATTTTTTTCCAATCTTGATAAACACTCTATTTTTGAAAAGATGCGCTCAATCAATCAATTACACACTTTTTTTTTTTTTTCATATCTCTAAAGGACTCGTTGTCACACCGTCAGAATGCACGCGACGCTTATAATACAAGTAGCGCACGCCATCTTTCTCTATGGTGTAAGTGACCATTTTGTTTCGTACCACTTTGAAATTTCTATTTACAGCAAGGAGAGTTTTTCGTTGGCGAAGAACATCCAAGAAGTCGTCTGGTTCTTTAGGGTTTTGTTTCTTCTGTACACCTTTTGCACTCCATTTTTTGGATTTTCTTTCACCGGTGCCGCTGACTCGATCGTAGCAAATGTAAGTCTTAGGGTTGAGACTTAGGATCCCGTCACCTTCCCACTCCGCTTTCATAAGCCCCGAAGTTCTCAGATCGTGAAGGTACCGTCTCTCACAACATCCGCCGGGCGGCGGACGCCATTCTCGCACTCTTTCCGTTTTTGTCTTCGCGTACTGGTATACCATGAACCCTATTTGAATAGGGAGGTTGTTCTCGACTGTTTTCGGTTGTAGTTCGACTTCAAACAGATCAGAACTCAACTCGGACGCCTTTTTGAAGCGCCACAAATTGGCCAATGGTTCGAACTTCCGACTGTCAGTGTATCTCACCGCCGTGTGTTTCTCTTTGTTGCAGATTGTTTTACCGTACGTGGCGTTTCCCATTAACTTGTAACAGTCTGACAGAATTTTCTCGTTCTCGTTCACGTCGCCACGTCTTCGCGCCGCTGTTACTTCGTCCGCGAAACCGGCAGAGGAGCGTTTAGGTAGGTATTCTACGACCAGCTGTACTTTGATGACTATCAAACCGTGCTCTAAATACCACTTGAGAAGGGGCCTTCCCAAGAGAATATTTTTTCCGTGGTAACTCCCTATCAGACATCTCTGAGGCGTGTTCAACAGCTTTTCTTCCTGCGCAAAGTCTGACATGTGAGGTCCTATGTCTGATTTTGAAACGGACACGTTCTTGAAAACGGGGGTCATTTCTTCGAAGTAGTCTCGTAGGTGAGGCGGCGTAGTGATGTCCACTTGAACTAAACCGAACATTTTCCCGTCTTTGACAGCGGAAAGGATGTCGCTCCCCGCTCATAGCGTTTTGAGACACTTTCAAAGCGTCAACCTTCCAGTGTTGTTGGGAGGCCTTAACCCGCTCATCTCGACGCTTCATCTCTCTCCATTCGCACTCCCACACGACGACAAGCTTGTGACCTAGCGCTTTCAAGTAAGCGCTTACTCTAGCCGTTCTGTCGCGTCTCTCTTCCCTCAGTGAAGCGCACTGATATCAGTGCGACGGTATGCACTCGTGAGCGTGGAACAAACACCCATGAAACTGGAAAACCGTATTAGAGGCCGCGTGAAACCCGTCGACGCGAATTCTTCGACAGCCTAGAACCATCTCGCCGCCGTTAAAAGCGTGGCGATGTTTCACGTCGCGGTCGTGCTCTACGAAGCGTAACCACTCCAAAGCGCTGTGAGAGTTTATTTGCCTAATTTCGGGCTTGAACTCGGTCTCAGGTCGTCTCACCACGTAGAAGCCCGTGCAGTGCGCTTCGCTCATGCAGCGCAAGTACAGAGAGTTAGCGTCTAGGCCTAGGATGTGCTGGCACGTTCTCGCTTCTTCGCCGTACTTGTGCTCCCTTATCCGCGTGGTGCCCTTCTCGTGAAATCTATGGAAGATGATGGAAGGACCGCCGACTAGATTTTCTTTGATCAGAGCGTGGAGGCCGGCGTCGAACTGGGGGAACGTTGTGAACGCTTCTTCTAGGTTTTGGAAGAGGAACCGTAAAGTCAAACCGGCGAGAGAAATCCCGTCTTTCAACATGTCAATGCCGCGATCTTGAAAAAATTTAGCGTGATTTTTCAGAGCTTCTATGAAAGGTTTGACGTCTTTGTTGTTGTAGTGGATCAAGTAATCTCCCATAGTTTGCATCTTCTCGTCGGACCAAACTTTCTGACATGCCGCGTAGTCGGATTCAGACATTTTGACGCCCGTCAGTTCGCTGTCAAAAGCCGATCTCGGTGGCAGTGTTCTGTTTCCCAGTTTCCTGGTAGACGTCATCCATTCTTAAGGAAAGTGACCTTTCTCTACGTTTCTGGTGAAAGCTCGCAAATAGTTTGCGTAGTTGTAACCGGGTGCCAAATAGTTGACTACGTCCAAGAAAAGCGTGTGCTGTGTGTAAACCGCCAAGTATTGATTGCTTCTCTTTATGACGCTGAATTCTTGGTTTCTTCGGTCTCCGGAGGCAAAGAACGAGTGAAGGCGTATTTTGATCAGGTTCAAGTTGTAACGCCCCGAGTTGAAGCCCACAACTGGAGCTTGACGGATGTATCTCAGAAGCCGCTTCTTCAGTTGAACTAACGGGTGTCTGGTCTGAGCCGCAGCGAAGCCGCCTGGAGAAGGGGTGAATGTCGCCTCCTCCAGCAGGAGAGCTTCACCTCTCGCCGCATCTAACTTCGCTAACGTCGGTCGGTAAAGTTCTAGCATAGCTTCCCCGATGACTTTGGCGTTCTCGTTTATGTGATTTAAAACTCGGTCCAACAAGGGGTCGGAATCTGCGTCGGATTCTCTGACGAAGCGGACTGGCCCCTCCCACCCCCGAAAGTCGGATGCGATGCTAGCCGACAAAGGGACTTGATCCCACAGCAGGGACACTTGTTCGGTCGACGGTTCTCTGCACGGTCTGAAGAAAGCCTCGAAATCGAAGGTGATCTTGTAAGGGTAGATTCCGGAATGTCCGTTGGGAGGAAAAATGGAGAAGTCTGCTAGCGCTTCGAAAATTGTTCTCGAATTTTGGTAGATGCCACCTACGTAGCGCAACTTGACTTGTCGGCAAGAGGAAAGCTGGTTCCTGTGTCTCTTCAGCAAGAACTCGGTGGTGAACGCCGCCTTACACTTGCAACATTCGTATATGCCCGCGTACGCGTTGAAGTCCGTGACCAGAGAGACGTGCAGACCGCCTTTTGCCGTCAGGTGTAGGTTGACTTAACCTCGGGCGGCCAGAGTTCTGGAAGGCGTCTGATCAGAGTAACGCGTCTTCTCAACTTCCGCCCCGGCACCTGACGCGACGCGGTGTAAACCGCTATTTGTATGTCAAACAAGTTCTCTAACGCGGGTTCATCCACGTGCGCAAGTACGAAGGTCCTGACAAAAAACCCACACAGCAGGGGGTGACGCTGTCCGCCAGAGCGCTCAAAGAGTTGGATGACAAAACAGAGATTATTCTCAAATTTCTCGGTATAGATTTGGAATGAGAGACGCTCAACGCTCACGCGCGCACACACAGAGTGTTTGACGTACGCTGTATGAGACAGACAGACGGATACACAGACAGACAGATAGATAGATAGATAGATTGACGTTTTCAGCTGGATCCCTTTCCCCCCCCCCCCCCTTTTGAGAGATCGCTGACTAAGGCTGTGCATGAAAAAATCCGATTTTCACCTGACCTCTGACGTTTGTTACAATGAATGTCAGAGGGAGAGAGAGTCGTCCTCAGGTAGGGGGTAGGAGGTAAGGCTATGGATAAGGAAAAAACACCATTTTCAGCTGGCCTCCACCGATAGTGATGACATACTCCTCGTCATCTAAGCTCTTAAGAAGCTCTTAAGGAGCGGAGCGGCTGAAAAGCGTCATGCGGACAGGTCCCTAGACAGCTGGGGTGCTGTTGGAAATAGGATTAAACTCCCTCTGTATAAAAGCTCTGATTTCTGTTGGAAAAAAAACCATATCGCCTCTGACCACAGTAACGTCTACTACCACCACCACCGCCACCACGGCCGCCGCCGCCGCCGCCAAGACGAGACGAGATGGCTCAAGCTATTCCACTTTCAATCTCGCCTTCAACCCCTTGTCCACCTGAAAAATTAATGCGGCTTCACGACGTGAGACGCGCGGTGCAGGCCGATGGGGAGAATAGACAGGTAGGACAGCAGCGCTTAGCATATAGCGACGCCTTGCTTCGTCAACTAGGTAAAGAGTTGAGCGGATCTTGGAGAGTGTTGGGCAGTAGCTTAAAAGTTACCGCCGCCCGTATGCATGCTCTAGTAGAGCGCAGTGTCAAGACACCGGAGGAGCTGTGTACGGCGATCTTCCGAGTCTGGTGGGGTGAAACCCAGCATCGTCATAGATGGGGAGAGCTCGGCCGCGTCTTCACCCGCATTAGACAAGTGGAACTGTTGGCTCAGTGGATGACCCTTCTCCACAGGCAGGGGTTGGATTTCAAGAACCCCGACTCGCACGCGATGCGATAAGCACTTGGGCGCCCTCGGCAGACGCCTAGGTAGCAGGTGGAAAGAGGTGAGGGGTCATTTAAAAATGTCGCCTGAGAGGTTAGATAAGATCGCTGAAGAATGCGAATGCGGAGGAAGTCCCGCTGAGTGGGCCTTCCAAGTGTTGAAAATGTGGCAAACTGAAGCTGACGGTGCCGGCAGTACACCTTTTGAACTCCTTCGAGTGTTGACTGAGGACATGGGAAAGTTTGACCTCCGCATCACGATATTACTTGACTTTATCAAGCAAGAAACAACGAGAACAACGGACATGTGAATTGTTGTGTTTTATTTTCATACGTCTTCTTTATTAGTAAGTAAAAAAAATAATATTATAACAATTAAGTCGCGTGTCCTCTTAAAGTGTCACTTCTTCCGGTCGCTGCTGATCTCCTCATTAGGGCATGTGACGTCGTCACTTCTAGTCACGTGACTCATCAGGTCACTTCCGGTCACGTGATCCAGAAGACCATCACTTCCTAAACAAAAAAATTAAGAGACACACTTCTTCCTCTCGAGAGGAAGAAGTGTGTCTCTTAGAGATTAAAGATTAAAGATTAAATTATTTTCTTTCTTTTTTTCTTAAAAGAGACAAACTCCCCTTAGAGTGCCCCCCACCCCCCTAGAGTGCCCTCCTCCCCCGTCCCCTCCCCTCCCCTCCCCCCCCCCCCCACCCACCCCATGCATCCTAAAAGTGCCCCCCTCCAGATGCATCTTAAAGGGCCCCCCTCCCCCCCTCCCCTCCCCTCCCCTCGTATACACTCTAAAGAACACTTCTACCTAGTTCAATAAGTCACTTCCAGTCGCTCATAAAAAATAAAATGAAAAAACAAACTTATATTGTTGTGTTTTTTATTGGTTTACCAAAAAAATAAGAGACTCGCCTCCTCCTCCTCCTCCAAAAAAAATAAATATCACATTTTAAAGCGCGTGACCCCTTAAAGACGCTCATCTCTTCATTAAGTCGCGTGACGTCACTTCTTCCGGTCACGTTATCAATCAGGTCACTTCCGGTCACGTGATCCTCAATGAGGTCACTCACTTCCGGTTGTCCATTAGGTCATGTGACGTCACTTCCGGTCACGTGACTCATCAGGTCACTTCCGGTCACGTGATCCTAAATTAGGTCATATGACATCACTTCCAGTCCCCTAAGTAGGTCATATGACGTCACTTCCGGTCTATAAGTAGGTCATATGACGTCACTTCCGGTCACGTGACCAAATGGCGGCCTCTGATTGGCTAACTAGGTCACGTGACGTCACCACTAATCCCCTAAGTAGGTCACTTCCGGTCACGTGACCAAATGGAGGCCTCTGATTGGCTGCATATCGATTGAGTAATAAACAGTACTTAAGCATAGTCCCGTTCCGATACATTATATACTACTACCATAGTAGACAGGCCCAGACAAACCACGGCCATTGATATCTCAGAAATGGTTTACTGAGGAGGGATCCCATGCCAGACCACCAGCAAGAAAGCCCGAGCCCGCGCATATGGGCAGCGGCTACCAAACAGCTTACGTGACTGATCACAGCCGAAAGGCACGAGACCCCTCAAGTTATGTCGCATTTTAGGATCCGGTATGCCTATTGGTATTATGGATGGCTCCCTTTGAAGTTATTCTTCTCTTCATGCCCCCATCATGAAGGTCCCCACTAAAACAGGGGGAACTTACTGCTGTGACTATATGCCTCACCTTTACTGCCACTCCCCACCTTAGACTTCCACAGCAAAAGCAATCTCCTTATAAGCGTTTTGCCTTAAAGCCATAGGAATGAGATGTCAGTCCGCAGCTAGGAAACAGGTGAACTCTGATAGTTTCAAGGCTGTCTCAAGGCTGTTTAACTCTTAGTGGTGGACTCAATTGTTTAGCTGACATAGATTCATACATTAGGGAGCCGGGTCTAAAAATTACTGTGAACATACTGAGACTATTGCGGTTTTCGTCACCACCTAGAATGTCAAGACAAAATGCTCTCCCATCTCTCTCAGCCAGACAGACACCTTTGGGTATCCAGGAGACACTTGCTGTGTGGCATGGACGGGGGAGGGGGGTGATATAAGACGTCCCCCGGGGGGGTACAGCTGCTCAAAGCTGCTCTTCAATAACCAAGCACCTCCTGCCTAGTGTCACATCTTCACACCAGGTGGCTGCAGGTACCTAGTGTCACAATCACCCGAGGGGGGAGTGAGAGTCCCTTAATGAGGCAGATATCCAGACAATAAATTGTGATACATCACTGAGACTTTCTGTATACTTGCTGTGTTGGTAGACTAGAACAGACACATGAGCACAGCTCTGCCTTAGGTGGTTGTAAAACAAGACTTCTACTGTGGGACAATTACTTGTCCTACACAGAAGTTCCCACCGGGCCCACCAGGGGTGCTGCAGAGCATGTCCGGAGGTTGTTTGCAGACAGAAACACAAGACAGGGAGACCCCCTAGTGGCAGCATGGGGAATTAGCCTGGGAGGCATCTCAGTTAAGTGGCTCAGAGTGGATATAATTTAAATATGTGTTTCTTTGATAATTACCAACTGTCATGTGTATAACTTTCTCCGTAAGTAGATTACTGTAGTGTTGCAATTTTGTCACTACATCACGCTTACGTTCTTGGTAGTCTTTTATGTAAAATACTATAATAACAAATACTACCCCTCATCACACATAAACAACATGATACACGAGATCTTTTCTCTCAATTTGAGTGGTTGCACGTTCATGAGCTCCAAATACATCTAGAATTATGACCTTTCTTGTGATGAAAGGTCTGATCAGATAATCTGACTTAACAATATTGCTTATCTTCCTGGACACTACATGGCAGTACATAGCACTACATGGCACTACATTGCATAACTTGATGTATTTGGTATATCTTTCCTTCATGTGTGATGAACACCTCATCTTATTCCTGACACCTCCATAGCTTGGCCCACTGTGTATTGTTAGATACTGTTTATATCCTGTCTGCCACCACCTCCACCACCAGAACTGTGCTGTCTGCTGTCAGTGACAAGAAGTAAGTCTGTGTAGTGTTAGATCCTGTCTGCCGCCACCTCCACCACCAGCACTGTGCTGTCTGCTGTCAGTGACAAGAAGTAAGTGTGTGTAGTGTTAGATCCTGTCTGCCACCACCTCCACCACCAGCACTGTGCTGTCTGCTGTCAGTGACAAGAAGTAAGTCTATGTCGTGTTAGATCCTGTCTGCCACCCCCTCCCCCACCAGAACTCTGCTGTGTGTTGTCAGTGACAAGAAGTTATCTTCTTCTTGTGATGTATTGAGGCTAACGTGCCCAAATTTGACCAGTTGATAGAGGAGATCTTTCCCTTTGATTCAATTTGTTGCTTGTTCATGAGCTCCCATCAGATCTAACGGTATGACCATTCTTGTGATGGAAGGTCTGATCAGATATTTCCTTGATTATGAAATAAACGAGCAGTGTTGGCTGTGTAGAGATTGTGGGATATTTTTGTCAGTCTCCCAACTGGTTATGGCAAAAGCTGTTACTGGGCTTTGCCTGGTATTGCAGTGAGGGCTGGTTCATCTGAAACAAGTGAAATAAGAATGTTTCTGGTGCTTCCTGACTTAACAACTTGATGTTTTGACTATTCTTGTGATGAAAGGTCTGATCAGATATTTCCTGAAGAATGAACTAAACATTAGCTGTGTAGCTGTGTAGAGGTTGTGGGATGTTTTTGTCGGTCTCCCAACTGGTTATGGCTTAGGGTGTTTTTGTTACTGGGCTTTGCATGGTACTGCTTTCTAGCAGTGAGGGCTGGTTCATCATCATTTATTGGAAGCTAGTTCTTCCTGATTTAACAACTTTGCTAACTTTCCCAAATTTGGCCAGTTGATCGCGAAGATCCTTCCCTTAGATTGAAGTGGTTGCATGGCTGCATAACTTGATGTATTAGGTATATCTCCTCCATCTTGAAGAGATCTAGATGAGGAGAGTGGAGAATTAGGTGAAACAAGGATATATCTGGTTCTTCCTGATGTAACAACTTGATGTATTGAGGCTAACTTTCTCATACACTAGTCCTGTTTTTTATGATCAAGTTATGGGAAGTATGTCATGCTTTATAGCCAAAAACAGTTGTTTAGAAAAATACCTTATTTCATGGTGAATACTGTCTATCAATGGTAAAGTAATTAGGGGGGCCCGAGTAGAATGTGCAATAAACCTTGAGCATACTGAACACTCTGGCCATATTGCATGTTCCTGGTGGTCTTCATGAGGTTGCTAAGGGATTGCTATGGGGTTGCTATGGTGTTCATATTGGGTCCCTATCAGTTTGCGATAGGGTCGCCATGGAGTTGCTACACTACCAAGAGTCACTTGACCTGTGCAAAACTCAAAATATTGATCCCAGGGAAGTAAACAAACATAGACTGCATATCTGCATAGTATACCTCTGCATGGCTTTGATATCTGTTTTAGATTGAAACAGAATATTGAAATGACATAGCGTCACTTAAAAATGTCCTGACTAGTGGTTATCACACTCCCCAAGTCCTTTTTGAGTGAATCTGTATTGGTTTCAAATGATTTATAAACACTGCTATAACAACCCTGATGTGTAACTATCTGCCCAATAGTTAACTATAGATGTTGCTGCACCGCACATCTAAGTAAACTTATATTATGAGAAGTAAAAACTGTAATCAGTTTGAAAAAGATTTGGTTCACTTGATTTCACAATTTGACTGAAGTAAACGCTTATATGAATTGGCACTTTGATTGCTCTAGATCCCTTTTACTGTCACAACCCATTACAATGTTGCCTTTTACCTGCTGGATATCAAGGACTTTTCAGACTATGTGAGCTGTGTACTTTTTAGATTTATTTGCTAAGATGAGCTTTGCCAATGGCTTGCTTAGCAAGAGCACAAGATATTCATTAGAATGTCATCTGACGTTAAGTTACCTGAGATACTCCTCAAAATTACAAAACAAATATCTATAATTAGTCAGAGCCCATTAGTGCACTCAGCAGTGTTAATTGATAAACTGACATTTGATTAGGAGAGCAATGAGAATTTTAGTCCCAGGCATTACTCCTTCTGGATTCACATGGCCCTGAGGTCTAAGTAGGCTTTGGATCAACTAAGTCAGAACCTTATGAGCTGAGGCACTAACCAATGAGCAGTCACTAAAAATCCTCACAGCAAATCAACCACACATAGTTCTGCTGTCCAGAGGCCCCACAGTGCTGAAAGTGAGAGAGTGTAGCAGAAGTATGGAACAACATTATGACTTTAATGCAGTTCATGAGGTCACCCTTTGCTGGTTAGTAACAGAAGAACTCCCTGTTATCAAGCTACTGTAGGGGCATGATATTACATATTAATCTCATACACTGTATTTCCGGGTAACGTCTGTTTACTCGGCTTCTCCACCTGGAGCTAGTGCACACAGTTCCCGGGAGAGGGCGCAGGTCCTCTTCAGGTAACCGTGTGCCGCTCTCAGGTGGGCGGCCGACCCACCCACCTGGCCACGTGATCTAAGAGCCGGTGTTATATAAGACCCATGTGTTTACCTGGAACGGCAGTCAGTGCAGGCCCGACTGACGAGAGACTTCACATGTCCAACCGTGCGGACAGAGTTGTATGCTAAGAGTTGTATACTGACCGTTTCCTCTATTTATAGAGAAACCTGATCTACCTGTGTGTATTAATTCTACACTGATCGTTCCCTAGTAAAGGAACTAGGGTTGTTATTCTTGTGAATAAAGACAGATATATTCTCGCACCTGGAAACTGCCGTGATCGTTGTTCTTTAACCTAGAGTTAACTACGAACCACCACACTGGTGCCGTGACCAGTAGCAGTGAAGGTAGCAGAACAAGTTAATTGTTCGGGAATATGTTCGGGTTGTACTGAACAGGAAGTCCTTGAGTGGACAGACAGTCCTTTAGTGGACAGACAATGGCTACCGGTGGTAGCCTGGGCGGCTCTGGCCCAGAGCTGAGTGAAGGGGAGTTGGAATCAACTCGCCTGGAGGTGCCAGGGAGGGACCCTGGGGAGGGCTTGAAGCCAGAACAGAAGAAGAGGAAATTGCAGGATCTTTCCTGGGTGGAACCCTATGTAGGGGATGAGAGATTCCAAAGGGAATATGACGAGCGTTTGGCTCGGGAAGAGGATGACCTCTACTGGGAGAATGTCCGATTGGACAAGCAGTCAATGGAAGATCAGTATGCTGCATTGACTGAGGAATTGACATCCCTGGTAAAAGAAAGGGACGAGATCCTCTCTGAGAATCAGAGGGGAAAAGGAACTCTGACAGAAGAGAGAGAACGTTTGATAGAAGACAACCGGTATATGAAAAAGAAGGTTGCTCAGGAATCGCATGAATACCAAAAGATTCAAGCAAAGATTGCTGAGAACCAGAAGGAGAATGAACATTCCGAATCTCTTAAGGAGAGGTATGAGAGGGAGTTGAAAAAATACTCTAGAGAATGGTATGCCCTGAAGAAGGGGACGGAAGAGCTCGAGAAGGGCAGAGACCAGTTGGTCAAGGATAACGAATCCACCAGAGTAGTATAGTATGTATCGGAACGGGACTATAGTTAACTACTGTTTATTACTCAATCGACATGCAGCCAATCAGAGGCCTCCATTTGGTCACGTGACCGGAAGTGACCTACTTAGGGGATTAGTGGTGCATTCTGGGTAACCCTGCAGCCAATCAGAGGCCACCATTTGGTCACGTGACCGGAAGTGACCTACTTAGGGGATTAGTGGTGCATTCTGGGTAACCTACTGACCTACTTAGGGGACCGGAAGTGACGTCATATGACCTAATTTAGGATCACGTGACCGGAAGTGACCTGATGAGTCACGTGAGCGGAAGTGACGTCACATGACCTAATGGCCGACCGGAAGTGAGTGACCTCATTGAGGATCACGTGACCGGAAGTGACTTGATTGATCACGTGAGCGGAAGAAGAAGTTTTTTGTTTAGGAAGTGAGGGTCTTTAGGATCAAGTGACTGGAAGCGACGTCGTCACATGAGTGACGCTTTAAGAGACTGCGCGACTTACTAGTAAAAGAAGACGTATGAAAATAAAAACACAACAATATTTTATTTTATTTTTTTTATTTATTTTTTTTTCAATCTTGATAAACACTCTATTTTTGAAAAGATGCACACGCTTATTTTTTTTTTTTCATATCTCTAAAGGACTCGTCACACCGTCAGAATGCACGCGACGCTTATAATACAAGTAGCGCACGCCGTCTTTCTCTATGGTGTAGGTGACCATTTTGTTTCGCACCACTTTGAAGTTTCTGTTTACAGCAATGAGAGTTTTTCGTTGGCGAAGAACATCCAAGAAGTCGTCTGGTTCCTGAGGGTTTTGTTTCTTCTGTACGCCTTTTGCACTCCATTTTTTGGATTTTCTTTCACCGGTGTCGCTGACTCGATCGTAGCAAATGTAAGTCTTAGGGTTGAGACTTAGGATCCCGTCACCTTCCCACTCCGCTTTCATAAGCCCCGAAGTTCTCAGATCGTGAAGGTACCGTCTCTCACAACATCCGCCGGGCGGCGGACACCATTCTCGCACTCTTTCCGTTTTTGTCTTCACGAAAAGCTCTAAGTGATCGTCGCACACCGCTGTCGGAAGCCACTTTCGTTTCTCTCTGAAGTACGTCTCTCTCAGGCGAGGTTTGACTAGGTCATCCAACGTGTCACCGCTGAGAGCCATGTAAAGACTGTCGGTGTCCATTTGACAAAGGGCATAATCGCGCCGATTGACGAATCTATCCAAGAAGTCGTATGTGAACTCTAACATTTTCAACTTCGCATACTGGTATACCATGAACCCTATTTGAATAGGGAGGTTGTTGTTGACTGTTTTCGGTTGTAGTTCGACTTCAAACAGATCGGAACTCAACTCGGACGCCTTTTTAAAGCGCCACGAATTGGCCAATAGTTCGAACTTCCGACTGTCAGTGTATCTCACCGCCGTGTGTTTTTCTTTGTTGCAGATTGTTTTACCGTACGTAGCGTTTCCCATTAACTTGTAACAGTCTGACAGAATTTTCTCGTTCTCGTTCACGTCGCCACGTCTTCGCGCCGCCGTTACTTCGTCCGCGAAACCGGCAAAGGAGCGTTTAGGTAGGTATTCTACCACCAGCTGCACTTTGGTGACTATCAAACCGTGCTCTAAATACCACTTGAGAAGCGGCGTTCCCAAGAGAATATTTTTTTCGTGGTAACTCCCTATCAGACATCTCTGAGGCATGTTCAACAGCTTTTCTTCCTGCGCAAAGTCTGACATGTGAGGTCCTATGTCCGATTTTGAAACGGTCGCGTTCTTGAAAACGGGGGTCATTTCTTCGAAGTAGTCTCGTAGGTGAGGCGGCGTAGTGATGTCCACTTGAACTAAACCGAACATTTTCTCCTCTTTCACAGCGGAAAGGATGTCGCTCTCGCTCATCGCGTTTCGAGACACTTTCAAAGCGTCAACCTTCCAGCGTTGTTGGGAGGCCTTGACCCGCTCATCTCGACGCTTCATCTCTCGCCATTCGCACTCCCACACGACGACCAGCTTGTGACCTAGCGCTTTCAAGTAAGCGCTTACTCTGGTCGTTCTGTCGCGTCTCTCCTCTCTCAGTGAAGCGCACTGATATCGGTGCGACGGTATGCACTCGTGAGCGTGGAACCAACACCCGTGAAACTGGAAAACCGTATTAGAGGCCGCGTGAAACCCGTCCACGCGAATTCTCCGACAGCCTACAACCATCTCGCCGCCGTTCAAAGCGTGGCGCAGTTTCACGTCGCGGTCGTGCTCTACGAAGCGTAACCACTCCAAAGCGCTGTGAGAGTTTCTTTGCCTAATTTCGGGCTTGAACTCGGTCTCGGGCCGTCTCACCGCGTAATAGCCCGTGCAGTGCGCTTCACTCATGCAGCGCAAGTACAGAGAGTTAGCGTCTAGTCCTAGGATGTGTTGGCACGGTCTCGCTTCTTCGCCGTACTTGTGCTCCCTTATCCGCGTGGTGCCCTTCTCGTGAAATCTATGGAAGATGATGGAAGGACCGCCGACTAGATTTTCTTTGATCAGAGCGTGGAGGACGGCGTCGAACTGGGGGAACGTTGTGAACGCGTCTTCTAGGTTTTGGAAGAGGAACCGTAAAGTCAAACCGGCGAGAGAAACTCCGTCTTTCAACATGTCAATGCCGCGATCTTGGAAAAATTTAGCGTGATTTTTCAGAGCTTCTATGAAAGGTTTGACGTCTTTGTTGTTGTAGTGGATCAAGTAGTCTTCCATAGTTTGCATCTTCTCGTCGGACCAAACTTTCTGACATGCGGCGTAGTCGGATTCGGACATTTTGACGCCCGTCAGCTCGCTGTCGAAAGCCGATCTCGGTGGCAGCGTTCTGTTTGCCAGTTTTCTGGTAGACGTCATCCATTCGTAAGGAAAGTGACCTTTCTCTTCTTTCCTGGTGAAAGCTCGCAAATAGGTCGCGTAGTTGTAACCGGGTGCCAAATAGTTGACTACGTCCAAGAAAACCGTGTGCTGTGTGTAAACCGCCAAGTATTGATTGCTTCTCTTTATGACGCTGAATTCTTGGTTTCTTCGGTCTCCGGAGGCGAAGAACGAGTGAAGGCGTATTTTGATCAGGTTCAAGTCATAACGCCCCGAGTTGAAGCCCACGACTGGAGCTTGACGGATGTATCTCAGAAGACGCTTCTTCAGTTGAACTAACGGGTGTCTGGTCTGAGCCGCAGCGAAGCCGCCTGGAGAAGGGGTGAACGTCGCCTCCTCCAGCAGGAGAGCTTCACCTATCGCCGCATCTAACTTCGCTAAGGTCGGTCGGTAAAGTTCTAGCACAGCTTCCCCGATGACTTTGGCGTTCTCGTTTATGTGATTTAAAACTCAGTCTAACAAGGGGTCGGAATCTGCGTCGGATTCTCTGACGAAGCAGACGGGCCCCTCCCACCCCGGAAAGTGGGATGCGACGCTAGCCGACAAAGGGACGTGATCCCACAGCAGGGACACGTGTTCCGTCGACGGTTCTTTGCACGGTCTGAAGAAAGCCTCTAAATCGAAGGCGATCTTGTAAGGGTAGATTCCGGAATATCCGTCGGGGGGAAAAATGGAGAAGTCTGCTAGCGCTTCGAAAATCGTTCTCGAATTTTGGTAGATGCCACCTACGTAGCGCAACTTGACTTGTCGGCAAGAGGAAAGCTGGTTCCTGTGTCTCTTCAGCAAGAACTCGGTGGTGAACGCCGCCTTACACTTGCAACATTCGTATATGCCCGCGTACGCGTTGAAGTCCGTGACGAGAGAGACGTGCAAACCGCCTTTCGCCGTCAGGTGTAGGTTGACTTTACCTCGAACGCCAGAGTTCTGGAAGGCGGTCTGATCAGAGTAACGCGTCTTCTCAACTTCCGCCCCGGCACTTGACGCGACGCGGTGTAAACCGCTATCTGTACGTCAAACAAGTTCTCTAACGCGGGTAAGTCGCGGATGTTCAGACCCGGAAAGGATTCAGGTGTGGCAGCGGGACAGAACTGACGTAACAAATCTGAAGCGCGCTTGCTGGTGTTGTATAAGTGAAAGGAAATGCAGCGGAAGATGCAGAGGTTGTCCTTGTTGGGAAAATCTAACACGCCGCTTCTCTTTCCAACTCGACCGGCCTGAGTGATCCTACCGCCTATGGGGAATTCCCCCGGTCCCATGTAAACGCAAATGTTCAAATTGGTAGGAAAAAGAACGTGCCACTTGGTGTCAGCGTCGCAAAGTTTCCGTACTTCCTCGCAAGCGACGGTGTTTTCCATCTTTGAGAGGAGCTCTTCCAAAGTTTCTGAATTAGTTATAGTAGGGCGCGGTTGTATGAGAGTTGTGTTGTTCTGGGAGGCGTGAATGTAGCGCAGTTTGCTCTTGTCTTCTCTGTGTTGTAAGAGTAAGCCTACCGAGAAACCCACTTTGTATCTGAATCTTTGTGTCAAGTGAATGCGACGCATAGTATCTACAGCGTCACTCAACTCGCCGGTTGGTAGCCTGAAGTTTGTTACACTCACGCGAGTCCCGTGCATCCTGACGCCCGTTTGTATCGCAGGCCAATTCGCCGTGAACGTTTCCTCCCCGTTCGGTACAGCACATATGCGCGGAGGGACGGTCACCCCGTCCAGAGATTCGCGTCGACAGGCGATCTTTCGGCAATCGCCTTCGCCGCATAGAGGGCAAAACTTAGGTACTACTCTACAATTTTCTACGTGTCTCTCGTGGTTGTACGGTCTTTTAAACATTTTGAAACACTTTTCGCATACGTACTGTGTCATGTTTTTTTTTTCACTCAGTTACCAACTACTTAGCCGTCTAACTATCTATCTATCTATCAATCTATCTGTCTATCTATCTATCTATTTATCTTTCTGTCTGCTGTCTGTGTATCCGTCTGTCTGTCTCATACAGCGTACGTCAAACGCTGTGTGTGTGTGTGTGTGTGTGCGCGCGTGAGCGTTGAGCGTCTCTCATTCCGAATCTATGCCGAGATATTTCAGAATGATCTCTGTTTTGTCATCCAACTCTTTGAGCGCTCTGGCGGACAGCGTCACTCCCTGCTGTGTGGGTTTTTTGTCAGGACCTTCGTACTTGCGCACGTGGATGAGGTTCTTACCGCTGTAGTAGCTCACAGCTGCGTACACTTCGCCCTCCTCATCCAGCACTGCGAACCAGGGGGTGTGATTAGGTTTTCCTTGCGCGGCCGCTGTGTCGCGTATGCGCACCACTGCGCGGAAATCGGCGATGCGTGCTATTAGCTCGCGCAGCGCGTCGGCCGTGAAGTGCACTCGCTTGCTTCTGGTCAGAGACGCCTCTTTCACCTGGCCGTCTTTTGTGTAGCGCGGCCTCCTAGACAGTCTAGCCACGTCCTCCCAGATCTCCAGCGTCAAAGCTCCGTCTAAGCAGAACTCTAACCCGAGAAGACGGGAGAAGGTTTTCTCTGCTTCTTCTTGTCCATCTCGTTCTTTTTCTTGTATTTTTCTCTTCTTACTAGGCCTTGTTGTTCTGGAACTCACCTTAGAACGTTTCACACCCGCAGGATGAGTAACACCATCAGCGTGAGCTGAATCAGCAGCAGAACCGATAGCAGGAGCAGCGTCAGCGCTGGTGGTATCCGAGGCCTCGTTGTTGGAACAGAGCAGCCACACGCCGTCGGTGCTGAGTGTAGCGGTAGAAGATGAAGCGCCGCCGCCCTCGTAAGGTGGCGGTGAGGGCAGTCGCCACGGACCGGACGGGGCGCTACTAGTGGAAGTGAGGTCGAAAGGTCGAAGAGGGGAGCCCAAAAACGTACCGCCCACCCCTTTCCCTTCGGGTTGTTCGTACGGCTCGTCGTCAGCGTCGTTCTCTGTCTCACCCTGTTGCTGCTGCTCCTCCTCCTCCTCCTCCTCCTCCTCTTCTTCTCGGTTTAGGGGCTGAGTGTCCGAATAGCTGTCACTCTCAGCGCGAGCGGCGTCGAGGGCGTCGGTCGATGTAGTGGTGGAGGAGAGGGGCTGTGCAACGTGCGGCAGGTCATCAAAGTCATCAACAGTAGTGGGGAGGTAAAAACCCGGTTGCCAGTACTGCGCTGTGCCAGGAGCGTTGTCGTCAGTAGTAGTAGCGGTAGCAGCAGGTGCAGCAGAAGCAGCAGCAGCAGCAGCAGCAGCAGCAGACGCAATAGTAGCAGGCGCAGCAGCCTCAGCAGGCGCAGCGGTAGCAGGCGCAGCGGTAGCAGGTGCAGCAGCAGCAGCAGCCGCAGCAGCCGCAGCCCGAGGATCACCAGCAGGCTGGGCGGCAGTAGCAGCGGCAGCGCGCTTAGCAGCAACGTGTACCGTCGCGAGTGTAACAACGTCGCTAGCACGACGACTACTACCAGTAGTACTACTACTACTACTACTACTAGTACTACTACTGCTACTACTACTGCTACTACTACTACTACTGCCGCGAGCGCTCGCTACAGCGGGAGGGTGATAAGACCAAGCGGCTGCGGCGGTAGTCTCATTTTCAGTAGCAAGAGGAGGCACTGACGCTAAACGAGCGCTGTTCCGCGTAGTCTTCTTGTTCTTGGACGGCGCTAGGTGTTGTCTTTTGCTCATGGTGGTGACTGTAGAGAGCAGCAAAAGAATGAGTGAGTGAATGGAGGTTTCCAGGCCCCTTATATACGCCTTCTCGCTTCTAGAGCTAAGCTACTTACTGACCCTGTTCAGCTGCCGCCGGCTGGCCGGCGGCCATTCACAAAGAGAAACAAAAGACATAAGGCATGACGTTTTCAGCTGGATCCCTTTCCCCCCTTTTGAGAGATCGACTGTCATGAGCTAAGCCGCTTACCACCCTGTTCAGCAATTCAACGCGCATTAGCTGTATAAAGGATTAAGCGGTTGCTGCCGTCGACTGACCGGCGGCCATTCACAAAGACATAAGGTATGACGTTTTCAGCTGGATCCCTTTCCCCTCTTTTTTTTTGAGGGATCCACTGTCATGAGCTAAGCCACTTACCACCCTGTTCAGCCATTCAGCGCGCGTTAGCTGTATAAAGGATTAACGGTGATGAGCTTAGAGTGTGTATACAAAAAAAAACTACAGGAGGCGTGTGGCGTGAAGCAGGACCCCCCTAAGACGAACGTGTCTGTCTGTGAGTAGAGGCGTGTGCATGTGGTGAGCGACTTAAGTGTAAGACAAAAAAAAAATCACCACCTCCTGCCGTGGTGAGTAGACCGGGCCGGCCAGGCGGCGGCCGGCTAGTTCAATAGGGAGGGGTGACAGCTGACTAAGGCTGTGCATGAAAAAAATCCGATTTTCACCTGACCTCTGACGTTTGTTACAATGAATGTCAGAGGGAAGGAGACGTCCTCAGGTAGGGGGTAGGAGGTAAGGCTATGGATGAGGAAGAAACACCGTTTTCAGCTGGTCTCCACGGATAGCGATGACATACCCCTCGTCATCTAAGCTCTTAAGGAGCGGAGCGGCTGAAAAAGCGTCATGCGGACAGGTCGCTAGACAGCTGGAGTGCTGTTGGAAATGGGATTAAACTCCCTCTGTATAAAAGCTCTGATTTCTGTTGGAAAAAAACCATATCGCCTCTGACCACAGTAACGTCTACTACCACCACCGCCGCCACCACCGCCGCCGCCGCCGCCGCCACCGCCGCCGCCGCCGCCAAGACGAGACGAGATGGCTCAAGCTATTCCACTTTCAAGCTCGCCTTCACCGCCTTGTCCACCTGAAAAAAAGTTAATGCGGCTTGACGACGTGAGACGCGCGAGGCAGACCGATGGGGAGAACAGAGAAGTAGGACAGCGGCGGTTAGCCTATAGCGACGCCTTGCTTCGTCAACTAGGTAAAGAGTTGAGCGGCTGTTGGAGAGAGTTGGGCAGTAGCTTAAAAGTTACCGCCGCCCGTATGGATGCTCTAGTAGAGCGCAGTGTCAAGACACCGGAGGAGCTGTGTACGGCGATGTTCCGAGTCTGGTGGGGTGAAACCCTGCATCGTCATAGATGGGGAGAGCTCGGTCGCGTCTTCACCCGCATTAGGCGCGTGGAACTGTTGGCTCAGTGGATGTCCCTTCTCCACAGACAGGGGTTGGATTTCGAAAACCCCGACTCGCGCGCGATGCATTAGCACTTGGGCACCCTCGGCAGACGTCTAGGTAGCAGGTGGAAAGAGGTGGGGGACCATTTAAAATTGTCGCCTGAGAGGTTAGATAAGATCGCTGAAGAATGCGAATACGGAGGAAGTCCCGCTGAGTGGGCCTTCCGAGTGTTGAAAATGTGGCAAGATGAAGCTGACGGTGCCGGCGGTACACCTTTTGAACTCCTTAAAGTGTTGACTGAGGACATGGGAAAGTTTGACCTCGGCATCGCGATATTACTTGACTTTATCAAGCAAGAAACAACGAGAACGACGGACATGTGAATTGTTGTGTTTTATTTTCATACGTCTTCTTTATTAGTAAGTAAAAAAAAATATCATAACAATTAAGACGCGCGCCCTCTTAAAGTGTCACTTCCTCCAGTCGCAGCTGATCGCCTCATCGAGGCACGTGATAAACAAAAAAAAACGAGAGGAAGAAGCGTGTCTCTCGATTGAAATCTTTTTCTTTTCTTTTTTTCTTAAAAGAGACAAACGCCCCTTAGAGTGCCCCCCCACCCCCCTAGAGTGCCCCCCTCCCCCCCTCCCCCCCTCCCCCCCACCCGCCCCATGCATCCTAAAAGCGCCCCCCTCCCCATGCATCTTAAAGGAGCCCCCCTCCCCTTCCCTCCCCTCCCCTCCCCCCCCCCCTTATACACTCTAAAGAACGCTTCTACCTAGTTCAATAAGTCACTTCCAGTCGCTCGTAAAACAATAAAAAATGAAAAAAAAAAACAAACTTATATCGTAGTGTTTTTTATTAGTTTACCGAAAAAAATAAGAGACTCGCCTCCTCCTCCTCTCCTTCTCCTCCTCCTCCTCCTCCTCCTCCTCCTCCAAAAAAAAAGATATCACATTTTAAAGCGCGTGACCCCTTAAAGACGCTCATCTCTTCATTAAGTCGCGTGACGTCACTTCTTCTTCCGGTCACGTGATCAATCAGGTCACTTCCGGTCACGTGATCCTCAATGAGGTCACTCACTTCCGGTTGGCCATTAGGTCATGTGACGTCACTTCCGGTCACGTGACTCATCAGGTCACTTCCGGTCACGTGATCCTAAAGTTGGTCATATGACCTCACTTCCGGTCCCCTAAGTAGGTCATATGACGTCACTTCCGGTCCATAAGTAGGTCATATGACATCACTTCCGGTCACATGACCAAATGGCGGCCTCTGATTGGCTAACTAGGTCACGTGACGTCACCACTAATCCCCTTAGTAGGTCACTTCCGGTCACGTGACCAAATGGAGGCCTCTGATTGGCTGCAGGTCGATTGAGTAATAAACAGTACTTAACTATAGTCCCGTTCCGATACATACTATACTACTCACCAGGATACAAATCCTGGAAGAAATGGAAGAGTTAGAAAGGAAACGGAAAGCTGAGGTGGAGGCTGTCTGTTCCCTGGAAGCCAGGAAAACTCTCCTGCGGGGTGAATTGTCGAAGGCAATGGAACAGCAGGGGGAGGAACAAGTTCCAGCTATCAGGCCGGAAACTGTTCTGGACAGCACTCTTGCTGCTAGGAAGGTGGATGCATTACCTCAATTCGATCCATTTATTAATGATAATGGATTGAGGAATGTGGAAGACTCTGTGTATAAAAACAGAGGGAAGGATTCAAAGAGAGTGAATATCACCGGGCGCTCTCTTGAACGGGAACCAGTTAATCATGCCAGTATTGGTCAGGTCAACAGGGAAATGTCTCCAGAGGAGGAAGTGTCTCGACATTATAAAAATAAATTCCGAGATGAAGTCGTGAACCATAGTTATGGCTCATTGAACCCCTTTTCGGGAGATGACCCGGCTCTGTATGGGAACCCGGGAGATTATGATAGCAAGGGTAATTATAGATATTGCCCGGATACAACTTATTCATATCCACCTCCGACCACTGATACACATTCGGGAGTCAATAAGGACCCTGAAAGTAGGCCGAGGGGTAGCCTGAATAAGGGGTCACAGCAGAAAACGAAGGGAAGGTCAAATCCAGTGCATAAAAACACTCAGGGATTGTCCGGTTATCAAGGCCCACGCTTTGATGAGGGTACAGACTCGGAATCAGATAAATCTTCTGACGATATACCCAAGATAAAGGTTCCTTTGAACCGAAGGGTGACAATGACCCCGGCGGAACACCGATTACATAATCGAGACCCAGCCATAGGTAATTTGGGACTAGATTGCTCCAGCCGAGGTCAAGATGGTACAGACTTACTGGCTTGGAGTAGACGCATGTCGGGTCAATTAGTGCATTCTAATTATGCCGCTAAGAGAACTGCACGCGTGACTAAACCTTACAGGGGTTTACGACCCTGGAAGGAAGAATATCAATCACTTTTAGATGATTGTAAGTACAATTGCTGGAACAAGGAGGAATCCTTGGGAGCTTTTGTGATATGGTTGAGTGACGGCCCGGGTAAGATAGTGGTTGAAGAATGGAGGGACACTTACGGGCCGGAAGCTACATACGACCAGCTGGAAGTATTAGCTTGTTATACCTTTGGGAAAATGGTGACAGTAGATCACTGGACTCTGTTTCAGAGAAGAACGCAGAAACCAAAGGAATCTGCTAAAATTATTGCGGCAGGCTAGGCCAGAATGGAGTAGGGATGCTGAATATTACATAGAATCCCTATTTGTAAGATTTATTAGTGGATTGAGTGATCCTGAACATGCTAAAGTTTGTGGTAGAGCTTGGGAAGCTGGGTCTTCCCTAGCAGATTTGTTCATGGCGATTGATCAACATGACAAGAAGAAGATACTGTTGGCTGGTATGATACCCGCTTATAGGGGGCAGCGCGTCTCTGGAATTGAACATTCCTTAGATGGAGACGATTCTTCCGCGGAAGAATCTGAAGGGGAGGAGAGAGTAGACGCCCTGAAATTCAAGGGTCAACAGAAATCTAGCTCAACCCCAGCTTCCGGGAAGCTTCCTAGTAACAAAGGTTATTCGGAAACCCCCCGGAAACCCGACATTCGGGAGCCTCAGACTGAACCCAGTCAGAAAACCCAGACCCCGGAGACGACCACTCCGGATAAAACAAATGCGTCAGGAAACTCATTAAATACCTTAATGGAGTCCATGATTAAACGCATGAACGAGGTGTTTGATAATCAAACCAGGCGCCGCCCTAGGGTCGATCGTAACACTGTCCAGTGTTACAGATGTCAAGTCAAAGGGCACTTTGCATCTGAATGCAAGGCAGAGAAACCTGTTTTAAGAAGTGAGGTTTCGGGAAATTAGAGGGGGTTACCGGGGATGGCAGGACGGTAACCCCTGAGGAAATATGTCAGATTATCACCGACGTTGGCGGTGAAGATTCATTAGCAGTGAATGCGTCCAGCAAGAAGGGAGATGGGACCGTACATCCCGGAAACCATGAGGCTGGGGAGACTGGTACAACAGGCGCCCAGGGGTGCGCGTATGGGAAACCTAGTGCCAGTTTAGAGGAGTCAATAACCAAAGAGTTGGTTAAGGTTGGAGGAACCAGGCTTCCCCCGGGTCATCCTTGTCTGGAACACCTGAAAGGATGTGGGTTCGACCTGGGCACTGATAGTGACCTTCACCGGTTTACTAGGAATCCCTCAGTAACTGATGGGAAGAGGTGGTACGTTTCCTGTTCTGTACAAGGAAAGACTGGGGAGTTTCTTATGGATACTGGAGCTAGCCACTCCATGGTCTCTAAGAGATTCATCAGCTTATTGCCGAATATGTGTGAGAACCTCACAATGAGGGTAAACGCATGTACGGCCGATGGTACCAGAATGAGGACATTTGGACGGACTTTTCTGATAATCTCTGTGGCCGGGAAAGAATTTGTTTGGGCCCCGACCATAGCTGAGATTGAAGATGATGGTATTCTTGGTTTGGATTTTGCGGCGCTTTTCGGTGCGACTTTGAATCCGAAAAGTGGGAAGTTGAAAATTGAATACCCGTATGATATGACCATACTCTGTAAGTTGAGAGTGATAAGTAGTGTCGCTAGTGTGGCACAGACTGTGAAGATTCCCCCGGGAATGACCTGTGACGTGTTAGTCAGTTCAGGGAGGCTAATCCAGAGAGGATTAGCGGTAATCGAGCCGGATATGGCTGTATTATCCCGGAAGGGATTGGAATCTGTGGATACCCTAGTAGGGAATGGACAGTGACACCCATTTCCGACCCCGGAAACTCCACAGTATATCTTGAGAAAGGCACTGAAGTTGGGAAAGTGATACTTGCGGAGGCAGTCACCGGTAGCCACCAAGACCTGAGGTTAGAAGAAGGAGGGGAAGATGAATTGCATGAAGAGTTAACTAAGTTGTTAACAGGATCGTCCATAACGGATGAGAATGATCAGGAAGCCCTAAAGGCTATGCTGAAGAGATGCAGGCAAGCTTTTGCGGCCCCAGGGGAACCCCTGGGGAGAACCAATAAGGTATTGCATGAAATTAAAACCGGGGATAACCCCGCTTTTAAGATTCCTTATAGGAGATTACCCCTCAAGAAGAAGATTGTAGCTGAGGAAGAGATAGCAAAAATGCTGAAGGATAATGTTATTGTTCCTAGCACGAGTCCTTGGTCCTCCCCTGTGTGTATGGTAACCAAGAAGGATGGTAGCATACGGTTCTGTATTGATTACCGGAAACTGAATGGGTTGACTAAAAAGAACTCCTATCCTCTTCCTAGGATAGACGAGACGATTGATTCCCTAGGAGGGAATGAATGGTTCTGTACCCTGGATCTACAGTCCGGGTATTGGCAAGTAGGCATGAAGCCTGAAGATATGGAGAAAACCGCGTTTTCCAGCCATATCGGGTTGTTTGAATATAAGGTAATGCCGTTCGGGTTATGTAACGCGCCGGCCACCTTTGAAGCCATGATGGAGACACTGTTAAGTGATTTATTATGGCGGAAATGTCTAGTTTACTTGGATGACGTAATTGTGTTTGGAAAGACCTTTGCGGATTGTTTAAGTGATTTAGAGGAAGTCTTAAACCGAATCATGTCTAACGGTCTCAAATTGAAACCAAAGAAATGCAATCTGTTTAAGAAGGATATTAACTACCTAGGGCGGATTATTTCCACCGAGGGGGTTAAGGCGGATCCGGAAAAGATCAGGAGTGTGACTGAATGGGAAGTCCCCAGGGGTCCTAAAGATGTGCGATCCTTTCTAGGATTCTGCTCATACTATAGGGATTTCCTGCCGGGGTATTCCCGGGTAGCCTATCCGATCCAGTGTTTGTCACACTGGACACCCGGAAATAGGAAGGAAGAGTTCCCATGGGGGAGGGAACAGGACACAGCTTTCTTAGCAATAAAAAAGTTGTTTGTAGAGACCCCGGTATTAAAGTATCCCACCTGGATGGTCATTTTGTATTGGATACAGATGCTAGTAATGAGAGTATTGGGGCCGCCCTCAGTCAAGTCCAAGACGGAGTGGAGGTTCCCATTGCCTTTGCTAGTAATACTATGAGTAAGACCCAGCGTAATTATTGTACCACTAAAAGGGAATTGTTGGCTGTGATAGTTTATACTAAAAAGTTCAAACATTTCCTTTGGGGGTCGGATTTTACGCTAAGAACAGATCATTCCTCTTTGAGATGGTTATTGAATTTCAAAGATGCGGAAGGAATGATTGGACGTTGGCTAGCACACCTTTCCGAGTTCGGTTTGGAGCAAAGTCAGATCCAGCATAGAGCTGGGGTAAAGCATGTAAATGCTGATGCACTTTCCCGACGTCCTATCAGGAAGTGCGAAAACACCAACTGTGATGACTGTGGTCAGCATGAGGCTGTCATAGCCGGAGCAAGGATTCCCTTTGAGATCAAGGGAACTGGGGTTCTGGAGTGGTCCATGGGAACCATCCGGAAGTTCCAGGAAAAAGATCCTAACCTTAGCCGGTTGTTGGTATTGTTACCTAGGAAGATACGGCCCCCGCGGCCTGAGATTTCCCTGGAGAATCGGGAAATGAGACGACTAATAGCTCAATGGGCAGAGCTAGAGGTCCAGAGCGGAATCGTCTACCGGTGGAAGATTAATTCATCCGGTAGGAGAGTCCGGCAAGTGGTAATACCCTCCGGTATGCGGAGGGATGTTATGTATTATTGCCATGGACACCTGACCAGTGGACATTTCGGGAAAAAGCGTTCCCTGGAACGTCTGAAAAGGAGATATTACTGGCCAGGGATGAGTAGTGATCTATTAAGATGGATTGCTACTTGCCCGGATTGTTGTAAAAACAAACCTGGGCCTGGGATGGGTAAAATGCCTTTGTCCCAGGAGTTGTTTGGTGTAAGATTTGCGCGAGTCGCCATAGATATTATCAGTGGGTTTAAAACTACCCCTGAGGGTAATACTTGTATGATGGTCGTCACTGATTATTATACTTAGTATACGAGAGTGTTTCCATTAGCGGATCACAAAGCAGCAACCTGTGCAAAAGCTTTTGTTAAAGGTTGGGTATTGCATCTTGGGGTTCCCCTAATGATGCATAGTGACCAAGGTCGGGAATTTGAATCTGATCTTTGGCAGGAAATGTGTCACCGACTGGCGATTTGTAAAACGAGAACAAATCCCTATCGGCCACAAAGTGATGGAATGGTTGAGAGATTCAATCGTACATTGATTCAGGTGTTGAAATCCCTGGTGAATGATAAAATGGACGACTGGGATGAGCAGTGTGATTATGTATGTCATGCATATAATAGCACTGTCCATTCTAGTACTTCCTGTTCCCCGAATCTGTTAGTTTTCGGGGAGGATTTAATAATGCCCGCTGATCTGGTATTTGGGGTGGTAGGAATGAACCCGGAAACCCCCTGCCATGTGATGTTTGTGGAGTCATTAAGAGATCAATTCAAATATGCTTATGAATTGGTCAGAACTGAATTACAGAAGAATGCCACCTGGCAGAAAACCGGCTATGATCTAGGCCTCAGGCCGCGACGGTTCAAAGTCGGTGATCAAGTGGTAAGATTGCATGAGCCGTTATCGACTCTGAAACTTGCTAGTAATTGGGACGGGCCCTTTGTGGTTACCCGGATAGTAAGTGACAGTACTGTAGTGATCCGTTCATTACAGGGGAAGATGTATAAATCTAATGTAGCTCGACTAAGAGAATGGAAGGGGAGAGATTTGTCCCTGGACTCGTATGAGTTGGAAGTTGATACTTTGATAGAGGAAAGTGAACAGCGGAAATTAGTGAAGGAACCTCCCTGGAAACGCGGAAGGCCGCGGAAGGAGGTTTCCCGAAAACTAATGGTGCAGAAGCCCGTCATCCCAAAAAGATCCGGGAAGAAGGCGGCTAATAAAGTCTCGCTGGCTGAAGGGAAAAGGACCCGGAAGGGTGTGGTTAAGGCTAAATCCACTCTAGAAAAGGGTGTCCTAGAACCAGGTCTAATGTTATGCCTAAAAACATAAGACGCAGTCCCCGGTTACTAGCTAGGGACGGTATAACCTAAGCCGGTACACAACGAGTGTGGTGTCCTGTAATCTTGTTAAATATTTTAATGTTGTAATCAGTTATGTGTGGAAGTAAATACGGTCGGAATGATCGTGATAGTCCCCCTGTCAAGGATCCTATGGGTGATGGACGGATAATCCGGTGAATGTGCTTTATTATGCCATTCATATATATTTCATTGATACTCTCGACGAGTTGACAGAGCGTAAGGATTAACACGTGGAATGAGGGTACCTGTTTACAATTAAAAGCGCGGTGACCTGGTTCCAAGGAACTGGGTCACGGGACGCGCGGGGTTGCGCATGCGCAGTAGCGCGCCTTATATAAGGCACGCGGAGCGGCGGGTATCGCCAGTTGGGGTTGAGAGGCGGTCCAGAGCAGACGTGAGAGCTCGGACACGACCATTCTCGCTGTGGGGAGGTGGATCCCCTATAAATCCATCAACAAACACTTTTCTTGAGTGTGACACAAAAACATGTCTTCCGAGACAGACCACCAACAGGTGGACCCTCTTCAAGAGGGCGACTCCGCTAGCGGAGGAAATATGGTTGTTAATCAACCTGACCTCGTGGACCAGGAATCTATAGATTTCCTGGGACAAGAGGGGATAATGGACGTCGACGCTGACTCTCAGTCACCGCTACGCCCTGCTAATGTCGCCGCCAATTACTTGGAAGGGCTAGACATTGAGGCCATCAGCCCAGCTGACGGTCAGGCTGATACCAGCGAAGCTGAGTATCAGGATCCGTGTCCATTGTACCATGGAGAACCGCCGGCGGACGTTGAAAAACCCCGCCCGGCAGTACCAACACTAGGAGGCTTCATGTCCAATTACGATGGACGTGAAGTGGAACTGCACGAGGACGTGCTAAGACTCACGGCGGAGGGAGCTCCCCGCCGGATTGACCCGCTCACAAGGCAGGCGAAATTGCTCTTCCTGTTAGTGGAGGAGCAGGAGGAGATGCCCCCGGACTGGTTTGTGTACTGGGAGGCACTCCAGAAAGGACTACTCGTATGCTACTGCTTACGACGAGCTGTCTTCGATTTACATATCGCAGACATAAAGCGGTTAATGCCAGCACTCCCAATTCTGTCTCTGGACCCGAATTGTGGAGCTGCCGGGATGTTGTTGACTGGAGTCAACAGGTACCGGGCACGAATCGGGAAACTCCGAGAACCGAAAACCCGGAAGGAGTACGAGATTGCTGCCGCTAATACGCAGGGAGTAGTTTCGTACATCCTGGATGTAGCCACTATTGAAGACTACATGGATACTCACAACGTCAAACGGGATATTGCCATATCTTGTTTGGTTGATGAGGCGGTTCGTACAGTGCGAACCAGATCTTCCAGTGCGGAGGAGAAGGCGCGAATAAAAGCGCTGAAAGCCACACCTAGGGGGCGCGGCAGTAAAGGTGAGAGGGGGGCCTCAAACCGGTCTAGCTCGGCCGACAGTAACCAGTCGGACGAGTTTGTCCAGGAGAGAGGACGTCAGGCTCGCCGGAACGAGAAGGCAAGATTAGCTAACTTGCCGGACTCTGTGTTATCAGAGGGATTACCGGAACAACCTTCCGGAGGGCAGCCCGTCATTCCCCGGGCTGAAGAGGAGACGGATGAGGCTATGGACATAAACGAAGCCAACACTCCGGCGCCCTCCAGCACAGGCATCACCATCCCCACCCCGGCCCTTGTGGCAGATATGACCGCCGCCGCGGGAGCAGCGGCCGCCGTAGCGGCTGCGCTGGTATTCAATCCAGCACGTCTCAGCCCTCTCCGTAGTCCGGCTCATTCGGATGCGGAAGAGGGAGAGGTTCCGGCTAACGCTGAGGAACCAGGAAATGCCCCAGAGGACCCCATCCCGCCTAATGACGTGATGAGGCGGATCTGGCAGAACGCGAACAATAAGTTCCGCGTGTTCATTCCCAATTCCTGGGAACAGTGTCCAATTGGTCCTACCAATTTCGGATGTCCACCCTGGACCAATTGTAAAGGTCAGAGTGACGACGAGGATTGGATCCGGAATACCCCCCGGGACCGTCCTCCGTCTGCCTTTTATCAGCAGTGGCTAGATCAACTCAGGATCCTGCCGGATACTTACTATAGTAAGGAGCAGAAAGAAAAGCTTCTTTTTGCGAGTAACCGCTGGTATAGCCAATGAGAAAGAAACTGGTGCCCATTCGCTACGTATGTAAACACGATTGGCACAGACAGAACCGTGTTTGTAACAAAACAACGGTTTCTGCGACACCTCTGTAAAAATCACATGCACCACTGTGTGGTGTACCACAGTGATATCACAGTAGGTAGGGAGTCCCAGCTTTGTAACGGGTGTTTAGAACCCCGGAGAGGTGAGCTCATGCGCAACATGAAAGATTGCCATAATATGGGAATCAGTGTAGCTCGCAATCGTGTGAATGCGCTACATGATGCCGTATGTGACCAGTACAAGTCACTCACGGAGGAACAGAAGGCTAAGATCCGGCCGGCAACTCCCTTCTACTGCGAGGTCGCAGATGGGAAGTTCAAAGCCAGGATTGCCAGAGTGGACGGACGACATAAGTTCGCCATGAATGACGAGGAATATACGGTGTTATGCACTACCCATACTTCCCGCAGAGGTGGCGGTAGTTTCCGTCAGCCGGAAACCCGGGGTAGTTCCCGGGGGAAGAGCCGGTCCGGCCGCGACCGCTCTCGATCTCCTGCGGTCTCACCCGGACCGAAACGGAGACATGCCGGATCCACTTTGGAGGAACTCGATAATTCCTACTATGGGATTTATCATGCCCCGGAAGGTCGCGACTATTATCGCGAGTATCCAGACCCGCTGTTTACAGACCGGAAAGATCGGAAACGTGATTCCGGTGGTCAAGCGGCGGCGGCTACTAACATGGAGTACCGTTCTAGACGTCTGAGCAGTTCAGACAGTGCCACCAGTCAACCTGACTGTGGAGGTGCCCGGCCTAAAGAAAGCTCGGCTACCAGAACAAAGGCTTCCCTGCCTTTGACGTACCATCTGGGGACAACTGCAAAGCCAACCCCCAGGGACGTCTGGTCACCCACTACCCCAACTCGGGACATGCAGGGCTTGACCGTGAAAGCTGAACCAAAATCACTAATCTCAGTGGTAACGCCTCGGGGCATAACTGTCCCGAAGGCTGCAGCGGTTGCGAAAGCACCGCAAGCGGATGTTAAACCCGTGATTCCTGCAGCCCAGGAGCCGGTTGTCATCCAGCCAGTCGCGGGTACCTCCCGCACGGAAACTACCGGTGGCGTAAAATTAAAATACGTCCCGATAGTCAACTACTTCTCTCGGGAAGAGAAAGCGAGCTGCGAAGTGGGACAGAGAATTGTAACGGAATTCCAGGAGTCCCAACGCGAGCTGGCGGTGGAATATAACACCAAGATGTTAGGCCTGTTCACGCATGGCCTAAAGATTGCCCACCGGGAGGAGAAAGCATTGGTCGCTGCCGGCAATGCTGACTACTTGGCTAAAAAGTCAAGGGAAGCTGCTTCAGGCCAAAAGACTGCTGAGGCCGCCGCAGGGTTCGTTCGTCAAGAGAACGAGAAGTTAACCAAACGGTTACAGGACATGAACGTAAAATTTTACGGGGTGTTCGGCGTGACTCTCGATACCTGGGATGGCATAGCTGAGCACGCGCTTGCCTTAATTAGGGCAAGAGATGAACCTTTAGGTTAAAAGACTAACAGAAGGTTCTGAGTCTATTTCTAATTTTTTAGGAATAGAGGAGGAAACTATAATAGTTTCCGGATAGATTAATTATTCTTTCAGTTAATCTGACGTCATAAATTGTTTATGACGGGGTTTCCCTTCTGAAGGGAAAAGAGGGGCATCTTTTTAGATGCATATGGACCAACGCGGGGGGGAACCTTCCGTGGAAGCTCTGGACTTACCTAACTATTCAACTCTCAACTATAGCCTACCCGATGGGGAATCAGGACTCCACCGGGAAGCTACCAAACTAACGTCCCTGAAACTAACTTTTGGGATACGTTACCATGATCAGTTCCTGATACTATTATGCTGAGTTATAAACTGTTCCTGTCCAAAGGATTACGTGTCAAACAGACAATGCTCGTGGTTCCAGTTCTACTTATATATTTCATGAACATTCCTGGAGCTAGGATTACGTGTTAAACGGACAGTACTCGTGGTTTCCAGCCGGATTATAGTTATATTATATATTACCCACCAAAATGGACTAATTGGTGTTTTTTTCGTCTTTTTCACCTTTCAGCAGCTATTACGTGGACATACCTAATCATCACTTATATATCTTGATTTCATGTAAGAGAAAACACCCTAGGCTTTCCGGTTAAAAAAAGAAAAAAAATTGTCGGACCATTATTTATGGAGTTATGGCCCCTCAAAGTGGAAAAATACCCCCAAAACAGGGTTCCAGGCAATTTCTATTTTATTCAAAAGCCCCCCATTTCGCAGAAGGCCATCACAGCCCTTCCTATTCAGCTTTTTTTATTTGGTATATGTGTTTACTCAAATAATTAAGAGTGTTTACCCGGGTGTCTAGCCCCAAATTTCCTCCACAGTCCTGCAATTCAGAAATGACACTTGTGTATGCTCCGACACTTTTATACTTGGGGTCAAAATGCGCCAAATATTAAAGGCACTGGAATGTATCAAATATAATCAAAATAAGGGGGGGCACAAGTATTAAAGTGTGGAAAAAGAATTTTGTAATTATCTCTTTTTTTAAACTTCCCAGTACCAAAATAGTGATTTTGGACTTTTTTTAAAAGTGTCGGAGCATACATCAACAATGATAATACTGAATATACAAGGTCTCTAGCGCCCCCTGTCGCATTTTTGTGGGTTGTAATGGAATATTTTGGCTGTAATAGATGAATCTCCATTCGTCAGTGTCGAAATTTCATTCAATCTCACCACACGGGCGCCACCAAGCGCGGGAATGTAGCCGGTCTGTATACTCCGACACTTTTATGTATGCTCCGACACTTTTTTATATTTTGCCAAAAATGGAGCTCTCGCTCGCTTAATATTGCTTCCCCATGCTACATATTGATTCGAAATTGTACCTAAGGGAGCCACCTACCCCTCATAACCTTTTTATATCGAATATATGTGTTTAGGCCTACTGTAGGGGTGGTTTTGGTGTGATTCACCTCACGAAATTGGAAAAATTTGAACTTATTTCGCCCCAACCAACCTCAAAGTCAGTCTGGCTGGTGCTATGTGTACTTATTATGATTCACACACTTCTAGTTCATCAATTTATCATGCTTTACCTATGCTGGTAAGATGTATTTGGGTGCCAGAGCCCAATATAGTGATCCTTCGATAAAAGTGTCGGAGCATACACACGATATGGTTAAACTCTCATAGTGAAGTTAATAATAACTTAATCAAACCAAATCCAGGGCAGGCTAGAATACTTGAAAGTATGCATATTGAGGATAGTGCACAGCAAGTTTGGTGATGAACAAGGCCATTTTGAGCAAACTAGAGAAAAGGTGGTGCCCACTGCCATTTTTTTCAAAATTTTCAAGATTTCCACAAAGTTTGTCCGCCTCTAACAGAAGAGGTTTTAGAGTGGTGATTTCCAAACTTGGCATGTATTATCCTATATACTGTGGCTAGTTGGAGGCCAAACTAGAAGGTTCTGTGGTGTTTTTAAAGCATTCTACCAGCTGTTTGATATTTTTTAGTTGTATGCTCCGACACTTTTATATCAACATATGTTTGCCAGTGAATAAAAACTGACACCCTGGGAGTTAAGCTGTCCAATTTATGTTTTCATGGAGCCAAGACACTAGTCTTTCAATAGAATAAACTTGCTTTCAGATTAATTGAGTTTGCTGAATTTTCAATCTGATATATTTCTGCCCCCAGATTAATCCATTTTCGAGATTTCTGACCCTAATATGTCATGAACTTTACTGGAGCGAGGACGGGATACTTATCGAGCTGTATACATATGAACTTACCCTCGGGTGATATTTATCCAAGAAACAGTATTAAGAAGAGGAGAGCACCTCACTCATTCGTCTATTAGAAGCGGAGAGCACCTTGTCCACAACTAGATCACCAGTAAGCTACATTTAATTGTAAGGGTTTCCGGGTACACTGCCAGGTTACTCATTAAAACGTTTTAATATATAAAATATATCATTATTATGTGATACATATCACCTCAGGTGTTCCAATAAGGTGCTCTCATACTTACCTTATGAATCGGGTTTCATAATATGCTATATATGAAGATTGTATGATCTGATAAGCTAGGAAACGTGGCTACCCGTAATGTTTATATGAAGTCGTTAAGACTATGTGTATATACTAAGTATACCGCAAGGTATTGTCGTGTGTGTTGACTCTGTTGTATGTTGCGAGAGATATTAATACTCCGGTTATATAATCGGATTACCCGGCTTAAAACAAAGGCTGTGGTTACTGTTATCCATTGTGTGAATGTTTTCATTAAATCACAAATCAATGTAAGACGCTGGTGGTTGTGAGTCCTTATCAGGACTGATTTTTAATAACTTTTCTGTTCAACTTAAATATAAACACACCCCACGCGCATTTTTTTAATAACCGAGTAAGGTAACTTCATAAGGAAGTCATATCGAAATGTGTCAAGCCGTTCGATTGTATGTATGATATTATATTCACATGTCATAAAACATCTATTATGGTTGCTATTACAGTGTAATGCCATATTTATATTGAGTTTGATGATCTCGCTTGTGTAGTATGTCGTGATAATATGTTACGCCCCTAGTTACTGTATAGACAATAACTGTAAAGTCGTTGGTCTAAAGTGTTTTCTATATACTAGGAAAACCGTATATATATTCGTTACCACCTAGTTTTGTCTAGGGGGGGTAGTGTAGGGGCATGATATTACATATTAATCTCATACACGGTATTTCCGGGTAATGTCTGTTTACTCGGCTTCTCCACCTGGAGCTAGTGCACACAGTTCCCGGGAGAGGGCGCAGGTCCTCTTCAGGTAACCGTGTGCCGCTCTCAGGTGGGCGGCCGACCCACCCACCTGGCCACGTGATCTAAGAGCCGGTGTTATATAAGACCCATGTGTTTACCTGGAACGGCAGTCAGTGCAGGCCCGACTGACGAGAGACTTCACATGTCCAACCGTGCGGACAGAGTTGTATGCTAAGAGTTGTATACTGACCGTTTCCTCTATTTATAGAGAAACCTGATCTACCTGTGTGTATTAATTCTACACTGATCGTTCCCTAGTAAAGGAACTAGAGTTGTTATTCTTGTGAATAAAGACAGATATATTCTCGCACCTGGAAACTGCCGTGATCGTTGTTCTTTAACCTAGAGTTAACTACGAACCACCACACTACTCTCTATTTGTCTCAGTTACTTAAGCCCAGGTGATACATGGTTTGTCTATTCATGTGCCTCCTGCCTCTTGCCTGCCTTTAACCCAGACAATGCCAGCCACCTCAATGAGTTGGCCCTCAGAGCAGCCCCCAGAACGGCCCCAACATTCATCACCAGTCCTGCCAGAACTGCTCTGGTGTAGGTTGGTTCTTACGCCTCGAAGGTTTCAAGTGTTGTTGGAAATGTGGCATGTACATGGTGATGTGGGCTGTGGCTTAGGTATGTTGGTCTATAAACGTAAAGGAATGGAATTGAGAAAAGTATCCATGATATGACCTTTTTCAATCCTGGAAGAAAGATAAAGGGACACAGGGAGAGGGGATAAGGAAATACCAGGAGAGTGTTATTCAGGCATTCTACCCTCCTACTAAAACCTGCACACACTACACACCAGGTTTAGGTATAAATGTAAACAAAAAGAGTTGAGAACAAAAGTACCTATGATCTGACCTTTTTTAATCTTGGAGCAGAGACATATGAAAAGAGGGAGAGGGGAGTGAGGAAATACCAGTAGTGTCACCAACCCAGCCTTCAGTCACACTACACACCCGCCCACACTCTGTATAGCCTTTTGTAGGACAGCACCAATCCTATCTACTTGGTGCTAGGGGGGTAGAGTGACAGTTCCATCCCCTGACTCTGTTACTGTCCTTGGGTATTAGCCTGTATACCCTAGAAGACGACCGGCTTATTCAGCAGGACTCTGCCCTGACTGAACGTATACTTTTAGGGTAAGGTCCTGGATATAGCTTTGGACACTATTGAGCCAGATTTAAGATAACTTAGGAGGGATCATGTGTCCTTATCTGAAAGATTTTCATTGCAACGTCGAAATATGGTTGGTTGATAATCCTGGCAGAGCGTGAGAAATGGGTCATGTGTTTAAGAGTCTGAGCAGCTCCTTATTGTGGGCTGTTAAGTAGGTCACAGCTGATACACAAAGCGGCATATCTATGGACCTCCGCAACAAGACAGGGTGTCCTGCCAGAATACACTGTTACACAATGTGATATCTGCTTTGTACCTTTTAGACACCAAAAAAATCACCAAAAAGTGGCATTTTTACCAGAACACAAGATGGCTGCCTACACTAGTTGACCTTGTATGGGCCCCTTATACCTCACCTCTTTATTCATACAGCCAGGGCTTCACCCCGTAAAGAAACAGCTTAGTGGGCTAACATTGTGACATCCAGTATTTATGAAGTCCAGCGCACATCCCTCACCTTAAGCTGCAGGGCTCACCCACCTCAGTCCATGATACCCCTCAATATAGCACCTCATCCCTTACCCTGCAACCCGGTCTCCTGCTGTAGGCCTCTCACAACACACTGAAGTACTCCCTTTTTATGGCTCAAATTAACCAATGGGAAAGTTGAGAGTTCATATGCAAACAGCTTAGATCCTTAAGAAATCTGAGTGATGGACTCAGACATGACAAGAGCTGCTGTATCCATAGCCATCAAAACAACCGTACAGCTAAAATGTTTAAATATGAAAGATACCTGAACGTCCTGAATATAATGATTCCCTTGAGTTACCAGTGGAGCTCTTTTGATTTATAACACTGTCAGGTCCTTGTGATTCATAATCTGTGTTACTGGCTAGCCCTTGGCAGTTATTCCGCTTGGCGTAGCTATGTATTTCAGCTGACCCCCCCTGGTGGAGAGCTGGGGCATCTAGCTGCCCCCATGACTCAGCACTCTCCCCTATTATCACCCACTGGCTCTCTATCAACGCCCATTCCCAGCATTATCGCTCATCCCACCTGAGCCCCTGCCCCACTCAGGGAGCGCCGGGGATTCTGGGAGCGTTGATTCTGTAGCCCTGAGGACGATAAAACATGGGGGCGATCACATGACTGATTGACCTTGGGCTGGAAGGTGGAGGTCATACTCCTGTAGAATTTAAATCAGCAAGAGAAATCTTTCTGCATTTTTGTTAATTTATAGGAAATTTGATCTGAAATGTAACACTGATTAGTTAAATCTTTCCACAGAGGTTTTACAAGTGAAAATGAATAATTCTTAGTAACTAAATGTGAAGACATAAAGTGGTTATTTTCTGATTGCTGATGTAATGGCCAGTAAACCAGAGGGAACCATTTCAGGGGTGATCCCTGGTATTGAATCACCATAAACCACCCACCCTCTCCCACTAGCCAACTCAGCAGGAACCTGGGTCTGCTGAAATAAAAACTGGGCACTGAGCAATTTATCATCAGTTCTATTGATATCTGAATAGCCACACCTTAAAAGTAGCAAAATTTGCTGCAAGATTAGGGCTGCTCAGTGTGATGGAAGATATGTACTGCCATTTTTATCAGAATCGAGATCTCATAACCGCTGCTCCAGGCCCACGCATCATCAATAACAATAACAACCAATAGGAAGCCTTGAAACAAGCTGACTCATCACACACACACTCCTTTTGACCAATCAGAATGTTTGACAGAATGCTGGAGTGAGGCTGTGGTGCAGGAATTTGTCTGGTCTGAGTTGTGGGAAGGCTACTTGCTTCCACCTGTGTCGAGCGATGGGAGGCAGCAATGGCCGCTCAGGGCGCCCTCTGGCAGCATGACGCGCACCCTTTAAATGACTGTCTAATTGCTCCTGTGACGTCACATGGATATTGCAGGCATCACAGTTGAATTTTGATCCATATCTGGAAAGATACAAGCAGACAAAATCATGAATATCATTGTCCAAAGAATTATTAATAGGTAAAGGGCAATGAAAGATATGCATAGAAAAAGCATTTGATTGATTGTTGTTTTACATTAATTCCTTCTCAAAGCGACAAAACTTATTCACCTAACCCTATATCTGCAATCATTTTTAGATATAGGGTTAGGTGAATAAGTTTTGTCGCTTTGAGAAGGAATTAATGTAAAACAACAATCAATCAATTGCTTTTTCTATGCATATCTTTCATTGCCCTTTACCTATTAATAATTCTTTGGACAATGATATTCATGATTTTGTCTGCTTGTATCTTTCCAGATATGGATCAAAATTCAACTGTGATGCCTGCAATATCCATGTGACGTCACAGGAGCAATTAGACAGTCATTTAAAGGGTGCGCGTCATGCTGCCAGAGGGCGCCCTGAGCGGCCATTGCTGCCTCCCATCGCTCGACACAGGTGGAAGCAAGTAGCCTTCCCACAACTCAGACCAGACAAATTCCTGCACCACAGCCTCACTCCAGCATTCTGTCAAACATTCTGATTGGTCAAAAGGAGTGTGTGTGTGATGAGTCAGCTTGTTTCAAGGCTTCCTATTGGTTGTTATTGTTATTGATGATGCGTGGGCCTGGAGCAGTAGTTATGAGATCTCGATTCTGATTTGTCAATCTTGGTTATAAATATTTATATATTTATGAAAGGCCAGATGTGATTGGTCCCGGACCAGAAATATATTATCTGTGCTTCGCAGGATTCATCCCTTACTCAGCAAGTGACCATAGCTCTGATTGGTTGAGCTGCATCCCTCATTCAACATGTCTTCTGGGCCCTCATTGGCTAATATCAGAATGGCTGGTACACTCAAGTATAATATATGCGGCAGGGACGCGCTTTATAACACTTTCTGTGCACTTTAGAGGCATAATAATAATGAACAAAGTAACTAATGTAAGCATACAGTGATACTTTATCTCCATGTGGATAGGATGTTTCTCAAGGATGGTTCCATCCATGAACAAAGAAGATGTATACAAGTACTACATATGGCGCTTTATTATAGGGGGCTGGTTGAATATTGGAATATAACATTGCATCATTGTATAATTTGTATGTAGAACTTCTGTATATATGTGTAAGCTTCATTCAAAAGCTGCTCTACAAGTTTAGACATCTATGACTTGTCTAACACACTACTTGCAACCCAGTCATGTTATGGCTTAAATTTGAGGTTAAACACCAAATCTATGTATGTGCAAGGACCATCTACCTGTATGTACAAGGACCATCTGCCTGTAGTCACAAACATGGTACTTTAATTGGAAACACAGAATATGGCAACATAATGCTTTAATTTAGTAAGCTCTTTTTGTCCAGCACTGTGATGTTATTAAAGGGTCAAAGGGTGACTTGTGTTGCTGTTAAAGATAAACGGGTGACTTGTTGTTAGACGGTTAAAGGGTGACTTGTGTTGTTGCTATAGGGTCAAAGGTTGACTTGTGGAGCAGCTTTACTTCACCTTCCTCCACACAGCGTGTTCACTGAGCAGTGGACTCATTCTCACCAATGTGATGCAACTGTTAATTTGGGGTTTTTCCAGGATATTTTCACCCCAATCATGTTCACAGGTGTATAACTGTCACTATAAGTTAGAGGGGGTTTAGTTCTACCAGAAAATGTATACTTTACATGTTATCTAACCCTTATTTCAGGAATTTTTGGCCAAAAACCACCCAAAAGTTAACGTTTTTTGCATCTTTTTTAATGAAAAAATTAATTTAAAAATTAATTTAGCTAAAATGGACTCTTTTTTTGTGTTTTATAATTGTATATTGTTCTTTTGCATCACCCTGGGTGAAAATACAATGTATTTTTCTCATACAGCTGGTGGCAGAGAGCATTACCTGGAAAAAATAGATTTTCACATACAGACCGGTTTAAGCTATTTCATCAATTTGGTTACTTTTGCACTGCCTACATCGAAATAATCATATGTCCCCCTAATTTATCTTTTGCATTTTGTTTTTCCACCCATACCTCATGTTGTAAAACAGTTAGCCTACTCACATCTGCCTCCTATTGCTGCACAGCACCTGCCAACAAGTCTGTGTATAAATTTCACCATACAGACCGCTTTAAGGGAATCTGCTTGTACCATCCAGCATAAATATATTTAAGTTTCCACATTTTGTCTCTTATACACTGCAATATAATGCCATATAGTGTAACAGAAATCCAAACTGTATGCCATGTTTCAATGTCCGTATTGGATCTTTACTTCCTGTTCCGGTCTGATTTTCACATACAGACCAGGTTAAGAACATACAGACCAGTTTAAGGAAATGCTGTATAGTTGGCATGGTGAAGTAATAGGAGTTGGAAGTGATTATCTGACCCACTGTATCTTGACTTTTGGACATCTCAGAACAATGTGAGTCAGTTACTAATAGTTAATTGTTCTGAAATTGGGCATGGGGGGGTGATGAAATAGTTGATTTTGCTGTTTTTGTGTTTCCAACTCCCGGAAATAGTACATTTCTTGTGCCCGGATGACAAAAAGGGTTCGATGTAACTGGCCAGAGCCTTGTACAACTATAGGAAAGAAATTTGTGTTACAATAGGCCAAAAAAATGATTAGGATGGCCTTTTTTGCGATTGTTGTAATTTTGGCACATACAGACCGCTTTAGGAACATACAGACCGCTTTAAGGGAATCTGCTTGTACCATCCAGCATAATATATTCAAGTTTCCACATTTTGTCTCTTATACACTGCAATACACTGCCATATAGTGTAACAGAAATCCAAACTGTACGCCATGTTTCAACGTCCATGTTGGATCTTCACTTCCTGTTCCGGTCTGATTTCCACATACAGACAGGGTTAAGAACATACAGACCGGGTTAAGGAAATGCTGTATAGTTGGCATGGTGAAGTAATAAGAGTTAGAAGTGATTATCTGACCCACTGTAATTTGATTTTTGGACATCTCAGAACAATGTGAGTCAGTTACTGATAGTTAATTGTTCTGAAATTGGGCATGGGGGGTGATAAAATAGTTGATTTTGCTGTTTTTGTGTTTCCAACTCCCTAAAATAGTACATTTCTTACAAGTGCCCCGGATGACAAAAAGGGTTGGATGTAACTGGCCAGCGCCTTGCACAACTATAAGAAATGAAATTTGCGTTACAATAGGCCAAAAAAATGATTAGGATGGCCTTTTTTGCGAGATTTGTAATTTTGGCACATACAGACCGGTTTAGGAACATACAGACCGCTTTAAGGGAATCTGCTTGTACCATCCAGCTTATTTAAGTTTCCACATTTGTCTCTTATACACTGCAATATACTGCCATATAGTGTAACAGAAATCCAAACTGTATGCCATGTTTCAACGTCCATGTTGGATCTTCACTTCCTGTTCTGGTCTGATTTCCACATACAGACCGGGTTAAGAACATACAGACCAGTTTAAGGAAATGCTGTATAGTTGGCATGGTGAAGTAATAGGAGTTGGAAGTGATTATCTGACCCACTGTATCTTGATTTTTGGACATCTCAGAACAATGTGAGTCAGTTACTGATAGTTAAATGTTCTGAAATTGGGCATGGGGGGGTGATGAAAAAGTTGATTTTGCTGTTTTTGTGTTTCCAACGCCTTAAATTAGTACTTTTCTTGTGCCTGGATGACAAAAAGGGTTCGATTAACTGGCCAGAGCCTTGTACAACTATAGGAAAAGAATTTTGTTTTATAATAGGCCAAAAATTGATTAGGATGGCCTTTTTTGCGATTGTTGTAATTTTGGCACATACAGACCGGTTTAAGGCAGCAGAATGCACATACAGACCGCTTTAAGCAGTTATTGTCTCTATACTGCAGTTGTGCTAGTATTTAAGGGTGAAACAAAATGGTACTGGTAGATAACATATAAGTGTATTATTTGAACCTGCAATCCATAGTTATCTAGGTTAAATTTGATCATGGGAGGTTGGAAAGCTGGAGAGAAAAATCTAATTCCATGTTTCCAGTAGCAGTGTATGCATTTATTATACCCCATGCATGGCTGAATCGTATTAGGATACAGCTCAGTGTACAGCTTGTTCAAAAATAAACCAGAATAAAGTTTGATTCAGTTATATGACATCTGTATATTGTCTTTATTGCTATACATTAGTGCACAGTAGGCTGTCCATTATTGGCAACATACAGACCGCTTTAACACACTTTTGCAAAATGGGAATACTGAAATAATATCAACATTAATAGCTTAATGCTGTTTATAGCTGATAAGATGAGGGAATTACCTAATAGAATAAAGGAAAAAGTGTGAATACATGTATCACAGGTTTGGCAGTAGAAAACTGCAAAGTTGATGAATATTTATAACTGCTTAAAAGTGAGAAAATGGAGAGAAGGCCAAAAATAGAGGAACCGGGTATGCTAAAATGAAATGCATGATGGGTAATCTAGGTTTTTTATTTAAAACTGTGTTCATATCCGCTCAAAATACAATTAAGACAGAAATGCTACATGAAGCATGTACTACATTTTTCAGTGCTATAATGTTGAATCTCTTAACCCGGTCTGTATGTGCCTGGGATTTCGACATGTCCGATTGTAACGGTTGCCATGGCTACCTCAAACATATTTAACTGCAACCACCCATCCTGTTTTGTTGACAAACACCTCTAGTACACAAATATAAAAGGATTTGACCATATACCAGAATTTGCTCTGCCACCCCCTCCCACCCCAGTTGCATCACATTCGTGAGACTTAGTCAGTAGTATTTAACGTGCACACTGGGCACAGGGCACTCACTGTGCCACAGCACCACTTACTATACACACTGTTAAACCTCTCCACCCAGGGCATGATGCTTGAATGCATCACTGGCCAGTTACTCACCAGGGCTGCATTCAAGCGTCATGCCTATCATACCTAAGGGGTTGAGTATAATGATATATAAAAAGAAAGGTGAATAATGGTTGTGGTTTTTGAACAGCAGATTCATGAAAATATAATTTTATTCTGTCAATCATCTCATTAAATAAATTATACTATAATTGTTCATGGCTTGATTTACATTGATTTGCATTGATTAATTATATCTGGCAGGGATATTGGTGTATATTTTCAATTATTTCACATTTGTAATAATGCCATACTTATATAGAATAGACATGCTCTTCCCAAATCCACGTTTCTGATTGGATACTTGAGTGCATTTTCAGAAGGGTATTGGTAAAGCACTTTCTGTGACTGGTTATCATGTCTGGTTGATCTATGTTAAATGTAAATGGTAATAAACCTGTTGATTGGTGAATAGCTTCCATGATTTGGTTAATGTCTTTAATGCCTAAGAAATAACATTTTTCAAAAATTGTGACATGCAAAATTTGAAAGTAAAATTTAAATATATTAACATTCAAAAAAGTACAATCAATAAATAACTGCATTCCTGATCTCTATATGTTTCCTTTTTCATTTTTCGATGGTTTAGATGATTCATTTTGTATCAACACTCTAGACACTAGTTGAAACCATTAATAGCAGCAAAGCACTTTAATGCATCATGTTCTTTTGTCATAATGATGCAAGTGTGCACGTCTGGCCAGCAATGGGACTTTGCTGCATTCAAGTGGTCTATAGACTCCAAACATCAGTTGGTAGACTTGGCAGTAACACATCATGCGTCATGGTGACAATGGGTATAATGTGTTAAAGCAATTTCTGAAGTTGTTAAGTTGAAGTCTGGAAATTTTGCTATGCAGTGTTTTAATCCAGGTTTAAATGTTAATAGAGGTATCACACAGGAACTGTTTGTATTCTCTTCTTGTGAACATGTCTGTCCAATGTTGTATACTAACCCATGAGGGTCTACACAATGCTTCAATGTTTTATGTCCTGTGTTGGCATGATGCCTGCATGCAATCCTGTTAGTCCTTTCCCCAGGGCTTCATCTAAGCATCATGACAACTAAGGGCATAGTGTACTAAAGCATTTTATGGCCTTCAGGGATAAACAGTACTGTCATCAAAGGTTGAATTATCACACTAGGAACAACACCTTTGTGAATATCAGAAGTTGATCATCATTTTATACTGTGTGTTGATACCTTGATGTGACTGTCCGGTAGTGGTGTCACTACAACAAACACTGAAACTAACTGAGTTATTCTCCACCTGCAACTGTACAGAACTAAACCTAATGCCCCGTCCACTTACACGGTTACCTCACCACTTGGGGAGTATCAGAGACCTGCACGTCACAATCAGCGACTCAGTGAGGTTTTCACCAAGAATAATTTAATAATTACCAGTACAGTCATGCTTTTTCTGATGGCATTGGAACTGGCATTTTAATAATCCCTACCACAGTTGTTACAGTCAAATCATTAGAAATGACAGAGACTTGTGTTTATCTCATCTAGGACAAAATGGTAAATTAATGCATTATCCCTTGTGCAGGAATGCAGGCCTGGCAAGTATCTTCTGAGGCTGATACAATCCAAAAGGTTCAGCATAATGCATGGTTGCATGGGCTTATGATGCATTAAATCACTATGAAAGGGTCTCAGTGTCTTCCCAACCAAAGTGAGATGCCGTAGCCTTGTAGGTGGAATAGGGGCAATAGTAAGGTCCTTTTGTGGGATCATGAAATGTAAATACTAACAAGTCTAGCCATCTCATATTGCGACGACATGACCGTGCAAAAGGATCAATCCGTGACATATCAAGATCTTTTTATATTATGTGAATACTTATATATCCAAGCCATATGAAGGAAGAATCTCAGGATGCTGGACACGTGTGACAAGGAGTTGTGACAATCCCACTGTTAGTATTCGTGTAGTTCAGCACAGCTAGAATGCAGTAGTAACACACCTAGTTAACAATGCTTTTCTGTACTTGGCAAACAGCATAGTTGTAGTTGATATAGGCACCAAGTCCTTTTCTATGAACAATTTCTAATGTTGACAGGTCAAGGAATATAAATATTAAAAATAAACAGCTGCAATGTTAGAAGGTCTCAAGCTCTCAAATGTAATATTCTTAATATTTGAACTATAGGAAGTGGATTTGAGAAATGAAGCAATATCTGGATTCGTTCTGTTATAAAGTTTTAATCTTTATCCAGAACATGACAAAATGTTCACCTACAACTTAGACTGTTTTCTCTCCTGTATCATGACTCAATGTTCCTGTCAAATCAATGAACTGCAGTGTCCTAATCTGGAAAATTGTGAATACCAAAGAAATCTCAGCATGTCAAAACCCTCTGAATTGTCTAATTTTTAGGTCTCATCAGGAAGGCGTTTCACCGTATGTTGATGTTATAACTAACATACGGCCTTAAGATGCGGTCAAGATGCGGACAAAATATCACCAAAGCAAATTTTCCATTTCTCTTCACCCTCCGCATACCCTTCGTATCTTTTTTTACAAAATATCAACATACGGCATCCTACATACGGCCCTCTTAAGATACGGACATTGTCACCTGTCCCTTTTAGAAAAATATGCAAAAACCAGTCTACATTCCGGGAAACCCCCAGGGAATTCCCTCTGTGACGTCATAATATGTAGCAACATACGGAGGTAGGCTGGGGAGGGTATATATAGGGTCCGTATGTTGGGGAAGAGACAGGGGAGGGACAGAAGAGGTTTGGGAAGGGACAGGAGAGGTCGGGGAAGAGACAGGATAGGTCTGAGAAGAGATAGGAAAGGTCGGGAAAGGCACCCCTGTACTCTGATAGCTTTTGTCTACCAGTCTATAGGCAGATTTTCAGCTGTGTAGGGCCATTATTTACCGAGTTATGGAAGAAAAGACTCTTTTTCATGTAATTTCTCCCAAAATCCATATAATTTTTTATTTATTTTTTTATCATGAAACTAGAAGTTGGACTTAACTTATTTACCCGTTAAAATAATTCTAGGGTCATTTTATTACATATATATATAGCACTTTAAAAGTAGTAGTAGTTGAAATGTTAGCACTCAAGAGGTTTTGCACCTGTGTGGATGGATATGAACTCCAGATACCCAGTCAACACTTACATTTTACTGACCAAACAGGCCATCATTCATCACAGGGGCGTTGCAAGCAGTTTCAAATTAGGGGGGACTGAGGGGTATTTTGACCCTTTTTGACCCCTTTTAACTAGACATTTTTGGTTTGACCTTTTAGGGGGGGTCAAAAGTGGGGGGGGGGGCATGTCCCCCCCCCCCCGTTGCCACGTCCCTGTTTACACCGGTGTGTGCAGCATTAGTATCGCCACTGACTGCAAATTCAGGGCTGTGTTGGTGCTGCCACCTATAGGCTAAGTCATGCTGGCCTCAACTCCTCTCATATATATATAAGGTAATGGAGATCGCAAGCCATGTGTTGGAGGTCATGTGGACCTAAACCATTTTTCTGTAAGCTAGTACAGTCCCCCACCTCCCTTCTCCCTTTTTAAAGTGCACATATATGTAAAAAAAAATGGATCTAGGATTGTTTTAATGAATAGATAAGTAAAGTCCAACTTCTACCTTTATAATTAAAAAAAGATAAATTAAAAGAATTGATTTTCAACGAAATTATACCCAAAAATGTCTTTTCTTCTGTAACTACAGAGCTGAAACTTTGCCCACAGACTCCTTGTGTATAAACGGTGGTAGACAACAGAGTACAGAGCTGGCTGTAGTGGTGACGAAATGGTAGTAGTGGCTCCTACCATCTCCTCACGGCCCCTACCATTTCCTCACGACCCCTACCATTTCCTCACGACCCCTACCATTTCCTCACGACCCCTACCATTTCCTCACGACCCCTACCATTTCCTCACAACCCCTACCTTCCTCAAGACCCCTACCACTTCCTCACGACCCCTACCACTTCCTCACAACCCCTACCACTTCCTCATGTACACCACATCCAGTACCAACATACGGAGCATAAATACCACATACGGCGCACAAAAGAGACATACGGCCCTAAAAACCAGGTTATATGTCCTGTTTTCAACATAGCACCCCCCCCCCTACCCCTCCGTATATCTTGTACTAAATACGCCAAAGATACATTTTTTTCTTGCTCCGTATGTTGAACAGAAACGCAATTATGGCCGTATGTACATACGGCCGGCCGTATGTACATACGGCGGCCGTATCTTTTTCCGTAAGATGCGGACATGTTGAGCTGAAACGCAAAAATGAACTGAAACGCAAAAAAGACACATACAGCCCCTTCGTATGATACGGTGAAACGCCTTCCAGAGAATAAAAGCTAAATTTTCTGACTTTGAGATTCAAAAATAAATACCTTGATTGTTTATATGCGTAAAGGCTAGCATAATTTGCATAATAATATGGGGGTCAATGATGATTATAATGTTATGACTGTTATATGTTGACTGGGATCTGGGTGACGTTACATGTTTTTGTTTGAAAGGTTTATTTCAGATTGATGTTAATTACATAGTCAGTACTCTGGGTCCCTGGTACCCATAGCATCTAAACTTTCTAGGGCTGCTGGGGATCCCTCACCCAGGGCCTTGACATAGGGATCCCAATATCAGGGCCCTTACTAACACCACCAGCTAGAACCCTTGACACAGGGAGGTCTGTTACTGGGGCCTGGTTCAGGAGGCTCCTGCTACAAGGCTCTGTGTCAGGGGAGCTGTTCTAGTGGTGTTTGTTCAGGGGCCCTGGTGTAAGAGCCTTGGCTCAAAGGGCTGTGTCACAAGGGCCCTGGTTTAAGAGAGACCCGTATGAGCAGGCCTGTGTCAGAGACTGTAGTGACTACCATTCCCCTATATCTACACCACTGTCTACCCTGTCAGCCCAATGTGCATGGTCCATGATGACTGTAAACGATGATATTGAGATGAAGTGGAGAATTGTCTATACATAAAAGCAACAAATAAAGATATGGAAATAATATGTGTTGGTTACTTCTTTCTCTTTCTGGGTTTTTGATAGAATATTAATTTATATAATTGACGGTTCTACTTCTTATTCATCAAATACCAATCAGACCTTCCTACAATGATTATTTCCCTGTATTTCTCATCCCTTTTTGATGTGTACATGCTACTGTGTTTTATTCATGATAATTTCAACTAAAATTATGCCAAAGACAAATGCCTCAGGGGAATATGTACAATCTTCATCATTAGAATGGTATTCAGTTTGTGTTTTGTTATCCGGCAATGATGGCCTGGATCTATCCATAGATGTGGAAACTGCACTGTGTCACATGGACTGTTGTTCTAGATTTCTTCTTCTAAGTTCTTACCAATCAGTCTCTCTGACTCACCATACCTCATTCATGGCTTCTACATTAGATCTCCTCCAGCCAGCTTATACAGACCCCTTACCCCCTTAACCACCTTATAATTATAGCTCTACTTAAAGAGCCTCTCACCATCCTCTATTTCTTTTTACTCTAGTTTTATGCCCACCCCTCCTCCCAGTTGTAAGAAAAACCTGGTTCACATTCCTTCAAGGAGATCTTGCTTTTACCCTTCTTGTCCTGTAGATTTCACTCATCTACTTCAGGATGTGGTCTGCAATTTGTTACAGGCCCTGGTTAGATAAAAGGTCAAGGCTAGCAGTGCTGGGGTCGGAGTGCAGGTCGGGGGCAGGTGTGTGCTGGTGCTGATTCTGCTGACCATGTGACCATGTGACCATGTGACCATATCCGCACAGACCTCCCTGTCTTAGCAATACAAAATGGTATATGATTCACCTAGAGCTTACCGCATATCCTGTGTCAGTCATTTGATTTTGTATTCAACATAACAAGTGCCCTGGTGACTTTAAAATCTATTTTGAGTTAAACAATCTGCCTCAAATCTACTTCTGCCAACCACCCCTATGTCCTCACACTTGGCTTGGTGATAACATCTGAAAAGAGGGGTGAGGGCTCTATTGTGTCAAATAAGGTGTTCCTCTGTATATAGAGGTACAATTAAAATGTTGTGGATATAGAAAATTCAACTATGTGGTCATCAAAAGCTGCCTGAGGAATTTGTTTACACCATGACATCAATAATTACAATACATTAACATTCATGACATATCTAGAATGTACTTTCTCTTGGTAAACACCAAAGATGAAAGTTACCACAACTATCACCCCGAGCTTCTTCATAGGAGTCCTTCAATAACAGATTGGGAGGGATACTGTTGGTCAGTCCATCCTAATGTAGCTGTTGGCTATTCTAAGATAGACATCGGCTATGAAAAACTCCAGATTCGAAAATAGGTTGTTCAGAAATTACACTTTATTCATTCTGACATACGGCTCGTAATCATACAGACGGATAGCAATAATCAAATAGGCTTCTGAACACCAGTGGTCATATGAACATACAGGAGATATACGCTCACGGTCTAGTACATAATTCCCGAGTTCCAAGGCTCTCTTCCATCTTGGTTAACTCCACTTGGATCAGACTCCACAGAGGGAGTTCTGTACCCGGAGTTGTACACCAATGCGTCTATCTCCTCTAGTTCCCCCAGAGGGTGGAACAGAGAAAGACGCAGGGTGACCGAGGTGGAAGCAGCGACAGGACTAGGCCTAAAAAGGTACAACAGAGTTCGGGGAAGCTCTGTTGTGGAGCAGTCGAGCTGGCCGAAGTGCGCAGCAAGACTGGGTCCTCGATTAGCAGAACCCCAGGTCTTATGTACTGGTCATTATGTAATTCTCTTCATTACTCGTAAACACTTGAGTTCCCGAGGAACTCCGGGTAACCACGCGCCGGTGCATCCGAGCCGACACTGTACCCGAGATATGTCGGGTGACACGTGGCGGTCACGGCTCAATGCACATAACCAGGCCGCGCTCCACCAATCCTCAGGTGCGGGCTTATATAACCTTATACTCGGCAGTAGACAGGAGTGCGGCCTGGATACACGACAACACATATACCAAATATAACTCAAACTGGTTCCATAGAAATAGTACAGCGGCGACCCACTACACTACCCCCCTTCAGACAATATCACAGCGTCTAAATAGCGGCACAAAGTGCAGTATTATTATACTACCTTGATACAATGACAAATTTTATCTCCAAACAACCCAAAAAACAAATATATTGTCTCCAAACACATACATAGTGGAGACAAGCGTAACTCTTTCTATCAGAACCACTAAATATTTCTTGGGTATCATAGATATGTATTCATCCTTTTTTATATTAACGTCAATCATATCAACCATCAGGATCCAGTTACACAATAATCGAGTATCATCCTTCAATAACAGTCATGATTTATGGGACTAAGAGGATAAACTCCACACAGCCAGTCAAGCCCTATAAAACAAACTTGACTATATATCATTAAAAAAAACAAAAAAACTTTAAGACATATTTATCGTATACTAACCATGTCTTATCGAAAACGATTTGTTACAACAGGTATCGTATACATACAGATCAATATGAGCACTCCTCCTTAAAAGTTACCAATTTTTAGTACGAGACATATTGGAAACAAAAAGGTGGCAAGTGTCGACTCTATAGTAAACCTTGATCCAACCCGTCTATTTGAATAGACTCACTCGCTTTACGTGCCAGAGTAAGGTTTGAAAGATCAATATTTTTGGAATAAATGAACATATAGCGTAGATCCGGTAAATGCAGTTTCAATCCAATCAAGGACTCCAAAACCCTATGCAAACCATGGTCACAAAGGTGTCCTTTTTGATGTACTCTACACAATAACACAAGAGACATTCTCCATATAGAAATGCTAAAAGCAATCAGATCAAGTGTCATGGTAACATATTTCAACGTTTCAGGGAGAATTAATCTCCACATGCAGTTCAAAGATCAAAAACGCAGTAAGCTGAAAAATAGAATGATCCGGCTCCTCACTTGATACCTTCCTTCTGAAAGTAATCAACGAGAACCTACGGATCTCCATAACAACTTACGCAATTTCCACTCTCAGTACCTGAATAAATTTCACGTTTTTCAGGTTCATTGATATGTTATTACCACAGATCCACACATAGTACGAATGCAGTCAAGTAACCTTTTCACCTCAGCAGATATCATCAGGATCCAGTCCTTTATACCTCTACTCATTGGACGGTTAATTCAGAGTATCACAATCGGCATACAATAATCATACCTATAGCACATGTCATCAAATCAAACAGAACCCGTTTCACAAATACTGTCTTATGGCAAAATAGAACACTCTTTAGTGATGGTTTTAACAGTTTCTTCTTATATGACTGCAACTGCAAACCTAGATCATATCAAAGTCTTTTCATAAATAGGTGATAATGATCCACTGTTCTTGTCATCTCAGTCTTTTATAAATATATATATACATAGTCATCTTGTGACCCATAGTCTATGGCATTTTAAAGCATCATACGGTCCGTGGTGCACTAATAACTCCACTACTGCAAAAGTTCAACCTTGATGACGACACATGGTAGAGGTTCCATATATGCTGCAACTGGGAATGTTTTTATGACTCGCCACTCAGCAAAAGTTCTTCATTTCTGGACACTGGCGACATGCATTCACTAGATCTGTTGTCACTCATCTCAATGGATATGTCCATTCCAGACCCTAGCTGCAAAGCGTCAGGGTTAGGAAAATGCACTTGAGTACTCATAGGTACACTCGCCATGGATATAGGAATGTCCAGGGTAGATGGACGATGGTTCCCTGACACAGAACCAGTCGTCACAGGTAGGTCAACTGGAGGATCCACCATCATGGATTGTTCAAGTTCGTTTTCAGGAGCCATAAGCGCCTCGGCATCACGGATAGACAGACGTAGGTCAGCCTCTGTAATTGCATCGGTCAGCTCCATCAGTATCTGAACCGCCTCTCTAGTCTCACCCTCCGTTATCTGGTAAGGTGACTGACAAGAGGTGGTGTCGAGTATTGGTGTTGAGACAGGTGTCGAGTTAGGTGACTCTGTCTGCAGTTCATTCACCACCATCCTCGCTAGAGTGGACACCCCGGCCGGAGTATCCATAGTCTCCAGGGAAGACACGGTTGTGTCCACCCCCATTGTAGTATACTGCATCGTCTTAGCATCAGACGACACAGAGGTGGACGTCACAGCAACAGGTGTCACCGAGACAGGTGACACAGGAACAGACGTCACAGCAACAGACGTCACAGGGACAGGTGACACCGGAACAGACGTCACAGCAACGGACGTCACGGGAACAGCCGTCACAGGAACCAACTCCGATGACCCACAGGCCATGGAGGTGGCAGCCACGTAACTGCAGTCAGCCAGGTGCATCTCGTCCCCTGCAGGTGGAGGTGGAGGACTCCGAGGGATATCACTAGCCCTGGAGTCAGCTCTCAACCTTTGTGCGTATGCATCACCGTCAAATCCTAAGGGAAGAGGGGCAGAACCCCGTTCAACCCTGTACACACTCTCGTCGTACCAACTTGACAATGGTATCTCATAGCAATCTTCGAAAAACTCAGCCAACTCTTCATAGAAGTCATCGTTCTGCTGAGCTTCCTTTTTAAAGCTAGTAAATTCCTCCGTTAGACCACCAATTTCGTGTTCTAACTTCCGAATAACTTTGGTTTTTAGACTAATTTCGGTCCTGGCAGCAGTTAGCTTATGTTCAGCAGAACTGACCATATCCTTACTGCGATCCAACTTGACTTTGAGATCATCAATTAAAAATTGACTTTCCATACGAGATTTTTCAACATTCAATCTCAAATCGTCTACAATTCTGCTAGAGGTTGCTACCATGTCATCTCGTTGTCCCAACTGTCGTTTGAGGGCTTCATTCTCCTCAGTCATTTTGGACATTTTAGATAGGAGTTCTGCTTTCGCAGTCTCCACTTTCTCTAATTCGGCCAAACGACTTTCTTTTACCAATTGCTCAGCTTGAGCCCTAGCCCCTTGCAGAGCTAGTTGACAAGGGAGATCCAGTGTGTCAAATGTACTTTTCAGTCCAGTGACATACTGTTCTTTCAGAAGATTCCTGATACTAATATTCTCAGGGTGATCAATATCACCAGTCAGCTTAGGCAGAGGGACCGACTCCAAAGAGATATCTTCCTCACCCACTCCAGGTGATGGAGAGTTCAATGAGAGACCCCCCATACAGGTAGATGGTGATGGAACGGAGGATAGTCTACGACCAATCTCCTGTTCCTTCCTCATCTCTATTTTATTTCATTGAACCCTGCCTGCGGGTGGGGTGAATTTCTGGTCCACCCAATCGTCTCCCTCAGATTGGAAATCAATCGTTCTATAGATCATCTTAGATTTGGAATCCTCTTTCCCACTTACTGACTCTATCTTCCCTGTTACATACCCTTGACTACCAGTAGAAGTATTTTCTGTCTTTAATATCTTCCTTGATACTCCCGGGTTCCCTCTAGCTTCAGAGATTGTGGTAGGAGGTATTACCTCCTGTCCCACAAATACACAGTCATCCTCCTCCTCTACAGGAGAAGCCAACAGGTCATTTACCATTTTCTCCTCTATGGCTAGCCTTGGGCTAACAGCAACCCTCGGTAATGATCCGCCAGAGCCCTCCTTGTTGGATTCAGTAGTGTTCCTACTAAACCCACAGGAAGACCCCGGAGCACGTCTTTTGGTTGGGGTGGATCAGCCGTCAGGTGATGAGTCTAACCCAGCAGAAGCTGAGGACTCCTCTGAACCTGTGGTCCACATCTCTCCTAAGGTAACCGAGACCGGAGTATACACTCCCTGGTCCACAGTTTTACCTTCAGATAACATTTTACCTTTGGGAGGAGTGGCCAACTCCATCTTACTATGATAATCAGAGGCTTTCTCTGGAAAGTCCTGAATGTAGTATGGCCACGCCTCTCGATTCAGCCACAACCTTCTCGGGTTATGGTTGAACACCAAGGTGTATGCCAACCCCTGTGGTACCCTCACACACTTCTCTCTGTCCGTGAGTCCTAAGGCCTCCGGGCTATTCTCGAGAATATCTAGATTGGACATGGCAGTTTCAGCCTTCATATGGTGTACATCTACCAAATGTCTTACCATACAACCCTTTCTAGGTGTGCTGAAAGGTTCACCATCTTTCATACATTTGACTGAGCGATTAGACTTGGACCGGCACTGCCACATCATTTTGGAGTGCCCGTGGAACTCCACTAGATGTCGTGCGAACTGGTACAGATCCAAATACTCGGCCATTGGATTTCTATCCATACACTCATTGAATGGGCACTGCCCCGAACCTACTCTCCAACCTCTACCAGATTTATAAGTAGGCATACCTGGTGGGACAAATGTCATCCAGGCCCATTTCAACCGGTCTCTATCCTCGTTGGAGAGGTCGGCAGCCCTGTATGTCCCCATACTTTGCTTTATAACCTCATCCCAGAACTTGTAAGCCTGAACTAGCATGCTCTAACCAGAACTCCATATCCCTCTCTGTATCTTCGTAGGATGGTAGCCTAGCTCAGCTCCCTATCTCCCCAGTAACCGCCCCAGTATAGGGTTTGGACTTAGAATTATCGGAAGGAGGTCTGAATAGCTTAGTACATTTCTTCTCGTTGAATTTATCTAATTCTTGGATGTATGCCCCCCTGCATATCTTACTCCCAGGAATTACTGCATCCGGCTTAAATTTCTCAAATTTAGCTGCAAAATGCATTACTGCCATGGCTGGAATACGTTCCGGAGTTGACTGTTTAGGGGCATTCCAATCGGGTACAAAGTCACCATGCACCGGATGAAAACCATCCGCTCGGTCATACGACATAGAACCCCACGGAGCACCCACCGGAGCGTGACTGACCGAGTGCACCGGTATCCCGGGCATATTCGGGTCAGTCCGGGTCACTCCCGAAGAAGGTGGTGACGCAATATTCCCAACCTGGAACAAGGGGAATCCCCCGGCCTCGAGTCCTTTTAACCCCGGCCCTGACACGAACCCCCTAGCCTGCGCCACTGATAAACCCATATCTACCAGTTTCTTTACATGTTCTCCCCGAGCTAGGAGATACTGTGTGGTTTTAACCTGTTCAGTTTTCCTTATCTCGGAGATATTACTGTGATTTCGGCGTTTCACACCCCTATTCTTCATCTTAGTCGGTGGTTGATACACGAATCTAGGTAAATCCCCTTCCCGAAAATGTTTTGGAAGATTACAATCGACCGGAGCTGTTGACTCCAGGTCCCCCAAAGCTAACAACTCTCTCTGTTCCTGCGACAGAGGGGTAACTTCCGTCGAGTGACTCCTTCTATGGGAGTCTCCCGACGGATAGTTATCCGCCATGATAACTACACAGAGGGCGGCCCAGAGGAGCCCACTCTTAAAATGAGCTTAAATGAGTAGTAGAATCAGGAAAATTGTTACAAAAGTGTCCTCCTGTACTACCTCACTTTAGTGTCTCCTCTCTCCCTCACATGTAGATGTTCTAACCGCTGATTACATACGCGGAGAGAGGTGCCTTCGCATCCACCCTCTCCAACGGTATGTGCAGGACTGACGCTTTCCGCGCCAAACCAGCATGCGTGCGCATCCAAGCGCAACGGATCACGGGTACCGGATAGCCCTTCCCGAAGAAGTTATCCGGTATTATCCGAAGAAAACCGGGTAGCGAAGTAAACTGCGTAGTAGTTGCAATCTTCGCCGGGTTATCTCGGATTGTATTTTACACATCATTTCAAGTAATAGCAGTTCTTTTAGTTCGTCAAGGCTGTACTAATTATAGCTTATGAACTTTAGAACGCTCTTTAAACAGACATTATAAAAAAATACGTGTCAAAGTAAATTTCTTTGGTTGTCCGAACAAATCCGGAAGACGTATGAGTCCCATTCTCATGTTGTTAGAACGAGTTCTACACCCGTCCTTTTCACATAATATTTCTTAGGAGGATCCTCATATTATCCTTAGAAAAATTACTGACTAGGTTTGATTGGATTTTAATCCGAATCCGAAAGTACTAAATGGGAAACCAACTCACAGACCATAGCATGTAAACATTCAAAACTAACTTTAGTAAAGCAGAACGTTGGGTACCCCAATGCCATCTACTGGTCAATTTCACCATTATTCCCGTCACAAAGACTAAAGAATAAAATCTGGTATTTCTCGTTGTGTTTTTGACAATCAGCACCAGTTACGCAACTATTCCGGGGTTTACCGGGTAAGTCCTTGGAGACCCGAACTCTTCCGGGTAACCATAACAAACCAACCCAGCCCCGCCGCTTTTACGTAACAGCACCTCAACCCGCTATACGAGCACTTCTACGTATGGGTCCTTGGGGTTTCTTCTTCCCTATTACTGGAGGAACCTCTCTAGTTTCCTTTTCAGTAACCAACTTCTTCTTCTTCTTCCTACCATCGACTTTTTTAGCTGGCGTTGCTTTTTTAGTCTTCTTTGTAGGCGGGGGTGCCGGAACCTGTGTCTTACGCACCCACCTGGGTTGGGGCATTGGCACTTCTGCCAAGGGCTCATTCTCATCGCCGGGCCGGCGACCTAGCCAAGGCTTCAGGCGATCCACATGGCCTGCAACTATCTTGCCTTTCACATTCTTCAACAACACAGTAACATCCGATATTACTTTTGTTACCTCAAACGGCCCATCCCAACCTCTCGAGATTTTTCCATGTACAGGTGGTTTCAATCTCACCACCTTTTGTCCAACTACATACTTCCTTTCTCTCAAGCCTGTATCATACCCTACTTTCTGATGGATGGCCGCTTTCTTCAAGTGGCCTCTCACCAATGCATAGCCTTCCCGCAATTCCCTGCGCAGAGACTCCACAAATGCCACTCGGCATGGGACATCCTTCCTCCGCAGTACACTGCCAAAGACCAAATCTGCAGGCATTATGATCTCAGATCCAAATACCAGGCTGTTAGGAGTGCAGCCAGTTGAAGCATGCACTGTACCGTTGTATGCATGAGCCACATACTGGGAAAACTTGTCCCAGTCATCCTGATTAGAATTAACCAGCGTGGTCAGCCCCTGAATCAACGTGCGGTTGAATCTCTCAACCATCCCATCCGACTGCGGTCGGTACGGATTAGTGCGTGTCTTAACAATGGCCAATTCTTCCAGCATCCCCTGAAAGAGACGCGATTCAAACTCCCTACCCTGGTCTGAATGTAACATGAGAGGTGCGCCAAATGTTAGTACCCACTCCTCAACCAAAGCTTGTGCGCAAGTTAATGCCGTGTGATCCTTCATTGGGATCACCTTCACATACTTTGTATAGTAGTCTTGTACCACCATCATGCACACGTTTGAGTTTGGAGTTGTCTGGAAGCCAGTGATTATATCAATGGCTATCCACGCAAATCTGACTCCGAACAGTTCTTGTCTGAGAGATGTTTTACCCTTCCCAGGGCCCGGCTTCACCAGGCAACACGTTGGGCATTCACTCAACCAACGTATTACGTCCTTAGACATCCCAGGCCAGTAATATCTCCTCGCTAGTTTGTCCATAGTCCGTTTCCTGCCAAAATGAGCGGAAGTCTGATGACCATGGAAAAACTCGAATACTTCCCATCTCAGAGAAGTTGGCAAGACTATCTGCAGCCTCCTCCTGGCTTTGCCTTCAAGAGTTTTCCATCTACACAATAGGCCGTCTCGCACTACCAACTGCGACCATTGGCCCACTAAGTTCCTTACTTCCACACATTCCAACGACAGAGCAGGTCTGACGGGACAAGCAGCTCTCTCCAGGATCAGATTCCGTATCGTATTGATACCTTCGTCTTCCTGCTGAGCTTCAAGTACGGACTCCGCCGACCAAAACACCAAGTTCTCTTCCCAGGCTGGATCAAAATTCACTATTGGAGCCACCAATGCATTATGTATGCCACAGTCTTCACAGTCTATTCTCGCACATCTTCGGATTGGTCTCCTAGACAAACAATCCGCATTCACGTGCTTCACTCCGCTCCGATGCTGAATCTGGGTATTCTCTATCCCTAATTCAGACAACGCGGAGATCCATCTGCCCATCATCCCATCTGCCTCTTGAAATTAAGGAGCCATCTCAAGGATGAATGGTCTGTTCGTAGAATAAAATTCCCACCATACAAATAATGGCGGAATTTCTTTGTGTATACTACTATGGCCAACAACTTTCTCTTGGTGGTGCAATAATTGCGTTGAGTTTTACTCAAGCTGTTGCTAGCAAATGCCAAAGGCACCTCCCTACCCTCTTGCACTTGGGATAAGACAGCGCCTATGCTATCGTTGCTAGCGTCGGTGTCCAGGATGAACTGATCACCCTCAGTAGGATAGCTCAGCACAGGAGTTACCGTGAATAACTCCTTCAGCTTCTGAAAAGCCTGTCCAGCTGATTCCGTCCAAATAAACGGTGGTAGCTTCAACATTCCTTTCCTTTTCCCTACTACTAGCGCCTGTAAAGGAGCCGACACCTCAGCAAATCCGGGAATGAAATCGCGGTAGTATGAGCAAAAGCCCAAAAATGACCTCGCTTCTTTCTGGTCCTTTGGCGTTGCCCAACTAGCTACTGCCTCTAATTTCCCTGGATCCGCCGAAATACCTGTGCCACTGACTATTCGGCCCAGATATTCCACTGATTGCCTGAAGAACTTGCATTTCTTAGCTTTCAGTCTAAGGTTGTAGGATCTCAGTCGATCCATTACCTTGGTCAAATTTGATAGACACTCCTCCCGAGTTTTTCCGAAAACTATGATGTCGTCTAGATAAACTAGACAGTTTTTCCACAACAATCCCCTTAGCATTGTCTCCATCATATTCTCGAAAGTAGCCGGAGCATTGCATAAGCCAAATGGCATTACATTGAACTCAAACAACCCCCTGTGGGTTGTGAACGCTGTCTTTTCCTTATCCTCTGGGTGCATCCCAATCTGCCAGTACCCTGACTGGAGATCTAAGGTACTAAACCAGTGATTGCCTCCCAAGGAATCTAGACTTTCGTCAATGCGTGGCAAGGGGTAGGCATTCTTCCTCGTAATCCCATTTAGTCTCCTGTAATCTATACAGAAACGACAGGTGCCATCCTTTTTGGTAACCACTACCACCGGACTAGCCCATGGCCTATCTGAAGGCCTTATTATCCCTTCCCCTAACATCTTGTCTACCTCATCCTCCAATGCCTGTTTCTTAGACAAAGGGAGGCGCCGGTATGGCAAGCGCAATGGTTGGCTAGAACCGGTGTCTATCCGATGAGTTACTCGGTCAGTTCTACCCAATTGCTCCCCTGGAGCAGAGAACAAGTCTGCATTCTCGCACAATAGCTGAGCCAGACTCTCTTTGTCCTCTTCCGTCTCCAAGTGGCTATCTGTTACTAATGGTAAAAGATGCAGTGGTAATCCATATCCTTCCTTCCTATCCTGCTCCCCAGTGTCTTGCAATACCACTGGCATAGCGGATGGATCCAAAGCTCCTATTTCCACTGCTCTCTTTACTGCTAACTCCACTTCTGGTGAGTCAGCTCTTCCTACCACGTCAGCATATGTTACGTCCCCAAAGGTCGTCCCTTTTTCCAGGTACACATCCTGAAAAGTCATATTACTGACTGGTACTACTGTTCGTCGTGAACTCTGCACTAAGGCACTGGTGGAAACCAACCCCAGCTTACTCAAATGCTGCTGATTCGGTTCCACCACACCCATGCGGTCAAATTCCATCTCCCGGTAGTATACAACTACATTGCATACATGGCGGGGAGGAATTCGCACTGTCTGAGAGACAGACGAGACGCCTGAAATCCGGCGGAGCACACACTGGACTTTCATCTCTTGTGGATATCGAAGAGTGAGTTCCCCTGTCACACTATCCAATACCGCTCCATACAGAGAACAAAAATCTACTCCCAAGATTCCCTCATCCGTCAATTCAGCCACAGTTGTTGAAACAACAAATGAATGTTGATTCACCCAGAAGGGTATCACCTGTCTGCCATGTGTCCGCATATGAGATCCATCAGCACTTCTGACCGACCCAGACCCCACAGGGTTAGTCGACAGACCTGCGAGCCTCTTGAAAAAATGGTGACCCACCATGGAGTGACTAGCTCCAGTATCGATCAGAAATTCTCCCAAGCAGCCCTGAATCTGCACAGGCAAGTACCATCTCTTCCCTTGTAAAGGCGAAGGTTGTAAGGCAAATCTCTGGATTCCAGTTTCACCGCCCAAGTCATATCCCCTCGAGTTGAGAAACTTAACTATAGGATCATCGGGTTTGAGTCGCGAAGCACAAAACCTTTCTACTTCTTCCGCCAACTCAATTCTACGGACGGTGTCCAGATGAGCTAAATCTTCAACACCTTTCTCGTCCGTTCCCTGGGGCCCATCTCCACCTGGCGGATCAGACTCAGGTGCGGCTAACCCCAGCGGTTCCCATGAAATGGAATCTTTTGATTCTCCCCTGATAGTACCTTTGACAGTCACAGGCGGGGTTGTTATCTTGTCATCGACAACAACCCCTGTTAGTTTTCCGTCGGTGGTGGGCTTTGGTCAGAAGAGGGTCCGTCTTTTTGTTTCTCGACCGATGATACATTCCTGGTATCCTTGGACCAACATGTCCTTGCAAAGTGACCCTTCTTCCCACAATTGTAGCATTTCGTGTCTTTGTTGGGTTTCCCCTTACCGCGACCACGAGTTGCGACCTTTTCAGCCTTCTCAGCTTTACTACGCTCCTCCATGACTTTCCCAATCATGGTCTTCAATGCACCCTCCTCTGGCGCTTGAGCGTCTGATCCTGGAACCTTTCGTCTTACATAAAAAGAACGACGTCCTTTCCATTTAGGATCTATAGCTGCCACCTCTTGCACACCCTCTGTAGCTAGTTCAACCTCCTCTACGGGCATCTCTATTACTGCTACAGGGGCTGCCTCCACAGTTTTCAACAGCTTCCTCTTTCTCAGAGCATCTTCTGTAAGCTCGAAGATATCTGCTAGTGACATAGTGGTCTTCCACTGTGAAGCAATCTCGCTTGACAATCTCTCGTCCTTAAGTCCATCTATATACAGGCTGGACAACTTCCTTACCAGCCATGGATCACTTGGACTCATAGATGCAAATGCTTCTGCTGCTAGCACTCTGAGAGCCATTCCAAACTGTCTGTGCCCCTCACCAGGCTTCTGAACTCTTGCTTCTAGCTCAAATGCGGGATCCGCACCGGATGTGGAACCCAAAGCCCAAGAAGCTGTTTCCACTAATCCCTTGTACGTTCTTCCCCCGCTTAATTCAAAGCTTGTTAGGGCGGGATCACAAGGACCATCCCGCAGACACCATGACAAAGCTGCAAGGCACTCATCGCCTTCCCAGCCATTATGTCTCATATCTGCTGAAAATCGTGTGAACCATTTCCTCCATGGAACCGAGCCATCATACTGCTTCATCTTGATAGCCTGCTTCTTTACAGGTGTCATTCCCGTTCTCAACGGTATATCAGCCTGACTCAAAGCATAATCCACTGCCTTAAAGTTCCCCACGTCATTCGGTACCGCATCAATCCCCAATCTTCTAATTGCTGGATTGCTCTGGAACACTGCCTCATCTTCCATTGACATATTTCCCCTATGTTGATAGGGTGTCCCACTCTGATTAGTACCTCCGGTCCTTGGTGTATACATGCTTCCTGGAGTTACATGACTGCCAGGTAATGGGGGAGGTGGTATATTGAACATAGGCCTCGCGTTCCCATAACAGTTATCCGGTCCCACATTGCCCCATCCCCCGTAGGAGGTGTTAGGCCCGGCCAGATTCCCTTGACCTGGCGGCCGAGCATTCATGTATGCTCCACCGGGCAAACCTGGTCTACCTACCGTAGACACATTTACCGGAACTGTAGGAACTTGCCTTGTCCCTGGAGCTGGAGTAGAATGAGCACCTGGAGCTGGAGCAGTGTTAACTGGTCCCACAGGAGGCTTATTCCCTGTAGCCCGTGCTACCGGAACGTCTCCTTTTCCTCCCTTGGTGTCATTCTCCACGCTCACTGACTCTGTTTCTTCAAGAAAGCAATCTAACTTTTCCTGAAACAGTTTTTCAACTCTACCACAAAGCTCCAACATGAACTCCTCATTCTTGTCAAACTTACTGCCATGCATGGATGAGTGTCCACTCACACTGGATAACATATCTGCTGTATGTATTACCATGGAACTATCTAGATCCTCGGTGACAGGTGGTTTCACTACCTCCTCCACCGTATTGACTATAACTACTGAGGGCTCGTCGGCAGTCACAAAGGTCTCATCTCTAGACACCTCTTGCGCCTTTCCCACTGGGTCCCCAATTTCCTTCGTCCCTTTTGGTTCTAGCTTGTTCACCATGTGATTTTCAGCTTGTTGAGCTAGCGCCTCTAACTCTCCCAGCTTACTATCCTGCTTCTTCAATAACTCATCATACTCTGCTACTTGTAACTGTCTTGCTAGAATCTCGGAACTAATTTCTTTATTCCGCACCACTAGCTTTTCTGTTTCAGACTTCAGTCTGACTTCAGTACCTTCAAGTAGACCCACATTGACAGAAATTTGTTCCAGATGTTTGATCTGAGCTGCATGTTCCCCAATGTTTCCTGACCTTTTTGCCAAAAAACTCTTTTCAAAAGCTTCCCTTTCTTCCTTCAACTTCCTGAGGGATTCTTCCTCTAGCCTTATCCCTTCCTTCATATGCTCATGCTCGTTTCTCAATCGGAGCGTCCTTATGTCCTCCAGGCTCAACCTTTCCCTGGGCTCATAAGGCGGAACCTCTAGACCAGGTATTGTCAACCTAAAAGGATCCGGGAACAGCTTATCTCCTCTGGAGATTCCATCTCCCCTGGAGATTACCTCAGCTGTCTCTTCCCCTTCCTCAGGAGTTTCCTCTAGGTCGTCTCTTTTGACAACCTCAACTCCTTCCTGACTAACTGGGACTACCACTCTAGTCCCTCCCACTGCTTCTACAGTGGGTACTGGTCTACGTTCCTATCTCACTGGTATATCTACTGTACCCTCCAGACTAGGTATACTAGAGTCACTATCTTCTCCAGCATCTTCCATGGTCACCTGTCCAAGCGTCACATCCTCCCGTGAGGTGTCCCCCACCTGGACAGGTCCCTCCATACCCCTATCTGGTTCTAGAGCTGGACGTTTTGCTGGAGGATCCCCTTGTGAATCCTCAGATCTCACCTCGTGGGCCTCCTCCTCTCCTCCATGTCCAATTTCTCTACTCTGATTGAAAGTATGTACCTTCTGCCTAGCATTAAACCTAACCCTAGACCGTAGTCTAGGAAGCATACCCTCCCCTTGGTTAGTAACCGACGGGGGAGGTACCTCTGTATCTGACATATCTTCACCACACAAAAGCAACCTGTAATAACTATCCTTGAAACCTACCAATTCTGGTTCAAACATATAAGAGCTTACCTCTCAATTTCAGAAAGAAAAATGAAAAAAATAAATGTAAATCAATACTTACCCAAAGTGGTCACGGCACCAGTGTAGCTGTTGGCTATTCTAAGATAGACATCGGCTATGAAAAACTCCAGATTCGAAAATAGGTTGTTCAGAAATTACACTTTATTCATTCTGACATACGGCTCGTAATCATACAGACGGATAGCAATAATCAAATAGGCTTCTGAACACCAGTGGTCATATGAACATACAGGAGGTATACGCTCACGGTCTAGTACATAATTCCCGAGTTCCAAGGCTCTCTTCCATCGTGGTTAACTCCACTTTGATCAGACTCCACAGAGGGAGTTCTGTACCCGGAGTTGTACACCAATGCGTCTATCTCCTCTAGTTCCCCCAGAGGGTGGAACAGAGAAAGACGCAGGGTGACCAAGGTGGAAGCAGCGACAGGACTAGGCCTAAAAAGGTACAAGAGAGCTCGGGGAAGCTCTGTTGTGGAGCAGTCGAGCTGGCCGAAGTGCGCAGCAAGACTGGGTCCTCGATTAGCAGAACCCCAGGTCTTATGTACTGGTCGTTATGTAATTCTCTTCATTACTCGTAAACACTTGAGTTCCCGAGGAACTCCGGGTAACCACGCGCCGGTGCATCCGAGCCGACACTGTACCCGAGATATGTCGGGTGACACGTGGCGGTCACGGCTCAATGCACATAACCAGGCCGCGCTCCACCAATCCTCAGGTGCGGGCTTATATAACCTTATACTCTGCAGTAGACAGGAGTGCGGCCTGGATACACGACAACACATATACCAAATATAACTCAAACTGGTTCCATAGAAATAGTACAGCGGCGACCCAATACACTAATGCCATCAGTTCAGGTGATGATTATGTTAGCTGGAGAGGGATTGGGAGATGAGGAAGTTCCCACACCAAAAAGCCTTAATGTATTCTCTATTCTCTGTCAGAGTAAAGCCAAGAGACACTCCAGTCTCTCCCACTCTCCCTGCACAAATATAGTGACCTTGACCCTGACCCCTGTGGGGACCTCACTTTGACCTTGTAGAAAACAGATTGATCCAGATCTCCTAAAGGTTGGAGAGCTCCCAGGATCCATCTGTCCGGCAGCTGATCATGTCTTTGTTATGGGGAATGTGGATTGTGCATCGGTCTATCTTTAAACCCACTCAATCAAGTAAGCCTTAGAAAAACTCACCTCTATCTAAAGATACTCTCTATCTTAGCCTGTCTCCCCTCCAATCGTTCACTGCTTTCTTCCATTTGTGCTCACTTTTCTTGATTACACCCAACCCCTCCAATGATCCTTCATCTATCCTTTTCAAAACACCTCACTGGGAAACTGTAGCGGAACCACTATCTTCTTAGGATAGGAAACCTCTCACAGGTCCCTAAGGGTTAATGGTGCCTGAAAAGGGGTAGTTATGAACAAATGCTCATCATAATACAATGAGAAAGTAAAAGATCCAAATTGGTCTCCACACAGCTGCCCTTCATTTCACTCCTCCCAATACTGAATGCCTCATTGCAGGCTGCTTCATGTCTCACCGGGCTGCAGTGTCTTTAAATAGCCATTCATCCCTCACCACAGACTGTTAGCTGGAGTGCAGTGTCTGTTCATTGCCTTTGGGTTAACCTAAGGGCTCTTCAGTTTGACCCTTTTAGAACAACATATTGTCTCAAATATTTGTGTGTCTTCAATATTCACCCATTTAGAGCCTCAAGTATTTACCACTGCTGCTCTGGTAGTGTATCATAGGGTCAGCAGGATTGCATACGACTTAGGGCTACATTCAAACATAATGTAGACAAAAGGAAAAAAACTCTTCCCATCTTTTTGATTTTTAGACACAGTTGGCACAGTCCTCACAGTTGGCACAGTCCTCAGTAATAATGTATGTTAGAGGTGCACTAGCTGGACTCGTGATGATTGAGCTGAAAGATGCCTGAATTAGAATCCATGGTAGGTTCCTAGTGATTGGGATATTAGGACAAGCAGCTACTGAGTAATAAGATGTCACATGTCGTGATGATGTCACATCTATCACGGTGACGTTATATCACATCTGGGTCAGTATGCAGTTACTTGAAGCATCGAAGCATTGCTGATCCAAGTCTTATCCAGGCTCCTCACACAACTAGCTAAGGGTCCTGATGGTAGATGATTGGAATATTAGGAGAAGTGGCTACTGAGTAATAAGATGTCACATGTCATAATGATGTCACATTTATCACTGTGACGTCATGTCACATCAAGGTCACTATCAGGTTGCTGATCCTAGTCCCATCTAGGCTTCTTATTTAACTAGGTAAGGGTCCTGCTGAGGGTACTTTGATTTCTTTAGCCAGTCGGATGTACAGAATGTAGCATGGATTCAGGGGGATCTTAATTTAGACCCCTCTGGCACGGAAAAAAATTGTCAACCATTCTCAGCAAGGAAAAACAGGAGTTTAAAGATGTTTTATTTTACTACGCTCAAAAGCAGAGTTTCATGCCCTTGTGGGGAATTTCAACTTTCTGTTTTGCAATATCGAATAATAATAATAAAGTAAATAGAAATAAAAAAAATATTTCACCTGTAGTGTGTATAAATTCTGATCATGAACTAACACGGTGAGGCACAGACTGCTATAAGAGGCTGCGCTAATCCCCCTGGGTAGAACTGCTGTAAGGAGCTGATGAGGGAGCCGTATATCACCATTATACCATCCCTACCCTCATTTACCACAAACTCGCAAACCACATTCCCGAACCAAAACCCCATAACTGCCTTCACCTTCACAAATTGGGGAAAATATCAAGGCAAACATGTGCAATTGGGCTTATCATGATCAAAATCGAATTTACAATTAAATTTTTTTTTTTTTTCTTGTGTAAATACTGGTTTAAGCCATTTCAGTCAGAAAAGAAAGGCAAGATGGATTATTAATCTTAAGGATTATATTCAGATAGCAAGTATGATGCTAGTCAATGTATACTGAATAACAGATTAGACCTTTTATATCAATGCCTGGAATAAATAAAAAGGTTATTACTCAGGACAAATATAGTAAGTAGACAATGCATCTAGTAAAGGAAGTAGTATAGTATAGACAAATATAGTAAGTAGTATAGTATGAAATACTTGGGCCCCAAAAGGCCTCAATTTAAAAGCCTAACAACATGAGTCTCATCTGTAGGATCTGCGGTTACCTGGGCAAAAGTGAAAACTCTCTAACAAGACACATCAACAAACTTCACGGGAAATGCACTTTTAAGTGCCAGGTTTGTGGCACAACATTTTCTCGTAGAAACAATTTCAACAAGCACCAGAGAATTTTCCACCCAGCTGAACAGTCAAACCCCAGTCTAAATTACATCCCAAAAAATGAGGCACAGGCACCTATTGTTAAAAGAGGATTTGAAGTGACACCGAAAAAGTTCAACCCGCATTTCTCACCAAAGTTTAGAATCGTCCCAGGGCCACGCCCACTCTGGCAAACTAGCACCACTGCCAGCCCTCGCAACTGTTCAGCAGTGGTTGACACACCTACCACTTCTACTATACTACCAACTCCCACGAAAATTGCTCCAGATAAGACATATCATACCGACCTGTCCAAGACTTTCAAAAAACGACCAACAAATAAGTTGAGACCAGGATCAAAAAATGACTCTGACGGTCTGAGCGTCAAAACTCAAATCAGCTGCACTGTCTCTGTTGCCCCTCCACTCCTGGACGACAACTTGGGTTCTCAAAACCCTGCTCCAGCCCCCAAATTATCTCTCGATTTTTTGGACGCCGGTGAGATGTCCCCCCTGAGTGACCCCAACCACCCTCCAGCCCCCAAATATACCCCAGGTATTTTGGACGCTGGTGAGATGCCCCTTTCAGCACCTCACCCAATTGCCGCCCCCACACTCTGTGTGGATACACTACCGGACTGCCCGACTTTGGATGAACTCCTGGCGCAGAGTGTGGATACACCCAACATGGACACTGAATCTCTTTTTAAACCTGTGTATAGATTAATACCTCTAGACATTGATGAGCCTGTCCCGATTGGACGCCTGTTCCAAAATGAAATAAGGAAAAGATCCACGCTTAGACATGGTTAAAAGTATGAAAACTTATGATTGTGTGGAATGGACATCCATTCCCAGCCCATCTTCTGAAAAACCACCAGCGGACTTCAGTCTAAAATCTGAATACTCAAGTGTATATTTTCCGGTAATACCACCTAAAGACACTAGGGATTGGTCATATAAAAATGACGCAACCCATCAGGAATTATTAAATGATCTGTTTCTCAGTAGCGATAGTGAGGAGGACGAAATTGTGAGTAATGAGACCAATAATGTCCAGGAAATTGTGAATAATTATATGGGTTCTATCAGGACCCACCGAGGCAACAGTAGAGCTTGAACTTGTACCAGCACCTTTTTCATGCATGTTTTTTTAAAAGAAAAAGAATTAAAACACCCACAGCGTGATGAACACTTACATATGTAAAAAATGTAGAAATCATATCCATTAAAATTGACTGCTCAGCAATGGTAGGCCTATGCAGGAAGTAACTAAAACTGCTCCAGAAACTGCTCCCAGCTCCACCTCAGTCAAATTGTACAATAAACTGGTATCCCTAATGAAGGGTCTTAGGACTCGAAACTAGTAGGATCATTTAAAACCAGAAATCACCTGTCCAAGTCTTTATTATAACTAATTTGGGAAATGATAATTTACAGGGGGACTTTAGGGAATATTTATCACCACCTTTATAGTATGAAAGTAGTATAGACAAATTATAGTTTGCAGAAGGTATGCTCTCCCATGCTGTCACAGTGGTAGAGTATTAAACTATACAGGAGGCCTTTGCATAAATAACGACTACGACAAACATGGCAAATAGCGACTAATAGTGTTACAATTAGAAACAACTATACTTCTTTCTATTAAAATCCTTATTTTTTCCATATAACGAAATTTTTGCTCATCAAAGATGAAAAACAAAGACAAAAAGCGCTACAATTACCCAAAACTGTGCGTATTTCGTTATGGTTTGTCTTTGTTTTTCATCGTTATTCAATTTACATGTATTCTCACACATTTTCTCTCACTGACACTTATTTTACTCAAATTATAGATTCATTTTTTTACAATGTTACGATACTTTATATACAGTGACCCCATTTTCCTAACTATTTTCGTCGTACATTGCATTAAATCAACAACGATTATTAACCCTTTAGGGCCCTCCAACGCAGACACACACACACACACGCACATTGCTTTTGTTTTTTAATGTAATATGACTTTCACAGCTTGTACACAGGGCATTGATGCCGCCATGTTGACATAGATGCCATTATGTCGACAAAGATGCCGCCATGTCAACATAGATGCTGCTATCTCTGTCAACCTGTCAATATAAATGCTATTGTTTGACCATGGTGCTCTTTTAGATGTCGACATGGTAGCCTGCATAGGGCCTGTGTCACTTGTCGATCCTAAGAAATGTCAATGTCCCTTGTCGATCCAAAGAAATGGGTCTTGTCCCTTGTTGATTTAAAGAAGTAGGTTTGTTCCTTGTCCCCAACCCCAGCACACACGGACATGTGGTACCTACATATAGAATAGGATCATGTACGGTGATGACCACGTACCTACATATAGAATAGGATCATGTACACTGAAAATCCATAGGTTGAAAAGGTTAGTCAGTACAGACTAACCTAGGTTGGTTATATGAGTGTTAGTCACAATGGCAAAGTTATATACAAAAATGACCGAGGGGTCAGTCAGTAGTGGCTTACCTAGGATCATCATTGGTGTGTTGTATTTGTAAACCACAAGTTGGGGCCACCTGTAAATTGTAATGACCACTCAGTGGCTCCCCCTGGAAATAAAAAGACTAAGGTGGGTTGGTCAGTACTGACCAACCTGACAATAATGACTTTCCTAGGTTGGTCGTATAGGGAGCCAAACAATGACTAACTAGGTTAGTCACTAGCGACTGAGAATATTAGTGTAGTGTGATGACCACTTACCTACATATAGAATAGGATCATGTAGTGTGATTACCACGTACCTACATATAGAATAGGATCATGTAGGGTGATGACCATGTACCTATCTTGAATTTACCTTGTATTTTACCTATGTTACTTGCCATGTTCGAACTCACATTTCTATATACTACTTTGTAATATCCAATGGAATAACGATGAAACTATGACCAGAAGTGACCTTTGACCCGAAAATTTTGACGTCACTTCCGTTTTTACCATGTACCCTGCAGGAAATCTGTCGTTCTTTCCCCCCCGTAATAACGATGAAAAATGAAACAAAGAATGTCTAACGATCATTTTGACCTCAGGGAAAGACTATTTGTGTAACAGGAATAAAGATTAATCGCTATTACTCGTTGTCGTTGTACCTCTACGAACGTTTTATCGTTGTAGTTTATGTAAGGGCCTCCTGGCTTCAGTCTATATTTTATTACATCTTTTGACATAGACTATTCAGACTCGATGGTCTCAGGAAAATGCATTACGTCTTAAAATATACATCCCACCCTTCAGACTACCCAGGAAGCTCTCAGCCCACCCACTTCACTCTGTCTTCATTACACTGTATAACATAATTTACACATTAAAGAAGTACAGAGAGGAGGTGAGGAGGGAATATTGGAGGTATGAAGGGAGCTCCATGAGCTAGCATCTTACACACATTATACAGGCGAGGTTTTAAGCCTTTCAGGAATGGGTGAAAAAGGACCAATAGTATAACACACTAAGGGTTTCCCGACGTGGTTGCGGAGTCAGTTTATCTTTATGTAGGTCTATTGTTGTGATAGGGGAAGGGGTCTTGAATGGTTTTTCCTCTAATACCCCCTGATGGAGGTGTGGGGTGATGGCATGTGTCCATGGGGAATAGAGCCATTTATCTTAAGGTGCCCCCCCACCATAACACTCCCTGAGCTGGACATGGAACTATACTGGGTATGCTGTCATTCCTCATAGAGATTAGGGCACAACCATGCTGCTGAAGGGGAAGAGATGTTTTCATAGCTTGAAAGGATAAGGAAGATATCAGTGGTGTATTGTGATTTCTAATTGTGATTGTGTCTACCATTTGAAGTGGGATACTTGTATGGTGGTTACAAACACATTCTGCACATTATAGGGCCAGTAGGGGTACATCCACAGAACAAATAGCATGATACAGACTGGGTGTTGGTAGTGGATGGAGTGGTGGTCAAAGGTTTATAGTCAGTCTGATCAGAGACTGGGCCACACTGTTGGGTTGGGGTACAAGAGGTGAGTGTGAGTGGGTAGGGGCAGTGATAGATAAAGGAAGGTTAAAGGCTGGCCGGGTGGAGGGGGATCTATAGGACGGTGGTGGAAGAGGATCTTACACAGAAGCCATCAAGGAGGTGGTTAGAGATAAGTAGAAAAGCTGATTGGTAAGAATGTAGGAAACAGATAAGAATGTGCCCATCCATGCATGGATAATATAAATACCCTTCAAGTGCCACATTGTGTGTTAATGTGCTATGCCCTTTGTTGTCTTGAGGAATCCATGCATTCATGCATCATGCTGATGTATCAACCCAATATGTCAAGAATGATGAATAAATGCAGCACTGGCGAGTGACTCATGATTCTTGCATCACAACGATAATGAGCAGATATGGCCTCTAATCCTTTTTACCATACAATTTTCACTTTTTTGTTGTTACATGGGGCTTGGGATATAGAATAATGATTTATTGTACATTAAATGGGATGTGGGAGATGGGTCCTTTAAAAACTGATAGTGCTGCTGGAGTGACTCTCAGCAGGCTTATTATATTCCTTTCACCCTTTTTAATGTCAGGTCTCAACACCTTCTTTGTTATCTGGAGTATGACAGTGTCATTATTTTGTAAGTAGCCATATTAAAATGTGTCCGTGTCATTTTATGAGGTTGCAATAGCTTGTGAGATTATAAGGTCTTTTGTTGCATCATCACAGTAAAGTTCATGATACATTAAAGCACCATCACAGTAAAGCACCTTGCAGCTGACATAATACATTGGAACAAACTGCAGCCCTTTAAGAGTTAAACCATAACTAACTGGACATGACCATGGCTGGAGTGTAATCTAACCTGGCCAGCAGTAAGGGACTGGGAGGAGGCTCCATGCCCCTGTCCTCACTAATCCACCTCCCTGCCCGAGGAAAACCTGGAGGCTTTAAACCAAACAGGCTCCTGTAATCTCCTCTAAGGACTTCAGGACTTTGGCAAACAGGAGTAGCTCAGTAAATTCTAGCCATGCAGACAGAGGGCATTGAATGCCCCCTAGTTTGGATCTGTCTGGTCAAAATGGGGTCAGACTAATCTTGCTACAAGCAGGTAATGTGTCCGTGCAGACTGGGAATGAACCAGGTAGAGATTGGATCAACTCTGCTCGTCTAACCCTGTAAGGACCATAGACTGCACCGTGTTATGTCTCTCTATCAGGTATGAATGCAGGCTTCGTGAATATACAGTTCATACTTTTCTGAGGTGTCTTCATGATGCATGAATCAGCATGATGCATGTATGCATCATTTCAACAAAGATAAAACCCATAAACCAAACCTATAGAAAACATAACTATCTCTTTTTAATAAACTGAAAACCTAACATTTTAGCAATAGGAGTTGCGGGAAGCTGGCAGGTGAATGACAATCAGTAGACTACCTTTCTGTGGTTCAGAACATGTGGACTAGACTAAAGAAAGGACAATGATGGTGTGAGGTCGGATAATATGTGAGTCCCGTGGGAAAGAACTACTTAGATGGCAGGGAACAGTGCATGGTGGGCTGACAGGCGGGAGACGACAGACAAGAATTTGTCACTCCAACACTGGGTGCACTAGAGAGGGGCAGCCACTGCTGTATTGGACAAGCAACATCCTGACTTCCTGTCCATATTTGATGAGGGCTCTAGTCAGTAGTCATAGATTTGATCATGAGAATGAATGAAAGCATTGACATTGTGAAATTTGTGCATGCCTAGAAAAAAACAGCAGAATCTGAAAATACCCAAACAAACAAACAAAATGAAACTGCATCTGGACCATTCCCTCCTTGTGTAGTAGCTCCGTGCAGGGATGGGCAGGCTATGTGTTGTGAAGGAGAGTTAATGTGATTATTGCCCCACAATAAGGGGAGAGGAGGCATGGAAGGCAGCCTAGACTGAGGCAGGCAGTGAGTGGTATCGCTGCGGCACAAAGTAATATTGTCACAAATGCTAAATATAATACACATGAATATACCCATATATCCCAATGAAACCACCATACAGTGTGCGTTCTGCTGTGCCTCTGGATGATATTGATGACACAATGAATCATCAAAGCATTTCAAGAACAAATATAGAAATGAAAAATAGAAGTTGGTCAGAGATAATCTTCAAAACAATCAAATGTGTAAGTGGTCGCGAGTGAGTACCAGATTCCCATCTTGCTATGAACAGGACCCTTCCCTACCTCTGGGGCAGGCTCAGGGTGGTGCAGGCTATGTGTTATGGAGTAGACCTAATGTCATTATTGCCCCACAATAAGGAAAGCAGCCATAGAAGGCAGCCTGGCTGGGAGGCAGGAACTTGAGTGGTTTCCCTGCCACACTAAGTAATATTAGCACCCAGCCCACACAGGCATATTGGCACACACAACAGTTTGTAAATAACAAGTGATACACCAGGCCTTTAAGAACAGTATGATGCCTCAAGCGTGCATCTGCATCTGAGTTCATGATGCATCACTGCAACCATGGTGTGTAACTTACAGGTATTACATTGGTGCATCATATGCGTATCCAACTATGTACTGTCCCATGGGAATGTATCAATAATAGCATCAAAATGATGCCTGAATGCAGCTCTTATAAAATACTCACCAGGGCTGTGTTTATGTTTCATGAAGCAAAATATGTAGCTATGTAGCTGCTCTAGGATCTACTGAAATTATCCTAGATGATAGTCAATTGCCAAACCTAAACTTGGCCTTTCCGTTTTCACCTACCCTGGTGTGTAACTTACAGGCGGTGCATTGGTGCATCATATGCCTATCTAAAAGTATACTTTTACTTATGTGTTTCTAATTGAACACTAGGACCAACATATAATATTGGTACTACACACCCTTGGGAGTGTATTAACAATAGCATCAATATGGTGCCTAATTGTAGCACTGGTAAAGGACCCACCAGGAACATGTTGACACCTGCCAAAATTATCCCAGATGATAGTCAATCAAGATCATAGTCACCTAAACTTGGCCTTTCCCTTTACACCTTCCATAACGCTGGCTGGAAGCAAGTGACCTCTGCTAGTTGCGCTGGTGCCTTGAAGACCCCTGTGAGTTATAATTGGGGGAAACCTGATTAAACATGACCTTCCAGTTACCAGCCATTAACCAGCAGCCAATCAAAGGCTTCAGCTGCTGCTGCGACACTCAGTGTTACAAGATGCTCGCAATAAAGTTCAGCTCATCATGGAAATCTGACAATTGCCAAATAGTTGTGACGCTCCCTTTGTAAGGTCAGGGATGATTGATGACGTTCATGGATTCAACTCGTTTAAAATAGAAATAGAAATGATCTGCTCTTTGGCCTCATTAAGTCATCCCATCATCTTTAATAAAACCTTGTAATTTGTGGAATGGCAATCATCTTTTCCCTTTTACAATAACCACAGGTCATGAAGCCACTAAAAGCTGTTGTTACATGCCAATCTTTTTTAATAAAGAGCAAAGAATATTATTTACTCTCCCTGCAAGAGTGGTAGAAATGTTGTCCATGCCGCAAGCAAGGTTGAAATTGATTGCTTTTTTGGTGTAACTAGTTCTTGTAAAATAATCTTTTGTTCCCGGCATTCAAATGGGGTGCAGTTGGTTGCAAATCCAGCAGCCTCCTACTCAAATCATGACCCCAAGTTAATAACACTACCAGGTCCTTGCATACCAAAGGTGCCTATATCAATGGTCAACCATGCTCCACTTCGAACTCCAACTCAGCTACTCCAATGTATTGTTGATTGTTTTAATATTGATACGTTACATTAAAACCAAAGACCATACTTCTAACATGATTCCTCAGCTAGAAGAGATTAACCCTTTCACCACTGGGTTTCTTATAACTCAATGCAATTTTGTGCAATATATTGGCTTACCGCGTGGAAGGGGTTCAGACCTATTTATGTATATGACACACATTATTAAAGGGTTCATACAAGGCTCCTATACTGAGTAGTGGCTGTATGTAGCAGTAGCAGGCAGTAATGTGACAGCCAGGATCCTGTTTGAAAGCTTCAATTACACCCAGAACAATGGCTGTCATCCCCTCTCACCTTGTCCAGCTCAGCCACTTGACACAGCTAGCTGAGGGCCCTCATAATACCTTCATCATTAAAGTCTTCATGATACAATCCTTATAATGGCCTTCATGACACCATTCTCATGTTTGCTTCATGATACCATTATCATGATGGCTTCATGACACCATCTGCACAATGGCTTTCATAATATTATTTCAATTTATATTTGGTTTATATCAACATTTAATGTGCTACCTGGAAAATGCATCTTGTGATATGATCCAAGCTCCTGCCTGTGAGGAAACTGTCAGTGTGTGCACTATAGCATGCAAGTCATGTGACCTCAAAATGGCTGAGGTTGAGTCTAGACCTTACAAGTCAGCAGCAGAGTGTAGCAGATGCCTGTCTCCTTGACTACCGCTCAAGTACCCGACTAAAGCTGAGCAGGGACAATGTTCACCTATAGTAGCGGTAACCACAGACAGGAATGTCACCTCAAACTGACAGTTTCCAATTCTCTCTACTGTCAACATCAGCTGAGGCAAAGCGGGGCCCAGATTCAGGACTTGGTGTAACCCGGTAAGCACAGAATAATGTCTAAAGACTTCATGTTCATTTGTCGTACAGTAGAATCTTACCAGAGCATGTCATCTTGAGAAATGAAGTGTCAAGTTGAAAGGAAATCCTAAACCAATGGCTGCCCAATGGCTGACTCATAATGAAAATCATCATATCAGCAGTTACCATGGTTACAACTGTCTGTAAAGCTGATAAGTGACAGCCCAAATTGAAAGGGAAGCTAAGCCTTGTCTCATCCTTTTTTCTAATTACTGAGTAATTTACACAGGAGCAGTGTGCTTTGACATGTTTCTCTAGAGGCAAAGTGAAGCAGGGTTCTGTTACTGCCAGGTCATTAATGGAATGTAATAGGATCCTGACATTGCATAGATTACTTTCATATGAAAAGGATTGGTAATAGCAGAGGACCAGAGTCATCAAAATCCTATTTTCATCAGTGAGGTTATGGCAAGCGTTCAACAGTTTTAGTGAATCATGCATTCATTTAAAAGCAACATGTTCTAATACTTGGACAGGTAGGGCAAGAATTCAGCTCAGGAACTAGTTACATCTACATTCATGCTACATAGTCACAAATGGTAAACTACATTAAAATACTGTATGGCCCTTGAAGGGTTGACTAGCCTTGCTGCTCCAACCTCCTTCACCAGCTGCTTAGAGACCTCAGTAATAGAGCAAGGTGCAGGATTGGCGGTCTCCAATTGTCTCCTGTTTCAAGGTGGTCAGTCACTTAATGTGCCACTTCTTATACCACAGAAATGCATTATGGCAAGCTAAACGGGGAATTAAGTCATGGCTTATTAGGACTACAGTATATCAGACATTGTAGTATAAGATATTTTTTTTGAAAAACTGTATACTTTGGCAATCAATGATCATGAGTCACAGGCTTCGGGCTAATGGACCTGCTTTCCACCGAAAAGAACATCTTGTGCTTTCGCAAATGGAAATAGTGTTCATGGAAGGTTTCATACAGATTCAGCCAACCATAAGAACTTCCCCCGGAACCATCCCGTATCAAACCATTCTTTCCAAGACCTTAATGCCATTTCCTTGTTGCCACAATCACACAGAAGTGCATATTATTTCTAGCACCATAATCCACACTGAAGTATGCCAAGCGTCCAGCTGGGCATTTATCCCGCCTGCTCCCCTCCCTAAAATCACTATGACAGGAATATTGTGGCTATAGCCTCAGGTTTAGGCTCAAGTGCCTTAGTCCTTTATTCTATGGGTAAAACATTAGCAGCTATGTATAATAATAAGGCTCTAAGGCAGCAGTAATTTCTTATCAAAATGGGGTGACCTGTAAATTAGAGTCCCATATTGACCAACCAATCATCAACACAATTCCAGCCGAAGACAGCGACTGAGTGTGCCATTGTTTTTACCAGATATTATAACAACTTTGGTATGTCTTGAGGTAAGAAGTTGGGAGCACAGACCATGATCTTATTTGTTTTTTGATTTCATCCCTCTTTTGAGTGGTTTAATTTTCAACATAAGACTACAGTCAGTGCCATTACAATCATTTTACTAAGGAAATGTATTTTAAGATGGTGCATTATATATGGATTTTGAGGCACAGCGTTTGGAATGCCAAAAATGTAGTAGTTTGCAGCTGCTCTTGATTTTCTCATTATTTTCATTAAAAAAAAACTTATTCAAATAACCATCAGCACAAAACATTACAAACTCCAGATCAAACATGTCATGTGACACCATCTTATTGGCTGACTAATTGACGCATCAGCTTTCATGAAGCTATCATTAGTTACTTGGGAATGATCTGCACAAGCCATGGCTGATCCTGATGAATGATAATTGAAATTGCTCTTTGAACGCAATGCAGGATTCTCAGTAATTATAATCACATTCCTAATAAGTATGCAACTTGTGCTTAACCTCTCTAAGTCATATCTTATTCTGTTTCTGTGTTTAACCAGGCAATGCTAAATAGAAAATTTCTATCCTTTTGTTATTTCACTCCTTACACATTGTCGTGCTCAGAAAAACAGCCCCAGGCAGGCACTAGGTGTGTGGAGCCTAGGCTTGGGTCCTATGAGAAGGTGTGAGGATAGAGAAGGGGTATTTGAGGTCTTAATGAGTGAATGTTGTATTGTTTTCGCCTCAGCTCACAATGCATCACACACCAGTGCATCACAAGGTGTTAGGTCTAAGGGTAAGGGAGTCTCATGTGTATTAGCCCTTTAAGGTAGCCAAGCATTGTAAGCATCCAACTATTGCCTGTATGCATACAGTCTCATTGTATAAATGCAACACTGTTTGTGACCAGGCAGTGCTGCATTGAAATTCATGCAGGTCTGATGCATTTGAAGCACTCTCAAATCAGTAAATGCACCGTGGCATGCTCACTGCTGATGATACATCATGACAAATCTATGTGAAACCTTGCAGAATGATGCCATCACTGAAGGGTTAACCCATGGATGAGGTTCTTCAGGGAAGTAACAGGAAGTGGTAATGCTCTGTGTGGAATGGACAAGATTTCACTTTAAAGGACCAAAGGTCAAAGTAGCAGTAGCTGTGGTTGTAGTCTATAGTAAATGGGAACTCTCTAAAGGATTCTGCCACATGATTTACAGAGACTAAGAAAGAGAAAGATAAACTGCTAATTCAGCAAGGAAGAAAGGACAGAGGACATGTAGATGCCAGAACAAACCTCAATAACTACCACTAGGTCATTCCAATTAGAAGTTAAAACATTGCTCTCATCAAGAGGCGCCATTTTGGTAATACTCTACTTTACCAGTGAGCTGCATGTTAATGGTGAGGACACTGGTTCAAAACTCTGAGGACTGCATTGTGTGTTCTATGCATTTTGTCATCAGTATGTAGGAACCAGCCAACACTAGCGCTACCCACACCCCCCTCAGTGAGAGACCTAGTCCACACCTAGCCTGTGTCCACCTCCCCCACACCCCCCTCAGTGAGAGACCTAGTCCACACCTAGCCTGTGTCCACCTTCCCCACACCCCCCTCAGTGAGAGACCTAGTCCACACCTAGCCTGTGTCCACCTCCCCACACCCCCCTCAGTGAGAGACCTAGTCCACACCTAGCCTGTGTCCACCTCCCACACCCCCCTCAGTGAGAGAACAAGTCCACACCTAGCCTGTGTCCAACCCCCCCCCCCCCAACACCCCCCTCAGTGAGAGACCTAGTCCACACCTAGCCTGTGTCCACCTCCCCCACACCCCCCTCAGTGAGAGACCTAGTCCACACCTAGCCTGTGTCCACCTCCCCCACACCCCCCTCAGTGAGAGACCTAGTCCACACCTAGCCTGTGTCCACCTGTCCTACACCCCCTCAGTGAGAGACCTAGTCCACACCTAGCCTGTGTCCACCTTCCCCACACCCCCCTCAGTGAGAGACCTAGTCCACACCTAGCCTGTGTCCACCTCCCCCACACCCCCCTCAGTGAGAGACCTAGTCCACACCTAGCCTGTGTCCACCTCCCCCACATCCCCCTCAGTGAGAGACCTAGTCCACTCCTATCACTTTATGAGTCACAGAGGGCCTGATGCTAACCTGGCCTCAGGCAGGGTTAATGGAAGGTCACAGTGAGTGAATGAAGGTCAGTGAAGGTGGCAGGACGCTGACCAGACATGCTGTAAAGTGGTAAAGTGGTGTTCTAACAGGGCCCTAATGTAACACAGGCTGCTACTGGGGGTAGGGGTGGGTACTGGTGAGGGGGGAAGGACTGGAGCTCTCATGAAGCATTGATTGCATTGAACCAGGCATCAGGCATCAGCATACATTTGCAGCAGAAGAGAGTAACATATTACATATTGGTACTTTTGTGGCAGTTCACAGTGGGTTAGTCTTTTTGCTGGCCATGTACTCTTCACCTCTTTAGGGGTCAAAATCAAGTTTCAATGTAATATATGCACTGAATATGCAGGCTCTATCAAAAGGAAACAAAACGCTGGGCCATCACTGGCTGGGGAAAGTATTGATACCCTTGTTTTTATATGATCCCCACATCTAGTGGTCACATGACATAAAGTTGCTTTCAGTGGCATGGACTAATAAGGGGTGCTTTTATCCATCCACATGATTAAGGGCGCAGCCAATGGGACACCATGTATCATGCCACTTATGTCATTTGGCCATTGTCACTGCTGACAAATCACATGCCATGTAAGAAAAGATGCATGTGTGTCTGGCGGTGGTTAGTTAGCGATATTATAGGATGGAAACAGGGATGAATTATTTCAGCGAGTCAGGTCTAGGACATGAACATGGAACAATGTATCCCACAATAGCATGTGACTATATCATCAGGGCAAGGCATTGCTCTAAGCTTTGGGCTGCAACTTTGCTGAAAATGAATAAAAGCAGCCATTAACCCTGAGTCCAACAAAGAGGCACACTAACGCATGATACAATAACAAGTTCATGTGGGAATTTGTAACACAATTTTATGGTACCCTTTGACCTCTGAACAAGAGCTTTTATCAGACAATTTGATTATCTAAATCTTAATATCGCTATTGCTCAATCACTATAAATAAAATGGTTATCATTCCATTGTGTACATTTCAGAGAGAAACATGAAATTAATTTGTGTAGTTCAAAACACATTTCTAAGCCATTAGTTACACAAAGAAATAAATGTAAATATCAACTATGACAGAAAGACTAATTTTAGAAACCTCTTTGATTTTCCTCACTAGTCCCTATAATACTAGCCGAGTGTGATGTGTTTATAGGACAGCTTTGTGAGCTGTCACATCATCAACTAGTCTCATTGCCCTTGATTTTACATATTTTTCATCAGGATAAGATTGGAAGAGGAAGGCCCCTAATGTTGTCTCAGAATATCCCCAATCTCCCACACCTACCAAGGGTTAGGGGGGTTATAGAGGGCTAAGGCACCAGGGTAAAACTCAATAAATCCGGATGCCATTTTGTCTAATGCCCGCTGACGTGGCCTTCTATCTCCTTACTTGGAGAGTTGCTGGTGCTGTGAGTGTGCGTGTAAATCTGCATTATGGCTAATACACACACATCTTCTGGAAATGGTGGCTTGTCATATTTGATTATCACCTTGAATCTTGGGATAAAATACAGGATCCAGAGAGCCTGTGTAAGTTACTTATATCCAGACTAAAAGATGTCTATTATAGGTTACCTAGTGACTAGAAGCTGAAGTCATCACTTCCCCACTTTTGTCTAGATTTTAGTATAAGGCATGAGGCTAGATATCATAATATCATATAGACCTACTAAGTCAAGGGGTACAGCTAAGGGGTGTGAAAATCACATGAAACCATTCTTTGTTCCCAGACATCCTAAGTGTTCTATAGGGAGCTACTGCTTGCATGTACCTCATGACTCAGAGCCCTCCTGTCAAAGTGGGAATGGAGAATTCATAACCTCTACATGCACACTACCACGGACCTCTCAGCCACCATGACACGAGGTGATTAGGTGATTATTGCTGTCACAGCGAGTCAGGGTATGTCTCCTTATCTGGACACTAGGGAGGTTTTATCTATTACCACATTATAGTCAGCCTGTTAACATGCGTGCAGACGTTCATGATACATCATACTTGTACAACATTCATGCAGCCTGCAGATAAATCTGGACAGGAAGTCTTAGAATAAATAAATTTGGAATTGTAGTTATTAAATGCCTGAGAATGCCATATTTTGAAACATATAAACATGTCAATGTACAATAAGGCTACTTGAAGTTCCAGCACTACCCCTGTCCCATCCTAGGCCCTCATGTCCCTAAGAGGCTTTCCATCCCTAACGCTGAAAGGGCCACACAGAGCTTTAATCTTCTTTATTGACATCATGCATCATGCATCCTTCCAACCCTTCAGATAACAGATACTTGAATCTGGCCCTGGAATGGTGATCTCTAGGGCTGCATTGATACATCATAGAGACAAATAGCATAATGATTCAACTCCCTGTGGGGCCCAAAAAGGCTTAATAGGCTTTATGTCCTTAGTCCATTGCATACCAAGAGTACAATGATATTGAATACTACCTGCATATTGTGTAACATATCTTCATCATTGAATGTACTGTGTATCACAGCAAATATTGAAATAAAACAATACAATACCACCTACAATAGCCATGAGGACCCTTACCTCCTTGTGGTTGGCAGGTCCCCCTACAGGGAGAGGAATGGCTTACCTTACCCTCCCTGAGACCTACATTTCCCCCTCAATGAGCTCATGGTTACCCAGCAAATGAAAATGAGGCCAGCTCCCCATTGGAGACCCAGAGTGAGGCTAAGATCCTGCTGAGCATGGCCACTGCCTGTTACCCTTTATATGTGGTGGATGATGAAGAATGGGTTATTTTCTCGGCTGCATATAAACACTATTTAATCTAGGCTCTGCTGCCAGGTGGATTACTGCACGGCTTGTTTAATCCTCAGGGTGCAGCCTCATTCTGAAAGTTACCTAGACACATCTAGACAGGATGGCCGGGGGGAACATTTATGGAGTTTGAAAAGAAACCAAACATATTCTTTTTACATGTATGACAATGATTAAATATAAAAAGCGGGGGGGGCTAACTTCAACATTCATTCCTTAAAAGATAATTGCCTGCAAACAACATTTCATATTAGTTAGAAATAAATCAGAACTACTCTTTACATATTTTCATTCTGAAAGTCTCTCCAGTTTCCTTTGGAGTAGCTAATTGTTAGAATCATAATACAATTAAAACATTGTAACCTGATTAATACTCTAATCTAAGATGGTATCCGGTGAAAGTAATGAGCAAATATAATTAATATCTGGAGCTATTAGTGAATAGGGTGAGACAGTTCATTAGTCTGCATGCTGATCTGCAACATTAACCCTTTAAGGAGAGCAGAGGGTTTTACATGTACCACATCTTTGTCAGCATGATGCATTAATGCAGTGAAATAAGGTGACTCCAAAGTGATGCATTCATGCATCATTCAAACTACATGATGCCTCAAACCAGTGCAGGGAATTTACTCACTCTGTGTTGGTGCATTATGCCAATGAATGGACTTTAAACAAGAGACATACTCCATTCTTTAAAGGTCTGAATGAGGGAATGAAGGGACAACATAGCTTCATTAAACATTTTAGAACATTGTCACTGGTTATAATCTAAAAAAATGCTCCATATTCCCCCCACCTTATTTCACATCAACTTGACTCTAAAGACTTGCCAAGAATGTGGTTTGAAACAAAAACAGTTGGTGTAGAATGTAATCACCAAAATCTAGATTAACCCTTTTCCATTAAGATCAATCGCCCTTTTTGACTCTATTAATTCTACCACCCTCTGCTTGGGTGGGGACAGTGCAATATCAATTTTTTTTTTAATAACATTTATCTTTATTTGTCGTCAGGAAAATAACAGTTACACCGAGATAAAGGTATATGAATCAATATGTCACTTACACATTCTAGTGCCGAGAATATAATGATATTGTCAATGAAATCATTTTTCCTGAGCATAAAGAAAGGTTCCTCTCAGCCTGCACTAAGTGTGCGTGGCTGATACTTCGTGAGGAACCCTTTCCTTAAAAAAGGACTAGGACTACTACAGTATTAAAACAAACAGATAATGCAAGACCGCACAGTTACAAGTATGTTTCATATAAACAGTGTCTTTTACAAGAAAGTTTGTTTTTCATTTGTACATACAATAATTATCCATATACTTTGGGTATTTGGTTACTCAACCATTCCTTTCTGTCATTTTTGAAGGCTTGTTTTGAGGGGAGAGACCTCTGTTCGGGCAACAAGTGGTTCCATGTCATGGCCCCAAAGTGTTCAACACTTCTAAAATATGTACAACCGTGAGGTGTTAATCGCTTTAAAACTGGACCTTGGAAACCTCTAGTATTAAGATCTCTGTTATCACAGTAAGACTGGTCCTTTGATCTTGTATACATAAACATATACAAATGGTACATACGTCTATCTTTGAGGGGGGGGATTTTTGTCCTAGCATGTATATATTCAGTGCTTGTAAGGATGGGTACTTGTAAACAAATCTTAATACATCGATTTTGAGCCACTTGTAAATCATCAAGGAGATCCTGGTTTGTACACATAAACAGAATATCCCCATAATCAAAGTAGGGTACGACCATGCTTTTGTAGATCTGCAGCGCAATCTGCTCTGTCATTGAACCCCTAATACATGCTAACATATATGTTTTGTATGAGACAGTTTGCTTCATAGCCTTAATATGTAGGTCAAACTTCAAGTGGGGATCTAGGGTGACGCCGAGGTATTTGTATGATGGTACCATGCTCAATTTGTTATTATCCAAAAATAGAGTAACGTCCAGACTATTTAGCTTTCTTTTTGAGGCTGCAAAGCTCATAATTTTGGTCTTCTTAGAATTTACTGTAAGTTTATTTTGAACACTCCAAAGGAAGAATTTATCAAGAGATTTCTGTAAGTCACCTTCAATCTGCCTAACGGTACAATATCAGTTAATGGCTCTCTAACAGAGAAGGATGTCCCCCAGGGGTCCTCATTAGGACCCTTGCTATTTATTAAAACTTTAAGGGCAACGTAATGCCTAAGGATCATAATGCTTAAATGAAATAGCCTAAAGTGACACACCAGCTCTGCATTCATGTATCATGCCAAGTGTAGCAGGTTAGTACTGTGCAGAAGTGGTGACACCATCATTGGTGCATCATTACACCATATGAAGAAACACATTGAGGCATTGTGCCATCCTTGAAGGGTTAATGACCTCACTGAATGATAGGGAATGATGTGTGGGTCCTCTGAGGGGCATTGGTGGTCCCCAATCAGCACTGGAACTGGTGGGTGAGGACAAGGGGGAAGTCACTGCTGATATCTGAAACTGTAACCCTCTGAGTACAGCACGATGCCTGCATCAAGGCCTCATTTAGGGACAGTCTGCAACCCTGTAGTGAGCTTAAATCTGACAATAATATCCAAAAAAACCTATGTGTGACATCAGAGAGTAACAGAATGTATAGGAAGTAAGGAATAGCATTTGGATTTCACAAAATTAATCTTTAAACGAAAACGGCCGGCTGCATGTGTTAGGTAAGTGTATCCTGAGATGCTGCTAGGGGCGGGATGTGACACATGACACATGACACTGGTAGACTGTGTGTCAGAAAGTGAAGGTAACCCCCACACCTGGTGTAATGAAGACAGTCATTAGGAACCTGAGAACCTGCGAGGACAAACATCCAAGAACCTTCTTGGGAGTTAACTAGTTAGAATAGACCTTCATACAGATTACATGGAGCTAGGCTCACTATGTATTTGCAGGATATCAGTTTGAGTTAAGGAATCTTTAATGAGGGAAGTGTCAGAATAACTAGTACTAAATGCAGCAGGTGAGGACTGTTGTTAGAAGAGGAATAAAACTCCTTGCAACATAAAAAACTCTTTACAACAAAAATAATACATCTTTACACATACCTAGTATTCCTTTACTAGCATCGCCATACAAAACAGAACAAAGCAATAGAATTTATACTTTAATAGTTTTTTTTCCTTGGTGATGAATTGAGATGAAAGCAAATAGTAAATAGCCAGAAACCAACTTAGAGAGTAACAATAAAACCGGGACACCTTAGCCAACAAATCCCCCAGGTTGTATCTATTTTTAACAAAACGAAATGTAATTGTCCTATAAATCATCCCATAAATCACCCATAACAGCTACGGAGGGGGGATTATAGGATTTATGTTGGTGGTACCTGAATACCTGCGTGTATGATGTGGGTCCTCCCACACCAATTAGGAAGGGTCCTGGAAGATGCTCACAAATGGAGTTAGTGTCTACTGGGTAAAGAGGCTCTTTGGGTTTGTCAATGATTGATTAGAAATTTGCATGAGGGACATTTTTTTTGGTTCTGTGATGTTTGGTTACCAAAACTATACATTTGTGCTAGGTTATTTTGAAACAGAGCCCATTTACATTGCACCCTGTAATCCTGTACCTCCCATGCACCCAGACCCAGCCCTAGTGGGGTAGTTTGTCAGCTTGCAAATGTAGTGTAGGCTAACGGCTTCTAGCAGGGCCGGCCCCCAGCAGCTTAGGGCAGCTCACGTGTCAGCATGTCAGTGGGTGTGGGAGACTCGCCAAGTAGTTGATATCAGAATCAATGCCAAGTACACCCAGTACATATTTCATACAGTCAGCAGTACAGTTTGTCTCCTAGGGTTTTGCTCGTGCCAGTACCAATGAAATAACCTGATATCATCATTTAGCAACATTGTAATCTTTTTTTACACACCTGCTACTCCAACCATTGTTCAATACTTACCCTTAATCAAGCTGATTGTTGTGAATGAGCATAGATGAAGCAGTTGGTAAATGAATATGCAGGTCCTCCTTTGAGGGTTGTCTTGTGCTGCCAATGACATGTTTAAGGTACAAAACAATGAATGAGCATATTTTCCCCGAGCAGCCTTTGTCAGTTCCACCAACAGCTCAGAGATTAGGTATAGCAGCGGCAGGTATTTTGGTAGCTGCTATATGTTGGTGAGGTTGTACCTTGGGTGAGATGTTTAGTCCTTTACAGCTGCATAGTGCTTTAATGTACTATGCCTTTGTCTTCATGATGCATGCCCTGCTGAGAGAGTTGCCAAGGCTACATTGAAGCACACCAACCCCTGAGGGTATATAACTAACTGAAGTGTCAGTTCACTAAAGTGTCAACATAATGCTTTCATGCAGCACTGGTGAGTTGACTAACCAGGGCTGTATTCATGCATCATGCACTTTGCAATCCTTTAGCAGTTAGAGTACCAGGGGCCAGCTCCGTGTACGCAGGCATGAATGAATGAGCATATTCTCCCCAAGCAGTCTCCGTCAGTTCCACCAACAGCTCAGAGATTAAGTACAGCGGCAGGTAGTTTGGTAACCGTTACTTGTGGGTGAGGTTGTATCTTGGGTGAGTCGTTTAGTCCTTAAAGGGCTGCATAGTGCTTCAATGTACTATATCTTTGTCTTCATGATGCATGAATAGAGCCCTGGTAGGAAAGTTACAAGGGCTGCATTCTAGTATCATACCAACCCTTGTATAAAACTAATGGAAGTCTCAACATAATGCTTTCATGCAGCACTAGTGAGTCGACTAACCAGGGTAGTATTCATGCATCATTCACTTTGCAGCCGTTTAACAGTTAGGGCATCAGGGGCAGCTCTGTGCACTTAGGCACTGCCTGCTACCTAATGGACTCTTTTCTAAATTCCCCAATTAATCAAGTCTGTGGATGTAGTATGTGTATGGGTGGTTGTATCAGATACAGTGCATGGCTGCACGGCTATAGTGGATAAGGATTGGTACTGCATTTACTCCATAGCCTAATGGCAACGCATTGAGAAAGGAATCACATAAAAAGAAGTTGAAAAAGGCTGATTGATTGTGCATTTGGCTTTTAGGGGTGTGTGAGTGACTCGGTGAAACAGTGAGGGCTGGGAGAATGCGGCTAAAGGCGGCCATAGAGAAGGGACGTTAGTGGAACAATGCAGATAAGTGCAGCCACTTGATGAAGGCCGTAACAAGAACCAATATGGCCGACAATAACATATATCTCACACACTCTTACCCACCGTTCTACCCCTATCACCAATATGCAGCTTTGGTTTTTTTCACCCACTGTTAGGGGTCTGTAGGCATACTCTACTAGAATATGAATCTGAGTGTAAAAATTTTAAGAACAAGATGTATTTGCTGTCAGTAGGTTTCTGTTTGATTGGCCTGTTTTTCCACGTCCAATTGACATTAATTCATGCATGCCTGGCACCTTCATGAATCTGGTCGTAGTTATGAGAATCATTTCTAAGAAATGTTCACTTCAATATGGCTGCAGTGTGTATCCGGTTCAGCCTGATATACAATAGTATTGGTTGCTTAGTTACTAAGTTTAGTTCACAGCGGCCATCATTAAAGCTGAGTGTTGAGTAGAAAAGGACTCAAGTACCTGTCCTCGCTCCACTCTGACTCTTACCGCAGCAAGACCTCAGCCTTTAGGCCACCTGACCCTGGCCTCCTCTTGCTGCACTCTCCAAGTCTATCAGCCTTAACTCACCACCTTAAGGTCAATGGACATTCCTAACAGAACATCTGGCAGGAGAGTGGAGCCTGAGGGCATCACTCACACATCCAGCAGAGACTGTGGGCACAGCCCTGATGGCCCTTCAAGGTGGGTGAAGCATGATGTGTATAGGTGGGTCAGGAATGAGGTAAATTTAGCCTCAGAACGAGGTAAATGGGGCCTGGGACCAAGGTAAATGTGGTCAGGGAGTGGGTGAATATGTCCTGAGAACATACAAAGTGGTTCTCTGACTGACCGGGGAGACAACAGAGATGACGCCTGGTCAGGCTTAGGGTAGAATTGGCCAGTTAGCAACTAGCAACAGCTATACTTCCTTGGCCCCATTTAGGCCCGTTATTTAAGCCATCCTATAGAATAACAGAGGCAGCTCAAACAAAACAATAGAAAATTTCTGATATTCTATGCAAATCTTTACAATTTCATTGACAAACATTTCTGAGAACCTTGATTAAAAGTAATAAAATAGAATATAAGATACAGATTCCTTACCATCTAATCTCAAACTGGCCTTCTAGTTCCGGACAGTCTGGGCATTTGTGAGACTGATACCGAGTGATGGCGTCTTAGGTGGCAGGAGTTGGACAATAGCAGGCAGTAGGTAAGACCAGCATACAGATGGCCACTTTCTTCCCTCTCTGCTTACATTCTCTCACACCTCGGTGCTCATGTCAGAACAGATCACTTCACATCAATGAGGTGCCACTGCTACCTTTCACAGCGACACGTTAGAGCATGAAATAGGACGCTGTGTCCTATATCAAAGCTGCTCTGCTCTGGGGGAAATCTGGTAGAGACTGAAAAACACATAAAAACAACATAATCAACCAATATACATCGCTGATCAGTTCCGTGTCCTGTATCAAACTGCTCTAGTCTGTAGTAGTTTGTGTACTAACAAGAAGAGGCAACCCGTCTCAAAAGGTTAAGATATAAACAGGGTATGTGTATCACCACAAGCAACAGGCCCACCTAGTGATTGACTGCCAGCAAACTTGCTGCATGTCACCGTTATAGTATGGTGTATCTGTCCTCTTTACTGACTCCAACCTTTCAGCCTCTGCCCTAGCCTCCATGCTCCTGCCCCAACCTTGCGGCCTGTGCCAGAACCTATCATGTGTCAAAGAACTACCTTCAGCACTGCCTATGGTCAGCCAGTGCTTTGTCTGACCCCATCCCTGCTCCCCCCTCTGCTTCCCCAGTAGAGTCCAGTAGAGTAGAGAGCTCACCTCATGCATTCTCATTTGACAATGCAAATGTATAAAGAACTGATACCTTTCCTATCATTTCACCAGTTACTGGCACTTCCTGTAACTAGCCTATGAACCTTGATTGCAGGAGCTTCCATATCTGATACTGTACATTAACAAATATTGTTTAGACATAGAGAGTCTATTTGGAATCTCATGTCAAAAAGATTCTCAGCAGTATGAGGTTCAGCTTTACCTCTGGCTATCAACAGAACCTTACCCATTTACAGAGGTGCACCCCATATAACTACCCATCCCTCACTGCTTCCTGGCAGTGCTTTGTTATCTTTTACCTTCATGCTGCCTGCGTCAATGCTACAGCCCTTTGTAGAGGCCACCACAGATGATGATTGGGGGGTAGGAGGACAAAAGCCTGTTGAAGGGTGGAAGTAGTGGTCAGGGCAGCCTTTGATGTGCAGCCAGCTTGGACCTCAGTGGAGAAGGTTTTTATTCCTGTGCTGACCCCTCCTGATGTACCGACCAACCGCCCCAGGGCTTTTTGTGCTTTCATATCTGATAAAATGCCAATAATTTTGCCACTGTGTGGTGGAGGGTGTTTTTATGCTTTGTGATGTGCCGGAGAGTCATGGTCATTGTGGTTGTGGTGCAAAAACTTCGTCTGTGTTTTGGTAGCTATTTCAACATGATATCTGTTATCCAAACATTGTTATGTTGGGATTCACTAACTACATTATGAACAGGTATCTACAGATCTATTATTAACTGAGGTGATTTTTGTACATCTGTAGGGTATAATATGATGTGGCCTTCACTATAGTCCTTCTATATTCTATAATTTAGGTCTTTTCTTTTTGCATATTAAAGTATCATTCTGTCGTGTGCCCATACCTGTTATGTATCTCTTTATGTCTCCTGACACATCATACCTGCTACATGCCCTCCTCTATATTTCCCATGGCAGGTCTCCCATCCACCCTCTTGTCAGCCTCCATTATTGGTGCCACAATGAGGCTAAAGATCGGCCACCACTGCCTCCATTAACCAATCATATCCACTTTCAAATTCATCCACGGGCTGGGTGTAAATGCTGCACCCTGATAGGCTGCTGAAATCTGGGCTCTGACCCTCTTAATGCCTGGTACAGCCACCAGGAGGCAGGCTTGGCTTATATGTTATGGTGTACTGGGCTCAGATTTCCCAATCTTCATTCATAATGTGTTGTTGTAGGAAGCTGGGGCAACATGGGTAATCTACCATTATTTACCTTCTTGGATAAAAACTGGGGAGAATTGTCGGTGAGGATTTCCAAAAGTCTGTCAAGAATTCTCTGGTTTCTTTGACACAAGTAACACGCTCTATGTGAAGGCTCTCCTCTGAGAACAGACCAGAATAGTCACAGCAGGCAAGGTGCCATAACTCTGACTGCATGAATGCAAGATTGCATCCGACACCTTCTCAAGAGCCTAAACTGACTGAGGGTATGCCCTAACAGACTGTATCTGTGTAATATCCCAACTTGTGACTCTAGAGGCTAAAACCCTCCCTGAAAGGCAGTAAAGTCCCATAATACTGAGCAAAAGTAGCCCTTATAGGTTCTCACAGGTTTAAACATGAAGCTAAGTGAAAGATGGGGCGGACTGACCTGCAGCATCTCTTAGCCTAAGTGTAGCCAATAGCGAGCCTCACTTTGATATTGATCACTATGGTAATAGCCGGGTGAGGGGCGGGACCATAGTGAGGGGTTTGGATGGTCCTGGTTGGCTTAGAGCTGACAGTCCATCAACACATGGCCCAGAAAAACATAAAATGAAGTACTATGTGTAATCCATCTTAGCTTTCAAACAGTCTGAAGTAGAAAATTGGGATAGTCTGTGAGAAACAGATCTGCTTCACAGAAAATATTTACCATTTTGTAATGGTTAGTTTCAAGACTGAAAGAAGCTTGATATTGAACGTGAGAAATGAATGATGAAACCTTTAAATGGGACATGATGCCTTTAGCTTTATCTGTATCTGCCCTCATGAGTTTTGTTCTGAATTCAGAGGCCATATCCTTCACAATTATTGATGATGAGAAATAGTAGGATACTATATTTGCCTCTTTTGGTTGAGGCAATGAATAGAAACCAACATTAGACCAATCCAAACCAGTGCACCCAAAGCTAAACCAGGCATACACTGTGTTAGGTAGAAGACCCCCACAGTAGACAGATGCCTCCAAGACATCAGCCTGACTCTGCCCTACCCACTGACCCCTACTGCCTGCTGACCACCAGCAGCTATTTATAAGCAGCCCAGGTAGCGCCAAATTGCTCATTTGCTCAGTGAAGCTGCGCGAAGGGATGGGATGGAATACGGGCTCGCTGGTTATGAATTCTTCCAGTCAGAATGTGAGCTAGGCAAAGGTACAGTGTCTAGGAGACCTCAGAAGAAAGGCTTAAGGTGGGAATCATAAAATGGGAAGTGAGTGGGTATTCTAGCTGCAAAGTGAATGCCTGAGGGCTGTCCGATAAATGTTATGCCTGAGGAACATTTGGTTTACAATAAAAATTAAATGAATTTGAGAAATTTAAGGTTCCCTTTGTAGGGCCCTTAAAACTAGACCTGTAGAGCTAGTAGGCTATTAAAGCAGAACCCTGTGACAGCTTGAAAGCAGACTTCTTAGATTCAGTTTCTTTTTGAACCAGGGCTCTTTGAGAACTCTGTCCAAAACTGACGACCTGGAAATAAACTACGGAGCAAGAACCAGTTTACTTAACAGGGTTCTGCCATCCCACATACTGTACTAGGAGGCAAGTTGGTGCTCTTGTAGTCTAGACCTAACCTGACAGCACTGGTAGAGCTGCAGCCTTGTGGGTGAATAGTGAGTCTGTGGACAACCTTATGAATAGAGAAACACGACAAGGAGTGAGGAGACGGGACTCTGAATGGTAACGCTGTAGTACTGTATTACAGCACCAGGGGCAGAGGGTCTGGCTGTAGTCTGTGCCAGGAAGACAGCAACCATCTTAAAAAAACACATCCAAACTGGCTTTCATCTGCTTCCCTGTTCACCTTTACATTAGTGTTACATGAAGACTACCCCTGACACTCATACAAAACCAAACTTCATTTAAAATCTGAAGGTAGGGTATTCATTGTCTTTGATGATAACAGTCATTCTAAAACACAGATGCCCAAACCAAAGCTGGTTCTTTTCACTTACTTAAAGGATTCCAGTTGGGGTTGAGGCCCAACATAGCCAAGTACAGAACTAGCTAGTAGTCATGTTGGACTCCTGGTGGTGGGAACTAGAACTGTTTGTGAAGGGTTTGGGTAAAAGATGGATCATCAAACAGTGTAAATGGAAGAAGCCTGTAGGTGGCTGGTGGAAGAGGAGGAGAAGACCCGTTCATGCTAACCCTGTAAGGACAGCATCAGGCCTCAATGCTTCATGTCCATGTGATGTCATGATGCACCAATGCAGCACTGGAGAGTTTTACTAATACCAGGTTGGATCATGCAGATCCTCCCAGAGTTCATCAACATGAAATGAGGTATGAAGTACAGCTGCAGTACTACTCAGTTACCGGCCAGTGTTGTGTTCATGCCTCAAGCTGACACAAGGTAGCTGTATTATAAACCTGTGCTGCCTGTCTAGTGTTAAGACTACTGCTTGGTGTTCTTCTAATGTAATGTCTTCTTTGGCTGCTTTGTACTCAGAGACATTGGCTGCTAATGGCAGAACTGGATAGGTACATGGCTCAGGCGTATTTTTACGCCTGCAGCTTCGAAATTATTTCTGATATCGGTGATGATGTTTGTAGGCATTCCTTGTTAGTTTTCCATTCAGTATCTCATCTTATAGAGATTGAAACAATTCCACTGTACACAGGTTGAGGCCGCATATATTTCAGATAGAGCAGTATGTAATATTATTGTAATGGTGGGGATATGTATATATTGCTGACTGACATTTTATTTTCCTGTACCCTGTACATATCAATGCTGCTTTGTGTTACTGTAGAGTGAATAATCTAACATCAAATATAACTTGAAAAAGCAATCTCTATCACTGCACATAATTGATTTATTGTTGAAGCACACAAACAGCACAATGAGGTGTAGTTCTGAAGTGTAGCTGCATCACCTTTGTATACAGACAAGTGTGGAGTGTGGAGTACAGTACAGAATTCAAAATAGGAGAATAAACACAAAGGTTTCCAACAGCATTTCATGCCACTCTATATACTGCAATGATAAGAACATCAACTATACATGGAAAGGTAAATACTATCCTCACTCTCCCTCACACCCCTCCTGTTCTCCCACCCCTTCACCCTACATGAGAAGGGGGACAGCACTAGTCACGCACATAAGGACATATTCTGCCCATATTGTTCTGTAGCGTGATACCTTATGAAGTGACCCCTTCTTCCAACAGGCAGTATCTCCAGGTCACATGACGGGCGTCTCTCTCTGTCTGCTCTACCATTCACCTGGTTCCCCAACTCTTGTACAGTCTCCGTTTTCCCACATTGTCTTGCTTTGTCTTGCATTGTCTCGCCTTGTCTCACAGTTCATTGAGAAAACTGACCCTGCTTGTATGCTTTAAGGGCGGTGACAATGATGGATTATCCAACCACGTGACTTTACATGATTATTGTAACAGCCACTATGTTGTGAGGTAAGTGGGGCAGAGGCACTGTGGGGCTGCTACCTCTGTGTGGCTGCTACCTCTGTGTGGCTGAATGTGGAGCTGCTACCTCTGTGTGGCTGAATGTGGGGCTGCTACCTCTGTGGGGCTGCTGCCTCTGTGTGGCTGCTACCTCTGTGTGACTGAATATGGGCTGCTACCTCTGTGTGGCTGAATGTGGGGCTGCTACCTCTGTGTGGCTGCTACCTCTGTGTGGCTGAATATGGGGCTGCTACCTCTGTGTGGCTGAATGTGGGGCTGCTACCTCTGTGTGGCTGAATGTGAGGCTGCTACCTCTGTGGGGCTGCTACCTCTGTGTGGCTGCTACCTCCGTGTGGCTGAATGTGGGGCTGCTACCTCTGTGTGGCTGAATGTGGGGCTGCTACCTCTGTGTGACTGAATATGGGGCTGCTACCTCTGTGTAGCTGAATATGGGGCTGCTACCTCTGTGTGGCTGAATGTGGGGCTGCTACCTCTGTGGGGCTGAATGTGGGGCTGCTACCTCTGTATGGCTGCTACCTCTGTGTGGCTGAATGTGGGGCTGCTACCTCTGTGGGGCTGCTACCTCTGTGTGGCTGAATGTGGGGCTGCTACCTCTGTGTGGCTGAATGTGGGGCTGCTACCTCTGTGTGGCTGAATGTGGGGCTGCTACCTCTGTGTGGCTGAATATGGGGCTGCTACCTCTGTGTGGCTGCTATCTCTGTGTGGCTGCTCCCTCTGTGTGGCTGAATGTGGGGCTGCTACCTCTGTGTGGCTGAATGTGGGGCTGCTACCTCTGTGTGGCTGAATGTGGGGCTGCTACCTCTGTGTGGCTGAATGTGGGGCTGCTACCTCTGTGTGGCTGCTACCTCTGTGTGGCTGAATATGGGGCTGCTACCTCTGTGTGGCTGAATGTGGGGCTGCTATCCCTGTGTGGCTGAATGTGTGGCTGCTACCTCTGTGTGGCTGAATATGGGGCTGCTACCTGTGTGTGGCTGCTACCTCTGTGGGGCTGCTACCTCTGTGTGGCTGAATGTTTGGCTGCTACCTCTGTGTGGCTGAATGTGGGGCTGCTACCTCTGTGTGGCTGAATATGGGGCTGCTACCTCTGTGTGGCTGAATATGGGGCTGCTACCTCTGTGTGGCTGCTACCTCTGTGTGGCTGCTACCTCTGCGTGGCTGAATGTGGGGCTGCTACCTCTGTGTGACTGCTACCTCTGTGTGGCTGAATATGGGGCTGCTACCTCTGTGTGGCTGAATGTGGGGCTGCTACCTCTGTGTGGCTGAATGTGGGGCTGCTACCTCTGTGTGGCTAAATGTGGGGCTGCTACCTCTGTGTGGCTGAATATGGGGCTGCTACCTCTGTGTTGCTGCTACCTCTGTGTGGCTGCTACCTCTGTGTGGCTGAATATGGGGCTGCTACCTCTATGTGGCTGAATGTGGGGCTGCTACCTCTGTGTGGCTGAATGTGTGGCTGCTACCTCTGTGTGGCTGCTACCTCTGTGTGGCTGAATGTGGGGCTGCTACCTCTGTGTGGCTGAATGTGGGGCTGCTACCTCTGTGTGGCTGCCACCTCTGTGTGGCTGAATGTGGGGCTGCTACCTCTGTGTGGCTGAATATGGGGCTGCTACCTCTGTGTGGCTAAATGTGGGGCTGCTACCTCTGTGTGGCTGAATATGGGGCTGCTACCTCTGTGTTGCTGCTACCTCTGTGTGGCTGCTACCTCTGCGTGGCTGAATGTGTGGCTGCTACCTCTGTGTGGCTGAATGTAAGGCTGCTACCTCTGTGTGGCTGAATGTGTGGCTGCTACCTCTGTGTGGCTGCTACCTCTGTGTGGCTAAATGTGGGGCTGCTACCTCTGTGTGGCTGAATATGGGGCTGCTACCTCTGTGTTGCTGCTACCTCTGTGTGGCTGAATATGTGGCTGCTACCTCTGTGTGGCTGAATGTGTGGCTGCTACCTCTGTGTGGCTGAATGTGGGGCTGCTACCTCTGTGTGGCTGAATATGGGGCTGCTACCTCTGTGTGGCTGAATATGGGGCTGCTACCTCTGTGTGGCTGAATGTGTGGCTGCTACCTCTGTGTGGCTGAACGTGGGGCTGCTACCTCTGTGTGGCTGAATGTGTGGCTGCTACCTCTGTGTGGCTGAATGTGGGGCTGCTACCTCTGTGTGGCTGAATATGGGGCTGCTACCTCTGTGTGGCTGAATGTGGGGCTGCTACCTCTGTGTGGCTGAATGTGGGGCTGCTACCTCTGTGGGGCTACTACCTCTGTGTGGCTGCTACCTCTGTGTGGCTGAATGTGGGGCTGCTACCTCTGTGTGGCTGAATGTGGGGCTGCTACCTCTGTGTGGCTGAATGTGGGGCTGCTACCTCTGTGTGGCTGAATGTGGGGCTGCTACCTCTGTGTGGCTGCTACCTCTGTGTGGCTGAATGTGGGGCTGCTACCTCTGTGTGGCTGAATATGGGGCTGCTACCTCTGTGTGGCTGCTACCTCTGTGTGGCTGAATATGGGGCTGCTACCTCTGTGTGGCTGAATGTGGGACTGCTACCTCTGTGTGGCTGCTACCTCTGTGGGGCTGAATATGGGGCTGCTACCTCTGTGCGGCTGTGGTTTCACCTTTCATGAAGATTCCCATTGACATTGGAAAGAATGATGCCATAGTGATATCATCTGGGTATGATAAGGGAGAAATAGCAGACCACATACAACAGGTAAATCATTGTGTGAACCACTGATAACATTTGAATGTGAGCTGTACTACTAACCTGCACCAAACTTGTCAAAAAATTATTTTGAAAATCCGTTTGTGCAATAAAGTTCTTTAATACCCTTTGTTGCCATGATACACGATACAAACTAGGAGAATATTGAAATGGATGTGAGAAGTTTAGATAATACTGCAGAGGATACTAGAGTGTGGAGCTGCACCAAGGCTATGGATGGGAGTTGTCTGAAGAACTCACCCAGCTTCAGATGTATCAGGTTATTTAGACCTCCCTTTGATCACTTCATACAGTCTCCTCATCATTCATATTTACTCATCCACCAAACCATCCCAGCCCTCTTCCAACTCACTTACTCACTCCTACCCCAACCTAACACCATCTACAATCTGACAATGGCGGATCTAAACTGGCACTATAAGAACATATCTTACATATAAAAAATGCCATTGTTCTATAGATTGTGAATGGGCTTCCCACACTTTTTGATATATGCAAGTTCCTGGTTTCCTGGTGGTTACGTGAACCTGGCCATGGTCCGTGTAACCACTGCCACATCACCACCTCAACATGTTGGTGTTAATAATAAATCTTAGACTTATGATGAACATGTCACAGGATGCCCTTCTTCCTGCCTTCCTCAGCCTGAGTTACCGCCCAAAGCACTATCCATGCTCAGATTTATGTAGCTTCATACTGATTTCAATTCAATTCAATTCAATATAGTATTATTCTGGCTCTCTTGCAATTTTTGAATGCTGGAGTCTATAAGGTGACTCTAATGAACGTGTCTGACCCTGAGAATACTGCAAACAGTTGATCAATGACCTCTCATTCTCTGCCTACATGTATATCTAGATACACCAGGAGCATAGATACCCCATAACTACATAACTCATCTAATATCATTAGTATCCCTTGGTGCTAACAGGTGGCAGGGTGTGACACGGGCGTCATAACTAGAATTACTACATTTACCAATCATGATAACTGAGATAGCAGGATTAAGTGGTGCTGGGTGAGAGGTAAGAGAGTGGGAGAGTATGAGGGGGGGGGGCTGCTGGGTGGGAGGTAAGAGAGTGGGGGGTATGAGGGGGGGTGCTGGGTGGGAGGTAAGAGAGTGGGGGGTATGAGGGGGGGGTGCTGGGTGGGAGGTAAGAGAGTGGGGGGTATGAGGGGGGGTGCTGGGTGGGAGGTAAGAGAGTGGGGGGTATGAGGGGGGGGTGCTTGGTGGGAGGTAAGAGAGTGGGAGGTATGAGGGGGGGTGCTGGGTGGGAGGTAAGAGAGTGGGAGGTATGAGGGGGGGGGGTGCTGGGTGGGAGGTAAGAGAGTGGGGGGTATGAGGGGGGGGTGCTTTGTGGGAGGTAAGAGATTGGGGGGTATGAGGGGGTGTGCTGGGTGGGAGGTAAGACAGTGGGGGGTATGAGGGGGGGGGGGGTGCTTGGTGGGAGGTAAGAGAGTGGGAGGTATTAGGGGGGGGGGGGTGCTGGGTGGGAGGTAAGAGAGTGGGAGGTATGAGGGGGGGGGTGCTGGGTGGGAGGTAAGAGAGTGGGAGGTATGAGGGGGGGGTGCTAGGTGGGAGGTAAGAGAGTGGGGGGTATGAGGGGGGGGTGCTGGGTGGGAGGAAAGAGAGTGGGAGGTATGAGGGGGGGTGCTGGGTGGGAGGTATGAGGGGGGGGGGGTGCTGGGTGGGAGGTATGAGGGGGGGGTGCTGGGTGGGAGGTAAGAGAGTGGGGGGTATGAGGGGGGGGTGCTGGGTGGGAGGTAAGAGAGTGGGGGTATGAGGGGGGGGGTAGCTGGGTGGGAGGTATGAGGGGGGGGGGTGCTGGGTGGGAGGTAAGAGAGTGGGGGGTATGAGGGGGGGGGGTGCTTTGTGGGAGGTATGAGGGGGGGGTGCTGGGTGGGAGGTAAGAGAGTGGGAGGTATGAGGGGGGGTGCTGGGTGGGAGGTATGAGGGGGGGGGGGTGCTGGGTTGGAGGTATGAGGGGGGGGGGTGCTGGGTGGGAGGTAAGAGAGTGGGAGGTATGAGGGGGGGTGCTGGGTGGGAGGTAAGAGAGTGGGAGGTATGAGGGGGGGTGCTGGGTGGGAGGTAAGAGAGTGGGGGGTATGAGGGGGGGGGGGGTGCTGGGTGGGAGGTATGAGGGGGGGGGGGGTGCTGGGTGGGAGGTAAGAGAGTGGGAGGTATGAGGGGGGGTGCTGGGTGGGAGGTAAGAGAGTGGGGGTATGAGGGGGGGGGGGTGCTTGGTGGGAGGTAAGAGAGTGGGAGGTATGAGGGGGTGTGCTGGGTGGGAGGTATGAGGGGGGGGGGTGCTGGGTGGGAGGTAAGAGAGTGGGAGGTATGAGGGGGGGGTGCTGGGTGGGAGGTATGAGGGGGGGGGGTGCTGGGTGGGAGGAAAGAGAGTGGGAGGTATGAGGGGGGGGTGCTGGGTGGGAGGTAAGAAAGTGGGAGGTATGAGGGGGGGTGCTGGGTGGGAGGTAAGAGAGTGGGGGGTATGAGGGGGTGTGCTGGGTGGGAGGTAAGAGAGTGGGGGGTATGAGGGGGGGGGGTGCTTGGTGGGAGGTAAGAGAGTGGGAGGTATTAGGGGGGGTGCTGGGTGGGAGGTATGAGGGGGGGTGCTGGGTGGGAGGTATGAGGGGGGGGTGCTGGGTGGGAGGTAAGAGAGTGGGAGGTATGAGGGGGTGTGCTGGGTGGGAGGTAAGAGAGTGGGAGGTATGAGGGGGGGGTGCTGGGTGGGAGGTAAGAGAGTGGGGGGTATGAGGGGGTGTGCTGGGTGGGAGGTAAGAGAGTGGGGGGTATGAGGGGGGGGGGTGCTTGGTGGGAGGTAAGAGAGTGGGAGGTATGAGGGGGGGTGCTTGGTGGGAGGAAAGAGAGTGGGAGGTATGAGGGGGGGTGCTGGGTGGGAGGTAAGAGAGTCGGGGGTATGAGGGGGGGTGCTTGGTGGGAGGTAAGAGAGTGGGAGGTATGAGGGGGGGGGGGTGCTGGGTGGGAGGTAAGAGAGTGGGAGGTATGAGGGGGGGTGCCGGGTGGGAGGAAAGAGAGTGGGAGGTATGAGGGGGGGGGGGGGTGCTGGGTGGGAGGTAAGAGAGTGGGAGGTATGAGGGGGGGTGCTGGGTGGGAGGTATGAGGGGGGGTGCTGGGTGGGAGGTAAGAGAGTGGGGGGTATGAGGGGGTGTGCTGGGTGGGAGGTAAGAGAGTGGGGGGTTTGAGGGGGGGGTGCTTGGTAGGAGGTAAGAGAGTGGGAGGTATGAGGGGGGGTGCTGGGTGGGAGGAAAGAGAGTGGGAGGTATGAGGGGGGCGGTGCTGGGTGGGAGGTAAGAGAGTGGGGGGTATGAGGGGGGGTGCTTGGTAGGAGGTAAGAGAGTGGGAGAGTATGAGGGGGGAGGTGTTGGGTGGGAGGTAAGAGAGTGGGAGGTATGAGGGGGGGTGCTGGACGGGGGGTATGAGGGGGGAGTGCTGGGTGGGGGGTATGAGGGGGGGTATGAGGTGGGGGGGTTCTGGGTATGAGGTAAGAGAGTGGGAGGTATGAGGGGGGGTGCTGGGTGGGGGGTATGAGGGGGGAGTGCTGGGTGGGGGGTATGAGGGGGGGTATGAGGTGGGGGGGTTCTGGGTATGAGGTAAGAGAGTGGGAGGTATGAGGGGGGGTGGGGTGTTGGGTGGGAGGTAAGAGAGTGGGGGGTATGAGGTAAGAGAGTGGGAGGATCCCACTGCTAAGTCTACTTGTTCTGTCTGGGGTCTTCAGGTGACACTACTGATCGCCATAGTAACCTAGGCAGCCATTTGTTGAAGGTTTGTAACTATTGGTTCGTTTTAACCAATATTCAAGGCTAAAAAATGAGAAATGCAACATTCAGCATGGTCAGATCCACAGTCCGGCTCCATGGTCCTACTGTGGGAGCTCCTTTGGTGGTCTGCAGGTCACAGGGGAAGGAAGTGGGTATATAGTACACCTCTGACTTAACATGCTGATGGTTTCTCCACAGGGGGCTCCCACACCTATCACACCTGCACCCTCATATCAGCTGCACCCCCCTCCTTAAACCCAGCTAACCACCCTGAGCCAAACTCACATCACGGCAAGGATCATGTGGATACCTGTGAATTCCCCATCTCACCTGGCACCTATCCTCCTCCCACCTGTCAACCTCCCCCTTAATGTCTTTTATGGCTGCTACATCTGGGAGTAGGATAACAAGAGTTCCTATCACTCAGGGTGTTCTGTGGTTACCTGTACCCCAGTTTATGGCCCTGCAGGTTGGTAAGCTCTTCCATGATGACTCCTCTTTAGTTATCAGGTTATCTACCATAATCAGGTCAGCCATAATCATATCCACTGTAACCAGGGCCACTGTAAATAGGTCTACTGTAACCAGGGCCACTGTAACCAGGGCCACTGTAACCAGGGCCACTGTAACCAGGGCCACTGTAACCAGGGCCACTGTAACCAGGGCCACAGTAACCAGGGCCACTGTAACCAGGGCCACTGTAACCAGGGCCACAGTAACCAGGGCCACTGTTACCAGGCCTCTGTAACCAGAGCTGCTGTAACCAGGGACGCTGTAACCAGGGCCTCTGTAACCAGGCCTCTGTAACCAGGGCTACATAGCCAGGACCTGCAAAACCAGGAACTCTTGTTCCATGGATATTTCTTTCTTCTTGGCCTAAGTGATATTCTGCCCTCATTTCTGAGGACAGATATACCCCCTCAGGATGTGAGCGATGATATAGCACCATGTGTAAAGTGGTATGTGCCATAACTCACCTCCCCCATGTATCACCTTGCTGTATGACACCCACAATGTGATACCAGGGGGTGTGAGATGAACTGATACAGCACATCACATGGAGAATTATCTAAAGGTCAGATTGGTGTATTGATTTATCAGTTTTATCTGTCCTTCTGCTTTTTATCTGTTTTCCCCATATGTGATCATTCATTGTCAGCCCTACATAGATCAGAGGGGAGCATTTTTTTCTGGGTTCAGAGTAATAAGCTGAAGGTATCAGACATGTAATTGATAACTGACCTACTGCAGTGTTTGCAGAGCACATACCTCTCTGTGCTACAAAGGTCAGTTACCTTTGTGACATGGGTAGTTTTTTCCGCTTTTCTGAACTGAAATCTCATTATTTTTTCCTACCTAAAAACATTAAAATCATACCTACTCTCACTAATAATAACGGATTCATTTCCCCCTAGAATATTGTCATATTGTTAACGGGCTGCTTGTAGAGATTGCAGTCATATTGTAGTTAGAAGTGATTTGCCATATTAAGGACAGCACTGGTCTACAATGTCGCTCCAAAGAACACAATTGACCCATTACCTTCTTTACCTTCTTTGCCTAAAACATCCTACATTCTAGTCTACATTGCTCTCGGACTGTGGTGCCAACCTGTTTGCCATAGGCTTTAGCATGGCAGCAGTGTATGCTTGTATCCATGGTAACATGCTTCATGAAATCCACACCAAGTGGTGCCCCTGGCCAGGCAGCAGCCAATCAGAAGTGTCGAGACATCTAGGCCAGACTCATGGAAGGTGGGCTGTCAACCAATCAGAACACCTGCTAGATTCAACCTAACATACAATATTGACAACTATAATAGTAGACTGTATTTTCAATAGACTAGATATGCAAGCGTAATAATACTAGAACCAGCCTGGTTCTTAGCCACTCCGCTAGATCTGCTGCTCTACTCCTGAGAAGTGTCATGGGAATTTTTGTAGAGCGACTTTTTTTTTTGAACCCCTACCCTCCTTATGAATAGAGCTGGGTACCTGTCCCGGCACCAATTTTGAATAGGGGTACCAAGATTTGGTTTGTTAAGAATGGTATAGTCCTGATTGCTTTAAAGCACTTTATTGCCTTAACATGGCCAACAATTTGATTGTCAATAATACCTGACAACCATACTGATACTTACCCTAGTACTAACCCTAGCATGAAAACAAAATAACCAGGAGGCTTCCCCAGTTGCCGCCCCTTCTACCTCCTGCACCCTGACATGGCAGTAACAGGCATCACGTGACTAGCCTCATTCTGAGCACGCTAGATGGTGCAGTGGTTAATGGCGGCCGGGAGGAGAATGCAGCCATTTTAGGAAGGGCATAATTTTTGACTTCTTGGCAATACACTGAACCTGTTTGGGCTGTTGAGTGCTTTTATGCACCATGTCCCCTAATCCATACCTGAATGCAGCTAGCCGAAGCTGAAGCCTTGCATCATATGTGACCCTTCTCTTGGGAATGTATCAACTCAGTAGGATATAACACATGGATCCAGAACTGTTTGCTAGGGCTGCATTCATGCATCATGACACATTTATTAATTACCCTGCCCTAAATTTGCCATCTGATCTCTATACTGACAGCAGACAAAGAGTACACTTTATGGCTCAGATGTACTGTATACTTATAAGTATATCACAATGGTATCTTTCTTGTCTATAGATAAGAAACATTGAAATTCATTCATCTAGAATAAAATATTATGCACCAAGTGAGCCTAACATTACAGTGCTCCATCTGTCTTAGTCTGTTCCAGTAATGGCTTAAAAGGTAGGTAGAGTCCAAATCTTTTGTCGAGAATAACTAGTTTACTTCATTGTTCAATGTTTTATTGAGATGATATATGAATATCATAAAAGAGGGGGCTAAATTCACAGCCTTCAGTTTATATATATGTGTTACATGTTACCTGTAGCTTTGTAACACCGTAGGGCTCAACCTGGCGTAATCCCATAGTTTAGAAACTCTATCAGCACTTCATATCTCTCTGACACTTCCACAAATATCAATCCCTGAGTCAAACTCTCTCAACCAGTCCCAGAATAGCTGCCTGACATGCTGTCTGTCACACTTTGATAAAACAGTGACAGGTTCTCTCACTCTGCTCATTAAAGTAGATTGGTTCAGATTAGGTGTAGACATGCAAGGTGTGATAGTTACTGTAAAACCCCAGCCATAAGCCAACTCCTCCTGTAGGCTGACTGTGAGTTTTAGGAAAGAAAAGGGCTTATAAGACATGTTCCCACTGAAACTCTGGCCTAGCCAAATTTGAGTTTTGTGGTGTGCATAGAATAAGAACACTATATGAAATAGGCATGATTTGTACAGGAGATACAACCAACTCTAACTTTAGACAAGCAGACATGGCAATGACGACACCACCTCCATACTGCACCACTGGTCAGCTTTGAGAATTACATCATTAATGAGCTTATTATGTACACAAAAATGTGATGTGGAAAAAATGCATTGTCCTGAATCCTATCCCTTCACAGCCCATGTTGTTTACATTTACATGAATATTAATGTACCAATCACTGTCTTTCATCTCCAGGTGAGTGTTAATACACAGTCTATGGTGCCAGTCTATGGTGCCAGTCTATGGTGCCAGTCTATGGTGCCAGTCTATGGTGCCAGTCTATGGTGCCAGTCTATGGTGCCAGTCTATGGTGCCAGTCTATGATGCCAGTCTATGGTGCCAGTCTATGGTGCCAGTCTATGGTGCCAGTCTATGGTGCCAGTCTATGGTGCCAGTCTATGATGCCAGTCTATGGTGCCAGTCTATGGTGCCAGTCCTTGGTGCCAGTCCTTGACCTGTCATGGGCTTAGTCACAGTATCCTTTACCATAACAAGTGGCTTAGGCTGTATCATGGTCCCATTCCATTGTTTTTGAAGGAAAGTGGGCAGGCAGAGGGCAGATTTCAATTTCCCAGGTCATAGCTACTCACTCTGGTCAGAGTTTGTAGCACTGTTTTACTATATGTACAACAGATTTCTTATAGCACTATGCAACTACTGCAGTGTTTGAACTCCCCACCTACTACAAAGTTGGTAACCAATGATCACTTTTTAACAACAGGGGGGGGGGTGGTTTTCCGCGTGAAGCGCGCGAAATTTTTTTCACCCCCCCCGGTCAACGGGTCGAAATTTTTTACCCCCCCCCCCCTAAGGGTCGGAAATCGGCGCGCGCGCGGGCCCTTTGACGCATAGTAACGCGCGGGCTTTTTGGCCCAAAACAGGTTAAATTTTTTTGACCCCCCCCCCCCAAGAGGGGTCCAAATTTTTTACACCCCCCCCGGTTAAGGGGTCCAAAATTTTTTGCCCCCCCCCCAAACCAACCCCCCCCCCCTGTTGATAAAAAATGATCACTCCCTAAAGGGTTAAGATCCTACAGTAGCATAGTGTTATCATTCACACTGTCCCTAAAGGGTTAAGCTCCTACAGTAACTTAGTGTCATCATTCCGCTACTCACTGTGGCCAGGGTTGGGCTGGCTGCATACAGAATTATTAACTGTACCTCAGTAATTATACCGCTAATCACTCTGCTGATTTCCCTATATATTAATGACCTGTGTGCGGCAGCGGAAGGGTTGGGCAGATGTTATTCTAATGGGAATCTAGGATTGGTTCAACTCAACCTGGTGGTCTGTGTGAGGACAACAGGGTGTAGAAGGTAGGGGTGGAGGTATTTTGCTTGCCTAGTCTCTAACAGAAAAAAACCCAGAACCAAGTGGATTTAAGATGCACTTCATGTCCTGCATGATTCGAGAAGTTAACACTATGCTTGTTAATGCAGACAACCAGGTGATATATGTTTTATATACTATTATGAGTTCAGTGCTTCAGGGATGATTTTTTAGTTTTACTTCCACTGTGACAGATAGGATGAGATAGGTCAGGGCTTAAACAGTGGTTCTAATACATTTCATAGCAAAAATGGGAAGTATGAGGCATTTTGCTTCAACATCTTCACATTGCTAAGGGCCAATTCTTAAGATGCACTGTTTCTCAGTCCTGTAGGGAGAGGAGCAGGAGGCTTAGAACATCACATTGGGATAAAAACCTCTTCCCTTAAGCTGTCCAAACAGTGAGTTATGCACGGCGGCACTCATGTTTAATTAGGATGACAAGGCGGGTGTATGCACATAGATGTAAAGTACTGATTGACTTCTGAAAAAAAGAGAATAATGATGACAAAATGGCAGCTGAAACAGGCAGTGCGCAGAACGCATATCCAGCATCATAGATTATTCAGCTGTCAATGTTGGTATTACATCGTTGAGTCAGTGAGTTTTTGTTATATTTCATTAGGGACAAGAATGATTCTGTGAGTGAAGAAATGGCAGAGAAGTTTAAGGTGGAGGGACAGGGGGGAAGGGGATAGGAGTTACTTAGGAGGAATCAAGTTATATGAGACGGTATCAATCTTTGACTGAATACCCAAGTGGGCAATGGCAACAGCTAAAGAGTCTAGATGTGGTTATTCAGCTACAGGTCTGCAGGGCTAGTTATTAAGGTCTAAACTACAATTTGGCCATTTGGTGGAAGATTCCCTATGTAATTAAATAGTTTTATGGATAATCTAAATTAACTACAATATTGATCCTGTAATGACTGTGTCAAATGTTCATGTACATTCATTATTAGGATGCACAAATGCAGTAAATCTGTGCAATAAATGTCCTTGAACTGCAATGATGCATCGTGCTAACCTTGTGGGAGTGAATCAACCCCATAGGACAAATCTGCATTGTTCATTTAAGTAGTATGTGAAATGTGCATGCTGTACATGCCAGGACCCTAACCGAGTTGTGAATGCACACAAAGCTTAGCTCACAGATAAATTGGATGCAATTGAAAAAAGCATCATTGTCTTGGCGTTGAGACGAAGCCAGATGTAATTGTCTATTTGTATTCCAGTCTGCGCACTGATAAGGCAATCACACGGCCGCATAGCACATCTATCTACTGTTTGTTTTGTACTTGAAGAGACTCTTACACTGCATCCATTCTCCTTCTGTAAATATATATATATATATGTATTTGCGGGAACATTGTATGTAGACAAGCAATTGTGTATGGGAGATACTTAGATGGCTTGTGCACTTTGTGTTGTAATACCTCGAAGGGTGGGTTATACCACCAGCATGCATGTAGTAGCGACAGTAATGACTGGTAAATGGTCTATTCTAGTTTGATCCAATATACTATTGTCCAGAGCCTTTACAAAGAAGGCATGCGGGAAAAGTACTCCGGTTTCTCACAATGTTTAGTTGGTAATTGAAGTGCAAACATTAACTTACTAATGTCATGTTAGTAACTAGACCAAAGCAGATCCATCAGGTCTAACACATCTGCCTCATTACACAGCATTAGTTGAGTCCTGATGGCTCCAGGGATGAACAGACCTACATGACGATCAGCCATTGTTTATTATGAACCCTCAGGATGTATTTACTATAGCAGATGAGCTGGCTGTCAGAATACTGATCCCCACTCATCCTGGGCCCTGACCTGCTGCACTTTGGTGGCCCAGACTTGGAGTAATAGACAAACCACTTGTCATAACACCCCATTCATAGCCTGCCCTCTCCCCCAGGTGGCAGCCATTCTGGGGCAGAGTCTCACTCAGGAACCCCTCTCTGAGCTGTCACACTCTGTAGCTGAGCCACTAATATTGCCCATTGCCACATTATCAAGATGTTAGCCAACATTGAGCACCTCTGCTTGGAGACTTTCAGTTAGAAGAGCTATTGTGGAGTGATCAGCAAGAAACAACTATCTTATTAGACTGCCTCAGAGTGTGGAATAATATGTGAATGATTTGGCTGACCCTGCAGTTTAAATCAAAGAGGAGTCACAACCAAATGGTCAAGATTGGTTTTATCAATAAGACACTAAAAGTAAGGTTTATAGCCACATAAACTTGTACTGTTTATAAGTATTTGTGCATTTTTAAGACGTTCATTTTGAATCATTTATAATTGAAAAACTGAATTGAAATCAATATGAACATGTTGTGTTTGTCAATATGTGTGCCTAGATTTTTTAGTTGAAATTTAACAAGTTATTTAGTAATGGATACACCTGACATTAATTAACATATTTCCGTGAACTAACAGATTATTGTGTGTGATGACATTTTAAAAGTTCAGGACATTTTATTCCAGGTTTTCTTCTTTCAGATCACTTAGACACCTACCTCAAGTAAATATAACATATTTTATATAACATATTATGTATGGCAGGATCAGAATAGCACAGAATGATATCAATGGTTGCAGAGATGCAGAAGAGTGAAATATCTGTACACGAGACAAGGTGAGAGGTATGGTTATGATAGCAGAGTTAGAAATAAGTAAAACCATGCAAGGACACTGGTGTAGTTATAAGGGCAGATTGTCTCTAAGTCCACAGTGGATTAGAGACAAGTCCATCGGCATGTGGCAGCCTGCATCAGTCGTCCTGACAGTGACACATAATCCCCTCCCAATCCTGCAGCACCTTTTGTTGCTGCTGTCCTACAACATGAATTATCCAAGAGCTCAGCTGTCTCTGTTCCAGTGTTCAGGCTGCATTTCTAACATTATCACCTGAGCTCCACATGAAGTATTCACTAAGTCAGGAGTTCAGCAGACAGATTAAGCTTCCCTATGGCATGATCAAGCATTTACTGTACATGTAGATTGTTGTTTTCAATCTCAGTTCACTAGGAACCTGTCTAAAGTGAGTTATTCACTAGGGCAGCATTCATGCATCATGTCAATAACCACCATTATGCATAAACACACACTTTATATGTTGCTGCAGCTGTGGCTTCTAACATTCCCCAGAGTCTGACCCCAGCCTGCCTCTCAGTCATAAAACAAACAGCTTATTTAACACCCTGAAACCATCACTCAATTCACACTGCTGTAAAGACAAGTAAAAAGCTGTAAAACGACCATGGAGTGCCATCTTGGATAGATCAGTATTTAGGTGTCCCTCCAGTCCAATCACATTGAGGCAGCTCATGCAGGTTTTAGCCAGAATCATTCAAAGTGGAAATTAAATCTGCAATGGCAGAAAATATTGCAAGGATCAGCCGTGATTTGTCAACATTCTGCTGACTGGGCAGAGGGGGGGGGGAGTAGGGAGAGAAAAGTAGAGGGGGGGATGGGGGCAAAACAAGATGTGACATTGGAAGGAAGGCAGAAATATCAGTAAATATTGTCTTCTTTTGTATTTTCCTTTAGAAATGTTGCTGATTTTGCTCGAGAAGTGAAGGAATGAGACAGGAAGGGGAGTAGGAGGGAGGCAGTCACGCATACATGACGCCTGGGTGAACAAAGGAGAATTCTGTGCACACCTATTTACAAGAAACACTTCTCCCCTAGAATCACTCAATGAATATAAAGACAAGCACTCAGGAGGAGGGCAGCAGGGGGGGGGGGGAGGAATAAAGCAGAACAGGAGTCAGTGGGAGGGGGGGGACAGAAAGGTAATGCCTGTTTTAATCGTCTATGTAGGGCAGGCTAGGAGGATAAGGGAGGTAAGAAAGTAAGAGGTGTATTAGTCTAGTTTATTCCTGACTGTTTTGCTATTATATATGACTTATCAGCCGTGCCTCAGGCCTGCCTGCAGCCTAGGGTTAAACACATGATCGGGGGCAGATTACCTGAGTGATAATACAGGATCATTTTCCACCTGCCAGCACTGTGTTTGCATCCAAAACACACACAGGGCGTTCACAAATACCCGGATTTAGCTCCAGAACCGGAAACCGGACACACTCCTTGGGTGCACCAGGGAAGGGGCAGGAAGTTGGGGTTACCATGACTCCTGTTTGAAAGATGCTACTGTATATTGCTTAATCGATTTACTCAGATACACTCAAATTCATTAAACACATACACAAAATCTAAAAATAATTTGGAAGATTTTAAACTCAAGTCATTGCCGATTATCTGTTTCTATGATGGAAGCTTTCTTCACAATTCTTTTTCAATATAGTTGATCTAATATTCAACTCATTGTTCTTGTTTCTTAGAGTACATCATGTATATAATTTTGTATCGATAGCCAACATTATAGGCATACAACTATCTAATGTACAGTTAAAGTGTTGTTTTCAATACTACAGTCAGTAAAGGCTAGACATATAAATGTCCAGTGCAAAAAATAACTGTGATTACTACAGCCAGGAAAACTCAACAAGCTACCTGTTACAGGGTGAGGGCCAACAGAACCCTCCCTGTAGCCAGCCCACAGTGCATTCAGGCTGAGAGAGGCAACCACACCCCCCACCACACCCCCAACCCTACCCAATCCTCAAGGTAGCCAGTGTAAACAGCACCGTTATCCTTGATGGCCGGCCTGGGGTAGATAGTGTTGCTATGGACCTGTGGATAAGGTTACCATGGCAACTGTTAAGGGAGACAAAGCTAACAGAAACACAGGTGTGTCTGGTGGTGTCTTGTGCCCCCTGCATGGGGTGAAACACACTAGTGATACCCCTACCTAAAGCTGAGTAATTCACAAGCTACTCGTAACTTGTGAATCTTCCAGGACACATTTAGGTGCTGGTTCTGGGTACATATTGAGACTGGTGGTGCCACCTGGTGAGAGTGTGCTTTATATCAGGGCTTTGGTTACCATGGCAATGATGATGTATTCTGTGGCAACAACATGGCGACAGGCACCATTCAGTGGGTAGAAAATACAGCCAGTAGGTTAAGCAGTGGTTTCTGTGCATGCAGAATTTACTAGTGACTTAAAGGTTTTCATTCATACATATTATCCCCAGTATTATGCTCACATGCATAAAACCAATTTGAGCAGCATTAGTGTAAATCATTTTGTAGGGAAATTAATTTCCATAGACTTTCTGACTGCACAGTGATTTCATTCAAAATTCAAAAGGAATGGTTGATTGACTCCAATCTCACCACAAGTTGACTTGATTAACATGTGTAGCACAGAAACACCCCACATCAGCCACTGTGTGGATAATCCCATCCTACAGGGACAGCAAGTCTAAGCAGCCACAGGCAGCTCTAACCCTCTACATCAAGTCACAGCAGCCACAGGCAGCTCTAACCACAGCATGACGACACAATGATGCCAGCCACAGGCCGCTCTAACCCTCCACATCAAGTTTAAGCAGCCACAGGCAGCTCTAACCCTCTACATCAAGTCACAGCAGCCACAGGCAGCTCTAACCCTCTACATCAAGTCTGAGCAGCCACAGGCAGCTCTAACCCTCTACATCAAGTCTAAGCAGTTACAGGCAGCACTAACCCTCTACATCAAGTCTGAGCAGCCACAGGCAGCTCTAACCCTCTACATCAAGTCTAAGCAGCCACAGGCAGCTCTAACCCTCTACATCAAGTCTAAGCAGCCACAGGCAGCTCTAACCCTCTACATCAAGTCTGAGCAGCCACAGGCAGCTCTAACCCTCTACATCAAGTCTAAGCAGCCACAAGCAGCTCTAACCCTCTACATCAAGTCTGAGCAGCCAGAGGCAGCTCTAACCCTCTACATCAAGTCTAAGCAGCCACAGGCAGCTCTAACCCTCTACATCAAGTCTGAGCAGCCACAAGCAGCCCTATGCATTGTCATGATGCACTGATGCAGTGCTTATCAGTGATTCACAAGCAGTATCAGGCCAGCAGTTGAGAAGTGTATCATGCTGATAGCGTTGGCATGATGCAGGAATGCATTAGTAGCAAGTTACTAGCACGGGAACCATTCATAAATCATGACAATAAAGCACTATGTTACCTATTAAGGGATATAGCTGTAGCACCAACAGGCGCTGTAAAAAGAAAAAGTGGTGGCTGGGTTTATGCATGGGAGGCTTACACTGCACATTAAGGTGAAACTTAAATGTCAATTTCGACATTTAAGTAACATTTTGGTGTACTTAAAGCAACACTTTAAGGTGACATTTAAGTAGGATTTAAGTGTATTTAAGTTGATTAAATGGCCTGGCAAGGTGGTCATTAAAGGTCATTAAACATGATATCAAGGTCCAGGGCAGGATTTCCATGAACGACATTTAAGCACATTTAATGACCTTTACATAACATTTAATTGAGATTGCTATAATTGCTCTAGCTTTACTCAAAGCTTGCTCATTCTTTTAATTTAGGTAGGCATCAATTTTATTGTGCAATGGGGGGGGGGTTAATATTCATTCATCATTTTCATCATTTTCATAGGAGCCAACCTGGGCCTCCAGGGGGAGTGGGGGACCGGCACCCAGCCCCTGGCGGCCGGGGGCGCCTCCAGGGGGACTGGGGGACCGGCACCCGCCCTCTGGCGGCCGGGGGCACCTCCAGGGGGACTGGGGAGCCTCCAGGGGGACTGGGGGACCTCCAGGGGGGCTGGGGGACCTGCACCCGGCCCCTGGCGGGCGGGGGCACCTCCAGGGGGACTGGGGAGCCTCCAGGGGGACTGGGGGACCGGCACCCGCCCTCTGGCGGCCGGGGGTGCCTCCAGGGGGACTGGGGCGCCTCCAGGGGGGCTGGGGGACCGGCACCCGGCCCCTGGCGGCCGGGGGCGCCTCCAGGGGGACTGGGGCGCCTCCAGGGGGAGTGGGGGACCGGCAACCAGCCCCTGGCGGCCGGGGGCGCCTCCAGGGGGACTGGGGGACCGGCACCCGCCCTCTGGCGGCCGGGGGTGCCTCCAGGGGGGCTGGGGGACCGGCACCCGGCCCCTGGCGGCTGGGGGAGCATTCAGGGGGTCAAAATAATGTATAATAACGGAAAGGGAGGTACATCTGCAATTAAAAGAAAAGGAAATTAATTACATTTTTTTTTGGAGGTTGGTTTAGGGGATACATGTACATACAATACTCATAATGTATAAGGTTGTTTGAGTGTTCATCAGTACAGATGCATGTACAGTTAGATACTCTAATTCTTTTGTATATTATTATATAATTTGTATTAAAAATATAAGTAGTATAGTATGTATCGGAACGGGACTATAGTTAAGTACTGTTTATTACTCAATCGACATGCAGCCAATCAGAGGCCTCCATTTGGTCACGTGACCCGTTGCCATGGTAACGTGACCTACTTAGGGCTCTCAGCCAATCAGAAGCCAGCATTCTGGGTGACCTACTGACCTACTTAGAAGCTCTCAGCCAATCAGAGGCCGGCATTCTGGTAACCATGGTAACGTGACCTACTTACGTCACGTGACCTACTTAGGCTCAGCCAATCAGAAGCCGGCATTCTGGTAACTAGGGTAACGTGACCTACTTAGGGTTTGTTTGTAAACAACACTACGTGGCTCTCTTGTTTGTAAACAACACCACGTGACACATGACTGTTTGTAAACAAACAAACAAAAAAAAGTTATGTAACTTATATATAGAAATAAAAACACAACAAGATAATTTCTTTTCTTTTCATTTTATTCTTTATTTTCATTTCAATCAGAAAAAACACACAAGTTTATGCTTTTTTAGCTTGCTTCTTCGATTTGCAGCAACTCAACAGGCCGCAAAGTCTCACGCCGCCGTCACTCGCACCACTACACCCCGGACGACTTCTCTCCAATAGACATTGCACGACTTTGGATAAATCCAACACCATTTCGGCAAGGCAGAGAATCTTTGCCTCCATGAAACGGCCGCCATCGCAACAACCCGTCACAACAGCATCATCGATAGCTTCTGACTCACGGCCCGGTCGCTCAGCTTTGGGATTTTGCTCATGCGCATGACGCACTTCTTGGGGTTTCTTGTTCGACATGCTTCAATTAGGAAATGAACGCAATGAGGTCCACAGGTGTCAGCAGAAGTGTCTTGTAGTTGAATGCGGTTTCTTTGCCACTTGAACGGAGCAGAGCGTTCCACGAAAGACAAGAACTCCGCACTCAGCGGCGGTAAGCCGAAGGAATCAAAGTAGTACACTTCACCCGTGCTCGACACGTAAAACGCCACCCTATGCTGACCTGGTAAATGTTGCGGATCTGTGTTGCTCACGAAACAAGTGTCTTTGATAGGGTGCTTCGGAATAGTGTCACAAGAGAAAACGCCCAGGAAACGATGTTTTGTGTGAACGTTTTCCTTCAACACTCTGCTTATTTCAAGCGTGTTCATACAATACGCCAAGTACCGCCGTCTTGTCTTCAGTTCATGTGGTAGTCGGTGACGGGGTGTCGATCTCGGGTCAGCTCGACGACGTTGTCGTACACCAAGTAGAGTAGCACCGTTGTTGTCGCTTGTAGCGCCGAGCGGAAACTGACTTCCACCCTCAGCTGACCCGCTCTTATAAGGTTCACGCGACACCCGTCGTGCGATCTGTCTGGGGTTAAGTCGAGGGGGAACACCGTGAAACCGTTCAGGAATTGATCGTATGAAATACCGCAGGAGCGCGCGCCCTCGTACATCCCCGTTTCCGTGTGTAGCGCCAAGTACTCTCTCACGGCCGCTTTGGTCTTAAAGTCGGGCACGTAGGCGTCGTTCGGCACTTTCTGATCGTTCACTATCACTTGAAGCGAGCTGATGTCGTAATGCTTCATCTCGAACGGGTTCTTGGTGTAGCTACCGTTGAAGGCGTGGTGGTCAAGGAAGCAAATCATCATCGACTTGGGAAGCTGGCCTGTGTTGGAGTGCGTGTAGCTGTGATCTCTGTTACCTTGAGGGATGGCGTACGTCGTCACCACCACTCTGTTCACCGGGTAGTCGAAGGGCCCGTGTTCTATCACCGCTCTCTCGTGCGTTTCCGCTACAGCGTCCGCCACCAGCACGCGTCGCACGTAGAGCTTTGCTTTGTAGATCTTCAAGCTGTAGCCTCCGTCAGCGGCGCACATCAGATAGAAAGAGGGCGCCGCTTGTTTCAGAGTGAGATTGATTTCTGTCTCTCCAACGATGAGCTTCGGTTGATGAGCCAGGTCAAAGTGCAGTCGCGCCATCAGCGAAAAGCGCTTGTTGGAGATTAGCTTCTTGCGCGCTTTGTACCCCGCATTCGCGTCAGTCAACGTGTCAAACTGACCGGGCGTATCTTCATGCCACCCCTGGGCGCTCATGACGCCGTCCTTCACGTCTTTGTTGTAGTTGAGTAACCCTTCCAAGTAAGCTCGGTAAGGGTAGGTCTCGGTGTTGCCAGACACTTTGAAACCGCCGATGGAGACTTGGATGTCTTTGAAGAGCGAGTGAGCCAAGTTGTTCACCGGAGCTACCGCGTCGGTGTCCTCGATCGCCGCTCCGTTCGCTTTCAGCACTTGACATTCCAGATGAAGGTAATTCTCGTTCAGGTCTGTGTACTCTTGCGACTTGTTGATGGTGAAATTTATGTTACCTCCATCCTCTAAAGAGTTTTTTGTTTCTATCCCCAGGAAAGACGACTTTAAGATAGTAGTCTGAGTCGGCGCTACGGTGTGCAGGTCGAGCTCAGAGAGCGCGCACTCGTTACTGCTCTCGTGTACGTAAGCCATTGTGTTCTCTCTTCACGCGGCCGACAGACTGACGCCGGCCGCCTCCAGTCTTTTTATTCATACCTGAACGCCTAGGCGCTTACCGGTTGAATACATCCCCTCTACGTCTCTTGCAAGAGCCACCGCCCGTCTGAGGAGAATGCCGGCGACGTTTCGACCCTTTCTTAGACACGACAGGCGTCTTTCCTCCCGAGAACGCCGTACTCGCCAGTCTCTTCAGAGCGCATGCGCCTCGGTCTTTCACGCTGCTCTTTAAAGTCCGACCCGCCAGCACATCTTTAGCTACGCCCACACCGGCGCGGAGCAGCGTTTTTCCCACCGACTTCAATAGCGGGGTAGCCGAGCGCATCAGACCTAACAGAGCGCCGCCCAAACCGTGCCCGCTCTGGAAAGAGCGCCCGCTGTACACGTTGACGCCGTTGCCCAGCTGCGCGTTGTAGTAATCGCTGTACCCTCTGCCGACGGTGCGCCTGGGTGGAAAGTACGGAACGCGTTGACGCATCATTTTTCTCTCTTTGAGCGCTCAATAGGTCTCAGATGAAGTGTCACGGTCACCTCGCATCTACCGAATGGGATGGAATGACCGGATCGGTCTCTTAAATAGATGCCGACCTCGGTAAACCTCTTGGATTTCAAGGGGAAATAATCCAAATGGGGAAAACTGATAGCTTGCACGCCACCTCGACGCTTTCCGCCTCTGTCCACCGCCAAGCAGCGCAACAGCGGCACTTGCATGTCGCCCACACGTCTCTCCTGGATCATGTTGGTGTATATGTACACAGAGTGCACGTCCCCGTAAACATCCATCGAGTAGGCGCCGGTAGTCGGCGACGCGAAACACGTCTTCTCTCCGAAGCCTAGAACGCATGCGAGACGCTGACTCAGCAGGACAGCACAGTGTCTCGGCGGTTTGATGGTGACGCGTTTCGTCTTGGCGTCGTACGATAAGATCCGCATCGGTTTGAGCAAGAAGCTGTCGCCCTCTAGTCTGTCATCTCGCAACGTCTCACTCAAGCGCTCGATTAGGGTGTGGTTGCTTCCGGTGAAAATAGGAGGTATCTCGAATATGTTTGGCATGAAACTGCGCACTCCCATGTCCTTCTCCATCTTTTCGATCATCTGTCTTGCTTGATGGCTGATCGTCTTCTTCTTCACCGCCGGGGACAAGAACTGCTTGTATACGGCATTCGTCTGTCTCAAGTCGACCTCTCTCTTGAACCTTTTTGTTTCCGGTTTCAATTGCTGCTCTTCCGACGTGTCTGATATCTCTTCCACCGTTACATAGCTCGCTTCCTTCCAGCTCAGCGGGAATTTTGAGCTGAACGTTAGCTTGCTCAGACCGTTCGCGTTTTTCATTCTCTTCCAGTCTACCTGTGGTTTTTTTCCTTCGGAGAATTTAGTTTCTTTTAAAACCTGGATCGCCTCCTCTAGCGAACCTTTGGTGCGCAGAGGAACAACGATGATCAAGTCGTCGTCGTGCACGTTAGTCCATTCTGTAGGGAGGATGATCTCAGTCAGAGCCGCTTTGTACGCTTCGGGCAGAAGGAGCGGCGAGTCGAAGTGAGTTCGGAAAGACGTCAAGCTGTTGTCAGGATAATACTCCATAGAGCTGTTGCTAGGTAGAGTGATGTTCATTTTTTTTTTTTTTTTTTTTTTTTTTCTACGTTATTTTTTTGAAGGGGATCCACTCGTTGAACTTGTCGTCGTAACCTAACCAACGTACGAAAGCTAACTCTTTACCGTCGACGGTCTTGCGGCGCAACACCTCCACTGCATGAGTCATCGACTTTCTAGTCATATACATAGTGCTTTTTGTTGCAGGAAAGGTGCTTAAAGAAGGGCCCGCATCTTGTCAGCAGCTCCCAGCAGCTTTCTCCTACTTTAAGCACCTTCCTACTTTCCTGCAACTTAACAATTCACCTAAAGTCTATTAAAGTTGACCAGCAACTTTCCTGCAGTTTAAATCAACATGTATAACACTGGGGAAGCTGGAGGGTTATAAGGCCGGGGGAGGGAGGGTTGTGAGGCCGGCAGAGGGAGGGTTGTGAGGCCGGCAGAGGGAGGGTTGTGAGGCCGGCAGAGGGAGGGTTGTGAGGCCGGCAGAGGGAGGGTTGTGAGGCCGGCAGAGGGAGGGTTGTGAGGCCGGGAGAGGGCGGGTTGTGAGGCCGGGAGTGGGAGGGTTGTGAGGCCGTGTTTGGTTCACTATAAGGCCGCCAGTAGGTAGCATATAACACCTTGTACGCGCCCTGGAAGTGCAGCTAGCTGGGGGAGAGGTGTGGCCGTGTTTGGTTCACTATAAAGCCGCCAGTAGGTAGCATATGACACCTTGTACGCGCCCTGGAAGTGCAGCTAGCTGGGGGAGAGGTGTGGCCGTGTTTGGTTCACTATAAGGCCGCCAGTAGGTAGCATATAACGCATTGTACACGCCCTGGAAGTGCAGCTAGCTGGGGGAGAGGTGTGGCCGTGTTTGGTTCACTATAAGGCCGCCATTAGGTAGCATATGACACCTTGTACGGGCCCTGGAAGTGCAGCTAGCTGGGGGAGAGGTGTGGCACTCTGCACTCTATGACTGCCAATACTACACTGATCCGCTTCAGTGCACATGAGGGGTCATGTGACCACCTCTAGCCAATCACAGGGAGGTCTCGTGGCGGTCACGTGACCGTGACCACACTCCCTTTATAATGGGGGTGCTGCTGGGGGTGCTCTTCACTTCACCACTGCCTGGACTACTGTACACATCTCCTGCTGCTGCAACCTATCTGCTGCCTGCTGAACCTCTGCCCAACTGACTGCCCGTCTGCCCAGCTGACTGCCCACCTAACAGGACCCAGCCCCAGCCCCAGCCCCAGCCTCCAGACCCAGCCCCAGCCACCCTTCTTTCCAGAAATATCCCCAAAAAGATGCCCCCCCCCCTTGAATATAAAACAAATAAAATACAAATATTTCACCAGAAAAAAGGGGTATTTGTATATACAAATACCCCTGTCCATATTGCACCAAATATAAGCCGCTTTAAGCGTAACTCCAAGTCATGGTTTAATCTAATTTCTGCAACTTTAAGCAAAACCCCAAGTCATGGTTTAATCTAATTTGTGCAACTTTAAGCAAAACTCCAAGTCATGGTTTAAACTTAATTTTGCAACTTTAAGCAAAACTCCAAGTCATGGTTTAATCTAGTTCCTGCAACTTTAAGCAACTTTTGTTACGGCCATTCAGCGCGCCTCAAGCTGCTTAAAGTTGCAGGAGAGTCCGGGTTTTTGGCACTTTAATCGTTGCTGACAAGTTTGCTTAAAGTTGCTTTAAGTTGCTTTAAGTTGCTTAATCTCAGACATTAAGCAACTTTAAGCAATGCGTAAAGCCGTCACAATTAGACGTCTTATGCAGTGCTCGTCTATCAGGTAGTTGTTGTCGACTCTTGTACACCTTCTGAACCTCTTCCGGGTAGAAGACGCCTTTTATCTCCTCGCCCTTGTCGTCTTTCAGCTCGAACCCTCTGCTTCCCAACGTCTTAGCAACGTCGACCACTTCCTTGCGCCAGTTTCCCTCGTACCCTTTGTCGAAGGCGCCTTTAGTTCTCAACATCCTCACTCTGTCACCCGGAGCGATGACGTCGACGGCGGACGTCTTTGTTTTTTTCTTCTTTTTCCATATTTCGTCGATTTGTTTGTTAGTTGGGAGATCTTGTCGGTAGAAAACTGTTTCGCTGTTTTCCGAGCTGACTTGAGCCGGCGCCATTTTCAACGTCTTGTGGTGAGTGCGATTGTAAGAAGACACTACATGGTGCAGTACGTCTACGTAGCGATACGTGCGCTTGTGTGTGAAATAACGCCACAGCTTCTCCTTCAGACTGCGGTTCAAGCGCTCCACTAGACTAGCTTTGATGTCGTCGTTCTCGCCAGTGAAGAACTCTATGCCCTTGCTCTTCAAGTGATCTTGAAAGATCTTGTTCAAAAACTCTTTCCCCTTGTCTGTCTGAACAGTGCGCGGTCGTCTCTCGCCAGTGCCTGTCATCTCTCGGAAGGCCTCGGTGACATCAGCGCCGCTCTTGGATTTAATGGGAACGGCCCACGCGTACCTAGAGAAAACGTCGATCGCCGTCACCACGTACCGGAAGAGGTTGTTGTGAGACGCCAAAGCTTGCATGTCCATCAGATCTATCTGCCACTGCTGATCGATTGCGCCGGTTATAGTCTTGTTCCTTGCGAATTTTCTCCGAATGGGTTTATGTTTAGTGTAGGCGTCCAGCGACACTAAAGCATCTCGGATGACGGCCAGGTTCAGGTGGCGAAAATGATGTTTCTGGAGTTTAGTCACGCTAGTGAAACTGGAGGGCGCTTTGACGTCGGTATATCTAGCTACTACGCGCTTCTTTTCTTTTTCCTTCTTGGTCAGTCTCTTCACTGGTTTGCCCATGGTGGGCCTGTTGAGGGCGTGAATGACGAGCTCGCCGCTAGGCGGTTGCGCCCTCTCCTTTTCTTACTCGCCACGCTCCTATAGGAAGTCGGAGTTTGGAAAAGTTCACTGTTGTCCTCCTCGTCGTCAGAGGATTGATCGTCCACCTGGAGAGAAGAGTCTGCTGCTGCTACTGCTGCTGCTGCTGCTGCTTCTCTTTCTTCCGAGTCGAAGCTCGGTCGTTTCCGACCTCTGTCAGCAAGCCGTGTGTCCAAACTTCGGCCAGGTCCGCTCGCTTTATACAGATGGTTTCCGATCAAGGAGTCTGTGGGAACTGCTTCGCGCAGCGCTTTTGTGAACGGCGAGTAGCCCGCCGGTCTGGGCGCCGTCTTCCTGAACCTGGCAGCGTCGTTCAGTAAGTCCACTATGTTGATGCGATGCTCAGGTGGTATTCTCCGACCCGACATCTCGCGCACCGCACCGTCCTCGTTCCACTTGATCACACCGGATTTCTCCAATTGTTTGTACAGCGCCACGGTCCGAGTGCGATTCCTCTTGGGAACTTGGTTCACCAACCGCTCGAGTAGGGACGCGCTGGCCTCTTCAGCAGACTGACGGAGGTGAGCCGGGGGCGAAGAAGAGTAGGACGAAGAGATGTTGCTGTTGTGGGGATTCGCGAGAAAAAATTGCAATCTATTCAACAACCTTCGGTATTTCAACATTTTCTCGCGCGATTCCAAAGTGGGGTCGTTCAACACTAAATCCAAGTCCCTGTAGATAAACTGTAGCACCTGGTGCAAGGCCGCGTCGGGATGAAGGGACTGTTCTGCCTGCTTGTGGTAATAGGCCATGTCGGCAGGTAGGCGGGCGGCGGTGGCAGGAGCGGAACTCTCGTTCTTTTCAGTGCGCTCATCAGGAAGTAGAGCGTCTCAGGATCCACGAGCGCTAAACGTTTGTAGTGTTGTTGCTGCTCTGAGTCCGTCATGGGGACGACGGTGGCAATGACGCTGGTGGTGGCGGTAGTGGTGGTGGTGGTGGTGGTGCTGTCGGCGAGTAGGTGTCGAATGAGGTGTCTCATATACGGAGAATGCTCTTTATAAGCGGTAAGGCCATCCCTATGAGAGCCGGAATGAGGAAACCTCCCTCTTGTACCAAGACGCGTCTATTTTTTTTGATGGGCGTAGATTTTTTGCCGACCTCCCTCAACACGTCAGCCGATTCTCGAAGCTTGTCCAGTTGTTTGTCGCTGAGCGGGATGTTCCCTACCAGTAAATTGTGACAGATCTCACTTAACGCTGCGATCAGATCGTCGCTTCCAGAGTCTATTAGATGCGAGCAGTCCTTTGGCGAGCACTTAGCTAAGTGCTTGAGAGTACCAAAGTGTCTTTCGAGTAGATGAGAAGACATTTTTTTGCTACTGCTTTCTCTTGTTCTTTTTTTTGTCTAGCGGTACGAACACTAGCTGAGAGTGTATGGACGTCAAAGAGGAGCGTATTCTCAGATCGTCAGGTGTTGACTGCTTGAAGTCCAGAAGGAGGTATGAGTGAGGTCGCTTGAGTTCATGGGTAAATATACTAGAGAGGGCCGCCGCGTTGGACGGAAACACCTGGCGAGACAGACTAGCTATTTGCCCCATGTCGCGCGGGTTCTTGAAAACGATCATGTAGTGAGCGTTCAGACTCATAGTTCGAAAGTCGGGTGATTTCTGGAATAGGTTCTGAGTGATGTATATGACGCTCACGTTCCAGTGATGCGAGTATTTAGTAAAGATGTCGGCTACCACTTGCTGATTGGAACTGCTCATCAGATCGTCCAATATCAGTAGAGTGTGGGGTCGTAAAGCGTCTTCTGCTACTTCCACGTCTCCCGCTATAGACTCTTTGCTAGGAAGACCTTCTCTGAATTCCACACCGTACTGATTTTGCATTTTTTTCAAACAGAGGTTGCCACTCGCCCTAATGGTAAAAAGTCTTTTCCACCGGCGGCGTGACCAAATTGTTCACGTCGCTCAGAAATTGATCCACCAAGCGCGATTTTCCACAACCCGACGGACCGCTAATGATACAACTAAAGGGTCCTTGTAGTCGAGCGTCGAAATGAATTTCTGTGAAGAGTTTGCTTTTACTACTGGACATTTTTTTTGTTTTTTTTCAGGACGCGTCAGAGAGCGGTTGTGTGTCTGACTGTCTGCTGTGTTTCTCACTCGAACGGTCGGTAGTGAATGGTTGTGGAGAAAAGTCAGCCGACCTTTTTATTGATACCGGCCGGTGTCACAGTAGCGGCGGCAGAAGTGACTTTTTTTTCTTTTTTTTTTTTTGCGATAAAATTCTATTTTCACTCAATAGTCATAAATGTTTGTATCAGACTCCAGAGGAGTCTGATACAAATATTTATTTTTTTTTTTAAAAAGAAGAAGAGGAGGAGGAGGAGGAGGAGGAGGAGGAGGAGGAGGAGGAGGAGATTAATTTTTTTTTTTTTTTCTTTTTTTTTTTTCATTTAGGCAAAGCTCGTCGCTTTGCCGTTTTTTTTTCTATTTCTGTGTTGTGACACGATCGTCTCGAAAAAGCAATAAGGCGGGTGAGCGCGGCGGTGACAAATACATATTGGAGCGTATGGTTTAAAATAGTGCGTCCCTATCTTCTTCAATTCGGCTGCGTTGCAATATGCGGGATAACAAGTGACGAAGTCGAAACGTTTAGAGACCGTGTTCACGTCGGCCACAACGCGCGCCCACCGAGTGGGAGCTGCAGTCGCTCCCAAGAAACCGATCGGCTTGTCGAATCGTTTCATAGCACTTATTCTCACTTTATAAGAGGAGGCAGGGTGAGGAGAGTAGCGGCGCTCTTTCTTTTCATGAAACGCCCAACGAGTGGGGGCGCTGAGAGCGGCTGTTATGCAATAGTAGAGTAAATGCTGTTCTGAGAAGACGGCTCTCGGCCATGTCGCTACGTTTTCCTTTTCCGCTCTTGTATAACGACGATGGCGCTCAGCTTTGCATTTCTCGAGAATTCCGTACGCTTCAAGAGAAGCGTGAACCTCAACTATGTGACGCTCTCTCCTTTGAGATAAAAAAATAGCCGGGCAGTTGAGGAGAGCACTTTGTTCGCGCGACTGTCTTTTAGAAACTCGCGCCCTCTGCAGCGCCATATTTCTTTCCTCCTAAACAAAAAAGACTGAGTGAAAATAAAAAATTTTAAAAAACAAAAAGCTCAAACAAAAAAAAATAAGCAATAAGCAGACTCAGCTCGAAATTCCCTGCTGGTGTGATGGCGGTGACTGCAGGCGGTGGCGGCGGTCGGCTGGCCGGCGGTGGCGGTGTCGGCGGCGATGGTAGAAGGGTGTGTGGAAAGAGAGACGCATCTCAGTCTTTTATAGGAGCGGCGAGTCTGACATTTTCAGCTGTCGCATGCTGACCTGCTGCTATCATAAGAGAAACAAAAGCCCTAATCACGCTTTTCAGCTGGATCCTTCCACCCCGCCAGACATGGATCCAGATGGGAAGGTGGTTTAAAATTAAATCCGTGTACCGACTGTCATACAATAGAGTAATTAGTTGAACGCGTGTTACCTGTATAAAGGATTAGCGGGTCATGGGCTCAGCGTGTGTATAGAAAAACAACTACAGGTAGCGTGAACAAAGCGACCCCCTCCCTTTCTGTCACTCTGTCTGTGACTAGAGGGTGTGCGTGTGGTAAGCGGCTTAAATCTAAAGAAAAACAAATCACCCTCTCCTGTCGTCAGCAGTCAGCCGGCCGGCGGCTGGAAAATGTGATTAGAGGGATGATGAGCCGCGTAGTAAGCGACTTAAAGCTGATCTAAAGACCTGCCGTGAGGGGGCAGCTGGCCGGTGGCTTGAAAAAAAAGGGGGGGGGAGTAAGGGTATATAAGGGGGAGTGAAACCGTATTCGGCATCGTCATCATCGTTCACGCTACTACTACTACTACTACTACTACTACTACTACCACCACCAGCACCGCGCCTCAATTTGCAGATCCCCATGATGGAAAGTTGCTACCGTGACATGAAGCGGAATGACGAAGCGGCGCGCGAATGTGAAGCTGATGCTGTAGCCTCTGCTACTGCTGCTGCTAGTGCTGCTCAGCGTGCTACTGCTGCATTTACTGCGGCTGTTAGTGACGCTGGTTGTGATGACGTTGTTGTTGTTGCCGCTGCGGCTGTGACTGCTGCTGTTGCTGCCGCCGATGCAGCTACTCATGCCACCGATGCCGACGCTGCTGCTGCTGATGCTGTTGCGGCTGCCGATGACGCCGCTGATAACGCTGCTAGTGCCCGCTCTGCCGCCCTTGCTACTGTCGCTGCTGCTGTTGTTGCTAATGCTCACGCTACTGCTGCTACAGCTGCTGCTACTGCTGCTACCGCTGCTGCCGAGGCTGCTGCCGCTGCTGCCGATGCTGCTGCCGATGCTGCCGATGCTGCTGCCGATGCTGATGTTAGCAGTCGCGTCGACAAAGAATCGTCATTTGTCACTCTTAAACCTCCAGTTGAACGCGCGACGAGTAGTAGGGCTACCAACGCGACGGCCAGATGGTGCAACTGGTGTCGTCGCTTCTGCTCGTGCGCTTGCTTTTCTTCCAGTCCTACCTGCTGCTGCTACGGTATGATAGTGTTATAGTGTTTGAATGAGAACGCGCGTAGTTACACATAGACGCTGTAACAGATGTGCTTTTTTTTTGAAAATATAATTTTAACATAACATGGAACTTGTTGTGTTTATTTTCTATATATAAGTTGTTTGTTTACAAACAGTCACGTGTCACGTGGTGTTGTTTACAAACAAGAGAGCCACGTGGTGTTGTTTACAAACAAACCCTAAGTAGGTCACGTTACCCTAGTTACCAGAATGCCGGCTTCTGATTGGCTGAGCCTAAGTAGGTCACGTGACGTAAGCAGGTCACGTTACCATGGTTACCAGAATGCCGGCCTCTGATTGGCTGAGAGCTTCTAAGTAGGTCAGTAGGTCACCCAGAATGCTGGCTTCTGATTGGCTGAGAGCCCTAAGTAGGTCACGTTACCATGGCAACGGGTCATGTGACCAAATGGAGGCCTCTGATTGGCTGCATGTCGATTGAGTAATAAACAGTACTTAACTATAGTCCCGTTCCGATACATACTATACTACTAATATAGATTATTGCATTATTCTCAGTATGTGCAAATTAAGAACAAGCATGATAACCACACTGTGATAATATACCAACCTGTAACAAGATAATACTACATGTATGTATATGCAAATTATTTATACCAAACAAACACTAAGAGAAAGGGATAAATAATTACTTCTGCTTAACAAAATGCATCTATATTATTTCCAATACAATTTTCTAGTAATTTATTACCAATTTGTATATTATTATAGTATTGCTATTGTATTATACCTACACACCTCTCTGACACATATCCTGTCCTCACTGTGACCACTTGGTGTGTAACATGCACTCCTGCAGGTAGACATAGCTATGTAGGTCAGTGGTCTCCATGGGAACCACCCCTATACAGAACATGCTTCCCTTGCTAGCATTGTCTTAGTTATAACACCTCCGCCCCCCTGAATGGGGTGTGTTTGGCATGTTGGTGGGGGGGGGGTGGGGGGGGGACATGCTGGGGGAGGTGTGACTAGGGAGGGAGGGGGTACCTAACCAAATTTATAGATTATCTTTATTATCATTAATGAGTTGTCAATGATATTATAATCTAATTCTATACACTGTTAGCATTACAGGCATATTTTCATTTTTTTCCTGTGATGATTAGAACCTATTTTATATGAGACTTTATTTAAAATCATCTTAAATACTACCAAATACTATTACAGGTTGCACCCCTACAGAAGCCTACAAAATAATCTATGATAACGGGACCAAGGTCCCCTTACTCCCCTGGTCAGTATCATGGGTTGTACTCCTCCAGAAACTATTAAAAATGATGTTTAATACCGGGGTTAGGGTCCCCTTACTCCCCTGGTTAGTATCACGGGCTGTAGCCCTCCAGAAACCCTCAAAATAATGTTTAATACCGGGGTTGGGGTCCCCTTACTCCCCTGGTTAGTATCATGGGTTGTACTCCTCCAGAAACTATTAAAATGATGTTTAATACCGGGGTTAGGGTCCCCTTACTCCCCTGGTTAGTATCATGGCTTGTACTCCTCCAGAAACCCTCAAAATAATGTTTAATACAGGGGTTAGGGTCCTCTTACTCCCCTGGTTAGTATCATGGGATGTACCCCTCCAGAAACCCTCAAATAATGTATAATAACGGGATCAGTGTCCCCTAACTGCCCTGGTTAGTATCATGCAGAAGCCTTTAAAATAATGTATTGTAAAGGTATAATTGTGCCCTAACTCCCCTCCATGACGTTTCCAATAAATAGAAGGAGAACCCAAATTTACAGAATTTGCCAAATGTGATTTAAGTTTACCTCAAATTTACCGGAGATGTCATTTGACATTGTGGGAAGATTTAAGTTTACCTCAAATTTACCGGAAATGTCATTTGACATTTTCGGGAAAATTTAAGTTTACCATAATGTACTGGAAATGTCATTTGACATTTCAGGAAGATTTAAGTTTACCTTAAATTTTCCGGAAATGTCATTTGACATTTCAGGAAGATTTAAGTTTACCTTAAATTTACCGGAAATGTCATTTGACATTTCCGGTAAATTTAAGGTATCTTATATTTCATGGCAAGCTCCAAACGACATTTCCAGGACATTTCCCGATATTTTGCTACACTTAAATGTACTTAAATGGGAATTTTCATGCAGTGTTAGAGAGCTTCATCAGGATTCATGATGCAACATGAGATGACAACACGAGACAAGCTCTACACCTTTTTACACACACACCCTGCAGGAAGGCAAGCTGACAACAACATGGCACACAAATATCCTGCCACACAATATGGCACACAAGCACCCTGCTACATGTGTTAATGTGGCACACAAGCACCCTGTCACATGTGTTAATATGGCACACAAGCACCCTGCTACATGTGTTAATATGGCACACAAGCACCCTGCCACATGTGTTAATATGGCACACAAGCAGCCTGCTACATGTGTTAATATGGCACACAAGCACCCTGCTACATGTGTTAATATGGCACACAAGCAGACTGCCACATGTGTTAATATGGCACACAAGCAGCCTGCTACATGTGTTAATATGGCACACAAGCACCCTGCCACATGTGTTAATATGGCACACAAGCAGCCTGCTACATATGTTAATATGGCACACAAGCACCCTGCCACATGTGTTAATATGGCACACAATCAGCCTGCTACATGTGTTAATATGGCACACAAGCACCCTGCCACATGTGTTAATATGGCACACAAGCAGCCTGCTACATGTGTTAATACGGCATACAAGCACCCTGCCACATGTGTTAATATGGCACACAAGCACCCTGCCACATGTGTTAATATGGCACACAAGCACCCTGCTACATGTGTTAATATGGCACACAAGCACCCTGCCACATGTGTTAATATGGCACACAAGCAGCCTGCTACATGTGTTAATGTGGCACACAAGCACCCTGCTACGTGTGTTAATATGGCACACAAGCACCCTGCCACATGTGTTAATATGGCACACAGGCACCCTGCCACATGTGTTAATATGGCATACAAGCAGCCTGCTACACAACATGGCACACAAGTAGCCTGCCAAATGTGTTAATATAGCACACAAGCACCCTGCCACATGTGTTAATATGGCACACAAGCACCCTGCCACATGTGTTAATATGGCACACAAGCACCCTGCCACATGTGTTAATATGGCACACAAGCACCCTGCCACATGTGTTAATATGGCACACAAGCACCCTGCCACATGTGTTAACATGGCACACAAGCACCCTGCTACATGTGTTAATATGGCACACAAGCAGCCTGCCATACGTGTTAATATGGCACACATGTACCCTGCCACATGTGTTAATATGGCACACAAGCCCCCTGCCACATGTGTTAATATGGCACACAAGCACCCTGCCACATGTGTTAATATGGCACACAAGCAGCCTGCTACATGTGTTAATATGGCACACAAGCACCCTGCCACATGTGTTAATATGACACACAAGCACCCTGCCACATGTGTTAATATGGCACACAAGCACCCTGCCACATGTGTTAATATGGCACACAAGCAGCCTGCCACACGTGTTAATATGGCACACAAACACCCTGCCACATGTGTTAATATGGCACACAAGCAGCCTGCTACATGTGTTAATATGGCACACAAGCAGCCTGCCACACGTGTTAATATGGCACACAAACACCCTGCCACATGTGTTAATATGGCACACAAGCACCCTGCCACATGTGTTAACATGGCACACAAGCACCCTGCCACATGTGTTAATATGGCACACAAGCAGCCTGCTACATGTGTTAATATGGCACACAAGCACCCTGCCACATGTGTTAATATGGCACACAAGCAGCCTGCTACATGTGTTAATATGGCACACAAACACCCTGCCACATGTGTTAATATGACACACAAGCACCCTGCTACACAATATGGCACACAAGCAGCTGCTACACAATATGGCACACAAGCACCCTGCTACATGTGTTAATGTGGCACACAGGCACCCTGCTACATGTGTTAATATGGCACACAAGCAGCCTGCTACACAACCTGGCACACAAGTAGCCTGCCAAATGTGTTAATATAGCACACAAGCCCCCTGCCACATGTGTTAATATGGCACACAAGCACCCTGCCACATGTGTAAATATGGCACACAAGCAGCCTGCTACATGTGTTAATATGGCACACAAGCACCCTGCCACATGTGTTAATATGACACACAAGCAGCCTGCTACATGTGTTAATATGGCACACAAGCACCCTGCCACATGTGTTAATATGACACACAAGCAGCCTGCTACATGTGTTAATGTGGCACACAAGCACCCTGCCATACGTGTTAATATGGCACACAAGCAGCCTGCCACACGTGTTAATATGGCACACAAACACCCTGCCACATGTGTTAATATGGCACACAAGCAGCCTGCCACATGTGTTAATATGGCACACAAGCAGCCTGCCACACGTGTTAATATGGCACACAAACACCCTGCCACATGTGTTAATATGGCATACAAGCAGCCTGCTACACAACCTGGCACACAAGCACCCTGCCAAATGTGTTAGTATGGCATACAAGCAGCCTGCTACACAACCTGGCACACAAGTAGCCTGCCAAATGTGTTAATATAGCACACAAGTACCCTGCCACATGTGTTAATATGGCACACAAGCACCCTGCCACATGTGTTAATATGGCACACAAGCACCCTGCCACATGTGTTAACATGGCACACAAGCACCCTGCCACATGTGTTAATATGGCACACAAGCACCCTGCCACACGTGTTAATATTGCACACATGTACCCTGCCACATGTGTTAATATGGCACACAAGCCCCCTGCCACATGTGTTAATATGGCACACAAGCAGCTGCTACACAATATGGCACACAAGCACCCTGCTACATGTGTTAATATGGCACACAAGCAGCTGCTACACAATATGGCACACAAGCACCCTGCTACATGTGTTAATATGGCACACAAGCAGCTGCTACACAATATGGCACACAAGCAGCCTGCTACATGTGTTAATATGGCACACAAGCACCCTGCCACATGTGTTAATATGGCACACAAGCAGCTGCTACACAATATGGCACACAAGCACCCTGCTACATGTGTTAATATGGCACACAAGCAGCTGCTACACAATATGGCACACAAGCACCCTGCTACATGTGTTAATATGGCACACAAGCACCCTGCCACATGTGTTAATATGGCACACAAGCAGCCTCCTACATGTGTTAATATGGCACACAAGCACCCTGCTACACAATATGGCACACAAGCAGCTGCTACACAATATGGCACACAAGCACTCTGCTACATGTGTTAATATGGCACACAAGCAGCCTGCTACATGTGTTAATGTGGCACACAAGCAGCCTGCTACATGTGTTAATACGACACACAAGCAGCCTGCTACATGTGTTAATACGACACACAAGCAGCCTGCTACATGTGTTAATACGACACACAAGCAGCTGCTACACAATATGGCACACAAGCACTCTGCTACATGTGTTAATACGACACACAAGCAGCCTGCTACACGTGTTAATATGGCACACAAGCACCCTGCCACATGTGTAAATATGGTACACAAGTACCCTGCCACATGTGTTAATGTGGCACACAGGCAGCCTGCAACATGTGTAAATATGGTACACAAGCAGCCTGCCACATGTGTAAATATGGTACACAAGCACCCTGCCACATGTGTTAATATGGCACACAAGTACCCTGCCACATGTGTTAATATGGCACACAAGTACCCAGCCACATGTGTTAATATGGCACACAAGCAGCCTGCTACATGTGTTAATGTGGCACACAAGTACCCAGCCACACGTGTTACCCCTTTAAGTGACATTTATGATGCTTCGATTAGCACTTCTGAGCCACTTGCAATGGCCTTATCCATACATTATAACATACAAGGACATGATATTTCAAAGCACTGTGCAGCTTGTGACATGTATGTAATATTTATATATAGGTGCCCTATTGTATTGGGTAGGGAGTCTTATATCTGAAGCATTAGAAGCTGATGACTTAATTTTGTCTTCTGATATTGAACACAACTGTCCTACACTCTGCCACTTACCTGCTGATTTATTGGCATTTGTCACTGTACTTTTAGCAGCAAGTGTGTCTGGACTGAAAGCAGGGCTGCCAATGCTAATAGACTATATGCCAAAACACACCAGCATTATTATAGATCCTATCAGCCCTATACTAGATTTGACATGATGGGTGGATGGCATGTTCAGGGTATGGGAGTCTTTAAGGCAGCTACTAATGCATGTAGGATGCTCAGGTTTCACCTCTGTGGATCTGTAGTCAACCCTGTACTATCAGGCTGGCTGTTTCTCTGAGAAGGCCCTTACTTGTGTACTTCATACTGACAGCTAAATGTGTATTGAACACTGACTAGAACCAACTAGAATCCATAACAAAAAGTGCAGTATTTAGTAGACTTGACACTGAATTAAGCAGTGGCTTGGAAAGAGCCATATTTAATATCTAGGACCTGCTGTCGAATAAGATGTAGATCTATATGGTCACATGCCACACGTGTCAATACAACCTCCTCTGTCAGTGTCTGACAGCTCCAGTATCAGGTATATATATATATATATATATATATATATATATATATATCACATCTCTGCACATCCAGCTATTGTGTGGCCATCAATGTATGTAGATATCAACAGTCTGAATTATTGTAAGGAATATGTCAATTATGTCAGGTTAGAATTTCAGTACTATCTAAAAAAAAAAATCCATTTTTGAGACCCCATTCATTTGCCCTAGTCCGGATCCCACCCAGTGTCGATAGCTGCATTCAGTTTAGGGACTGTCTGATAGATATGATAAAATGGGTCTTGTGGTGGCAGCACAGGGAGGGAAAGTGTTTGGGGATTCAATAGTTCTCTCTTTTTTACATGCTGAATGGAATGGATAGGGAGGTTTTATATCATGGTGTTTTTATGCCGCATCTATTCCTTGTGCTGTGAGAGTGGTGAGCTGAGGCAGGGTGCGGCTGGGACAGGATGGTTGAAGCCCGAAAAGGTTGAGGTTGATATAAATGTGGTGTTTATCTATATCTGTGTTTGATGCAGGGTTTAGTTCAGGGACTGTCGGGTAGATATGATAATAAGGGATGTGTAGTGGCAGGGTGGGGGAGGGACACAGTTGGGTGATTCTATAGTTTTAACATGCTGAGGGGAATGGGTAGGGAGGTTTTTATATTATGGTGTTTTTATGACTTATCTATTTCTCTGTTATTGCTGTACGAATGCTGAGCCGAGGCAAAGCTATGAGGGTAGGAGAGGGAGATATGAGTGTCTTATTTATCAATATCTTTTTTTTACACTGGAGGGATGGGGTAGGGAGGGGTTGATGGGGTGTAGTTTTTAGCCACTTGGCCACTTTTACTGGCAGTGAGGGGATGAGTAGGGTGGGGTCTGTTCCTGCTGTGCTGGGGAGGTGTTGGCAGGCAGTGGTTAACCCTTTAAGGCCAGAATCATGCATTAATGTCCTATGCCTTTTATTCAATTGTTATTTACTTTTCATGCATTATGACAACTCTACCAATAGATAGACCTCAAAGGTATGTGAATGCATCCCCGGCAAGTAGGCTGTATCCATACCTTATGATCCCAAAGAGTTGAAGCCATAAGCAGCCCTTAAAGCACTGTGCTTCCCTTACAGGCCAGGGTTAAAGCACCATGCAACCCGTACAGGGTTAAAGCACCATGCAGCCCTTACAGGGTTAAAGCATCATGCAACCCTTACAGGGTAAAAGCACTGTGCATCCCTTACAGGGTTAAAGCACCATGCCACCCGTACAGGGTTAAAGCATCATGCAACCCTCACCAGGTTAAAGCACTATGCAGCTCTTACAGGGTTAAAGCATTATGAGGCCCTTACAGGGTTAAAGCACTATGAGGCCCTTTCAGGGTTAAAGCACTATGCGGCCCTTACAGGGTTAAAGCACTATGCAGCCCTTACAGGGTTAAAGCACTATGTGGCCCTTACAGGGTTAAAGCACTATGCAGCCCTTAAAGGGTTAAAGCACTATGCAGCCCTTACAGGGCTAAAGCACTATACATGATGGCTCAAACCTCTGACTGATGTTGTTTTAGCTATTTCTGGCCCTTTTCAGGCTTAGAGCCCTACAGAATAACCAGTTTTGCACCAATTTTTTCAAAAATTTGGTATATGTAAGAAAACATCCTAACAAGTCAGGAATTTTCTTTTTTTTGTGTATTGGCCCAATATTTTCTGTTTTCTGGCCCTCCAAAGGCCCAAAAAACCCTAAAAACGTCAAAAACCCTAAAAATGACATGTTTTACATGTCTCCCATGTCTACTGGGACAGTAACAGCCTATCCCCAATATTATTTTCTATTAGCCCTATGGTATAGTCAATTGATTCACGTGGATTTCACTAGATATGTATTTATTTTTTTCACCAGAGCCTTTTAAGTGTGTATTGTCAGCACAATTTTCAACGGTCCTTTCATCTTGATACCCCTATATAGTAAAAAAAGAAGATACACAGTGTATCCATTGTACCCCAGATGGTAAGGTAACTATTTTGTCTTATGCTGGAGAAAAATAGATTTGTGCAAAATCCAATAATCTAGCTTCCAGGAGCGGTATACATATTTTCCGTCTTGGAATCACCAGGTGATTCCGAGACGGAAATTCCTGAAATGTGATACATATAAGAAGGGATTGCATCCATATGTAGACTATATGATTGCCTTTGTTACTGTTTAACCTGATAGAAGACATGTTAACCTTATGCCATACAGGTATTAGAGTGCTACTATGATTATATTATTTTTGTATCTGGTCGCATTATATCAGGAAAGTTAGAAAAATAAAGGAAATTTATTTTATAAGACATGGTGCATATAGGCAAATGGTGCCAAATCATGATAAATATACACAGGACTCAGCCTTCACATGTTATGTACATGTATAGATAGTTTGGGGAGGTTCGGTGGACTTTGGTTGTGATGGGAGAACCTTATGTCCAGCAGCTTGATATGGGTGATTCCGAGACGGAAATTCAGAATCTGGGTTTATATTAGAAGGTGTGCATAGTTAAAAGGTAGCAAATGTTGTAAAAATATACCCAGGACTCAGCCCACAAATGTTTAGTACATGTAGAGATAGTTTAAAGAGGTTGTGTGGAGTTTGCTGGTGATGGGAGACCTTTGTGTATAATTTAATGGGTGAATCATATGGGTGATTCCGAGACGCAAAATCAGTGATCAGGCCATACTTTAGGCCAGTTCTGTGGATAGTAGGTACAACCAATGGTCTTAATGCTCCATATATTTTGAAGTATATATGATGAGGATATGGTAGATTGATTTTGAGGACTAATTAAACCATTTTGAGGAAAAATGTGTAAAGTTGAGAGTATGTGATGGAAATTGTCGTAATTTTGGCTAATATTCAAAATTGATCGGGCTACAACTCAAGAAGTAGTTTTTTTTAGGATATCAATTTTTTGTATGCTTTTAGATACATGTTGTACCATGTTGTAAACAAAATTAGGAGTTGCTATGATGTATTTAACACCCAGAAATCAATATCCATGTATTTTCCGTCTCGGAATCACCCAAAATAATGACAATCGACTTTGCGAGGCAATAAAAACTGAACCGCTAGGGTTAGAGATGTATCAAAAAGTGTTCCAAGGAGCCAAGATATATACTTTTCAATATAATCGACTTGTTTAAACATATAAAGAATTTTCTAGTTTGACCCTCCTCTGCCCCAAAACTGCATAACTCAGGAGTTTGTGCCTGGTAGATGAGAGGCTACAGGGGGTACCAGGACAGTGGCGCCCCCTACACTAACCACACAGCAGCAGGAACTACACCAAGTAGCTGCACTCACTGACCTCAGGCAGTAGCCAGTTCTTGGGGAAATGATGAGAGATCTGGAAGTCATTCAATCCACTCTGAACAGCCCGGCCATCATCTCACATTACCCCCAAACAGACCCAACCCACAACTCTCTTTCACCTCTCCCTTTCTACATCACCTCTTCCGTGACTCTCCTTTCACTAACAGCCTCTAACCATCTCATATTTACTGCTATAAGGCACTAATGCAACACTGGTGAGTAACCGGGAAAAGGGTCCCTATTGCACAAAGAGTCTTTTTAACCGAATTTATCATATTACTCTGCTACTGCTACCCTTAAAGGGCTACCACATTATATTACTCTGCTACTTTTACCCTGAAAGGGTTACCACCGAAGTGGCCACGCCTTTCCTGCTATGATATTACACCCTACTCCCTGTTCCTAAAGCCCCTTATCATTCTGAACACCTCCCCTCCTTTGTAATCTCTATTAATCGATGAGTAATCGATGAGTCAAAAATGTGGCATGCAGCCTTGCAGCCACATAGGGTCGGACTCATACCTTGAGACTGACACTTGATTTTGTGGTCATTTAAACATTTTAAGCTCTTCATTTTTGAACTAGGGTAAAGTTTAAGTTTTATTCTTTCAAAAAAACATATACTAGAGGTCCTAGTTTACATAAATACCCTAAAAATTTCACTGTCCGTCTCATGGTATGTGTCCGACTCATGGTGAATCTATCCTAGATCTACTACAATCTGCTGGATGTCAGTTAGAGTTTGACATTATGTTTACAACAGTAAAACCAGTTACATTCATGTGTTGAGTAACAACAACAGTAAAACCAGCTTCAGGCCAGTCAGAATGACCATTTGATTACTCAAGATTCATTAATTCTGATTCCAAATTTTCATTTTCAAGTCCTCCTTGTCTGGTTCTTTTTCTGCATACATTACCTTGGGTCTGATCGATTATTCTGCACAAAGCGCCCAGCTTTCTGTGACACATGAACTAAAGGGCCGTCTCCCAGTGTCATCACATGCTCCATTCACATTGACAATGCACTTTGCACCTTGTTATAATCAGACTTAACTAGAAATGTAGGAAATAAGCAGAGAAACCAGCAAATCAACCGGTGACTTGTTTTAGATTCTAGTAACTTAATCTGATGGCAGTAACAATAGTCCATACATGATGACCTCTAGTGGACCTTAGAGGGATTACCTCAGTGCTACCTGTCTGTGCTAACTCACACAGTGTCCATATGAATAGGGGACAACAAGAACTTGTCAATCCTGGCTAGACAAAACACAGCCTCCAACAAATCGGCCACTGTGACAAATCCTGTTTTTTTTCTCTGGGATGGCGTGTACTAACCTCCCTGAACATCTGAGATAAAACCAATGACTCTGAAAGAACTAATTGTATTTAAGCCACCATTGATTCTGGCTGTATTGTTTATTTCCACCTTTTCTAGCCACTTTTATCAATAGCTTCACTCTTACAGCAGAGTGTTTGCTTTCTCGCAGGCTGAAGCATGACTGTGTCGAGCTGGGACATGCTTTGAGACTACTCAATGTGACAGGAGTGCATGTGATACTGTTTTTACACAGAAGGCTGCTCGATCTGACACATTGCACTCTAGTTTTAAGTCATTCAAGCTATTGTCAGTTGTCTAGCTGCACTTCATGACATAGAAAGTTATATTAAGGTGTATAATCAATCACTGATACATAGAGTTAAATCAAGGGTAATAAAAGGATGTTAATTGGCATGGACTTCTCATTCATAAACTTTATCTAGGGATACAAATGAACAGTAGAATTGAGTAGAATTAGTAAGTTACGAAATAGCCTTTGACTGTCTCTTGGCATTTATAACCTTTAATCCTCCCCCAAGACATCATGCCACACTGATGTTAAGCTAAAGATATGCCAGGGAGTGGCCTTGTAGCCACAATCTGCTATAACTATGTGTGGAGAGTGGAACCAGGGTCTGGTGTGGGGCTATGTGTGGAGAGTGGAACCAGGGTCTGACGTGGGGCTATGTGTGGAGAGTGTAACAAGGGTCTGGTGTGGGGCTATGTGTGGAGAGTGGAACCAGGGTCTGAAGTGGGGCTATGTGTGGAGAGTGTAACAAGGGTCTGGTGTGGGGCTATGTGTGGAGAGTGGAACCAGGGTCTGACGTGGGGCTATGTGTGGAGAGTGTAACAAGGGTCTGGTGTGGGGCTATGTGTGGAGAGTGGAACCAGGGTCTGACGTGGGGCTGTGTGTGGAGAGTGTAACAAGGGTCTGGTGTGGGGCTATGTGTGGAGAGTGGAACCAGGGTCTGACGTGGGGCTATGTGTGGAGAGTGTAACAAGGGTCTGGTGTGGGGCTATGTGTGGAGAGTGGAACCAGGGTCTGAAGTGGGGCTATGTGTGGAGAGTGTAACAAGGGTCTGGTGTGGGGCTATGTGTGGAGAGTGGAACCAGGGTCTGAAGTGGGGCTATGTGTGGAGAGTGTAACAAGGGTCTGGTGTGGGGCTATGTGTGGAGAGTGGAACCAGGGTCTGAAGTGGGGCTATGTGTGGAGATCCGAATCAGAGGCTCATGTGGAAAGGCTGCTGCATACATGTAAAACATGATAACATGATAAACAAATGGTTTGCTCAGGGTTTAAAAGCGGTGCCAAAATCTAGAACAGCAGGGTCACTGTAGGATTGTCTACTCTCTTTGATTAATTCTTTCTGTCCATTTTACAAGTAGCAAGAATGCCCCTAATACTGATTCTCGTACACAAGAATCTAAAAACATTGCAGCCCCTGGATACTATGTGGATTCTGTAAGATCCAGGTTTGAAGTAGACCTTGTGTTAAGGATAATACGTTTGTTTCTTCCAGAAAACAATTAAATTGTAAACAACCACATATGCCCAGATATACTCACCAAGCTTTCATTCAAATACCCCTATGTGGACAACAAGAGATAGTACCAATTCAATATTATTGACATTTCATGAGTTTTATCACATCATGAGTTATTTCCCTATGTCATTAAGTCAATCAGTATCAATATCACCTCAGGAGTCCTTAATATGATATCTTACAGTGCAACGTATTGCTCAAGTTTGTTTTTTTGATAACCCATAGAGAGCAACAAGTTGACTTGAAGAAAGAACTAATCATGATGCATCAAATGATTGTCTGGGAGTAACTCATCAGGACTGCATCATGCTGACTGTCCAGCCCTGTAGGGTTAGCATTACTGAATGCAGCACTGTAAGTAACTCTTGAGGGCTGCATTTATGAAGAAGGGCATAGTGCATTAAAGCTCTAGGCAGCCCTCTAGGTGGGTTTAACTCAGTGAGAGTGAGTGTGGCTCCCCCTGACGGCTGCCACCTAAAGTCCCTTAATGAGCAGAGAGTTAATTTGATTGGTGGAGAGACTGGTCATAATGAGGTTGTTATTTGATTAGGGGTTCCTTTATTACCTGTCTGCTGTCACCCATGCCCCAGGCAGGGCTGTAGGGGCTCGGGGACCTAGAGCTGATTCAATACCGACTACTTCAACACCCCTCCCCCCTCACTTTCAATCTGAACCTTTCTAGTTCTACATGCGTCTTCCACACTCTCTGCCTCCCAACTTCCCGCTTTTTCTCGCTGCCATTATACATTTGTCCCTCATTTTCTTCCTCCTCATTAACTACCTCTGCCCCTTTTCTTAACTCTGTCCGTCCATCCGGATATGACCATCTATATGTTTCACTAAATCAAGCTATGCACCCATTCATCCCTAGCGCCAACAAAAGTCCATCCGTTTTTTTAATTTCAATCTTTCACCAGTCCAAACTCCACCCCAGCTTCTATTACTCACCACACTCACTGTTATCATGATGTGCTCATGCCTCATTGCAGCAAAAGGACATACAGAACTAAAGTGCTATATTGGCCTTGGGGTTAGAAAAAGACCTAGCGTTAATCTCCTTTGTAACTTTGCCTGTCCTTCCCTCTAAGCCTCCACTGCAGAAAGGCAAGCAGAACTAGAAGGGAGCTGACTGTAGGATAGCTTTATTTTTTTTAAGGTTTGAAGGGTTTTTATTGCCAAATCACAAAAATTACAATTCGTGGTATATATTATGACAATAAATGGTGATGCCTTGTCAATCATATTAATACTTCAGATTGTTATCACATATTGGATGATAGAATGGACATGTATACAGTGTTGAAAAGATGAGGTATTTCAGTATATGTACACAAAGTTATAAATAAACAGTATTAATAGAGAAATAAATATATACACTATATACAACAAATCGGGAAGATTATTTAACTGAAATTAATAATAATAGGGAGTAGAACTTTTTATGATAATTTTCAACACAAGGTAGGATCTTATAGTATCAGAGCATGTAGTTTTTGTTCTATGCCGTGCATATCTGAACACAATGTCCGCAAGGACATGTATTACTACTCTACAATAGACAAACTCACAGATTATGGCGTCACAGATAGAAAGGTCTTTAGATTTTTGACAATCCAAGCTTGCCAGGAAAAAGTCATCATAACTGCTTCCATGTTTCGCAAGAATCGCCGTGTGGCCATTATTACAACAATAGGGCTATCATATAGCGACCCTGAAATTTGCCTGGAGGCTGTCGTTATAACAGCGTCCTAGACCAAACTGGGCCACTCGTCCTGTGACAAGTCATTCACAACAACACTCTCACTGGGATTTTTGTTTTGTACATCCAAATTAGCCAGTGCCCTAATTCTTTTCTTGAATGTTAATTTGTCCTTACTAGTTTGGTACCAATCTCCAAGCTTATCCCACAATTCCACTCCTCTGTACAATGGTGATTTTGTATAGCCTGCATTTCTAGCTCTAGGTACCAAAAATTTTATTTTCTTATCAGACCTTAAGCCATCACGTCTAGGCCTCAAATCTAACATATTTTCATTATGTGACAGTTTATACATATAAGTTAATAGCAATTCCTGCCGTCTTCTCCTGAGAGAAGGCAGTTTGGACAGCTTATACATTTCATCTTCCTTTAAGTGCCTACCCTTGTAACAAACTTTTAAACCCCTTTTTTGCATCCTATCCAATTTTTTTAACAACCCTCCATTGGCACCTTCATGGCAGAAACTGCTGTAATCGAATACACTCATTATTGTAGCTTTATAAACTAACACAGCCGCATATTCAGTTTGGACATCCCTGAATTTACCGAATCTAAAGAGTTTGTGATTGACCTTACTGGTAAGTTCCCGCATGGCAGGGGCAAGGCTTAGGGCACTATCTATCTTTTAACCTAAGTATTTATAACAATCCACCGTTTCTAGTGGCATGTTATCTAAACAAAACTTTATGCCCCTCACTTTAGGTAGCTTTTGAGTGGAACCATACCATGCGATCTTACTTTTATCAACATTTAAAGTTAACCTTTTATCCACAAACCAATGAGACAGCGAATCTAATGTGATATTCATACGTTCCTCTATTAAATCAATCCTATTTGCTGAATGGAAAACTACTAGGTCATCAGCATAAATGTAATGTCCAGCAGTACCTAACACATGGCTGACATCATTGATATAAATAATAAACAATAAGGGCCCTAAAACGGAGCCTTGAGGCACCCCATAGCATACACTACTAGAACTGGACTGATATGATCCTATTTTTGTATATTGTTCCCTCCCAGTGAGATAGCTCATTAACCAATTTAGAACACAATCATGTAGTCCCAAGGTGCCGAGGATTTCTATCAAGTAGCCATGGTGTACACTGTCAAAAGCCTTTTTAAGGTCAAGATAACAAGCAGCAGTTAAATGTCCTCTGTCCCTGTTTTCATACAGATTATTCAGAAATTTGAAGATTGCATCCCCAGTCCCCCTGCCTTGCCTATAGCCAAACTGTTTATCAGTAAGAAAATTATCCTTTTCCAGAACTTCACTCAAGTGTATATGCATGAGCTTTTCTGCAATTTTCGAAGGCACAGGCAGTAGAGAGATAGGTCTCCAGTTTGTAATCTGGCGCTGATTACCAGCTTTAGGTATAGGACTAACTCTAGCTGTCTTCCAATTCGTTGGAAAAATACCTTGATCAAAGCTTAATTGATACAACCAAGTCATCTGGTCTAGTAGAAATCTCAAGGCAGTCTTCAAAACATCACATCGCACCCCTTCAATACCAGAAGTCTTGTTGATATTAATCTCACTAAAGAGTATATCTACAAGACACCTGTTAACCACAATGTTAGGATAAATACTGTCTACTGGTTCCTTAAAGATAATTTTCTCGGGATTACCTTTATCCGTCATGGTATCTGAAAGGACCTTTCCTATATCTGAAAAGAAGTCATTAGGATACTGTACAGAATCCAATTTAGTTTTCATGAAACCGTCTTGTCCTATTAATAAAGGTGGTTCCACAGAAACCTCAGGCTTCATCACGTTATTGATAATGCGCCAAAATTTCTTTGGATCATCCTTAGTCTCATTGAGGGAACTCATGATATAATCAGCTTTTGCAGTAGTGATCGCCTTGTTGATTCGACACCTCAATTTTTTTGCTATTATTAAATAGCGTTCTTTTTTCGTTTTAAGGAAGGTATTGACAGCATCTTCTCTTTCCCTAATTAGACCCAGAATGTCAACAGTCATCCATTTGTTGCGCTTATCAACCACATCAACCTCTTCCCAAGGACAATTTGCATCCAAAATTCAAGAATATGATTTAGAATGAACATCCATGCCACATCAGGATCCCTGAATGTGTAAAACTCTTCCCAGTCTGCCTCACTAAGCCAATCCTTGAATAGCTCAATGTCAAAGTATTTGTAATTGCGTATACGCAATGATTTTTTCAAATATTCAATTTTTAGCTTAGTTTTGACACAATAGACTGGTAGATGGTCACTGACCAAAAAGTTTAGAACACCTGACGACATATCTCCATTATAGGAGGTTAGAATATTATCCAGGCAAGCAACGGATTTCCCAAATGGGCGCGTACACTGATGAATTAATTTGTGATAACCTCTGAATTTACACAAGTCACTAAGCGCCACACTTGACGGAATTCCTTCCTTTAAAGTATTTATGTTAATATCTCCAAGTAACCATTGTTCAGTACTGTTCTTGTCAGACAATTTCATCAGTTTTTTTACATGTGAAAAGAAGTTCTCCAAATTACCTCTAGGTTGTCTGTAAAGAGTTACAATCTGTAACTTAGTGTCATTTTTCAGAGTCATATCTATCACAAAACACTCAAGGTCTTTAGTATTTATACATAGGTCTTTTCTAATGACAACTTCACAGTCTAAATCATCTCGTATATAAACAACAATACCGCCTCCTTTTTTGTGCGCTCTATCCTGCCTGAACAGCTTCATGCCATCCCAATTTATCAGATCGTCGTCATATTCAGGATGTAACCATGTTTCACTCATGGTCACAATATCTGTACCGTCCAGCTGATCAAAGATGTCTTGTCTTTTTTTATACATGCTCCTTGTGTTTAGATGTACCAATTTTAGTCCTCCCATTCTCAAAAAATCATATACTCTAGTAGTCGTCATTCCCAATCACAAATAAAGACAAACAATGAATGTACAAAAAATTAAATATATACACAAAATAATAAATAGTAGGCCCTAGTTTACCAAACCAGAGCCCAGACCACCTCATGCAGATCTCACAACTTAATGTTCTGCAAAAGGTTTGTGATAGAGAGCAGCTCTACGTTGGTTTGAACAAATCTAGGAATTAGGGACTTTACCCCAGGATTGATCATTTCAGGAATCATTCGAATCGTCATTCAAATGTCCAGTTACAAAAAAAAGAAATAGAAGTAAAAGGGACCATGTTTACCCTTGTTTTACTAACCATATATTTAGTTATATTTATAAAATAATCTGCCAATATATACTTATTGTAGGGAAAAAAACAACACATGGTAAGCCCAGGGGGAATATTAAAAAAGATAAGATAAGATAGAATAACATACAGATATACACTATGATATAACAGCATGATCACCTACTCACATGCGGGGGAGAACATAAGGTTACAGGGAGATAAGTGATTAACTTTTCCCTTTAAAAAACACAATAACAAATAGTTACTCACGAGTGAGTAATCCAATATTAAATATAAGAAATATAAGAAATATTTGTGGGAACAACAAGATGTAATAGATAAGTCAGGTTAAATTGAAATCAATCAAATTAGATTAAGTTACTCTAAATTACTAAATTACTGACCGAGAAAAACAAACAAACACAACACAACACGGAACTATATGTAGCAAGAAACGGAACATTATTATTATTTCATAAATCAGCCTCACATTACAGCGATACATTATCAGTAATACAGCCAAATTATGACAAATATTTAACGTAGTTTGCAATAACAATTGTTCTTTTTCAAATCATAAAATTAAAGTCACCAGGTCTATGAGAAGCAGTCTTATATGACAAATGTCTCGAATGTCAAAAATACGAATACCTGAACAAGAATAACCATTACTGATCAAATTTACCAAATGCATTATCTATAGATATCTTAGTAATATACACACTCAAACACAGTCTTAGAACAATCAGCATCATGATAACCGTATATCAACCCAAGAATACTCGACTACCCATCAGAGAGGATGCAACCTTCATGCCCTCTTTTTTCATTTTTCAATCATGATCATTATTTTTTGTAGTCTCTTAATAATAGACAGAATCAAGTAAGTCATAAATTATGCAGTAATACGCATCAATTGTTTAAAAAAAAATAGACAAGTGATTATATACTCAAAAAACCATTATGTGGGTGAAACAATGCAGCATCTGTGACAACCTTGGCTGAAGTCATTATAACTTCTGCCCATTATGCCTACAACCATGTATTGGTATAAGCATAAGTAAAAAGTCATTATAACTTCTTACATATGTGATAGTTCTAGCAGCATTAATTTCAGTCTTCATGATTCACCCATCCAGAGTTTGAAAAAAAGCAACTCAATCAATCAAAAACGGAGTAGTCCTTTAGTATATGATTTGCGAAGTTCATTTCAATCAAGATCCAAATTTATAGAATTAACTTTTTGTTAATTTGCAATTTTCTCATGAACATCAACCTATTTAATGAGAGAACTTTATACAGTATTGTCAATATCATTGGATATAACACACATCTGTAGTAGCAGCTAGCAGTGCCCTAGTTTGATTAAAATATTGCTCTTTGTGTTAAAGATATTTGACACTGTCTCACTCCCCGTGTAGCAGAAGATCCATAAGGCAGTCATGTCTCATGAATAGGACCAACTGCTAAGAGGATAAATGCTTTGCAATGTGTAAATTTTAAGCAATAACCAGCGGGCTTTAGCAAGCTTGCATCGGTGCATTAACCCATCCCCCATTGGGAAAGTACAATGCTAAAACGTACAATACTGCCCTACAAGTGCCAAAGAAGAAGGAGACACCCTGACCAGCCACAGATTGTAAAAAAAATGCATATTGAATAAAGGATACATCTGCACAGTAGTGGTTGGCAGAGGACAGTGACATTTTCCCAAATTTCATTGCATATCTAATGTATCTGCTTCAGGTAGTAAGCTACAGTGTAGATAGTGGTACAGTAGGCAGGAAGGAATATGGTTTGTGTGTCAGTGTAGACTGATTCATGAGTGACTATGTTACCTTAGATTTGCCTGTACAGTCTCATTGAGGTGGACCGCACAATTTCAGCACACATAGTCAGCCAAATTGTCCCCTTCAATAAAGCTAATCCCCCTTGATTCTGAGCCAATGTGTGTGCTGATCATTCCCTATTCCTTCCCTCCATGATGAGGTTTACTGGGTGCTTCACCACATGCAGAGTAATACATCAGCCCCCCCCCCCCTTGAGTCTACTCGTCAGTGCATTCATGCATCATGCCTAGTGCATTCATGCATCATAAATAGTGCAGTCATGCATCATGACTAGTGCATTCATGCATCATGACTAGTGCATCCATGCATCATGACTAGTGCATTCATGCATCATGCCTAGTGCAGTCATGCATCATAAATAGTGCAGTCATGCATCATAACTAGTGTATTCATGCATCATGACTAGTGCATCCATGCATCATGACTAGTGCATCCATGCATCATGACTAGTGCATTCATGCATCATGACTAGTGACAGACTATGAGCCCCTTACAGGGTTAACAAGGGCTTCATCAAAATAGTATTTCTTTTGTCCTCTTTTGCTCTGTACCAATTTACCAGTACATGGGGGCAGGGATGATTTCCCAAAGGCAGGGATGCCATCTCTGGTTAGTACTAGCACACAGATGCTATAGCTACCAGCGTATGGGCCCCTTGATAGGAGGGATGTACTGGTCTATGTGAGGAACCTGCTTTATCACAATAAACGTGTATAGAAAATGAGGATGTGTGCTACAAAAGTGCCCTACAAACCTGCTGACATTGATAATTTATAATGGTATTAAGCACTGCATATAGAAGCAATATGGAATAACTAAACTAAAAATCCCTGCAGCCCTGAAACAAAATATGAACTATTTGCAGCAGCTAGCAGAGCAATGTCTCTTACCCAAGGGTGGTAGGGTACGTATCAATATATAAGGCAGACAATAAAGGAACCAATATCTTCTAATTTACCAGCATCTCTTGTATTATGTATGTGTAGACATTGACGCGGAAATTTTGAAATGCAAGTAAATAACAATAACTTTTGTTAACCTCAGTATTGCTAGGATTTTCCTGAGGATCTTCATAGGTTGCTATGCAAAACGACTGTTGCTAAGGAAAAAAGTTGTATGTGAGTTGCTAGGCAATCATACAATTGAAAGTAATGTTGCTTAGCAACTAGAGTTCATAGCAAGAATAACAATGATATAGTGGGGCTGAATGATACTATAGTCTTCTTATATGACAACATGGGTATTTTTATGTAGATTCTTGCTTTTAAGCCCAGATTGCTCTACAAACCTGCTGTTGCTAAGCAACCCTGCTGTTGCTAAGCAACCCTGCTGTTGCTAAGCAACCCTGCTGTTGCTATGCAACCCTGCTGTTGCTATGCAACCCTGCTGTTGCTAAGCGACTAGGGGTCCTGTTAGTTTAGTGGGGCTGGGTGACTTTTAACTATGTCAGGATCTTCCTGAATGGTATTCTTAGACTAGCTTTAGATATTTGCTCATATTAAGAGCAGGTTGCTATGTAAAACTACTGTTGTTAAGCAACTGCTTGTCCTAGCAATAAACCAAGGACACCAGTGGACTCCTTGGGCCAATTTAGTGGGGGTAGGTAAGATTAGAATCCCTCTAGGATCCCCCTAGGATCAATATTGTTGTCATGGGAGATGGGATTCTGATTATTTGGTGGCCATATTGGATTATCCCAGTTTTTTAATGGAAGCACACACAGGACACTCCAGAACTTTTGAGAGGTCAAACCTGATATAAAGCCGAGCTGTTCCTGAAATTTTCAGCTTTTTTTTTTTTAAAGTGTTTTTATTAAAGTGTACAGTTATTATGTCAATACATAATCTGCCTCTGGACTCGGCAATGCCGTTATGCTGTCCAGGCCTTCTTATGATTATACTTTACTAACTAACTAATTGTGTAATGGCTTCTCTTTATATCACATTTTGACAAAAAAAGTCTTTGTTGTCTTTTGATGAGGGATGAGATGAGGAGGAGTTACAAGTAACAACATATCAATAAACCAGGTATATGCGCATAATACAATGTCCAAAAATCCATGTCCTAAGTGGTGAAAAAGCTTCACCCATTATACATATAGTTTTGGGGCATGCCCTAGGGGAAAAAACTAGACCATGACCATATACTGGCCATTTACATAGCAGTGAGGATAATTCTTTTTCACTTTTTCTTTGAATAAAGATTTTTTCTCTAATAATATATAGACAGTCTTTAGCTTATTCCATCTACGTATAGCCTCTCTATGGAAACTATGTTGTACCGTTGGATGTCTTGAATTTCTTTGGACATATCGTAATCCATTAGCAAGCCTGGTATTTCTAGGCCTAACATCCATATAACGAGGCATATGCCTAATATCATAAGCATAAGTGAGTAGATGTCTATCTCTCCTATGGGTCAAGGGGATACATCCACTCATTTTTTGCATCTGTACAGTTGAATAGAGGGGATTTTCTTCCAACTTGACATTGTAAATTATCCTCATTGCTTTATTTTGAATGTTCTGTAACTCCCTTTCAAAATTTCCCTAACGATTATCCCAGATAATATCAGCATAGTCGGATATTGGAATAACCTTACTTTTGAATAGTTTAAGCGCTCCATGAATATCTAGATATTTTCTAATTCTTGCTAATTGAATTACCCTAAAATTAGTATTTTTTATTGTAGGTTAGACTATCATCTATTGTTACACCCAAATAATTAAAGTCATCTACCCTTTCTAAATTTTGCCCATCCAACTGTAAAAATATTATTGGGTAAATTTTGTAATGGAGGCTTCTGTCCGAAAATCATCCACTTGGTTTTGTCTTTATTTATAGTTAGGAGATTATTTTTACACCAGGTACTGACTTTAGGTACAAGAGTTTGAAGATCCTCTATACTATTAACTGACCTAGCAGCATCATCAGCATAAAGGACTGTTTTACACAAATCAGAACAATTTGGTAAATTATTTATGTAAAGTGTAAAGAGAATAGGACCCAAAATGGATCCTTGAGGGACTCCATATTTTACAGCTTTAACCTGTGAAAAACAGTTATTGGCCAATACTCTTTGCGTTCTACTGGTTAGGTAGTTCAAGAACCAATTTGCATTATTTTATTCCTGCTTTGGCCTATAATTCACCTAAAAGTCCTGTACTACTATGAGTGCTGCAGTAAATGTGAACAAGATGTAAGTACTGTGTGAGTACGTGTACAAAGACTGAGCCTACACTTGCTTGGAGAGTGGTGTTCCCACATCATCTTGTCTGTCCGGGTTGATGTTTCATAATGTGTGCCTCCATGCAGGAAACTGACAGCTGACAATGGTAAAGTGACACTTCATTTACGTACTGTCACTTGCTGCTGTCCTCATAAAGTTATACCAATTACTGTCTGATCATGAGTGACAGTATGATTGATTTTGCAAAGCTGAACTTACAGTTTTAACCACCCTGTTTTGGCTGAGTAAAGAACAGGTCCTGTATAAATTTGTATGGGCTGATACTTATACTTCAAATTAATTACTGCATTTGCATTTTAATAGCCAATTACAGTAGTGTGTATTGACAGGCCTTTGATTCTGCTGCAACAACTAACTGGGTAGAGAATACTACAGAAATGGCTGCTGTACCAACTTGAGCAGTGTGTGGCAGCTGCAGGTCTTGCTGCATGCACTATATCCCCCATAATGCCCTGCTGTGTGCCCAACCCATCCCCCAGTTTCAATTAGACACCAGGAGGAGAGATTTGTAAAGCAGAGCTACATTATTAAACTGCCTGTGGTTGGTGAAACCCTCCTGGGACTCGTCTGAATACGGCTTGCATGTTTAAGCAGGAGATGAGGCGGGGTCCCCTGAGGTACCTGGGTCTCTGAACTGACCCTGATTGGCCCTCGATACCTACCATCAGAGCCAGAGTGAGTCTCACAGGGCCCAGCAACACGCAAACATATTGTTATTGCTCATAAAGCCAAGATGGCGGCAATGAGTCTGCTGGCCCCATCCACCAGGTAATCCAAGCTGCTGGGAGGATCCCCATGGAAGTTGTTACGGGAGATCTAAGAGATGTAGGGAGTGGGTGGGATGAGGTCCTGGTGGGGGTAAGGGATCTGATGTTTGACAGGAGGAGAGGCAAGGGAATAGTGAAAGGGGGTTCTTGTAGAAGACATGGGCAGGAGGGAGTAACAAGACATGAAATATCTCCAGTAAGGAGGTAAGCTACTATGTGTCAAAGGAAAGATGATCATAAACTAGCAATCTACATGCACACCTTGTCAAGCCCTGCACTAGAAGTCAGGCCATATGATAAACAGCTCTCTCCATATTCTTCAGACGCTGACTGAATCTATTAGTTGTAATAATAATATTTTAATGTAAAATACTTGAAAATGTACAGAATTGTATTGCCGCATCATTGTTATGTTTAAAAAAACTATTCAACTCTCCCCCATGCAGTGGAAACCTCAGGGGTAATCCTGGCAGATAAAAACCAGCCCCTATTAAATATTATGTGGCCCTTGACAGCAGCAAGAAGGTGTTGGTACCCAGGGGAGGGGGGTGTGCATCCCAGGATGTTCATGGAGAATACACCTGGGGCTTTAGGGTGCAATATGATACACTTGGTATTCACTTGTTGGGGAAAGCTGTCAGAGCCTGTAGTGATGTTTAGCATGTTATGTCTGACAACTTGCTATTTTATTGTGAAATTTGCATTTGTCATATGTCACATATCACACTAAAAGCAAGTGCTTCTGAACAGCTCCTTTACAGAATGAGTCCCTAGTAGAAACTGATTGAAAGCAGTTTTGATCATTAATTTCATCACCTTGTATTATTCACACATCCTGTCAAACTCCTGAATGTCTACCTGATGAATCTTTGAATAAGATATAGCACCAGAACCCACCAATCACACATTCTGTGCTGAATCACCTGGCTCATGAGAAATATTGAAATATTTTTCATGAACTCACGCTATTTACTTTATAAAAATAAGAATAAATACTCCAGTGGGAGAAAGTTTAGAACCTGATACTTGTATCATTTCATACAGTTCCTGACTTCAGAACTTTGTTGTGAGAACTCAAAATGAGTAGGAATACATATTGATTGACCTAATTAACATGACTCCAGCCAATGAGTGAACAGCAAATCAGATCAAGTGATCACATGTTATGCCATGTATGCCAAGGGAGCAAGAAAAAAAGATTACCTCATCAGTGTTGTAGCGGAGGCACAACACACTGTCAAACCCCAATGGTTCACACATCTGGATTTAAATGCTTATTATTATATAATAAATCAAATGATAAAAAAGGGTGCTGGCTAATCCAGGTGATGTTAAAAAGGCGTCATAATATATTCTGTTATATTTGCAGACTAGTAGATATATACACCACTGTATTCTGTATCAGAAGGAGGTAAGGCAGACTCGCATGTTCTAACCACATCAGGTCTCACACTACTAAATGGTGTCCATTTCAGTCATCCAGCTCAGCCAATCAGCACGCCCCATTCTGGTCACGTGACACTTACCCCGCTCTGAATCCCGGGATGGGCAGTAGATGGAATCATGGGATTGGAGCGCCTGTTACTCATGCATGTCTTCCCTTGATAAGCTCATTACTCACTACTTGATAGTGTTGTCATGACAACCGTATAAACTAATGACTTACAGGGCTGACCTTGGTATGTTAGAACCTGAAACACAACAAGGTCAAACATGGTCTCTGACAAGAAAATTCCCTGTGGTTTATCACTTTCCCCAAAATCTATGCACCTGAATTTGTTAATTCATTTTTTCTAATCTGTGTCTTTTTCTGCTTGTAGGTGATAACACTTTCAATAGTTGAGTAAAGGATATTACAGGTGGGCCAGAGTCAGTGCATGGATTTTACGTGGACATCCAGTCCAAAATATTTGCTCATATTGAGCCTTTTAGAGGATTAAAATTGCCTTCAGCATGAGTGTGTGTTTATGTGTTTTATGTGTTTGTGTGTTTGTTTGTTTTATGTCAGATGGTGCCCTTCAAGGTGCATCCTCTTGTACTTTTCGTCACAGACTGTGAGAGATTTTCCGCATTAAATAAAACCTCCAGTTGTGTAAGCTGATTACCATTAAGCTGTTACCAAGGTATCTAATGACAGCAGTATAATCTATAGTAGGTACTGGTGTCTACTAGACAGTACCATGTCCATGTTGTAGGAGTTCTCTATGTAATGAAGGAATGGTACCATGAGCTATTTTGGGTCTATGTAGTGTCATAACCTAGGTTCATACATAGGTTATCATGCAGAGGTTAACTGTGTAGTCTATCTTTGTAACTAGGCACAATTCAATTCAATTCAATTTCAAAAGTTTTTATTGAACACAATCATAAAATGTTATTCAAGGTAGTAGTATAGTATGTATCGGAACGGGACTATAGTTAAGTACTGTTTATTACTCAATCGACATGCAGCCAATCAGAGGCCTCCATTTGGTCACGTGACCGGAAGTGACCTACTTAGGGGATTAGTGGTGCATTCTGGGTAACCCTGCAGCCAATCAGAGGCCACCATTTGGTCACGTGACCGGAAGTGACCTACTTAGGGGGATTAGTGGTGCATTCTGGGTAACCTACTGACCTACTTAGGGGACCGGAAGTGACGTCATATGACCTAATTTAGGATCACGTGACCGGAAGTGACCTGGTGAGTCACGTGAGCGGAAGTGACGTCACATGACCTAATGGCCAACCGGAAGTGAGTGACCTCATTGAAGATCACGTGACCGGAAGTGACTTGATTGATCACGTGAGCGGAAGAAGAAGTTTTTTTGTTTAGGAAGTGAGGGTCTTTAGGATCACGTGACTGGAAGCGACGTCGTCACATGAGTGACGCTTTAAGAGACTGCGCGACTTACTAGTAAAAGAAGACGTATGAAAATAAAAACACAACAATATTTTATTTTATTTTTTTTATTTATTTTTTTTTCAATCTTGATAAACACTCTATTTTTTTGAAAAGATGCACACGCTTATTTTTTTTTTTTTCATATCTCTAAAGGACTCGTTGTCACACCGTCAGAATGCACGCGACGCTTATAATACAAGTAGCGCACGCCGTCTTTCTCTATGGTGTAGGTGACCATTTTGTTTCGCACCACTTTGAAGTTTCTATTTACAGCAATGAGAGTTTTTCGTTGGCGAAGAACATCCAAGAAGTCGTCTGGTTCCTGAGGGTTTTGTTTCTTCTGTACGCCTTTTGCACTCCATTTTTTGGATTTTCTTTCACTGGTGTCGCTGACTCGATCGTAGCAAATGTAAGTCTTAGGGTTGAGACTTAGGATCCCGTCACCTTCCCACTCCGCTTTCATAAGCCCCGAAGTTCTCAGATCGTGAAGGTACCGTCTCTCACAACATCCACCAGGCGGCGGACACCATTCTCGCACTCTTTCCGTTTTTGTCTTCACGAAAAGCTCTAAGTGATCGTCGCACACCGCTGTCGGAAGCCACTTTCGTTTCTCTCTGAAGTACGTCTCTCTCAGGCGAGGTTTGACTAGGTCATCCAACGTGTCACCGCTGAGAGCCATGTAAAGACTGTCGGTGTCCATTTGACAAAGGGCATAATCGCGCCGATCGACGAATCTATCCAAGAAGTCGTATGTGAACTCTAACATTTTCAACTTCGCGTACTGGTATACCATGAACCCTATTTGAATAGGGAGGTTGTTCTTGACTGTTTTCGGTTGTAGTTCGACTTCAAACAGATCGGAACTCAACTCGGACGCCTTTTTGAAGCGCCACGAATTGGCCAATAGTTCGAACTTCCGACTGTCAGTGTATCTCACCGCCGTGTGTTTTTCTTTGTTGCAGATTGTTTTACCGTACGTAGCGTTTCCCGGCAAAGGAGCGTTTAGGTAGGTATTCTACCACCAGCTGCACTTTGGTGACTATCAAACCGTGCTCTAAATACCACTTGAGAAGCGGCGTTCCCAAGAGAATATTTTTTCCGTGGTAACTCCCTATCAGACATCTCTGAGGCGTGTTCAACAGCTTTTCTTCCTGCGCAAAGTCTGACATGTGAGGGCCTATGTCCGATTTTGAAACGGTCGCGTTCTTGAAAACGGGGGTCATTTCTTCGAAGTAGTCTCGTAGGTGAGGCGGCGTAGTGATGTCCACTTGAACTAAACCGAACATTTTCTCCTCTTTCACAGCGGAAAGGATGTCGCTCTCGCTCATCGCGTTTCGAGACACTTTCAAAGCGTCAACCTTCCAGCGTTGTTGGGAGGCCTTGACCCGCTCATCTCGACGCTTCATCTCTCGCCATTCGCACTCCCACACGACGACCAGCTTGTGACCTAGCGCTTTCAAGTAAGCGCTTACTCTGGTCGTTCTGTCGCGTCTCTCCTCTCTCAGTGAAGCGCACTGATATCGGTGCGACGGTATGCACTCGTGAGCGTGGAACCAACACCCGTGAAACTGGAAAACCGTATTTGAGGCCGCGTGAAACCCGTCCACGCGAATTCTCCGACAGCCTACAACCATCTCGCCGCCGTTCAAAGCATGGCGCAGTTTCACGTCGCGGTCGTGCTCTACGAAGCGTAACCACTCCAAAGCGCTGTGAGAGTTTCTTTGCCTAATTTCGGGCTTGAACTCGGTCTCGGGCCGTCTCACCGCGTAATAGCCCGTGCAGTGCGCTTCGCTCATGCAGCGCAAGTACAGAGAGTTAGCGTCTAGTCCTAGGATGTGTTGGCACGGTCTCGCTTCTTCGCCGTACTTGTGCTCCCTTATCCGCGTGGTGCCCTTCTCGTGAAATCTATGGAAGATGATGGAAGGACCGCCGACTAGATTTTCTTTGATCAGAGCGTGGAGGACGGCGTCGAACTGGGGGAACGTTGTGAACGCGTCTTCTAGGTTTTGGAAGAGGAACCGTAAAGTCAAACCAGCGAGAGAAACTCCGTCTTTCAACATGTCAATGCCGCGATCTTGGAAAAATTTAGCGTGATTTTTCAGAGCTTCTATGAAAGGTTTGACGTCTTTGTTGTTGTAGTGGATCAAGTAGTCTTCCATAGTTTGCATCTTCTCGTCGGACCAAACTTTCTGACATGCGGCGTAGTCGGATTCGGACATTTTGACGCCCGTCAGCTCGCTGTCGAAAGCCGATCTCGGTGGCAGCGTTCTGTTTGCCAGTTTCCTGGTAGACGTCATCCATTCGTAAGGAAAGTGACCTTTCTCTTCGTTCCTGGTGAAAGCTCGCAAATAGGTCGCGTAGTTGTAACCGGGTGCCAAATAGTTGACTACGTCCAAGAAAACCGTGTGCTGTGTGTAAACCGCCAAGTATTGATTGCTTCTCTTTATGACGCTGAATTCTTGGTTTCTTCGGTCTCCGGAGGCGAAGAACGAGTGAAGGCGTATTTTGATCAGGTTCAAGTCGTAACGCCCCGAGTTGAAGCCCACGACTGGAGCTTGACGGATGTATCTCAGAAGACGCTTCTTCAGTTGAACTAACGGGTGTCTGGTCTGAGCCGCAGCGAAGCCGCCTGGAGAAGGGGTGAACGTCGCCTCCTCCAGCAGGAGAGCTTCACCTATTGCCGCATCTAACTTCGCTAAGGTCGGTCGGTAAAGTTCTAGCACAGCTTCTCCGATGACTTTGGCGTTCTCGTTTATGTGATTTAAAACTCGGTCCAACAAGGGGTCGGAATCTGCGTCGGATTCTCTGACGAAGCAGACGGGCCCCTCCCACCCCGGAAAGTCGGATGCGACGCTAGTCGACAAAGGGACGTGATCCCACAGCAGGGACACGTGTTCCGTCGACGGTTCTTTGCACGGTCTGAAGAAAGCCTCGAAATCGAAGGCGATCTTGGAAGGGTAGATTCCGGAATGTCCGTCGGGGGGAAAAATGGAGAAGTCTGCTAGCGCTTCGAAAATCGTTCTCGAATTTTGGTAGATGCCACCTACGTAGCGCAACTTGACTTGTCAGCAAGAGGAAAGCTGGTTCCTGTGTCTCTTCAGCAAGAACTCGGTGGTGAACGCCGCCTTACACTTGCAACATTCGTATATGCCCGCGTACGCGTTGAAGTCCGTGACGAGAGAGACGTGCAAACCGCCTTTCGCCGTCAGGTGTAGGTTGACTTTACCTCGGGCGGCCAGAGTTCTGGAAGGCGGTCTGATCAGAGTAACGCGTCTTCTCAACTTCCGCCCCGGCACTTGACGCGACGCGGTGTAAACCGCTATCTGTACGTCAAACAAGTTCTCTAACGCGGGTAAGTCGCGGATGTTCAGACCCGGAAAGGATTCAGGTGTGGCAGCGGGACAGAACTGACGTAACAAATCTGAAGCGCGCTTGCTGGTGTTGTATAAGTGAAAGGAAATGCAGCGGAAGATGCAGAGGTTGTCCTTGTTGGGAAAATCTAACACGCCGCTTCTCTTTCCAACTCGACCGGCCTGAGTGATCCTACCGCCTATGGGGAATTCCCCCGGTCCCATGTAAACGCAAATGTTCAAATTGGTAGGAAAAAGAACGTGCCACTTGGTGTCAGCGTCGCAAAGTTTCCGTACTTCCTCGCAAGCGACGGTGTTTTCCATCTTTGAGAGGAGCTCTTCCAAAGTTTCTGAATTAGTTATAGTAGGGAGCGGTTGTATGAGAGTTGCGTTGTTCTGGGAGGCGTGAAAGTAGCGCAGTTTGCTCTTGTCTTCTCTGTGTTGTAAGAGTAAGCCTACCGAGAAACCCACTTTGTATCTGAATCTTTGTGTCAAGTGAATGCGACGCATAGTATCTACAGCGTCACTCAACTCGCCGGTTGGTAGCCTGAAGTTTGTTACACTCACACGAGTCCCGTGCATCCTGACGCCCGTTTGTATCGCAGGCCAATTCGCCGTGAACGTTTCCTCCCCGTTCGGTACAGCACATATGCGCGGAGGGACGGTCACCCCGTCCAGAGATTCGCGTCGACAGGCGATCTTTCGGCAATCGCCTTCGCCGCATAGAGGGCAAAACTTAGGTACTACTCTCTAATTTTCTACGTGTCTCTCGTGGTTGTACGGTCTTTTAAACATTTTGAAACACTTTTCGCATACGTACTGTGTCATGTTTTTTTTTTCACTCAGTTACCAACTACTTAGCCGTCTAACTATCTATCTATCTATCAATCTATCTGTCTATCTATCTATCTATTTATCTTTCTGTCTGCTGTCTGTGTATCCGTCTGTCTGTCTCATACAGCGTACGTCAAACGCTGTGTGTGTGTGTGTGTGTGTGCGCGCGTGAGCGTTGAGCGTCTCTCATTCCGAATCTATGCCGAGATATTTCAGAATGATCTCTGTTTTGTCATCCAACTCTTTGAGCGCTCTGGCGGACAGCGTCACTCCCTGCTGTGTGGGTTTTTTGTCAGGACCTTCGTACTTGCGCACGTGGACGAGGTTCTTACCGCTGTAGTAGCTCACAGCTGCGTACACTTCGCTCTCCTCATCCAGCACTGCAAACCAGGGGGTGTGATTAGGTTTTCCTTGCGCGGCCGCTGTGTCGCGTATGCGCACCACTGCGCGGATATCGGCGATGCGTGCTATGAGCTCGCGCAGCGCGTCGGCCGTGAAGTGCACTCGCTTGCTTCTGGTCAGAGACGCCTCTTTCACCTGGCCGTCTTTTGTGTAGCGCGGCCTCCTAGACAGTCTAGCCACGTCCTCCCAGATCTCCAGCGTCAAAGCTCCGTCTAAGCAGAACTCTAACCCGAGAGGACGGGAGAAGGTTTTCTCTGCTTCTTCTCGTCCATCTCGTTCTTTTTCTTGTATTTTTCTCTTCTTACTAGGCCTTGTTGTTCTGGAACTCACCTTAGAACGTTTCACACCCGCAGGATGAGTAACACCATCAGCGTGAGCTGAATCAGCAGCAGAACCGATAGCAGGAGCAGCGTCAGCGCTGGTGGTATCCGAGGCCTCGTTGTTGGAACAGCGCAGCCACACGCCGTCGGTGCTGAGTGTAGCGGTAGAAGATGAAGCGCCGCCGCCCTCGTAAGGTGGCGGTGAGGGCAGTCGCCACGGACCGGACGGGACGCTACTAGTGGAGGAAGTGAGGTCGAAAGGTCGAAGAGGGAAGCCGAAAAACGTACCGCCCACCCCTTTCCCTTCGGGTTGTTCGTACGCCTCGTCGTCAGCGTCGTTCTCTGTCTCACCCTGTTGCTGCTCCTCCTCCTCTTCTTCTCGGTTTAGGGGCTGAGTGTCCGAATAGCTGTCACTCTCAGCGCGAGCGGCGTTGAGGGCGTCAGTCGATGTAGTGGTGGAGGAGAGGGGCTGTGCAACGTGCGGCAGGTCATCAAAGTCATCAACAGTAGTGGGGAGGTAAAAACCCGGTTGCCAGTACTGCGCTGTGCCAGGAGCGTTGTCGTCAGTAGTAGTAGCGGTAGCAGCAGGTGCAGCAGAAGCAGCAGCAGCAGCAGCAGCAGGCGCAGCAGCAGACGCAACAGTAGCAGGCGCAGCAGCCTCAGCAGGCGCAGCAGTAGCAGGCGCAGCGGTAGCAGGTGCAGCAGCAGCAGCAGCAGCCGCAGCAGGCGGGGCGGCAGTAGCAGCGGCAGCGCGCTTAGCAGCAACGTGTACCGTCGCGAGTGTAACAACGTCGCTAGCACGACGACTACTACCAGTAGTACTACTACTACTACTACTACTACTACTACTAGTACTACTACTGCTACTACTACTGCTACTACTACTACTACTGCCGCGAGCGCTCGCTACAGCGGGAGGGTGATAAGACCAAGCGGCTGCGGCGGTAGTCTCATGTTCAGTAGCAAGAGGAGGCACTGACGCTAAACGAGCGCTGTTCCGCGTAGTCTTCTTGTTCTTGAACGACGCTAGAAGTTGTCTTTTGCTCATGGTGGTGACTGTAGAGAGCAGCAAAAGAATGAGTGAGTGAATGGAGGTTTCCAGACCCCTTATATACGCCTTCTCGCTTCTAGAGCTAAGCTACTTACTGACCCTGTTCAGCTGCCGCCGGCTGGCCGGCGGCCATTCACAAAGAGAAACAAAAGACATAAGGCATGACGTTTTCAGCTGGATCCCTTTCCCCCCTTTTGAGAGATCGACTGTCATGAGCTAAGCCGCTTACCACCCTGTTCAGCAATTCAACGCGCATTAGCTGTATAAAGGATTAAGCGGTTGCTGCCGTCGACTGACCGGCGGCCATTCACAAAGACATAAGGTATGACGTTTTCAGCTGGATCCCTTTTTTGAGGGATCCACTGTCATGAGCTAAGCCACTTACCACCCTGTTCAGCCATTCAGCGCGCGTTAGCTGTATAAAGGATTAACGGTGACTACCTTAGAGTGTGTATACAAAAAAAAACTACAGGAGGCGTGTGGCGTGAAGCAGGACCCCCCTAAGACGAACGTGTCTGTCTGTGAGTAGAGGCGTGTGCATGTGGTGAGCGACTTAAGTGTAAGACAAAAATCACCACCTCCTGCCGTGGTGAGTAGACCGGGCCGGCCAGGCGGCGGCGGCCGGCTAGTTCAATAGGGAGGGGTGACAGCTGACTAAGGCTGTGCATGAAAAAAATCCGATTTTCACCTGACCTCTGACGTTTGTTACAATGAATGTCAGAGGGAGGGAGACGTCCTCAGGTAGGGGGTAGGAGGTAAGGCTAATGGATGAGGAAGAAACACCGTTTTCAGCTGGTCTCCACGGATAGCGATGACACACCCCTCGTCATCTAAGCTCTTAAGGAGCGGAGCGGCTGAAAAAGCGTCATTCAGACAGGTCGCTACACAGCTGGAGTGCTGTTGGAAATGGGATTAAACTCCCTCTGTATAAAAAGCTCTGATTTCTGTTGGAAAAAAAACATATCGCCTCTGACCACAGTAACGTCTACTACCACCACCGCCGCCACCACCGCCGCCGCCGCCGCCACCGCCGCCGCCGCCGCCGCCGCCACCGCCAAGACGAGACGAGATGGCTCAAGCTATTCCACTTTCAAGCTCGCCTTCACCGCCTTGTCCACCTGAAAAAAAGTTAATGCGGCTTGACGACGTGAGACGCGCGAGGCAGACCGATGGGGAGAACAGAGAGGTAGGACAGCGGCGGTTAGCCTATAGCGACGCCTTGCTTCGTCAACTAGGTAAAGAGTTGAGCGGCTGTTGGAGAGAGTTGGGCAGTAGCTTAAAAGTTACCGCCGCCCGTATGGATGCTCTAGTAGAGCGCAGTGTCAAGACACCGGAGGAGCTGTGTACGGCGATGTTCCGAGTCTGGTGGGGTGAAACCCCGCATCGTCATAGATGGGGAGAGCTCGGTCGCGTCTTCACCCGCATTAGACGCGTGGAACTGTTGGCTCAGTGGATGTCCCTTCTCCACAGACAGGGGTTGGATTTCGAAAACCCCGACTCGCGCGCGATGCATAAGCACTTGGGCACCCTCGGCAGACGTCTAGGTAGCAGGTGGAAAGAGGTGGGGGACCATTTAAAATTGTCGCCTGAGAGGTTAGATAAGATCGCTGAAGAATGCGAATACGGAGGAAGTCCCGCTGAGTGGGCCTTCCGAGTGTTGAAAATGTGGCAAGATGAAGCTGACGGTGCCGGCGGTACACCTTTTGAACTCCTTCGAGTGTTGACTGAGGACATGGGAAAGTTTGACCTCGGCATCACGATATTACTTGACCTTATCAAGCAAGAAACAACGAGAACGACGGACATGTGAATTGTTGTGTTTTATTTTCATACGTCTTCTTTATTAGTAAGTAAAAAAAAAAAAATATCATAACAATTAAGAAGCGCGCCCTCTTAAAGTGTCACTTCCTCCAGTCGCAGCTGATCGCCTCATCGAAGCACGTGATAAACAAAAAAAAAACGAAGAGACACGCTTCTTCCTCTCGAGAGGAAGAAGCGTGTCTCTGGATTGAAATCTTTTTCTTTTCTTTTTTTCTTAAAAGAGACAAACGCCCCTTAGAGTGCCCCCCCACCCCCCTAGAGTGCCCCCCTCCCCCCTCCCCCCCTCCCCCCCTCCCCCCCACCACTCGCCCCATGCATCCTAAAAGCGCCCCCCTCCCCATGCATCTTAAAGGGGCCCCCCTCCCCCCCTCCCCTCCCCTCCCCTCCCCCCCCCTTATACACTCTAAAGAACGCTTCTACCTAGTTCAATAAGTCACTTCCAGTCGCTCGTAAAACAATAAAAAATGAAAATAAAAAAAAACAAACTTATATCGTAGTGTTTTTATTAGTTTACCGAAAAAAATAAGAGACTCGCCTCCTCCTCTCCTTCTCCTCCTCCTCCTCCTCCTCCAAAAAAAAAAGATATCACATTTTAAAGCCCGTGACCCCTTAAAGACGCTCATCTCTTCATTAAGTCGCGTGACGTCACTTCTTCTTCTGGTCACGTGATCAATCAGGTCACTTCCGGTCACGTGATCCTCAATCAGGTCACTCACTTCCGGTTGGCCATTAGGTCATGTGACGTCACTTCCGGTCACGTGACTCATCAGGTCACTTCCGGTCACGTGATCCTAAAGTAGGTCACTTCCGGTCCCCTAAGTAGGTCATATGACGTCACTTCCGGTCCATAAGTAGGTCATATGACCTCACTTCCGGTCACGTGACCAAATGGCGGCCTCTGATTGGCTAACTAGGTCACGTGACCTCACCACTAATCCCCTAAGTAGGTCACTTCCGGTCACGTGACCAAATGGAGGCCTCTGATTGGCTGCAGGTCGATTGAGTAATAAACAGTACTTAACTATAGTCCCGTTCCGATACATACTATACTACTCAAGGTCAATATGGGCCGACATACCCTCAATCTATCATACCATATATATATATGATATGTATAGTTTATAATAAAGTTGGATAGTTATGTTTACACATTTCATATCTCATCTCTATTATTTAGCTTTTTCTTATACTATTCAGATATGCAGTTTCTTGCATTAAATATGTGTATATAACATGACTTTCAGATATAATCATCAATCAGACGATGTAGTAAAATACATAATATAGATTATAAATAAGAACAATCAGTCATTAACATAACTGACTGTACTCATAACCTTGCATCATTGGTCATCTGCATAGGAGTCGTGAGTTCATTTCAGTCATGTCTTCTATAATACAAGTCTGTATTTAGTACCGCATTCATGCGATATTCGATAGACTTCATGTCTAGAGCATTCCCTACCCTGAAGTTATTGGTGGTTCACAGGCTACATAGCGAGGTTTGGAAGATCCAATCGTTTCAATGTTACTTTACAATATGTTTTCAGCCAATGTATCACCACAGTCACAGTCATTTATCATTGAAAAGGAAAAGCAATGTCAATTTCTTGTGATCAAAGCTTACTTTCTAGCATAATGTACATAATGTACATAATGTTATATGAGATCTAAACTCTCCCTACAGGACCCTTACCTAGCTGTCATTTCCCTACCCCATCTGTGTGTGTATGACTAAACTGGACATAAGCCCAGGACATGAGCTCCCACATTGATTTAGCCTGATGCCGTCTTTTCATGTCTCCCTCCAAGATTAGAAATCACAGGCCAAAACCCCATCCCCTGTGTGAGGATTGATTATTTTGGCAGTGGCTATTTTTGTTGGTGGGTCGTTGATTACGATTAAATTCATTGTTCACTGTAAGCCAGCCTCTCTTTGGTTATGGCATGGCATGTTGTCATGTGACCAATGTGGCTCCCCCTGGAACTACTTAATTGATTTCTCCTCTGAGAGCAGTGTGGATTACACAATATGAACTCCTCTGTTTGGTGCTGGAGTCTTTTATCGGGTACAGTAAAGATTCCTGCTACCACTAAGTAAGGGTCCCAAAGGAACGAGATTTCTGCTACAATTAGGTAAGGGTCCTGCTGGTATTTAGTCCTGCACAGTCTACTGCCACAACTAGATGAAGGTCCTGGTGGTAGCTAGTCCTGACCAGAGTTCTGCCATAGCTAGCTGAGAGTATTGATGGTACCTAATCCCACAGGATTGCAGGTAGGGTCCTGATGTCCTGTACCTAATTCCATGCAGTACATACACCAACTACCGTACTGGTTCATGTCAGCACCTGGTGTCCAGTTCAGGGCTTGGCATCATGCTGGTGAGTTATTCGCCGGCACTGTGTTAGTGCATCATGCTGGTGAGTTACTTGCCCACACTGTGTTAGTACATGACACTGGTGAGTAACTCGCCTGCACTGTGTTAGCGCATCATGCGGGTGAGTTTCTCAACCACACTGTGTAAGTGCATGATGCTGGTGAGTAACTCGCTGGCACTGTGTTAGTGCATCATGCTGGTGAGTAACTCGCTGGCACTGTGTTAGTGCATCATGTGTTACATCAGCAGGCATTAACCCTTTAAGGACAGGATGATGCCTTAACGCATCATGCCTTGGTCATCATCATTCATGAATGCAGCCCTGGCGAGTAACTCACAGGTGCTGCATTGAAGCAACATGCTGACCTCATGAGGTTGAGACATTCCCAAAGGGTCGTCATGATGCACCAATGCAGCACTGGCCTTACAGGGTTAATCACAGACATTAACATGAGTTACAGCCACCCACTGTTTGATTCTTTGAGGACACTTGTAAGAAGATTCCAGTTTTTGAGGTGGGAGCTGAGGGAGGGCTGAGGCAGGGCTGGGCAGTAAATCAGTCTCCTGTAAGTGGTTTCTGGGCTGGACGTGAGGCTGGAGGTTATTAACCCTCTAAGGCCTGCAGACTGCTTTAATGTGCTAGCCCCTTGTCAGCAGGGGGTATAAATGCAGCCCTGGTGAGTAACTACTCAGTATAGCTTACACTCATCATGCTGATCTCATGGTTGATACACTCCAGAAGGGTCATCATGATGCAGCAAGCACATGATGGCTAGTTATTTGTTGCTGCTGCATCTGTGCATCATCAGTACAAATGAACAGGGGCCTGGCAGTCGTTTAGCTGAACAGCAGGGTATCCAGGAGAGTGACCTGAATGAAAAATAAGGCATACAATAAAATAAGACTGAATAAGGATAAATAAAATTTTAGCTAACACTAAGGAAAAAATGGAATGGTCTATAGTTTTCTCTCAAGTAATCTATTTTGTTACTGTGAAAAAAAATTAAGGACACTCAATTTAAATTGGTTCATAGTTTTTATTCAGTATGTCTTTAAATATATTTTTACAGACTAGCATTTCTTTCTCTCTCAATTTATGACAAGAAAAATTACGTTAATAGAGAGAAGTGAAGGGAGATAACTGTAAAATAGTTCACTTGAATTTATCATTTTTATTATATAACCATACACTTTCGCTAAACAGCATCTTCCATACAAATTGTCAATATATTATTTATTTTAGTGGTAATATAGTTTGGCTACTACATGCATTGCCTTGCATACTGCGGTAGGAATCATGTGTTTATGATATGTGATTATATATATACAGCACTAGTAATCATGAACTGACTTAACGAGTAGCTACTAGTTGTGATTCTGATTCATGACGTCTCCAGTATAAATACTTTACAATAAATGCAGCAGGACTATGATATACTTGTTTACATTATCCTAGTGAATTGCATAGCTAGATATATGTCATGCTAGTTGTTATCATCACTATCGCAGGTATCTTCTTTCTTCAAAGAACACTTTCCAACTGGTGGCCTCTTCTTGATCGGAAGTAGACCCTCCGGAACATGTGCCCCAGTCTTTAGGCGCAAAGAACCCTTACCCTTGCTGACGGCCAAAGCTAACGCATTCTGACATCACACCCAAACCTAGCCTACTCTCACACCCAAACCTAGCCAATTCTTACACCAAACCTAGCCCATTCTCACCCCCTAACCTAGCCCATTCTCACACCCAAACCTAGCCCATTCTCACATCCAGACCTAGCCCATTCTCACACCCAAACCTAACCCATTCTCACACTGTGGCCTAGCCCATTCTCACACCCAAACCTAGCCCATTCTTACACCCTGACCTAGCCCATTCTCACACCCAAACCTAGCCCATTCTCACATCCAATCTTAGCCCATTCTCAGACCTAAACCTAACCCTTTCTCACATCCAAACCTACCCCATTCTCACACCTAAACCTTATCCATTCACACATCTAAACCTAGTACATTCTCACACCTAACCTAACCCTATTCTCACACCCAAACCTAGCCTATTCTTACATCCACACCAAGCCTATTCTCACACCCAAACCTAGCCTATTCTCATGTCCAATCTGGACTTGAGGATGGGCTGGTAGTGGACTTGAGGATGGGCTGGTAGTGGACTTGAGGATGGGCTGGTAGTAGACGTGAGGATGGGCTAGTAGTGGATGTGAGGATGGGCTGGTAGTGGATGTGAGGATGGGCTGGTAGTGGATGTGAGGATGGGCTGGTAGTGGACGTGAGGATGGGCTGGTAGTAGATGTGAGGATGGGCTGGTAGTAGATGTTAGGATGGGCTGATAGTGGAAGTGAGGATGGGCTAGTAGTAGACATGAGGATGTGCTGGTAGTAGATGTGAGGATGGGCTGGTAGTAGATGTGGGGATGGGCTGGTAGTGGACTTGAGGATGGGCTGGTAGTGGACTTGAGGATGGGCTGGTAGTGGACTTGAGGATGGGCTGGTAGTAGACGTGAGGATGGGCTGGTAGTGGATGTGAGGATGGGCTGGTAGTGGAAGTGAGGATGGGCTGGTAGTGGATGTGAGGATGGGCTGGTAGTGGACGTGAGGATGGGCTGGTAGTAGACATGAGGATGGGGTGGTAGTGGAATTGAGGATGGGCTGGTAGTAGATGTGAGGATGGGCTGGTAGTAGATGTTAGGATGGGCTGATAGTGGAAGTGAGGATGGGCTAGTAGTAGACATGAGGATGTGCTGGTAGTAGATGTGAGGATGGGCTGGTAGTAGATGTGGGGATGGGCTGGTAGTGGACTTGAGGATCAGCTGGTAGCGGAAGTGAGGATGGGCTGGTAGTGGAAGTGAGGATGGGCTGGTAGTGGAAGTGAGGATGGGCTGGTAGTGGACTTGAGGATCAGCTGGCAGTGGTCAAGGAATGACCAGTGAAAGTGAGTCTGAGCCTGTAATGCCTACAGTCAGGTATTGGCTACAGACCAGCAGCCTATAGACGGGGGACCACAGTTCCGAAAGCCTACAGTCACAATGGAGAGCACCTGACACGACTCCTGATCTGTGGAGGAAAGAAATTGGCATATTAAAATCACAGGTTCTATTGGTATTTATATGGCTTTATTTAAGTGTACTACAGTGGCTATTGTGATTCTGTGTTTCTTGTTCGTAAGGTGGGTAGGCTACAAACTCTTAGCGCTTGCATAAATATTATATTAGTATATCTGCAACTATAAACTTTTACTTCTAGTGTACTACGTGAGACTTACCTTTATTATTACATTCTACAACAGTTGTCCCATGGCTGCTCCACGTCTGGATATCCCGTAGAGTTGTTACAAACTGCAGGTAGATAAGGGCAAGAAACAGTTTTGATGAAATGTTTACATAGCGAATGGAAAGAAGGGGTATCAAAGGCTGTTTGCCTACTTAGAAGTATTTATCATTGAAATGATGTATCTAAACAGATGTTGATAACCTTGACTGTGATTGGAGTTTGTCCCTAGTGTTAAAAGATCTTAATACATAAACACTGTTGCCTACACAGAAGGGGTCAGACTTTAACAGCCTCACTGCTTAATGATACACGCATGACTGTAACTTACCTTTGTGATGACCCTGGCTTGTCGTTGTTGCTATCCCAGGCAGGGCCTGCCACGTTTTTCTAATGACCTCTTTCGCAATTGCTGTGCTGCTGAATTGTGGGAAGACATAGAATTAGTGACGAGTATAATGTTACGAGGAAAATGTGAAGAGTCTGTAAAGAGAAGGTATTAGATACCTTAGCCTAGTTCTCACTTACTTGCGGGCTTCTGCAATGAGATTCAGGTTTGTAAGGACATAAATATCTAATGCCAAGTTTAGTCGAAATGTTAGGTCTGTACTTTTAATAGTATTTTTAATTCTGATCTCTGCTTTCAGATAAGAATTCAATTCAAAGTCTTTATATATAATCCAGGTTATATATGAATTACAACATATAAATGACAACTGATGATAAAGAAGGTAACTGAAGGGTTGTTTTTACCAGTGCACATAGGTCCCAGCCATCTCTCTGGTCGTCTTCTGGTTTATCCTCACATTCACTACTAGCCCATCCTCACATCTACTACCAGCCCATCCTCACGTCCACTACCAGCCCATCCTTGATGGTCGGCCTTCTGAAAGATACAAGTTGAAAAATTGTTGTAGACATGAATCTTAAAGGCATATACTACTTAGAATATATACAGATACTTCAACATGTCTTTCCAGAGGTACACACCTTATAGATATTGTCATAATGGTTCTACATGTATCATTCATCCAGTTATAATGTGGCTCATCCCTCTGTACTTGAGATCTATTATCTAAGTTATGCTTAGCAAGTTGGCAGTGTGACATGATAACTCATCTGTGAGCTACAGTGATTCACCCACAAGAGGAATCAGACTCGCCACTTTCAATACCAAGGTCACTAACATGGTAGGTGGGACAACCTCATGTTCAAGCAACCAAAGTATTGAAATACAAAGCATTACCTTGATAATAGTCCCATCCTTTATACCATAAAACCATCACCAACATGCAGGTGGGATAACCTGAAGTTCAAGTGAGGCTTACAGTATGGCATCTATTGATCCATAATCATAGTATGGGTATTTATAACCTTCTTTTTTGGGGGGCTTTTTTCCCCTTTGTGTCTGTTTGATACTGACAGCGATTGTCTTTCAACATCAGACTATTGAATATTACTATGTATCATCTATGTAAAACCATCACCAACATGCAAGTGGGACAACCTGAAGTTCAAGTGAGGCTTACAATACAGCATTGACTAATTCATAATTATAGTATGGGTATTTATAACCTCTTTTTTTAGTTTTTTTTCCCTTTGTGTCTGTTTGATACTGACAGCGATTGTCTTTCAACATCAGACTATTGAACATAACTATATATCATCTATAAAACCCTCACCAACATGCAGGTGGGACAACCTGAAGTTCAAGTGAGGCTTATAATACAGCATTGACTGATCCATAATTATAGTATGGGTATTTATAACCTCTTTTTTCTATCCTTTTTTTTTTCTTTTTTTCCTTTGTGTCTGTTTAATACTAACAATGATTGTCTTTTGACATCAGACTATTAAACATAGGATATAAGTATAGGTATTACATGTGAACATTATTTTGTAAACAGCATTAACATGGCTTAATATAAACTAGACTTCAGGTCCATTAACATTGACTATGATAAGTTAGAGTTTATCTACATATGTACATTTTATGTTGTGACTTGAATTCAGGTCCATCAACATTGACTATGATAAGTTAGAGTTTATTTACATATGTACATCAAATGTTGTAACTATCTTGAGAAGTTCTTGAAAACTGAGAAAACAGAGACGTTAACTAGACTCAGCCAGAACATATTATCAATACAACAGACGTCCCCACTCTGAACGTGCCAGTACCCGTGTACATCCAACAGAAGCTTGTGGGACAGAGAAACCAAATTCTGCAAATCTCTGGGCAAAGAACTGACGTAAACGTTTGACTCCAGATGAGCTTAAATGCAACAAATCTTTGTAATAATAGATTGTGTTGATGATACCATGAGAGAGGAACAGACTGGAAGATGAAATATAATGAGCTTTCACCTCAGTACTCAGTTTCTTTAATTATTCCTCTCCTTGAATTATTCCTCTCCTTGCACTTTTCTGAGTCGGTCCATCTCCTTCATAACAACACTGGATTCCCTTTTTATTGATTTAGGGGAAAAGTCAATAAGAGTAAGACCAGATATAGTTTTTACTCTACTGAGGGCAACATAGGCCATACCATCTTGAAAACATTTGTGGCCTATATCAATTGCTGCTTCCTTTAATGTGAGGCCTTGCACTTTGTGAATTGTGGCGGCCCAGGAAAGACACAGAGGAAACTGAGTTCTCTGTATAACAGAACCCTTTTTCCCATAGAATATGGCTGAAATACAAAACACAGGAATTGAATCACCTGGATTTTCAGATTTATACATTTCACCAACTCTTTTGTCAAAGAATTTTACCAAAATAGCTTCAGGCTGGTTAAGGGATTCCTTTAACCACCTGATACCTGTCACAGTACCCCGAGCACCATTAACTAGTCCATCTGCTGTAGAAATATTGCGCTTCAACATAACAGTGGCACCAATAGCAAGTTTAATGTTACGAGGGAGGCCAGCACATTCTCTCTCATCATCTGGAAGCAGCTTTTCATTAAACTTGCGAGAGCTGAAGTTAGAGCAACCTTTACCATTACTTTCCACCAAAGTGTGGCTTGCAGGGAAGGAATAGGCTTTAGTTGTTTCAATTAGAGTTCTAAGCATAGCGTCGTTATGGTCATCACACTGTTTTATCAATGGAAATAGACAGAAAGTATTGAATATCTCAGACATGGATAGGGAATTTACTTTTGAATGATTTATGAGAAAATCAGTATCTTCTGTAGTTGCTTGTCCAATACGTACTCTGCCCAGAAGGTCACGATATTCTGGGTCATCCTTTTGTCGCTCAACCGTAGTCAACTCAATCATAGTAAATAAATCTCTCCAAAGGTGTTTTCCAAGGGCTGTATTAGCATATGAGTAGAATACAGGCTTTCCATGGACGGGTGGAAGTTGAAAGAAATCACCAACAGCGATAACGTTCAGTCCGCCAAAGTAGACATTTTTGTCAAATACCGCAAATATTTCATTCAGACGCAGATGTATCTGAACCAACATTTGATATGAGACCATACTTATTTCATCAATTACAATAGTTGTTACATCTCTCCACATTATCCTCATTTCATGTAGTTTTTGTGCATTTAATGGTAGGAATTTTGCATCACGTCCATGCTCAACTATTAGACCAAATGCTCTGTGAAGGGTTGAACCATTGATATTAAAAGCTGCCACTCCTGTTGGTGCTGTGAGGATGCAAGAATTAGCTGACAAATTTACCCTACGAATATACTCCTGAATAGTAGAAATTACAAAACTCTTGCCAGTGCCGCCCGGACCACTTATATACAAATAGAATGGAGTTCCAGATTGATCTTGTATATGGGTTTTGACAAAATCATAAGCCTGTCTCTGGTTCAAATTTAAAGAATCCTGCATTTTTATGAAGTCATTGTCAGACATTCTGGTCTCTTTTAGACAAAGTATATCTACTGCTTCTTGTTTTCCTATTTCAATATTGGCGTCCAAATCGGCTACTATATTTTCTGGCAGATGTTCGATTTCCACCTCATGTCCAATATCAAAAACAGAATATTCAGGATGGTCTATCGGAGGAGGCAAATCAGTCTCAAGTGTTTCAGCATTTGGAGCTACTATAGGGGCAATGTAATCATTGACTACTACATCATTGTACGATTGAATTTGACGTATAGCTTGCTCAAGATCATTGGGTGTGGTGTGACTTGCTGTCACTTGGCTCGGGAATTTATCATTATATGAATCCTCTGCTGTAGCAAACCCTGATGTCAAATCATCTTCCTTTCTCCAGGGATATTTCAAAATTAACTGAGATAGAAAATGGTCATCTCCATTTCTCTCGGGTGTCGAGGTGCTGGTTCTGAGAACAATAGGATGTGAGCGTTTCCTAATGAATTGTTTGCCATTAAGTAAAGCAAAACAATTTTCATTTTTAGCAGACTCAGGGCAGACCACATAATTAGCTGCAAACTCAAAGAGTGACATGGGTTCAAATGAAGGTGTTCTGGGTCTATTCTTGTATCTGTCAAAGATATTTTTGACGAAGATGTCTGTGCTCAGATCTTCTTCAGAATTTAACTTAGATGCAGCCACTAACAGGCGTGTTCTTGAAGCTTGAGGTCTTGAATCGAGATATTGAACAGAGACACTGGATGACCGTAATGGTAAACCACACATTTTATATGCAGCTTCCTGTGCACTTAACTGCCTATGCGTTAGAAAAGTACTTCCCATGGTCATCAACCGTGAATGATGAGAAGCATCTGGTGGAATACGTCGCTGTACCTCTGTAAGAGTTTGGCGTAAGCTATCCGCCTCACGCTTACAAATATACGAAGTTACATATTTGGCAGCGCCATAGACACTACCTATAAACTGAAGGTCCATATTTGCATTCCATAACCGTAACAAAGTAGGGTTATATGGATTTATATATGTATCACCTGGTTTGCGCTTCAAGACATAGCATTTGGGGCTCTGAAGAAGGTCCACACCTTCCTTCATATAAGTATGATCAGATGCAGGCTGTGGGAAATCGAAACGACAAATTTCTTTTCCATTTTTTAATCTTGTGCAGGTGTCTTTATGCTTATGAACTTGCAATGTTGATACTCGTCTATGCATGAGGTCATCCTCCTTGACAGTGGGCAGTTTTGTTGATATATATTGATCTATAAAATCTGGAGCGGCAGCCTTACCCTCTTCAGTAGAGATGTCTGGGGCATCTTTTACCCACCATAAAGAGTGAATATGTGGTGAACCTCTCGCCTGAAATTCTACCCTCCAGAAATAATTTGTGATTTGACCGAGTGGTTGTAGATCAGACAAAATGACATTCTGTATGAGATGATGAACTCTTCTTGAGAAATGACGTGCTGTTGTGATGGGGTTATTTTTCATGAGATCCATCTTAAGTTTTTTGGGCATAGCTTTTATCTCTTCACTATCTAAATCTAAGTTGGCCTGTTCTGCTAGTACCTTCATTAAGTCAACCCAATACACATCATTAGCAGATAACGTAAGAAACCAAGTAGGCGGACCATGAGTTCTTATCATAGCCAAAACATCTAACTTTACTGCATTCCAGTATGCGGGTGAGCCTCGTATTGAGCGCATATAACCGATATAGTTCTCTGGAAGGTCTGGATTTGTTTTGATCTCCTTGCGTACAGTGCCAGCTGTTAAAGGAGCATTGTTTTTGCTTGAGGTTGGGGATCTTTTTTTCATAGCGATGGAAACATTGTTGGATAGCATTTGTTTCTTTGTTATATTGGTGCACCAAAACAGATATGGCAAATGCGATGAGAATCTTGGATCTCGAGAAAGTAAACGTGTTTGGAAGTACTGGATATGGCTCAGAGGTTGTCTTCGCACAGCAAATAAACCATTACGTCCCGTCGGAAACAAATATGAGAATGCAAGTTCTTCGATGTTTGACTTTGTAAACGTATTGAGGGGTGCATTAGTATTTCTGCCAAGTACAAATTCATCCCTTGCCTCCTTGGACATTTTGCCCAAGACATGTTTGCTGAAGTCTACCTTTGGTAGACTTGGCACATCTGTTGTTATACTTGACTCTGTAAAGTCATCTTGATCAAGTTGTTGATTGTCCACTAAAGGCCCGTCTAGAGTAAAGACTATTGGTTCAGGTGCAGTAACATTGAAATCTTTGTAAAGGTTGTTATTTGCATTGAGCCAAGATAAGGCATCTCTCACATTATCCATATTGGCCACATACTCTTTGGGTATGTCTGTTTGAGTTGGTGTGCGAACAATGATGATATTACTGAGGGCTTGTGTTTGATGGAGCATGTCTGGCACATCATACGGAAAATTGATAATCTGCCCATTCATTGCAGATTGTCCAAAAGGTAAAACAATAATCTTCATGTATGGATGTACCTGCGATATAAGTCGTTGTTCTATTGAATTAAGGCAGGAGAGCTCTTTAGGTATAGGAGGCAGTGCAAGATTATTGATTCGTCCTTGGAGAGGAACTTTACCTGAAAGTAAACTTTTATGGCAAGGTGTACAAAGGGTTATCATATCAGAGTTAGACTCGTCAAACAGAAGGGGTAGCATTTCAGGATGAGCCTTGAGAGAAACTTCCTTGATTGATTCGGAAGGGTAAAATAGCTTTTTGCAAGAAAAGCATTCTGATGTAGGGCCTTGCATAATATTTTCTTGAAATTTAGATTGAGCATTTGAAGGTTTTGCTTTCTTTGAAGATTGAGCTTTAGATGTAGCATAACAGTGGTCAAACTGAATTGTCTTCCTTATTTTAGTGTCAATCTGACAATTTTCATTTGTTGCTGTTCTCTTTTCACCTAGCTTTTTCTTATCATCAGGTGAGCTCATGGATGTGTATGGATGATCGTGTTCAATTTCAATAGCTTGTGATAGACTATCAGATGGAATGTCAGAAGACTTTCTTTTTCTTGGTGCTGACTCAGTAGTATCAACTGGTGCCTGTTTTCCAACTTGGGTATGGATGGTAGTAACAATGGGTTTATCTTTCCTGACTCGGCCATTAACAAATCTAGACGCATTTTTCTTTATACCAACTGGGGCTCCAACGGGTGTACTAGGGCATGTCTTTTTAGAGACTGGGGTACTCTGAGATGTAGCCGCTACTTTCTTTTTTATGTTAGGGGCTTCAGCGGGTGCACCTGTGCGCATTTTTTTTGAGACTGGGGCACAAGGGGATGTAGACTCAGGTTTCTCTTCTCTGACCTGGCCTTCAGCAGTTGTACCAGTGTATGTCTTTTTTGAGACTGGGGCACACGGGGATGTAGACTCAGGTTTCTTTTCTGTGACTGGGGCTTCAGCAGTTGTACCAGTGTGTGTCTTTGGGGCACTGACCGATGTAGCTGCAGGTGTTCCAATATGTCTCATTGTAGAGGTATTTACCAATACAGGAGTAGGTGCCTTAGAAAGGGCTGGCCATTCATTTGAGTCATCCATTGGAGCGGGGGTTTTCATGCCATGGTTTGCAGTCACTGCAGAGTACAATGGCTTGTTTGTGCTAGTTGATGATGAGTGCCTTTTGCCAACAGTATGCCATTGACTATTATCTTGAACCGTTACAGAGGCAGGTTCCACCATGCTGCTGCCACTGTGTTAGTGCACCATGCTGGTGAGTTACTTGCCCACACTGTGTTAGTGCATCATGCTAGTGAGTTACTCGCTGCCACTGTGTTAGTGCATCATGCTGGTGAGTAACTCGCTGGCACTGTGTTAGTGCATCATGCTGGTGAGTAACTCGCTGGCACTGTGTTAGTGCATCATGTGTTACATCAGCAGGCATTAACCCTTTAAGGACAGGATGATGCCTTAACGCATCATGCCTTGGTCATCATCATTCATGAATGCAGCCCTGGCGAGTAACTCACAGGTGCTGCATTGAAGCAACATGCTGACCTCATGAGGTTGAGACATTCCCAAAGGGTCGTCATGATGCACCAATGCAGCACTGGCCTTACAGGGTTAATCACAGACATTAACATGAGTTACAGCCACCCACTGTTTGATTCTTTGAGGACACTTGTAAGAAGATTCCAGTTTTTGAGGTGGGAGCTGAGGGAGGGCTGAGGCAGGGCTGGGCAGTAAATCAGTCTCCTGTAAGTGGTTTCTGGGCTGGACGTGAGGCTGGAGGTTATTAACCCTCTAAGGCCTGCAGACTGCTTTAATGTGCTAGCCCCTTGTCAGCAGGGGGTATAAATGCAGCCCTGGTGAGTAACTACTCAGTATAGCTTACACTCATCATGCTGATCTCATGGTTGATACACTCCAGAAGGGTCATCATGATGCAGCAAGCACATGATGGCTAGTTATTTGTTGCTGCTGCATCTGTGCATCATCAGTACAAATGAACAGGGGCCTGGCAGTCGTTTAGCTGAACAGCAGGGTATCCAGGAGAGTGACCTGAATGAAAAATAAGGCATACAATAAAATAAGACTGAATAAGGATAAAAAAAAGATGGGATGAGTTGGTAGACACCAACAGGCTTTGAAGGATACTTCCATGAATCGAGTCCATATGTGAGGTCTCATGGAAGTGAGTAATTCAACACAGCTCAATCTAGCCTTAAAGATATGTAAACACATTCAGGAGCCTGTGTCTATCATTCAGAAGTATTACTATAAACTTAAACTTAATTACTGACCACTCAGTTGTCTTACAGACCACAGTTGCATTCATTTCCTCCAATGAATCAATGGAAACCTTTTTCAATTTGCTTTTATCTACCCACAAATAACACTGGCATGCAGACTGAATCAATACTAAAGGATAACAACTATTCCCAACTAATTTATTGATAATGGTTGTATCTCATTGACTTAAACTGGAAATCAAATAATATTGAATGAATTGAAGCAGCCTGGGAATGGTGTCACACCCCTGCTACAGCTTCTGCCATTATGTGACTGATAACCAAACATTTGTTTTTGAATCATAAATAACCTGCATGGCTGTGCTGATTATGCAAAGTGGCTAGAAGGGCCTTGACTTGAATATTTTAATCTACATGAGACTAACTTTCTGCATCATAAAAAGTATTAACCGTTTAAGGATGACATAATGCATAATCTACATAAGATTAACTTCCTGGACAAGTGCCATTAGCATGGCCACCTCCACAGCCCACTCTGGGAGCTCTGATGGTGGTCCAGAGCAGTGAAGGGGGAAGCAGAGGCAATATTAAACACCTGTGATGTCCTGGCAGCTCACAGGGGAAGGTAGTTGGTATATAGCACACCTGGGACATGATGGCTAGTTATTTGTTGCTGGAGGTTATTAACCCTCTAAGGCCTGCAGACTGCTTTAATGTGCTAGCCCCTTGTCAGCAGGGGGTATAAATGCAGCCCTGGTGAGTAACTACTCAGTATAGCTTACACTCATCATGCTGATCTCATGGTTGATACACTCCAGAAGGGTCATCATGATGCAGCAAGCACATGATGGCTAGTTATTTGTTGCTGCTGCATCTGTGCATCATCAGTACAAATGAACAGGGGCCTGGCAGTCGTTTAGCTGAACAGCAGGGTATCCAGGAGAGTGACCTGAATGAAAAATAAGGCATACAATAAAATAAGACTGAATAAGGATAAAAAAAAGATGGGATGAGTTGGTAGACACCAACAGGCTTTGAAGGATACTTCCATGAATCGAGTCCATATGTGAGGTCTCATGGAAGTGAGTAATTCAACACAGCTCAATCTAGCCTTAAAGATATGTAAACACATTCAGGAGCCTGTGTCTATCATTCAGAAGTATTACTATAAACTTAAACTTAATTACTGACCACTCAGTTGTCTTACAGACCACAGTTGCATTCATTTCCTCCAATGAATCAATGGAAACCTTTTTCAATTTGCTTTTATCTACCCACAAATAACACTGGCATGCAGACTGAATCAATACTAAAGGATAACAACTATTCCCAACTAATTTATTGATAATGGTTGTATCTCATTGACTTAAACTGGAAATCAAATAATATTGAATGAATTGAAGCAGCCTGGGAATGGTGTCACACCCCTGCTACAGCTTCTGCCATTATGTGACTGATAACCAAACATTTGTTTTTGAATCATAAATAACCTGCATGGCTGTGCTGATTATGCAAAGTGGCTAGAAGGGCCTTGACTTGAATATTTTAATCTACATGAGACTAACTTTCTGCATCATAAAAAGTATTAACCGTTTAAGGATGACATAATGCATAATCTACATAAGATTAACTTCCTGGACAAGTGCCATTAGCATGGCCACCTCCACAGCCCACTCTGGGAGCTCTGATGGTGGTCCAGAGCAGTGAAGGGGGAAGCAGAGGCAATATTAAACACCTGTGATGTCCTGGCAGCTCACAGGGGAAGGTAGTTGGTATATAGCACACCTGGGACTTAGCATGCTGATGGTTTCTCCACAGGGGCTCCCACACCTATCACACCTGCACCCTTATATCAACTGTACCCCCTTCCACCTTAAATCTACCTAACCACCCGGAGCCAAACTCATATCATGGCAAGGATCCTATGTATGCCATAATCACATTTTACACTGGACACCCCTCCTTCTATACCCACCCCCTACTCTATGTCTAGTTGGTTATCTGCCTATAGCCACCACCTGTGATGCAGTGTTTCATACTAAGGACATCATGGCTGCTGGTGGTGGTTTCTGTCTGAGATGGGGGTGAGATTGTGAGTTGGTGTTGCATGTTTTATGGGTGCTACATCTAGGGGCAGGAGTTCCTATCCGTCAGGGTGTTCTCTGGTTACCTGTACCTCTGCTTATCACCCTGTAGATTTGGTGTTGTTCTCAGACTTCGGCTCTTTTGTTTTCAGGTATCTACCATAACCAGGGCAGCCATAATCAGATCTACTGTAACCAGGGCCTCTGTTACCAGGGTCACTGTAACCAGGGTCACTGTAACCAGGGCCACTGTAACCAGGTCAGTGTAACCAGGTCACTGTAACCAGAGCTACTGTAACCTGGATCACTGTAACCAGGGCCTCTGTTACCAGGTCACTATAACAAGGAATGCTGTGACCAGGGCTACTGTAACCCTGGCTTCTGTGACTGGGCCTACATAACCAGGACCTCTTTTTCTAAGAATATTTCCGTTTTATTGGCCTAAGTGATATATTCTGCTTTCAGTTCTGAGGACAGATACACCCCCTCAGGATGTGAGCGATGATATAGCACCATGTGTAAAGTGGTATGTGCCATAACTCACCTCCCCCATGTATCACCTTGCTGTATAACGCCCACAATGTGATACCAGGGGTGTGAGATGAACTGATTCAGCACATCACATGGAGAATTATCTAAAGGTCAGATCGGTGTTTTGATTTGTCCTGTTCATCTGTCCCTCTGCCTTTGATCTTTTTTCCTAGTATGTGATCATTCATAGTCAGCTGTACATAGATCAGAGGGAAGTGTTTACATCTGGGTTCAGAGTAAGAAGCTGAAGGTATCGAGCATGTAATTGATAAGCAACCTACTACAGTGTACTCAGAGCACATACCTGTCTGTACAAAGTGCTATAAAGGCCACTTACCTTTGTGACTTTGGTGAATTTTTATTTCAGTTTTTTCCGCTGAAGTCTTATCATTTAGCTTTTTTTCTTACTTAAATACATCAAATTTATACCTACTCTCATTAATAACAACAGATTCATTTTTCCTGAGATTATTATCACATTGTTAACGGGGCCTGCGGAGATGGTGGTCATATTGTAGTTAGAAGTGATTTGTCAAATTAAGGACAGTACTGGTCTACAATGTCGCTACAAAGAAACACAATCTACCCATTACCTTCTTTACCTTCTAGTGTTGTTGTGGCTTTGATATTCATCAGGATGTAGAATAGAATGTGCTATTCTAGGAGAAGATATAGGTTGATTACGTAATAGTTATTATTATGAATATGTATGTGACGTATGTATAATTGATATTAGAATTGGTGATGGATAATAATTATATATTCAATTAGAAATGGATGACTGTTGGCTAACAAGTAGCAAGGATAAGGACAGGTGTATGTGTACCTGGTGGCCTCCTTATCTAGGTTAAGCCGACCCAGATTGCATGATGTGCCTTACTGATTATGCTGATATGTACCTTATGAATATTGATGAGATAGCCTGTGCTGGCTTGGCCCACAGCAACTAATAAACAGTTATTAATTTGGATTCAATCAGAGCGGACGTTCTAGTTATTCCTCCCTTACTTAAACTACTTAATTCTACAACGGTGACCACGACGCAGTCTACTTAGGTTTACTGCCTAACGACCGCAACACAAGGGAGGAATAGTTATAAATTACACATTTAGTGTTAAAACGTTGTATAATGGCGGAACAAATGAACCTTATGAATCAAATCAATGACCAAAGGAGGGTCATTGAGCACATGGATCAGGTGAAGAAGAGACTCAAGGACTTCTCCACAGGCATATCTGTGTGTACAGGGGATGACAGGGACCAGTTAAGAACATGGCTGGGTCAAATAGACGATGTACGGCAGTGGACAAATGCTCCAGACTCATTGATCATAGACCTAGCAGGTCAATTATCAACAGGGGCATTGTTCAAGGCATTGATCAGAGCTAAGGACGGGCTACAAGGAGCACAAGTTACATGGCCGAATGTAAGAGCACTAGTATCGACACAGTTTCTAGATGCTGACAAGCCACAGTATTTACAAGCAAGATTGGATAAATGTATACAGCAGCCGTTTGAAGATGTGGGGGCGTATACCAGGCGTTTCCAGAATCAAGTGGACATGGCGTATACAGATGACGAGGTGATTGTTCCATGTGTAAGGAACAGACTGATCGGCTTGTACATTGGAGGACTAAAGGATCAAAGCATAAGACAACAAGTATGTGTAACTCGCCATGGAACACTACTAGCTGCACAGACGGCCGCGGGAGATGTGGAACGTTCATTCAAGGTAGCTGTATCTGAGGCACGTGGGATACAGGTACAGCATTCATCTGCACCTAGACAGGAGGAACCTATGGATATCTCTGCAATGACGTCATCATTCCAACAAACATTGGATAAGGCTGTGAAGACACTCACCCAACAAATGGGAACTGTACAGGGGGAACTAAAGTCACTTAGAAAAATAACCACCTCTACAGCGCCACTAGGAGGGGGTAGTAGTATGGGGAATGAGCACCAGCCGCAGGCACCCATGCCACAACAACAACGTCAGCCACAGCAGGGGGGACAACAACCTCCATGGTGGTACAATCAACCACCAGCATGGTTCTCCCAACAACAACAACAGCAACATCAGCAACAACATCAACAGCAGCAACAGGCCCAATTCAACCCCCAGAGGCCAAGACGTAGGTGTTATGAGTGTGGATCATTTGATCACATGATAAGGGACTGTCAGCAGAAACACGCGTCCCTTCAAGCAGCAGTGCAGGCTGTATTGGACCAACGATTTGGAAGCCAACACAGTCAATCGGGAAACTAGAGACTGCACCGGACCAAAGATTAAGTATCAATTTGAATCTAATAGATATAAATGTGATTTCTTCAGTGGATACCGGTGCAGCAAGGTCAATGATGAGAGAAGATGTATGGAGAGCCATATGTCAGGCCAGAATGCAGCCTATGGTGACATTTCCAGGACTGAGATTAAGAGCATTATCGGGGCATGAGATAGAGACATTGGGTACAGCCCATGTCATGATACAAAATAGGAAATGTCAATTTTACATTGTAAAAGAACTTCTACATGATGCACTCCTGGGAGATGACGTATTAAACCTGTTAAGGGCCAAAATATCTTATCAAGACAGGCAAGTGGAATTTTTGGGAATTTCTTATCCAGCAGTGTGGAATACATGTGTGCAACCCACGATGGCGGGCATACACACAGACATGGATTATTGGGAGGGACAATTCCCTCAGGTTTTTCCTAAAGGAGGCAGATTAGAAGGCCACTCTGATACTGTCTTAATGAAAATAGAAACAGGAAATGCAATGCCCATCCGCCAGAGGGCATACAGACTACCACTTTTGAAGAGGAAATTTGTAGATGATGAAATTGACAAGATGTTAGATGCAGGTATCATAGAGCCTTCAAGGAGTCCATGGGCTAGCCCTATAACAATTGCAAAGAAAGGGGGAAAACAACGTTTCTGTGTAGACTATAGGAAACTCAATGCTATTACAACCAAAGATGCATACCCACTGCCACTGATACAGGATATCTTTGACTCATTACAGGGGGCAAAACGGTTTTCTACAGTAGATCTAGCATCTGGGTATTGGCAAATCGAAATGGACAAAGATAGCAAAGAGAAAACAGCAATAGCCACCCACCGGGGTCTATTTCAGTTCAATGTAATGCCTTTTGGACTATGTAATGGACCAGCTACATTCCAAAGGGTCATGAATGATATATTAGCACCATACTTGGGAAAATTCTGTATGGTATATATCGACGATATTATCATCTTCTCCCAGACGGAGGAGGAACACCAACAGCACATCAGGTTGGTCATGGAAGCACTGCAAAAGCACAAATTGGTAGTGCGGGCAGAAAAGTGTCATTTCTCTCTGAAAGAAGTGAAACTGTTAGGGTATATTGTCTCAGCCGACGGTATAAAGTCTGACCCAGAAAAAGTGAAAGCTATCAGAGAGATGTCACCACCTAGGAATCTGAGAGGAATCAGGGAGTTTCTAGGAATGAGTGGGTATTATCGCCAATTAATACCCTCTTATGCAGAGGTAGTTGTACCACTCACACTGCTGACAAAGAAGTATGCACGGTTCCAGTGGACTAGTGAGTGTCACAAAGCTTGGGAGTATATCAGGGACATGTTAGCTTCAGACACAGTGCTTGCTTATCCACAGTTGGACAAGCCGTACAAGCTCATGACAGACGCCTCTAAATATTGCATTGGAGCAATATTATTACAAGATCAACCTGACGGTACAGAAAGGCCTGTACAATATATTTCTAAACAACTGTCAGAAGCCCAACAAAGATGGCCGGTGGTGGAGAGGGAAGCATACGCCGTTATCTATGCACTCAGAAAACTGAGGCCATATCTGCATGGAGCACAGTTTACAATCTACACCGACCATAAGCCTTTGAAGTGTCTCTTCCAAAACGAGATTAAGAATTCAAAGGTACAATGCTGGGCTGTGACACTAGCTGAGTATGCTGCACCAATAGAGTACCGCCCAGGCAAACTACACCTGCGTCCTGACATGCTCAGCAGGATTAGGACTGATAACCCAGAGACAGCCCCCCTAGATCCCACAATGGCAGCTGCCATATTGGGGGACCACTTCAATGAAGGGTTGCTGAAGATAGATAACATCACCGTCCCAGGCTTATTGAGATTACAACGCAATATGCCGGAGTACCAGTTGGGGGAGGATCAAGAAGAGGATTACTACGTATCTGAAGGCCTTTTATTTACACTCAAAACCCCTCCAGGTCAGTTGGAGTACCCTAGGCTAGTACTGCCCACAGATTATCGCCAGCAGGTGATAACACGGGCACACAAAGAGGTCGGCCATATGGGTATTGTAAAAACACTCCAAAGGGTACAGGAAGCCTACAAGTGGTGTAGAATGGCTAAAGATGTGACAGTGTTCGTCAGAAAGTGTGCATTATGTGCAGTAAACAAGGATAGGACTGAAAAAGTATACCCTGACCCTATGCCCATAGCTGAGTACCCCAACCACGTGGTTGCTATGGATATAAGGGGTCCCTTCGCGGCATCACAAACAAAGAATAAATATCTGCTCACATTCATTGACCATGCAACAGGATTTGCAGAAGCTTATCCCATCCCTGATAAAACTGCACTATCGGTGTACAGGTGTCTAAAAAGAGACTACATTCCTAGAAATACACCAATGGATGTATGTATAACTGATAACGGAATGGAGTTCCGTTCACTTCTAGTGCAAGATTATTTAAAGGAACTGGGGGTGGATGTAAGGAGAACAACACCATGGACGCCTCGTTCTAACGGAAAAATTGAAAGGTTCCATAGAAGCTTGAAAGACGTGCTTAGAAAACTGGTAAATGCCAGGCCGGCAGAATGGGAAGACTGTTTAGGAGATGCACTCCTAGCGCACAGGACGACAGTATCAACGGTCTCTGGTTTCATGCCATTTTTCTTACAGTACGGACGTCACCCTTCCAATACCTTTTACAATTTAATAAACAGAAAAAAGGGACAACAAAAATCGAGAATGGCACAATCCGTAGACGAATTAGCTACAGCACTACAGGTTGCCACACGTAATGCATATGTGAACAGGGAGTACAACATGCATAGATTAACATCACAAGCCAATGTAGGGCCCTTATCTGAAGGAGATACCGTTATCATACTGGCCCAGGATGGAGTAAAGCTGGATCCCAGGTGGGATCATGGGTTTATGGTCACAAGGATAAGGGGCAATGTAATAACGGTTGTGGGACCAAACGGCGTGCGCAAACAGGTTGCCAGGGATCAAGTACGACAGGTGGAGCCTGACATAGATTGGGCTTATCTGCGGGGCAAGCAAACTAGAGCACAGAGGAGGACAGCCACTGATAACGTGGGACAGGGTAATCCAGCCCGTATCCACCCACCCCCACCACTCAAACAAGCTCAGACAGAGGTACAGCCCAAACGACCTGAGGCCAAGCCGGTCACGCCACCTAGCAGCCCCACCCACCCACCCACCACACACCCCCAACGGACATTGAAGAGACAGGCCACACCAGGTGGTCCGGCACAAATCGAGGGGCATTGGACAAGGAGCAAGGTTAATGCTGCTAAAAGGGTACAACTACAACCACCAGACCAGGAGTATTGTTCAGAAGCCAAGAGACAGTGTATAGATGCTGTGAAGGTATTCTGTAACGACCACCATGAGGATCTACATACTGCTCATGTCCACATGTCTACTGTGGACATATACAGCGACAAGTCCAATCTTTGAAAAAGATGGGATTTTTATACAAGACACTGGAGAAATAAGGAGAGTAGGAGCAGCATGGTCACTAGTAGTCATACTACAAGAACCACAGACTCTACTGACTGAACATTTGAATACACAGATTACTGATGCATTTACGGTAGCGTCAAAGAAACTGGGGGACAAAGGAATACGGGTCAGATACCAAGAATGGAAGGATTTAATGCAAGATCTATTAAAGGAAATAACACTTACTACTGGGGCGTATACAGAGGATGCAGCATTAAACAGAAGGAGATTAAAGAGGGGACTCTTTAATATAATAGGAAGATGGGTCCGCCCATTATTTAACATTCCCGATTTTACAGACATAGAGGCTCTGAGAAAATTAATAGTTAAGAACAATAACCACCATGAACAACTCAAACACCACATGGATGAAATGATTACAATGATTAACAATACAAGAGATTTAGTACGTGAGAATGCTAATCACATTGAACTGGTCAATAATCAAACTAATACGGTACTTACAGCACTGCTGAATGATGCAAATGCAACCCATAATTCTATAACAGCACTGCGGGTATATAGAACACTGAATGATGCGGTCATGCATGCTGAGAGGATAGTAAAGCGTTATATACATGAACTGAAACATTATCATAAACAAAAGACTGATATTGAAAGAGGGTGGTTAACTGAGCGTGTTCTTAATCAGAAACAACTAGCATCCATATTGCTCCAGATAGGAAACAAGGGGTTTACGGTACTCCCATACCAATGGTACTACCAATATATATCTATTGATCCTATCTGGGAGGGGATAGACCACCTTGCATTCAGAGCCATGTTACCTGCACTAGATGACCAGGTCTTTATTCAATATACATTAAATTACATGCCTGTACCATTTGGGGAAAAACATATGCGTGTGATCCAGGGTAAAGATAGGGTTGCAATACACACTATGACGAAAGCCTCCTTTGTCCCCAGTGACTGTGTAGGAAAGAGTCCGGTAGTATGCTGGCCAGATATTGAGACATTAGGTAATTCATGTGAAAGTCAACTGGTCAGTGGTACGGTACCTAAATCTTGTTCAGGTAAAATTGTAAAATCTGAAGGTACATCATCAACGGTAATGAAAGTACAAAAAGGTGACTCTATGGTACATATCGCTCCAACACAGGTCCAAGAGAATACGGTATTAAGGTGCTCCAGTAAAATTCCACTGAAAATTGTGTTTAACAAACCGACCATATAAATTATAATAATCCCGATGCATGCATTTTGGAAAGTACTACTTGGCGTATTGTTAATGTGCAACATGTTCACACATCCATAAGACAGGAACAAAGAACACCGGCTTTCATTCCCAGTATTAATATTTCTTGGCCGAATTCTGTACATATTAATGTGTCAAACACCTTGAAATACATTGATCATGTTCATGTTCCAGTAATTAAAATTCAGAGGTGGGAGGAGGACCAGGATCAGGTATTGGACATAGAGGACATTGTTACCCATCCTTAGGTAGCTTCGGGGTTGTTGGCTAACAAGTAGCAAGGATAAGGACAGGTGTATGTGTACCTGGTGGCCTCCTTATCTAGGTTAAGCCGACCCAGATTGCATGATGTGCCTTACTGATTATGCTGATATGTACCTTATGAATATTGATGAGATAGCCTGTGCTGGCTTGGCCCACAGCAACTAATAAACAGTTATTAATTTGGATTCAATCAGAGCGGACGTTCTAGTTATTCCTCCCTTACTTAAACTACTTAATTCTACAAGGAGACACTTGTGATATCTGTGCCCCAAGCTTGGACATCAGTTGATATTCATCCAAGGTAACATTTTATTAAATGGAAAACAGAGATATGTCTTAAATATCAGTTCTTTGTGTCCTGACAGGACATTGGATGTTGGAGGGCACATTCTCTGAGACACACCTGCAGTAGTAGGATGGTGTCAGGGTATGGTTTCACCCACGGGTGGAGACATTTACTTGTGCCTATTGGCTTTGGCAGGTGAGAGTGTTGCATGTGACCTCACATGAGGCTGGAAGCTGGGATCCATAGGCTGCACAGCTAAAACATGTTTTTTTACATCAAAATAATGTTTTAAAACTTTATATAACGTTATGCTATAGTTGTCATATTGTAGTTGTACCCATCGGCTTCCCTACAACTTGTACAAGGATATATATGCATACCACAAACTAGCATGATACATTGCAGAGATACATAAGTACTTCCTTAAGGAGATTATATGTTATTAGTCTATTCAATCTATGACAATGACCTCTGCATATTATATACTGTATGCAGCAAACAGGCCCCAGGCCTACCTTATACAATCTGAATAAAAGAATGTCAACTCAACTCAACTCCTCGTATACAAGGCTTGGTACCTACCTTAGCTCCACTTTGACTGTTGTTGTGGTACTGAGATATGCGTCTTCAAGGATAGTATATTTCTTAGCGCATTAAAGTACTTTACTGCCCTAAAATGCCCAACTAGTTACTATGTCTATAATACCTTACAACCATACTGATACCAACCCCCAGTGTTAATCCTAGCATAGAGACAACATAACCAGGAAGCTTCCCCAGTTGTCACTCCTTCTACCTCCTGCACCCTGACATGGCAGTAACAGGCATCACGTGACTAGCCTCGTTCTAAGCCCGCTAGATGGTGCAGTGGTTAATGGCGGCCGGGAGGAGAACGCAGCCATTTTGGGAAGGGGATAATTTCTGACTTCTTGGCAATACACTGAACCAGTTCGGGCTGCTTAGTGCTTTTATGCACCATGTCCTTTAATCCATACCTGAATGCAGCTATCCGAAGCTGAAGCCTTGCATCATATGTGACCCTTCTCTTGGGAATGTATCAACTCAGTAGGATATAACACATGAATCCAGAACTGTTTGCTAGGGCTGCTTTCATGCATCATGACACATTTATTAATTACCCTGCCCTAAATTTGCCATCTGATCTCTATACTGTAAGCAGACAAAGAGTACACTTTATGGCTCAGATGTACTGTATACTTATAAGTATATCACAATGGTATCTTTCTTGTCTATAGATAAGAAACATTGAAATTCATTCATCTAGAATAAAATATTATGCACCAAGTGAGCCTAACATTACAGTGCTCCATCTGTCTTAGTCTGTTCCAGTAATGACTTAAAAGGTAGGTAGAGTCCAAATCTTTTGTCGAGAATAACTAGTTTACTTCATTGTTCAATGTTTTATTGAGATGATATATGAATATCATAAAAGAGGGGGCTAAATTCACAGCCTTCAGTTTATATATATGTGTTACATGTTACCTGTAGCTTTGTAACACCGTAGGGCTCAACCTGGCGTAATCCCATAGTTTAGAAACTCCATCAGCACTTTATATCTCTCTGACACTTCCACAAATATCAGAGAGTCAAACTCTCTCAACCAGTCCCAGAATAGCTGCCTGCCATGCTGTCTGTCACACTTTGATAAAACAGGGACAGGTTCTCTCACTCTGCTCATTAAAGTAGATTGGTTTAGATTAGGTGTAGACAAGCAAGGTGTAATAGTTACTGTAAAACCCCAGCTATAAGCCAACTCCTCCTGTAGGCTGACTGTGAGTTTGAGGAAAGAAAAGGGCTTATAAGACATGTTCCCATTCTGGGGGGGGGGGGCTTAAATGTATACATATATGGATCATACAAATAGTTCAGTAAATACTATCATAAAGATTTACTAGTTTTCCTGAAAATATCTTCAAACATATTTCTGAAACTCTGGCCTAGCCAAATTTGAGTTTTGTGGTGTGTAACGAATAAGAACACTATATGAAATAGGAATAGTTTGTACAGTAGATACTCTAACTCTAACTTAAGAAGAGCAGACATGGCAATGACGATACCACCTCAATACTGCACCACTGGTTAGCTTTGAGAATTACATCATTAATGAGCTTATTATGTACACAAAAATGTGATGTGGAAAAAATGCATTGTCCTGAATCCTATCCCTTCACAGCCCATGTTGTTTACATTAACATGAATATTAATGTACCAATCACTGTCTTTCATCTCCAGGTGAGTGTTAATACACAGTCTATGGTGCCAGTCTATGGTGCCAGTCTATGGTGCCAGTCCTTTACCTGTCATGGGGTTAGTCACAGTATCGTTTACCATAACAAGTGGCTTAGGCTGTATCATGGTCCCATTCCATTGTTTTTGAAGGAAAGTGGGCAGGCAGAGGGCAGATTTCAATTTCCTAAGTCATAGCTACTCACTCTGGTCAGAGTTTGTAGCACCGTTTTACTATATGTACAACAGATTTCTTATAACACTATGCAACTACTTCAGTGTTTGAACTCCCCACCTACTACAAAGTTGGTAACCATTTTATGACCAGGCCACTACTGCGGTGCACTGATGGCAATGTTGAAATCCATGTTAAAGTTGCAATATCTAATTAACAATCCTCTTTCACCACCAGATAGGGCTTCAACTAAAATTGTAGCATAGTAGAAAGTAGCATGCTTTTAGTAATACAGTAGTATTGTAGGGGGCACCACCATACAGCAGATTCACCAGGCTGGTGGTCATGTCCCAAATATGGGGGGAGTAGTTAGAACGCTAGGAATAGAACAGCAGCTCGGGGAGAGCTCCGGGGGAGTTGCGGGGATCGGGTGGCTGAGTGTAGACGTGGTCCTGAGAGGATAATGCAATAAAACACCAGATTGCAAGAACTTGGATTGTTGTCATACATAACATCATCACAACGAGAAGTACATCATCACAACACAACATTATAACAATTGGTGCCGAGTTCCCAGGATTTATCCTCTCAGGATTAACTACTCATCTCTGGATTAAATACTCTTCTGGGCTAATCTCTACTAATTGTGACAAGAGCAGGTAGTATACAATAACCCCCCCAAAGATGAACAAGGAACTGTGAGTACACACTGTGATCATCTATAGACTATGAGACTATGACAAGTTTTGGAAGCTGTGTTGGGAACAAGAAGAACAGCTATTGAACAGTATTGAACAGTTATGATGTATATGTAATATTGTATTTTGTAACAATAATCATAATCATTGAATGTGCATGAGGATTTCATACAATATTTTATTCTTTTAATTTGATAAAATCTTACTACATGTATAGTATCTGCATGTATCGGCACATTGTAAAGGGTAGCGAAGGGATTCTGCGGAGTCAGAGCTGGTTGCAGTGATACGAGACGATACAACCCTTTAACATTAGTGCGGCCTTTATCTGTCTTCTGTCTGTGAGCAGCTCCCAGCTGGTGCAGTGAGCAGCTCCTCCTATCAGTTCTGAGTAGTATAGGAAAATTGGGCTTTGCTGCAGGGAAGGTAGCACTGGAGCAGCAGGCAAAGTAGTATATGAAATGAAGCTTTGGAGCAGGCACATAGGTATATAAGGCAGTATAGAGAATACAAGGGTGTATACATAGGGCAAAACCAAAGAAAACAAAATGAATCCTGAGGTAGAAAGGGAGCTACAAAGCAGGGAGCTTATGATAAAACAGCTCCAAGAACAAGTACAGGTCCAGCAAACTCGACAGGCACAGTTGGTTGGCCAACATGAGGAGGCTGTAGCTCAACTAAGGGGAGAGCTTGGTAGGGCTCAGGGGGCTCAGAGGGAAGAGAGTATGGTTGTAGGGTTGAATAAATTAGTAGGGGAGCTGGTTACCACCCAGTTGCTCCAGAATATACCCCACTATTCTGGCGAAACGAAAAAATACAAAGAATGGATAAAGTCCATTGAACGAAACGCGAGCGCTGTATCCGAGACGGGAATTTCCAGGAATCGACTAGCTGCACAGTCCTCAAAAGGAGTAGTAGGTGAGTTCATTCATAGATATTTGCGTGACCAGCCTGGTGTAGATTGGGAAACACTGAAGGAGGAATTGGCCGTCCGTTTTGGGGAGGTCATAGACGAAGCTCATGCGAAAAGTCTACTGAGGAGAGTGACTCAGCGGGAGAATGAGAGCGCTACAGTTTATGGCGAGAGGATTTTGGAACTAGCAGAAGATGCTTATCCAAACACTGATCTCAATTCACCTGTGGTTGCAGGTCAAATGATAGAAATCTTTATCGACGGGCTCCGCGATCAGCGTTCAGCGCAAAAGGTGCTGCGAGGGGTAAAGAACAAATATGTAAAGACTCTTACAGATGCTGCGACCATTGCAAGAGAGGAGTCAGAATTCCAAAGGAGTTTGCTATTGCGAAGAAAGGAGACTCCCATGGAGGTGGACGGAATTGGGAGCAAAGAATCTGGTCCAGGAAGATTCAACGGGGGGTATGAGACAACTTTACAGTGTTTTAACTGTAACGGTGCTGGGCACTTTGCACGGAATTGCACGCAGCCCAAGAAATGTTACGTCTGCAATAGGCCGGGGCACTTGGCAAGGGACTGTTGGTTCAACCCCACACGAAGACAGACAGCAGCGCAACCAGCGACAGGGCAGGTCTCCTCTCAGCCGCCCGCTCAGTTTTCACGAGGAGCACAAGCTGCTAACTATAGCCAACAGGGAAACCAAAGGGGTTCCACTGCCTATCCGCCCCACTAAGTGGAACCTACAGCCGAGAAGAAGACACTGGGCGAGAAGGAAGGGTTATTACCTTGAGGGAAGATCAGGACTCCAGGGCATCATGCAGAATATGTATAAACAAACAGCGAACACGGGCATTGCTTGATACAGGTGCACAGATTTCACTTATGACAGTGGGCTTCTTTAGACAGATCATGCGACGACAGAATGTGAAAGTTCACAGGTCAGATGCCATTCTCATTGCAGCCAATCAGAAAGAAATCAAGAATTTGGGTGAAGCAGAAATCCTATTCAATGTCGGAGGTATTGAGTTGAAACATCATTTTCATATCGCAGAGGATCTAAATTACCCAGTTATTTTGGGGTGGGATTTTATCAGGAAGAATGGTGTGACAATTGATGGGGAGAACCAAACCATGCGATTAAAAGATCGAATTATTCCCCTGCAGGATAATGAAGAGGTAGCCACACTTGTGAGATTAACAGACGATATTGTACTACCCCCTCAGACAATTGGAATGGCCCAAGGAAGGCGAGCAAGAATGACAGGCTATGAAGATGGTCAGTACATCTGTACAGGAATTCCTATAGGTATGCTGGCAAAGGAACCTAGCCTGGTTGTCATGAACACGCTGAACAATGTGAAAAAGGGCAGGACGCTTGCGGTAAATATAGTTAATTCAACCGTTAAGTCATACACCCTGAAGAAGGGCACCGTTGTTGGAAGAATAGAAAGGGTGAGTGAAGTTAAGGATACAAATGAAGAGAAGAGGCCAAAGAACTGTGAGGTAAGTACAGTAGAAAGGAAAAACCGCAATCTCAATGGCTATAAGACGCTTGATGAGCTGTTACAAGAGAATGATGACCTATTCACGAAGTCTGCAATGGGGGAAAATATTCATGTCTGCAGTGTATGTGGGGAGAAGTACGCCTTCCCCAGTGGTCTAAGCAGACACAAAGCAGTAGTGCACAAGGGGAAGAGATATTGGTGTAGGAAATGTGGACAGTGTTTTAAAAGGTCAGACTACCTGGGGGGGCATATGTTAGCAAAACACTAAAAGCAGGAATGGCAGGATACCAACAGGGAGGGCTGAAAGTGGGCAACTCCATAAAAAATAAAATTAAAAAAAAAAAATGGAAAAAAAGAAATGGAAAAAAAAAATGGAAAAATTTAAAATTAAAAAAAAAAAGGGGGAAAAGAAGAATATTGCAGAAGTACAAGGAATGGTAGGGATAAGAGGGATGATTGAAGATGATTATGCCAAGCTTAAGCTGCTATATGGGTTGATGAGTATCGACTGTAGCTGTGGTAGCAAATGGGCATCAAGCATGTACTGCGGTGGAAGTACATGGTCATTTGGTGAGGACTGTACAATTAGCCTGACTAAAAGGGATACAAGAAAAGAAGCTGAGTAGCTTTCCTATAAAGAGGATGAGTTTCCTATGTCTGAGCTAAAGAGTGCAGGAGAAGAGAGGATAAGGAGTTGACGCGAAGAAGTATATTATATTTTATCCCTAACTCTTACTAACTGCCGATGGATAAGCTAATGAGCTTTGCAGGAGGGTAATGTGTTATGGGACAAAGGAGTATGGGAGGAGAGTAAGGTAGGGGAGGAGATGTCCAGAGACAGTTATAATGGAACTTATGATAAGGAAATAAAACCTTTGAAGCGCTCTACGATAGTATCTCAGCAAATTCAAACTAACATTGGTAGGGTACGAGATCTGGTAACCGCTGAGACTGCCTTAATAGCTGACTTACATGGGAAAATAGCTAAGTTGTCGACTAAACGATTATCACCTACTATATTACCTGCTCCAGAGCTAGTACAAATATTAAAAGGGGTAGAAGTAGAAATTCCACCTGAGCTCATGCTTCCGCAGGATCCTAGAGAACGACCCTTCTATTACTACACAGTACTTAGAACAAACACTTTAGCCCTCGAAGATAAGTTGGTAGTAACCATAGACATACCATTGTTGGATGTATCACGCAAATATAAAATTAAGGAGGCAATAATGTTGCCTGTGCCCTACAAAGAAACCAATTTAACAGCAACATATAATTTAGAGTTTACGAATTTTGCAATCAGCGAAGACGGGCGGCAATATGCCATATTGGGATTAGAAGATCAACTAAGTTGTGGAAAGCCTGATATAAAGTATTGTTCTTTAACATCTGCGGTAGAGGAAACTAATCGACATAGATATTGTACGCTATCCTTATATCAGAAGAACCAAAAGAAAGTAGACCAATACTGTAAGATCAAGGTTAGTACCAAAGTGAAATTGCCTATCGCAAGGTATCTGTCCGATGGGGAATGGTTGATTGCTACTGAAAGGGAATTTTCTATGAGGAAACTTTGTGTTAATGTTGATATTGAATCGCATGTAACTGTCACACCGCCGTATACTATGATTCTGTTAGAGTCAGGATGCAGAGCACTGTCTGATGTCATTGAGCTACCTATGTACTTTCAAGAAAGAAGGGAGTATAAAGTGATGCGCGAAAACCGAATTACGACACCGTTGAATGTCCAGCTGACCAACATGAGTATCTGGAGTCAGGTAAATGGACGTCTCAACATTCGCAGCAGACTAAGAAAGCTCGGCGACATTGAAGACACTGACATTTCCGTCTTGGCGAACATGTTGGATAATCTCGAAGGGGACGAGACTATGTCTTTAACGCAGGTCATACTGCCATATGTCATTATAGGGGTTATTGTTATTGCCATACTTGGACTGCTCTATACATGTCGCAAGAGACTACTAGGACTGATAGCACAGAAGGTAATAAAGAGACTTCACGCGAGTGCACCCGTATACATGGACCTCACCCGGGACACTACTTGTCCTTTGTTACCATGTACAGACAATATTCCTGCAATGCCTCATACCTCGAGAGACTCGCCTACTGGAGAACAGTCTCTGCCTCTGACTTCAATATCTTCTTCACCACAATCGCGAACTAAGACTACGCTACCTATGACAAAACTTACCAAACTATGAACTCTTCTGCTGGTGAGCAGATTCGCATGTCGACGGACATGATAATACCACAGCAAGGTCGAAGGACAATGCAAATATGAACTATGGCTCGTTGGACTTACTATTATGAGTTATTGGAGAATGACATTGAAGACTAATCAGTCAAACTGTGACAATTATTGTTATTCATGAACACAATTACAGGTGTTATCGTGTGACATGTATTTAATCGACAGGTGTTATGGTGTGACATGTATTTTAATCAAAGACAATATTATTACTATTATTATTTATTCACAAGTATAGTCACATATTGTATGAGGTGACAGGTGTTGCTGCTCGGGTTCTTTAGTAGTACTAAAGAACTATCGGGTAGGGGAGGGGTGTAGCATAGTAGAAAGTAGCATGCTTTTAGTAATACAGTAGTATTGTAGGGGGCACCACCATACAGCAGATTCACCAGGCTGGTGGTCATGTCCCAAATATGGGGGGAGTAGTTAGAACGCTAGGAATAGAACAGCAGCTCGGGGAGAGCTCCGGGGGAGTTGCGGGGATCGGGTGGCTGAGTGTAGACGTGGTCCTGAGAGGATAATGCAATAAAACACCAGATTGCAAGAACTTGGATTGTTGTCATACATAACATCATCACAACGAGAAGTACATCATCACAACACAACATTATAACAAAATGACTATCAGTAAACAGTTAAAGAGGAAATACAATAAACATTGATTATCCATCAACAAGTTTCCACATTAATAAACATTTTATGTATAAATACTCCTGACTTATGTTGTTTTAGGATAGAGGAAGGACAAATCAGAAAGTTCTTAATATGTTTAAACAAGTTTAGTATATTGAAAGGTATATATCTTGGCTCCTTGGAACACTTCTTGATACATTTCTAACCCTAGTGGTTCATTTTTTATTGCCTCATTAAGTTTATTGTCCTTTTTTCAGGTGACTCCGTGACCAAAAATCCATTATCATGAACATTATGTTTTAAATACATCACAGCAACTAATAATCTTGTTTACAAGCTGGGCCAACATATATCTTGAAGCATACCAAGAATGGAAATCCTCTGAGTAATAGTTTTTGAGATACAGCCCGATGAATTTTGAACATTTATCAGAAATATGAACATTTAAACAACATACTCTCAACTTTACCCTAGTTTCCTCAAAATGGTCCCATTATTGGTTAGATTCACTCTACAGTGTCCTGATCATGTGTACTTTAAGAAATATGAAGCATTATGATATCTGGCTGGACCAAATTTGCACAGTATAGGCCTAAAGTACCCCTATTAACCTATTTTACGTCACGGAGTCACCCGGGTGACTCCGTGACGAAAATAATTTCTTGTATAAATGAGCATAAAAATGGTGGATTTTTGCATTAGAACATTAGAGGGAGTAGGTAGGACACTAGAAAACCAGAGAATACTTAAATATATTGGGTATTAACAATTCTATGAAGGTATAAATTTTCATCAGGGTGGCTGGTGACTCCGTGACCAATATTCCGGGTGACTCCGTGACAGAAAATATGTATCCAAATAGACATATGCTCCTGGAGGCAAGATTATTGGATATTTTTCAAAATTTCTTTTTTCCAGCAGAAGACACAAGAGTAACCTCACAATCTGGGATACAATAGAGACTGTGTGGATCTTCTTTATTTTCTATATAGAGGTATCAACCTGAAATGACATTTGAATATTTTGCTGACAAAACACACTTAAATGACTGTGGAGAAAAAAATACGGAACATATCTAGTGAAATCCTCGTGAATCAATTGACTATACCATAGACCCAATAGAAAATGATATTACGAATAAGCTGTTACTGCCTCAGTACACATGGGAGACATGTAAAACATGACCTTTTTAGCGTTTTTGACGTTTTTAGGGTTTTTTGGGCCTTTGGAGGGCCAGAACATGGAAAATATTGGGCCAGTATATTAACAAGAATTGCGGTTGTTGCAGCGTAAAAAAATGCCTCAGGCATTTTTATACGCGGCAACAACCGCAATTCTTGCATTTGAAGGAACATAATGCCTACATGGTTGGTATATTTGAAGGTGGCCCATTCAAAACACCAAATAAACAGAGCAGGAGGATAATATAACTTCAAATATGGTACATGTAGTTACTATGAATTCCTTGGGTCAATGTTAGGGGGTAGATATGATTATAATCAACCTGACGAGCATGGAAATGTGTGTTGCTAGGCAGATAAACAATTAGAATAGCTATTGCTAGGCAATCGGCTGTCTTAGCAACACACCAATAGATTCATTGAATTCCTTGGGTCCATTTTATGCGGCGTAGGTATGATTATAATCAACCTCAGGAGCATAGAAATGTGTGTTGCTAGGCAGATAAACAATTAGAATAGCTATTGCTAGGCAACCAACTGTCATAGCAACAAACCAATAGAACCATTGAATTCCTTGGGTCCAGTTTAGGGGGGATAGGTATGATTATAATCAACCTCAGGAGCATGGTTATGTGTGTTGCTAGGCAGATAAACAATTAGAATAGCTGTTGCTAGGCAACCAGCTGTCTTAGCAACAAACTAATAGAACCATTGAATTCCTTGGGTCCACTTTAGGGGGGGTAGGTATGATTATAATCAACCTCAGGAGCATGGTTATGTGTGTTGCTAGGCAGATAAACAATTAGAATAGCTGTTGCTAGGCAACCAGCTGTCTTAGCAACAAACTAATAGAACCATTGAATTCCTTGGGTCCACTTTAGGGGGGATAGGTATGATTTTAATCAACCTCAGGAGCATGGAAATGTGTGTTGCTAGGCAGATAAACAATTAGAATAGCTGTTGCTAGGCAACCACCTGCATTAGCAACAACTTAATAGAACCATTGAATTCCTTGGGTCCACTTTAGGGGGGGTAGGTATGATTATAATCAACCTCAGGAGCATAGAAATGTGTGTTGTTAGGCAGATAAGCAATTAGAATAGCTGTTGCTAGGCAACCAGCCGCATAAGCAGCAAACCAATTGAACCATTGAATTCCTTGGGTCCATGTTAGGGGGGATAGGTATGATTATAATCAACCTCAGGACCTATCAAAGGTTGATTTATATTAATGTTATCATTATATGCATAAATTTGTGTTGTGACACCTTAAAACAAAATGGCGGCACCCCTTAAAACAAAATGGCGGCACCCGTACCGACTTCCTGTCAAATGAAAACAATATAATGCCTCAACCTGGTAGTTCGCAGGCTCACCACCAGGGCCCCTCCGAGGCTTTTCGGCATTAAAAAACTTAGATTTCCTGAATTATTAGCATGTTTTTTCACATATACCAAAAATTTGAATAAATTGGTGCAAAACTGGTTATTCTGTAGGGGTATTAGCCTGAAAAGGGCCAGAAATAGCTAAAACAACATAAGTGGGGAGTTTATGCCATTCACTGAAGATTAATCCTATTATTAAGCATTGATTAGATTACACATCCACCTCCTTGGTTCCACTTAATATGCCAGCACCACTCCCTGTCACACAATCTCCCCCAGTATGGAATTCAGGAAATTATCTCACCAGGGTTTTAGTTCAGCAGCATGTGCAGTTAATGCCACTCTAAAGGCTTCCAGCTCCCGTTTGTTACTGATGGAATTATCAACATCTGATCAATAAGTTGTCAATGTGTTATCTGTGTTTCATTTTGTCACTGTAGAAAAGTAGTTTGTGGTGCCTGTCCTAAACTGCTGACTCCTCCATGTAGAGTGAAAGCCATGTCTTTTCTCCATTTCACAGTAGTGACTAAACTAGCAATCAGTATTAATAAATTCTACCAGGAAACAATGGAAACACCAGGACAGATTGATAGGGAGGGACCTCTCAGATGTCTCAGAAGTCCACATAGACATTGAGGCAGAAATTCAAGAGGGATCCCTGGACTTGACTTCAAACTTGGAGGAGCTATTTAGGTATCTCTGACAGAAATCCTCAATCCCAGCTCAAGCCGTCCATGTGGCCTTGGAAGGGAAAGGGGTGCACCCAGGTTCAAGGTTGCTCCAGGCTTATTCTTGGAAACTGATTTATTCTGGTCAATGGATTCACATTAGTCTCTCAGCTTTATGTTTGGACTGGAATGAATTTATAATTATTAACTCAGAAACACTGAAGGAATATTAACTGGTTCTGACATGAGGGAGCAGTTTGTTAAAAATACATTTTGTATTGATTTAATTAACAGAATTGCCAATGCTCATAATTAGTACAATGCAGATACAATTAACTGTTTATGTTCTCAGCCTGGATCCCTTTTGGTTATAATATGTAGAAGACCATATTTGGATTGTGGACCTGTTCTGCCCCTTCCCCACAGGCACAGTGTATTTTCCCCCCTTTTTTTATGCCGAAGTGGTGGCGTAGCCACCTGGTGGTGCCGCCAGGCACCACCAGAACGAGGTATATGATGTTTGCACTTTGCCAGAAGTCAGAACGGGCGCCGCCATCTTGGATTGTGCCGCCATCTTGGATAAAGGTGTCACAACACAAATTTATGCTATGTGATAACAATAATATAAATCAACCTTTGATAGTTCCTGAGGTTGATTATAATCATACCTACCCCCTCTAATATGGACCCAAGGAATTCAATGGTTCTATCGGTTTGTTGCATATACAGCTGGTTGCCTAGCGACGGCTATTCTAATTGTTTATCTGCCTAGCAACACACATTTCCACGGTCCTGAAGTTGATTATAATCTTACCTACCCCCCCTTATATGGACGCAAGGAATTCAATGGTTCTATCGGTTTGTTGCTAATACAGCTGGTTGCCTAGCAACAGCTATTCTAATTGTTTATCTGCCTAGCAACACACATTTCCATGGTCCTGAGGTTGATTATAATCTTACCTATCCCCCCTAATATGGACGCAAGGAATTCAATGGCTCTATCGGTTTGTTGCTAATACAGCTGGTTGCCTAGCAACGGCTATTCTAATTGTTTATCTGCCTAGCAACACACATTTCCATGATCCTAAGGTTGATAATAATCATACCTACCCCCCCTAATATGGACCCAAGGAATTCAATGGCTCTATCCGTTTGTTGCTAATACAGCTGGTTGCCTAGCAACGGCTATTGTAATTGTTTATCTGCCTAGCAACACACATTTCCATGGTCCTGAGGTTGATTATAATCATATCTACCCCCCCTAATATGGACGCAAGGAATTCAATGGTTTTATCCATTTGTTGCTTTTACAGCTGGTTGCCTAGCAACGGCTATTCTAATTTGTTTATCTGCCTAGCAACACACATTTCCATGGTCCTGAGGTTGATTATAATCATACCTACCCCCCCTAATATGGACCCAAGGAATTCAATGGTTCTATCTGTTTGTTGCTAATACAGCTGGTTGTCTAGCAACGGCTATTCTAATTGTTTATCTGCCTAGCAACACACATTTCTATGGTCCTGAGGTTGATTATAATCATACCTACCCCCCTAATATGGACCCAAGGAATTCAATGGTTCTATCTGTTTGTTGCTAATACAGCTGGTTGCCTAGCAAAGGCTATTCTTATTGTTTATCTGCCTAGCAACACACATTTCCATGGTCCTGAGGTTGATTATAATCATACCTACCCCCCCTAATATGGACCCAAGGAATTCAATGGTTCTATCTGTTTGTTGCTAATACAGCTGGTTGCCTAGCAACGGCTATTCTAATTGTTTATCTGCCTAGCAACACACATTTCCATGGTCCTGAAGTTGATTATAATCATACCTACCCCCCTAATATGGACCCAAGAAATTCAATGGTTCTATCCGTTTGTTGCTAATACAGCTGGTTGCCTAGCAACGGCTATTCTAATTGTTTATCTGCCTAGCAAGACACATTTCCTTACCCCCTAACATGGGCCCAAGGAATTCATAGGAAATGCCATATTTGAAGTAATATCATCCTTCCCCCTGATAACCCCTTCCCGGCCCTGCTTTTTTGGTGTCTTGAACGGGTTCCCTTCAAACATACCAACCATCTAGACATTATGTTTCTTCGAATGCAAGAATTGCGGTTGTTGCCGCGTATAAAAATGCCTGAGGCATTTTTTTAAGCGGCAACAACCGCAATTCTTGTTATCCAGGTGTCTAGATATAGCCCACTCCCACTAGGTGGGGCTTCCCCTAATTAGGGCATGGTAATTAAGCCGTAAAGTAGCTGGTGTTATCATTACCCTGTCCACTGACTCCCTGATTGTCCTGGCCACATCCACTTATTGCCCTTATCAGCTTCAAGGAGTCAGCAATGCTCATGAGTCACTCACTAGGACTGCCTTGGTACAGCAGTAGGATAAATGTGGCATTGAGTCAACACAATGTCTTTAAAGGACAGTGTGACAGTAGCTTAGAGTCATCACTCACACTGTCATTAAAGGGTTAAGTTCTCCCAGTACCTGCCCTAAAGGGATAAGCTCCTATAGTAGCATAGTATCATCATTCACATTGTCCTTAAAGGGTTAAGCTCCTGCAGTTGCTTAGTGTCATCATTCTGCTTCTCACTGAGGCCAGGGTTGGGCTGGCTGCATACAGAATTATTAACTGTACCTCAGTAATTATACCGCTAATCACTGTGCTGATGTCCTCTATATTAATGACCTGTGTGCGGCAGCGTAAGGGTTGGGCAGATGTTATTCTAATGGGAATCTAGGATTGGTTCAACTCAACCTGGTGGTCTGTGTGAGGACAACAGGGTGCAGAAGGTAGGGGTGAGGGTATTTTGCTTGCCTAGTCTCTAACAGAAAAAAAAAACAGAACCAAGTGGATTTAAGATGCACTATTTGTCCAGCATGATTCGATATGTTAACACTATGGTGATATATGTTTTATATACTATTATGAGTTCACTGCTTCAGGGATGATTTTTCAGTTTTACTCCCACTGTGACAGATAGGATGAGATAGGTCAGGGCTTAAACAGTGGTTCTAATACATTTCATAGTAAATAGGGAAGTGTGAGGCATTTTGCTTCAACATCTTCACATTGCTAAGGGCCAATTCTCAAGATGCACTGTTTCTCAGTCCTGTAGGGAGAGGAGCAGGAGGCTTAGAACATCACATTAGGATAAAAACCTCTTCCCTTAAGCTGTCCAAACAGTGAGTTATGCACGGCAGCACTCATGTTTAATTAGGATGACACATCGGGTGCATGCACATGGATGTAAAGTACTGATTGACTTCTGGAAAAAAAGAGAATGATGATCACAAAATGGCAGCTGAAACGGGCAGTGCGCAGAACGCATATCCAGCATCATAGATTATTCAGCTGTCAATGTTTGCATTGCATCCTTGAGTCTTTGAGTTTTTGTTATATTTCATAAGGGACAAGAATGATTCTGTGAGTGAAGAAATGGCAGAGATGTTTAAGGTGGAGGGACGGGGGGGAGGGGGATAGGAGTTACTAAGGAGGAATCGAGTTATATGAGACGGTATCAATCTTTGACTGAATACCCAATTGGGCAATGGCAACAGCTAAAGAGTCTAGATGTGGTTATTCAGCTACAGGTCTGCAGGGCTTGTTATTAAGGTCTAGACTACAATTTGGCCATTTGGTGGAAGATTCCCTATGTAATTAAATAGTTTCATGGATAATCTAAATAAACTACAATATTGATCCTGTAATGACTATGTCAAATTTTCATGTACATTCATTATTAGGATGCACAGATGCAGTACACCCCATTCATAGCCTGCCCTCTCCCCCAGGTGGCAGCCATTCTGGGACAGAGTCTCACTCAGGAACCCCTCTCTGAGCAGTCACATTCTGTAGCTGAGGCCACTCTCCCAACACATTCTTGGTGTAGACTTAATATGTAGATAATGATACCGCATTTGACATAATAAGAGCCCTGGGTGCTTGTAAATTATTTTGATGCAGAACTACTAGCCCCTCACCTATGCTATGTTCAGCACTTGGTGTATGCATACTCCCTTACCAGAGCTTACGCTGGTGATCAACGCCATGTTGTTGTTGGTGGCAGACAATGTTTACCCAGAAACCATTCCAGAAGTGCCCACTAGGGTGCGGGGTAACCCCTATTATTGCCCATGGCCACATTCCCAAGATGTTAGCCAACATTGAGAACCTCTGCTTGGAGTAGTTTGTGGAGGGTAATAGGGAGTGATCAGCAAAATGTCTAATTAATTAGCCTGCGTCAGAGCTTGACCTTCCACTTTGGGGCCTCCCATTTCACACTGAAGGGATTTATTGAAACCCAGTTGGTCTTGGTAAGGGAGAGACTAAGAATGAGTGTTAACTAAAATTGTGTGATTTATCATCATTGGTGCTTCTTTAAAATAGAATTATGTCAAATTCAATAAATGGATTTAAAATATATTAACATGTTGTGTTGGTTGATTTCTTAGTTGAAATTTAACAACATATTCTGTGAGCCATCCTGAAATGGATACACCTGACAATAATCATTCATACAGTATTGACATGTCTGGTAAATGGTCCATTCCTCTCCCCCAGGTGGCAGCCATTCTGGGACAGAGTCTCACTCAGGAACCCCTCTCTGAGCAGTCACACTCTGTAACTGAGCCACTACTAGCCCTTTACCCATGCTTACACTAATGATTAATGCCATGTTGTTGTTGGCTGAAGGCACTGTTTACCCAAATATAGTTCCAGAAGTGCCCACTAGGGTGTGAGGAATCCCCTTTTATTGCCCATTGCCACATTCTCAAGATGTTGGCCAAAATTGAGAACCTCTGCTTTGAGACCTTCAGTTAGCAGAGCTATTGCAGAGTGATCAGCAAGAAACAACTATCTTATTAGACTGTGTCAGAGTGTGAAATAATATGTGAATAATTTGGCTGACCCTGCAGTTTAAATCAAAGAGGAGTCATGACCAAATGGTCAAGATTGGTTTTATCAATAAGACACTCAAAGGAAGGTTTATGGCCACATAATCTTGTACTGTTTATAAGTATTTGTGCATTTTTAATACTTTCATTTTAAATCATTTATAATTGAAAAACTGAATTGAAATCAATATGAACATTTTTGTTTGTCAAAATGTGTGCCTAGATTTTTTAGTTGAAATTTAACAAGTCATTCAGTAATGGATACACCTGACATTAATTAACATATTTCCGTGAACTAACAATCTATTGTGTGTGATGACATTTTAAAAGTTCAGGACATTTTATTCCAGGTTTTCTTCTTTCAGATCACTTAGACACCTACCTCAAGTAAATATAACATATTTTATAAAACATATTATGTATGGCAGGTTTAGAATAGCAGAGAATGATATTAATGGTTGCAGAGATGCAGAAGAGTGAAATATTTGTACACTGGACAAGGTGAGAGGTATGGTTATGATAGCAGAGTTAGAAATAAGTAAAACCATGCAAGGACACTGGTGTAGTTATAAGGGCAGATTGTCTCTAAGTCCACAGTGGATTAGAGACAAGTCCATCGGCATGTGGCAGCCTGCATCAGTCGTCCTGACAGTGACACATAATCCCCTCCCGATCCTGCAGCACCTTTTGTTGCTGCTGTCCTACAACTTGAATTATCCAAGAGCTCAGCTGTCTCTGTTCCAGTGTTCAGGCTGCATTTCTAACATTATCACCTGAGCTCCACATGAAGTATTCACTAAGTCAGGAGTTCAGCAGACAGATTAAGCTTCCCTATGGCATGATCAAGCATTTACTGTACATGTAGATTGTTGTTTTCAATCTCAGTTCACTAGGAACCTGTCTAAAGTGAGTTATTCACTAGGGCAGCATTCATGCATCATGTCAATAACCACCATTATGCATAAACACACACTTTATATGTTGCTTCAGCTGTGGCTTCTAACATTCCCCAGAGTCTAACCCCAGCCTGCCTCTCCATCTGCTCCATCATAAAACAAACTGCTTATTTAACACCCTGAAACCATCACTCAATTCACACTGCTGTAAAGACAAGTAAAAAGCTGTAAAACGACCATGGAGTGCCATCTTGGATAGATCAGTATTTAGGCGTCCCTCCAGTCCAATCACATTGAGGCAGCTCATGCAGGTTTTAGCCAGAATCATTCAAAGTGGAAATTAAATCTGCAATAACAGAAAATATTGCAAGGATCAGCCGTGATTTGTCAACATTCTGCTGACTGGGCAGAGGGGGGGGAGTAGGGAGAGAAAAGTAGAGGGGGGGGGGATGGGGGCAAAACAAGATGTGACATTGGAAGGAAGGCAGAAATATCAGTAAATATTGTCTTCTTTTGTATTTTCCTTTAGAAATGTTGCTGATTTTGCTCGAGAAGTGAAGGAATGAGACAGGAAGGGGAGTAGGAGGGAGGCAGTCACCCATACATGACGCCTGGGTGAACAAAGGAGAATTCTGTGCACACCTATTTACAAGAAACACTTCTCCCTTAGAATCACTCAATGAATATAAAGACAAGCACTCAGGAGGAGGGCAGCAGGGGGGGAGGAATAAAGCAGAACAGGAGTCAGTGGGAGGGGGGGGACAGAAAGGTAATGCCTGTTTTAGTCGTCTATGTAGGACAGGCTAGGAGGATAAGGGAGGTAAGAAAGTAAGAGGTGTATTAGTCTAGTTTATTCCTGACTGTTTTGCTATTATATATGACTTATCAGCCGTGCCTCAGGCCTGCCTGCAGCCTAGGGGTAAACACATGATCGGGGGCAGATTACCTGAGTGATAATACAGGATCATTTTCCACCTGCCAGCACTGTGTTTGCATCCAAAACACACACAGGGCGTTCACAAATACCCAGATTTAGCTCCAGAACCAGAAACCAGACACATCCAGGGTCTCCCAAGCAACTCCAAGGGTGCACCAGGGGAGGGGCAGGAAGTCAGGGTTACCATGACTCCTGTTTGAAAGATGTCACTGTATATTGCTTAATCAATTTAATCAGATACACTCAAATTAATTAAACACATACACAAAATCTAAAAATAATTTGGAAGATTTTATACTCAAGTCATTGCCGATTATCTGTTTCTATGATGGAAGCTTTCTTCACAATTCTTTTTCAATATAGTTGATCTAATATTCAACTCATTGTTCTTGTTTCTTAGAGTACATCATGTATATAATTTTGTATCGATAGCCAACATTATAGGCATACAACTATCTAATGTACAGTTAAAGTGTTGTTTTCAATACTACAGTTAGTAAAGGCTAGACATATAAATGTCCGGTGCAAAAAATAACTGTGATTACTACAGCCAGGAAAACTCAACAAGCTACCTGTTACAGGGTGAGGGCCAACAGAACCCTCCCTGTAGCCAGCCCACAGTGCATTCAGGCTGAGAGAGGCAACCACACCCCCCACCACACCCCCAACCCTACCCAATCCTCAAGGTAGCCAGTGTAAACAGCACCGTTATCCTTGATGGCCGGCCTGGGGTAGATAGTGTTGCTATGGACGTGTGGATAGGGTTACCATGGCAACTGTTAAGGGAGACAAAGCTGACAGAAACACAGGTGTGTCTGGTGGTGTCTTGTGGCCCCGGCATGGGGAGGAAGACACTACTGATACCCCAACCTACAGCTCAGCGATTCATGAGCTACTCGTAACTTGTGAATCTTCCAGGACACATTTAGGCACCAGTTCTGGGTAAATATTGAGACTAGTGGTGCCACCTGGTGAGAGTGTGCTTTATATCAGGGTGTTGGTTACCATGGCAATGATGATGTTTTCTATGGCAACAATACAGAATAAGCATGGTGATGGGCACTATTCAGTGGGAAGAGCAGTGGTTTCTGTGCATACAGACTTTGCTTCTCAGTAATGTTTCATATTCATGCTGAGACACATCAAGTAAATCCAAAAGCTATAAGCTCGGGCAAAATTAATGAATCATGCTGATGAACAGACATTAAAGCACTAAGTTACCTATAAAGAGCTATAGCTGTAGCACTGACAGGAGCTGTAAAAAGTAGAAGTGGTGGCTGGGTTTATGTATGGGAGGCTTAGAGAGCTTCACCAGGATTCATGATGCAACATGAGACGACACACATATCCCGCAGGAAGGCAAGCTGACAACAACATGGCAAACAGGCACCCTGCCACACAATATGGCACACAAGTACCCTGCCACATGTGTTAACACTTTACGTAATGCTTTGATGCGTTATGCACTTTTGAGCTACTCACAACGGCTGTATTTGTACATTATGACAACCAAGGACATAATAAGTAATCATAATCCATAACAAAAATGGCTGTAGTAGTTTTAAATGAAGTGGTTTGGGAAAAGAACCATACCGAATATCAACGACTTGTTGTCAAAAAAGATCCATTCAAATCAAAAGTTTCTGTGGCCCAAAAATGATACCATTTCAATGCTCTGTGCCATGTTCAGATTCAGCACACAAGCAGCCTGCTACACAACATGGCACACAAGCACCTTGCCACATGTGTTGGATGAACGGCTGTCAGCCCGGGCAAGCTCCCCACGCCGGGCTTCAGCCTTGTTACGCCGGCTACGCCATCTAGCCTCCAGACGAAGCTCCTTTCGGCTGTCAACCTCTACCTCCCCGAACACTGACCCCTCTGAGCCCGACGGCTCTGGGTACCAGTCCCGGTCTTGGTGTCTCAACTGCTTGCCATGCCACCTCAGAATTCAAATTTACCTTATACTAGATGTGTCATGATGGGTGGATGGCATGTTCAGGGTATGGGAATCTGTAAGGTGTCTACTAATGCATGTTGGATCCTCAGGTTTCACCTTTGTGGGTCTGCAGTCAACCCTGTACTAACAGGCTGGCTGTATTCTGACTCTGAGAAGGCCCTTACTTGTGTACATCTTACTGACAGCTAAATGTGTATTGAACACTGACTAGAACCAACTACGTCAAATAAGATCCATTAGATCATTAGCCCAAAAATAATACCAATGCTTTGTGCCATGTTCAGATGCAGTATGATACCATTCCAATGCTTTGTGCCATGTTCAGATTAAGTATCATGCCATGCCAATGTTTTTTTTCCAGACTCAGTGTGACACCAGATGCTATGTGTAGCCTGTGCTGGCTGGTGGTTGAGGGTTGTAAATGTAGACATGGTCACATGCCATACGTGTCAATACAACCTGATGGCACCGCAGGCAGTGGCTGACAGCACCAGTATCTATATAAGGCACATCTCTGCACAGCTAGCTCTAGTGTGGCCATCAATGAAGGGAGATATTAGGTACAAAATGTAGGCAGGCAGGAAGGGAGGGGGGCTACAAGCAACAAAGTTGCCGGTTCTGGCCAGAGGTCTGACTTGTTGTTAGGAATCTGTCAGCACACAGCGTCCATCTCTGCATTCAGCTCATGGACTGTTGGGTAGATATGATAATAGGGATGTGTAGTGGCAGCGCGGTGGAGGGATAAGGTTGGGTGATTCTATAGTTTTGACACCCTGAGTGGAATGGATAGGGAGGTTTTATATTAAGGTGTTTTTATGACTCATCTATTTCTCTGTCAGTGCTGTAAGGGTGCTGACTGAGGCAGTGTGGCTAAAGCTGTGAGGGTGGGAGAGGGTGATATGAGTGTCTTATTTATCAATATCTATTTTTTACACTGGAGGGATGGGGTAGGCAGGGGTTGATGGGGTGTAGTTTTTAGCCACTTGGCCGCTTTTTCTGCCAGTGAGGGGATAAGTAGGGTGGGGCCTGTTCCTGCTGTGCTGGGAAGGTGTGGGCAGGCAGTGGTTAACCCTTTAAGGGAAGAGTCATGCTTTAATGTCCTATACCTTAAATTGTCATGCATGTATTGATGTAGCTCTGTCTACTCTCCAGGGCTGAAATTAATGTGCTGAGACAAACGTATCAATTGATATACCTTCAAGGTTTGGTATGATATACAGATGCAGCCCAGATGAGTAGGTTCACCAGGTCTGGGTATATCAAAGAGTGTAATGCATTAAAGCACTGTGTGGCCCTACAGGGTTAAAGCATCATGCTGCCCTCACAGGGTTAAAGCACTATGTGGCCCTTACAGAGTTAGAGCACTATGCAGCCCTTACAGGGTTAGAGCACTATTCAGCCCTTACAAGGTTGACAAGTGGTAGATGAGAGGCTACTGGGGGTACCAGGACAGTGGTGCCCCCTACACTAACCACACAGCAGCAGGAACTACACCAAGCAGCTGCACTCACTGACCTCAGGCAGCAGCCAGTTCTGGGGGAAATGATGAGAGATCTGGAAGTGATTAGATATACTCAGAACAACCCCGCCGTCATCCAACATCATCTGTCCTCGACCCACACACTCAACATCCCTCTTCCACCCACCCTAGAGCTAAATATCATCTTCTACACACTACTGGATGTGCCACCGTCAAATACAATTTGAGATCATGCTTAGTTACAACAGTAACACCAATTACATTCATGAGTTCATAATTCAGTTATATAAGCAGTCAACATAATTCATAATGAAGCTATCTAAGCAGTCAATATATATAGAAGATGTGTTCAACACCTTGACATTACTCTAGCTATTATGACAATATCCTTAGCACTGCCATAGCGGGCCAATGTGTATAGTAAAAAGGGTACCCTGAAAGCCAAGATTTTGCGTTTGCATTGGAAACAATACGCTATGGCAGTGCACCTCCAGAAAGTACTGGCAGTCCTAAGGATATGAGGTTACTTCTCTGACCTAATTGAGATACCTGCATTACCCATGTTTTATCACCAAAGTACACACAATGTTGACTACTGCTACAAGTGGGATATGTGTGTATTTTAACTACTGCTGAAGTCTATATTCAGCCTTCAAGTGTTAAAATTCACTTAAGGCCAGTCCGAGAGCCAATCAATCCCTTGAGCCTTTTCACGTCCTCGTTGTCTGGTTCTTTTTCTGCACACATTACCTATGGTCTGATTGATAATTCTGCACAAAGTGCTCAGCTTTCTGTGACACATGAATTAGACGGCCATTTCTCTCCCAGCGTCATCACATGCTTCATTCACATGGACAATGTGGCACTCTGTTATAATCAGACTCAACTAGAAATGCAGGAAATCAGCAGAGACACCTGCCAATCAACTGGTCACTTGTTTTAGGTTCCGGCAACTTGTCTTAACCTGATGGCAGTAACGGTAGTTTAGTCATATATGGCCACCTATAGTCAACCCTACAGGGATTACCTCAGTGCTACCTGTCTGTGCTAACTCACACAGGGTCCATTAGACCAGGGTACAACAAGAACTTGACAATGTCTGCTAGATAAAACACTGCCTCCCACAAATCGGCCACTGTGACAAATCATGTTTTATTTTCTCTTGGATGGCGTGTGCGAAACTCCCTGAACATCTTAGATAAAACCAATAACTCTGAAAGAACTAATTGTATTTAAGCCACCATTGATTCTGGTTGTATTATTTATTTTTGCCTTTTCTGGCCACTTTTATCAATAGCTTCACTCTTACAGCAGAGTGTTTCTAGCAGCATGAAGCATGACTGTGTAAAGCGGGGACATGCTTGGAGACTACTCAATGTAACAGTAGCATCACCACAGAGGAATTAATCATATATTATTACTTCAATTTTTTTTTTGGTATCGATGCACCATGTCGTTAGGATAACAAAACTGTTTTCATTATGTGTCTACCATGTATAGAACCGACAGAATTCGAATTTATACACCAAAAACAAGGGGCACCTATTGGAGAAATCTCCCATAGGGAACTGACATTTACACGGACCCCCTATAGGCTACACAATAGGTGACACCGCCACCTAGCCATGCTCAGTTTTCACAGCTTTTTACCCCCCCCCTCCACCTCTCTCCCGGCAAGCACCCTCATGTATCCCGGCAGTGATGCCCAATACACATCATTTACGCACATAATGCAAGGCAGAAAAATTGTTATAACTTTTTTTCTATGCATTGTATGATTATGCAGTTTGGAATACATATGCTTATATATATTTTGCATTCGTAGAGCAAGCCCCATGCCCAGAATTCAAATATCCAAACATTTAGGGGACATTTTATGAACCCTTACCTCCATATTTACGCAACCCCCGAGGGGTAGCCCCTACAAAATGCTCCCCAGGCACACCCTAAGGGACACGGGGGTACAGGTGCGTGAGGGGCGGTCTCACACCCCCTGGCAGACCCCCTAATACACATGCAATACACATTGTAACTGTATCATGAAAATCCGCGGGCCTTAACTTTGACTCATTATGAAAATGTATGTATCATTAGAAAGCTACTTTTCCCTTCTACTCAACATACATAATAGAAAATGGGCGCGGCACATACATTTTGAATACTGAATGGAATTCTAAGAAATTTTGCTTCTCAAGTTCACATCTTTGGTTAGCAGCTTCCGATCTTAGAGTGGCACCCACCAAAATGTAGCTGAAAATTTCCTCTGATTAAGTAGGTGATTCCCACAAACATATGACCTCAGATAATCCCCTCAGAAATTAAATTGTGGAGGTCGAATCCCAGTGGTGGTGACAAACACGGCCCATGCAGGCTTGTATAAACAGTAGGCACAGCCATCCAACTGATACGGGTGGTCAATTGGTGAGGCTAGTAACAGGAGTGCATGTGATACTGTTTTCTGCAAAAAGGCTGCTGGGTCTGGCACATTATACTCTCCAAGCAGATGGTTGCTTTTTAAGTCATTTATGTTTCTCTCCGTTTTCTAGTTGGACTTCATCGTATAGGCAGTTATATGAAGGTGCATAATCAATCAGTGGTATATACTAAATCGAGGGCAATAGAATGATGTTACACAGCATATAGAAGGGGAAATATGGTATGTAAAACATAATAACATGGACACATTTCACCCAAATCTGTCCATTGCCGACTGCGATGCTGTCCCTTCCTTGTGCGGCATTGTCTGGCACACTTTGGAATACCTGGATCTGAAGAATTAGAATTTTGAATCACGCTGCAATAATTTACAAGAACAAGATATCCGTGTTGTCCAAACTGTGCAATTGGTCATCTAAGTCATCTGAGAAACAATTATTTCAAGATTTTACCATCATTTTACCATCAGGAATGTCCACATGTACTGATTCTCATGTTTCAGAGTTTATAACCACTGCCGTCTCACATGGCCATTACCCTCTACAAGGTTGATGCCTAAGTTACTATCTTGGTTGCTGCACAATGAAGGTTACTACATGGTGCAGGGTAACATGGGTAATGAAGGTTACTGCACAGTGCAGGGTAACAGGGGTAATGAAGGTTACTGCACGGTGCAGGGTAACATGGGTAATGAAGGTTACTGCACGGTGCAGGGTAACAGGGGTAATGAAGGTTACTGCACAGTGCAGGGTAACATGAAGGTTACTGCAGGGTGAGGGGTAACATGGGTAATGAAGGTTACTGCACGGTGCAGGGTAACAGGGGTAATGAAGGTTACTGCATGGTGCAGGGTAACAGGGGTAATGAAGGTTACTGCACGGTGCAGGGTAACAGGGGTAATGAAGGTTACTGCACGGTGCAGGGTAACATGGGTAATGAAGGTTACTGCACTGTGCAGGGTAACACGGGTAATGAAGGTTACTGCACAGTGCAGGGTAACACGGGTAATGAAGGTTACTGCACGGTGCAGGGTAACAGGGGTAATGAAGGTTACTGCACGGTGCAGGGTAACATGGGTAATGAAGGTTACTGCACGGTGCAGGGTGACATGAAGGTTACTGCACGGTGCAGGGTAACATGAAGGTTACTGCACGATGCAGGGTAACATGAAGGTTACTGCATGGTGCAGGGTGACATGGGTAATGAAGGTTACTGCACGGTGCAGGGTAACATGGGTAATGAAGGTTACTGCACAGTGCAGGGTAACATGAAGGTTACTGCACAGTGCAGGGTAACATGAAGGTTACTGCACAGTGCAGGGTAACATGAAGGTTACTGCATGGTGCAGGGTGACATGGGTAATGAAGGTTACTGCACGGTGCAGGGTAACATGGGTAATGAAGGTTACTGCACAGTGCAGGGTAACATGAAGGTTACTGCACAGTGCAGGGTAACAGGGGTAATGAAGGTTACTGCACGGTGCAGGGTAACAGGGGTAATGAAGGTTACTGCATGGTGCAGGGTAACACGGGTAATGAAGGTTACTGCACGGTGCAGGGTAACAGGGGTAATGAAGGTTACTGCACAGTGCAGGGTAACAGGGGTAATGAAGGTTACTGCACGGTGCAGGGTAACAGGGGTAATGAAGGTTACTGCACAGTGCAGGGTAACAGGGGTAATGAAGGTTACTGCACAGTGCAGGGTAACAGGGGTAATGAAGGTTACTGCACGGTGCAGGGTAACATGAAGGTTACTGCACAGTGCAGGGTAACATGAAGGTTACTGCACAGTGCTGGGTAACATGGATAATGAAGGTTACTGCACGGTGCAGGGTGACACGGGTAATGAAGGTTACTGCACGGTGCAGAGTAACAGGGGTAATGAAGGTTACTGCATGGTGCAGGGTGACATAAAGGTTACTGCATGGTGCTGGGTAACATGGGTAATGAAGGTTACTGCACGGTGCAGGGTAACACGGGTAATGAAGGTTACTGCACGGTGCTGGGTAACACGGGTTATGAAGGTTACTGCATGGTGCAGGGTAACACAGGTAATGAAGGTTACTGCACGGTGCAGGGTAACATGGGTAATGAAGGTTACTGCACGGTGCAGGGTGACATGAAGGTTACTGCACAGTGCAGGGTGACACGGGTAATGAAGGTTACTGCACAGTGCAGGGTGACACGGGTAATGAAGGTTACTGCACGGTGCAGGGTAACAGGGGTAATGAAGGTTACTGCATGGTGCAGGGTGACAGGGGTAATGAAGGTTACTGCACGGTGCAGGGTAACATGAAGGTTACTGCACGGTGCAGGGTAACATGGGTAATGAAGGTTACTGCACAGTGCTGGGTAACAGGGGTAATGAAGGTTACTGCATGGTGCAGGGTGACATAAAGGTTACTGCACGGTGCAGGGTAACATGAAGGTTACTGCACAGTGCAGGGTAACATGAAGGTTACTGCACAGTGCTGGGTAACAGGGGTAATGAAGGTTACTGCACGGTGCAGGGTAACATGAAGGTTACTGCATGGTGCAGGGTAACATGAAGGTTACTGCACAGTGCTGGGTAACATGGGTAATGAAGGTTACTGCACAGTGCTGGGTAACAGGGGTAATGAAGGTTACTGCACTGTGCTGGGTAACATGGGTAATGAAGGTTACTGCACGGTGCAGGGTAACATGGGTAATGAAGGTTACTGCACGGTGCAGGGTAACATGGGTAATGAAGGTTACTGCACGGTGCAGGGTGACATGAAGGTTACTGCACAGTGCAGGGTAACACGGGTAATGAAGGTTACTGCACGGTGCTGGGTAACAGGGGTAATGAAGGTTACTGCACGGTGCAGGGTAACATGGGTAATGAAGGTTACTGCACGGTGCAGGGTAACATGGGTAATGAAGGTTACTGCACGGTGCAGGGTAACATGGGTAATGAAGGTTACTGCACGGTGCAGGGTAACACAGGTAATGAAGGTTACTGCACGGTGCAGGGTGACATGAAGGTAACTGCACTGTGCAGGGTAACACGGGTAATTAAGGTTACTGCATGGTGCAGGGTAACAGGGGTAATGAAGGTTACTACATGGTGCAGGGTAACATGGGTAATGAAGGTTACTGCACGGTGCTGGGTAACATGGGTAATGAAGGTTACTGCACTGTGCAGGGTAACATGGGTAATGAAGGTTACTGCACGGTGCAGGGTAACAGGGGTAATGAAGGTTACTGCACGGGGCTGGGTAACATGAAGGTTACTGCACGGTGCAGGGTAACACGGGTAATGAAGGTTACTGCAGGGTGCAGGGTAACATGGGTAATGAAGGTTACTGCACGGTGCAGGGTAACATGGGTAATGAAGGTTACTGCATGGTGCTGGGTAACATGAAGGTTACTGCACGGTGCTGGGTAACATGGGTAATGAAGGTTACTGCACGGGGCTGGGTAACATGGGTAATGAAGGTTACTGCACAGTGCAGGGTAACACGGGTAATGAAGGTTACTGCACGGTGCAGGGTAACAGGGGTAATGAAGGTTACTGCATGGTGCAGGGTAACATGGGTAATGAAGGTTACTGCACGGTGCTGGGTAACAGGGGTAATGAAGGTTACTGCATGGTGCAGGGTAACATAAAGGTTACTGCATGGTGCAGGGTAACATTGGTAATGAAGGTTACTGCACGGTGCAGGGTAACATGGGTAATGAAGGTTACTGCACGGTGCTGGGTGACATGAAGGTTACTGCACGGTGCTGGGTAACATGGGTAATGAAGGTTACTGCACGGTGCAGGGTAACATGGGTAATGAAGGTTACTGCATGGTGCAGGGTGACATGGGTAATGAAGGTTACTGCAGGGTGCAGGGTAACATTGGTAATGAAGGTTACTGCATGGTGCAGGGTAACATGAAGGTTACTGCACGGTGCAGGGTAACATGGTTAATGAAGGTTACTGCACAGTGCAGGGTAACATGAAGGTTACTGCACGTTGCAGGGTAACATGAAGGTTACTGCATGGTGCTGGGTAACATGGGTAATGAAGGTTACTGCACGGTGCTGGGTAACATGGGTAATGAAGGTTACTGCACGGTGCTGGGTAACATGGGTAATGAAGGTTACTGCACGGTGCTGGGTAACATGGGTAATGAAGGTTACTGCACGGTGCAGGGTAACATGGGTAATGAAGGTTACTGCACGGTGCTGGGTAACATGAAGGTTACTGCATGGTGCAGGGTAACATGGGTAATGAAGGTTACTGCACGGTGCTGGGTAACATAAAGGTTACTGCATGGTGCAGGGTAACATGGGTAATGAAGGTTACTGCACGGTGCAGGGTAACAGGGGTAATGAAGGTTACTGCACGGTGCAGGGTAACATGGGTAATGAAGGTTACTGCACGGTGCTGGGTGACATGAAGGTTACTGCACGGTGCAGGGTAACATTGGTAATGAAGGTTACTGCACGGTGCAGGGTAACAGGGGTAATGAAGGTTACTGCATGGTGCAGGGTAACATGGGTAATGAAGGTTACTGCACGGTGCAGGGTGACATGAAGGTTACTGCACGGTGCTGGGTGACATGAAGGTTACTGCACGGTGCAGGGTAACATGGGTAATGAAGGTTACTGCACGGTGCTGGGTAACATGAAGGTTACTGCACGGTGCTGGGTAACACAGGTAATGAAGGTTACTGCATGGTGCAGGGTAGCATGAAGGTTACTGCATGGTGCAGGGTAACATGGGTAATGAAGGTTACTGCATGGTGCAGGGTAACATGGGTAATGAAGGTTACTGCATGGTGCAGGGTAACATGGGTAATGAAGGTTACTGCACGGTGCTAGGTGACATGAAGGTTACTGCACGGTGCAGGGTAACAGGGGTAATGAAGGTTACTGCACGGTGCTGGGTAACATGAAGGTTACTGCATGGTGCAGGGTAACAGGGGTAATGAAGGTTACTGCATGGTGCAGGGTAACAGGGGTAATGAAGGTTACTGCAGGGTGCTGGGTAACAGGGGTAATGACGGTTACTGCATGGTGCAGGGTAGCATGAAGGTTACTGCACGGTGCAGGGTAACATGAAGGTTACGGCACGGTGCTGGGTAACATTGGTAATGAAGGTTACGGCACGGTGCAGGGTAACATGAAGGTTACTGCACGGTGCAGGGTAACAGGGGTAATGAAGGTTACGGCACGGTGCAGGGTAACATGGGTAATGAAGGTTACTGCACGGTGCTTGGTGACATGAAGGTTACTGCACTGTGCAGGGTAACACGGGTAATGAAGGTTACTGCACGGTGCAGGGTAACAGGGGTAATGAAGGTTACGGCACGGTGCAGGGTAACAGGGGTAATGAAGGTTACTGCACGGTGCAGGGTGACATGAAGGTTACTGCACGGTGCAGGGTAGCATGAAGGTTACTGCATGGTGCAGGGTAACATGAAGGTTACTGCACGGTGCAGGGTAACATGGGTAATGAAGGTTACTGCACGGTGCAGGGTAACACAGGTAATGAAGGTTACTGCATGGTGCTGGGTGACATGAAGGTTACTGCACGGTGCAGGGTAACATTGGTAATGAAGGTTACTGCACGGTGCAGGGTAACATAAAGGTTACTGCACGGTGCAGGGTAACACAGGTAATGAAGGTTACTGCATGGTGCAGGGTGACATGAAGGTTACTGCACGGTGCAGGGTAACACAGGTAATGAAGGTTACTGCACGGTGCAGGGTGACATGAAGGTTACTGCACGGTGCAGGGTGACATGAAGGTAACTGCACGGTGCTGGGTAACAGGGGTAATGAAGGTTACTGCACGGTGCAGGGTAACATGGGTAATGAAGGTTACTGCACAGTGCTGGGTAACATGGGTAATGAAGGTTACTGCACGGTGCAGGGTAACATGAAGGTTACTGCACGGTGCAGGGTAACATGGGTAATGAAGGTTACTGCACGGTGCAGGGTAACATTGGTAATGAAGGTAACTGCACGGTGCAGGGTAACAGGGGTAATGAAGGTTACTGCATGGTGCAGGGTAACATGGGTAATGAAGGTTACTGCATGGTGCAGGGTAACAGGGGTAATGAAGGTTACTGCACGGTGCAGGGTAACACAGGTAATGAAGGTTACTGCACGGTGCAGGGTAACATGGGTAATGAAGGTTACTGCACGGTGCAGGGTAACATGGGTAATGAAGGTAACTGCACGGTGCAGGGTAACATGAAGGTTACTGCTGGGTGCAGGGTAACAGGGGTAATGAAGGTTACTGCATGGTGCAGGGTAACATAAAGGTTACTGCACGGTGCAGGGTAACATGAAGGTTACTGCACGGTGCAGGGTAACATGGGTAATGAAGGTTACTGCACGGTGCAGGGTGACATGGGTAATGAAGGTTACTGCATGGTGCAGGGTAACAGGGGTAATGAAGGTTACTGCACGGTGCAGGGTAACATGGGTAATGAAGGTTACTGCACAGTGCTGGGTGACATGAAGGTTACTGCACGGTGCAGGGTGACATGAAGGTTACTGCACAGTGCAGGGTAACATTGGTAATGAAGGTTACTGCACAGTGCAGGGTAACACGGGTAATGAAGGCTACTGCATGGTGCAGGGTAACAGGGGTAATGAAGGTTACTGCAGGGTGCAGGGTAACAGGGGTAATGAAGGTTACTGCACAGTGCAGGGTAACATGGGTAATGAAGGTTACTGCATGGTGCTGGGTAACAGGGGTAATGACGGTTACTGCATGGTGCAGGGTAGCATGAAGGTTACTGCACGGTGCTGGGTGACATGAAGGTTACGGCACGGTGCAGGGTAACATTGGTAATGAAGGTTACGGCACGGTGCTGGGTAACATGAAGGTTACTGCACGGTGCAGGGTAACATGAAGGTTACGGCACGGTGCTGGGTAACATGGGTAATGAAAGTTACGGCACGGTGCAGGGTAACATGGGTAATGAAGGTTACTGCACGGTGCAGGGTAACAGGGGTAATGAAGGTTACTGCACAGTGCAGGGTAGCATGAAGGTTACTGCACGGTGCAGGGTAACATGAAGGTTACTGCATGGTGCAGGGTAACATGAAGGTTACGGCACGGTGCAGGGTAACATGGGTAATGAAGGTTACTGCACGGTGCTGGGTAACATGGGTAATGAAGGTTACTGCACTGTGCAGGGTAACAGGGGTAATGAAGGTTACTGCACGGTGCTGGGTAACAGGGGTAATGAAGGTTACTGCATGGTGCAGGGTAACAGGGGTAATGAAGGTTACTGCACGGTGCAGGGTAGCATGAAGGTTACTGCATGGTGCAGGGTGACATGGGTAATGAAGGTTACTGCACGGTGCAGGGTAACAGGGGTAATGAAGGTTACTGCACGGTGCAGGGTAGCATGAAGGTTACTGCATGGTGCAGGGTAACATGAAGGTTACTGCACGGTGCAGGGTAACATGAAGGTTACTGCATGGTGCAGGGTAACATGAAGGTAACTGCATGGTGCAGGGTGACATGAAGGTTACTGCACGGTGCAGGGTAACAGGGGTAATGAAGGTTACTGCACGGTGCAGGGTAGCATGAAGGTTACTGCATGGTGCAGGGTAACATGAAGGTTACTGCACGGTGCAGGGTAACATGAAGGTTACTGCATGGTGCAGGGTGACATGGGTAATGAAGGTTACTGCACGGGGCTGGGTAACATAAAGGTTACTGCACGGTGCAGGGTAACACAGGTAATGAAGGTTACTGCATGGTGCTGGGTGACATGAAGGTTACTGCACGGTGCAGGGTAACATGGGTAATGAAGGTTACTGCACGGTGCAGGGTAACATAAAGGTTACTGCACGGTGCAGGGTAACACAGGTAATGAAGGTTACTGCATGGTGCAGGGTGACATGAAGGTTACTGCACGGTGCAGGGTAACATTGGTAATGAAGGTTACTGCACTGTGCAGGGTAACATGGGTAATGAAGGTTACTGCAGGGTGCAGGGTAACATGGGTAAAGAAGGTTACTGCACGGTGCAGGGTAACAGGGGTAAAGAAGGTTACTGCACGGTGCTGGGTAACATGAAGGTTACTGCATGGTGCAGGGTAACATGGGTAATAAAGGTTACTGCACGGTGCAGGGTAATATGGGTAATGAAAGTTACTGCACGGTGCAGGGTGACATGGGTAATGAAGGTTACTGCATGGTGCAGGGTAACATGGGTAATGAAGGTTACTGCACGGTGCAGGGTGACATGGGTAATGAAGGTTACTGCACGGTGCTGGGTGACATGGGTAATGAAGGTTACTGCACTGTGCAGGGTAACATGGGTAATGAAGGTTACTGCACTGTGCAGGGTAACATGAAGGTTACTGCATGGTGCAGGGTAACATGGGTAATGAAGGGTACTGCACGGTGCAGGGTAACATGGGTAATGAAGGTTACTGCACTGTGCAGGGTAACATGAAGGTTACTGCATGGTGCAGGGTAACATGGGTAATGAAGGTTACTGCACTGTGCAGGGTAACATGGGTAATGAAGGTTACTGCATGGTGCAGGGTAACATGGGTAATGAAGGTTACTGCATGGTGCTGGGTAACAGGGGTAATGAAGGTTACTGCACGGTGCAGGGTGACATGGGTAATGAAGGTTACTGCACGGTGCTGGGTGACATGGGTAATGAAGGTTACTGCATGGTGCAGGGTAGCATGAAGGTTACTGCACGGTGCTGGGTAACAGGGGTAACAGGGGTAATGAAGGTGACGGCACGGTGCAGGGTAACACAGGTAATGAAGGTTACTGCATGGTGCTGGGTGACATGAAGGTTACTGCACGGTGCAGGGTAACATTGGTAATGAAGGTTACTGCACTGTGCAGGGTAACATGGGTAATGAAGGTTACTGCACGGTGCAGGGTGACATGAAGGTTACTGCATGGTGCAGGGTAACAGGGGTAATGAAGGTTACTGCATGGTGCGAGTAACATGAAGGTTACTGCACGGTGCAGGGTAACATGAAGGTTACTGCACAGTGCAGGGTAACATGAAGGTTACTGCATGGTGCGAGTAACATGAAGGTTACTGCACGGTGCAGGGTAACATGAAGGTTACTGCACGGTGCAGGGTAACATGAAGGTTACTGCACGGTGCAGGGTAACATGGGTAATGAAGGTTACTGCACGGTGCAGGGTAACATGGGTAATGAAGGTTACTGCATGGTGCTGGGTAACAGGGGTAATGAAGGTTACTGCACGGTGCTGGGTGACATGAAGGTTACTGCACGGTGCAGGGTAACATTGGTAATGAAGGTAACTGCACGGTGCAGGGTAACATGGGTAATGAAGGTTACTGCACGGTGCTGGGTAACATGGGTAATGAAGGTTACTGCACGTTGCAGGGTAACATGGGTAATGAAGGTTACTGCACGGTGCAGGGTAACAGGGGTAATGAAGGTTACTGCACGGTGCAGGGTAACAGGGGTAATGAAGGTTACTGCATGGTGCAGGGTAGCATGAAGGTTACTGCACGGTGCAGGGTAACATGAAGGTTACTGCACGGTGCAGGGTAACAGGGGTAACGAAGGTTACTGCATGGTGCAGGGTAACAGGGGTAATGAAGGTTACTGCACGGTGCAGGGTAACACAGGTAATGAAGGTTACTGCACGGTGCAGGGTAACATGGGTAATGAAGGTTACTGCACGGTGCAGGGTAACATGGGTAATGAAGGTTACTGCACGGTGCAGGGTAACATGAAGGTTACTGCTGGGTGCAGGGTAACAGGGGTAATGAAGGTTACTGCATGGTGCAGGGTAACATAAAGGTTACTGCACGGTGCAGGGTGACATGAAGGTTACTGCACAGTGCAGGGTAACATTGGTAATGAAGGTTACTGCACAGTGCAGGGTAACACGGGTAATGAAGGTTACTGCATGGTGCAGGGTAACAGGGGTAATGAAGGTTACTGCAGGGTGCAGGGTAACAGGGGTAATGAAGGTTACTGCACAGTGCAGGGTAACATGGGTAATGAAGGTTACTGCATGGTGCTGGGTAACAGGGGTAATGACGGTTACTGCATGGTGCAGGGTAGCATGAAGGTTACTGCACGGTGCAGGGTAACATGAAGGTTACGGCACGGTGCAGGGTAACATGGGTAATGAAGGTTACTGCACGGTGCTGGGTAACATGGGTAATGAAGGTTACTGCACTGTGCAGGGTAACAGGGGTAATGAAGGTTACTGCACGGTGCTGGGTAACAGGGGTAATGAAGGTTACTGCATGGTGCAGGGTAACAGGGGTAATGAAGGTTACTGCACGGTGCAGGGTAGCATGAAGGTTACTGCATGGTGCAGGGTGACATGGGTAATGAAGGTTACTGCACGGTGCAGGGTAACATGGGTAATGAAGGTTACTGCACGGTGCAGGGTAGCATGAAGGTTACTGCATGGTGCAGGGTGACATGGGTAATGAAGGTTACTGCACGGTGCAGGGTAACAGGGGTAATGAAGGTTACTGCACGGTGCAGGGTAGCATGAAGGTTACTGCATGGTGCAGGGTAACATGAAGGTTACTGCACGGTGCAGGGTAACATGAAGGTTACTGCATGGTGCAGGGTGACATGGGTAATGAAGGTTACTGCACGGGGCTGGGTAACATAAAGGTTACTGCACGGTGCAGGGTAACATTGGTAATGAAGGTTACTGCACTGTGCTGGGTAACATGGGTAATGAAGGTTACTGCACGGGGCTGGGTAACATGGGTAATGAAGGTTACTGCACGGTGCAGGGTGACATGAAGGTTACTGCATGGTTCAGGGTAACATGGGTAATGAAGGTTACTGCATGGTGCTGGGTGACATGAAGGTTACTGCACGGTGCAGGGTAACAGGGGTAATGAAGGTTACTGCACGGTGCAGGGTAACATAAAGGTTACTGCACGGTGCAGGGTAACACAGGTAATGAAGGTTACTGCATGGTGCTGGGTGACATGAAGTTTACTGCACGGTGCAGGGTAACATTGGTAATGAAGGTTACTGCACTGTGCAGGGTAACATGAAGGTTACTGCATGGTGCAGGGTAACAGGGGTAATAAAGGTTACTGCACGGTGCAGGGTGACATGGGTAATGAAGGTTACTGCACAGTGCAGGGTGACATGGGTAATGAAGGTTACTGCACGGTGCAGGGTGACATGAAGGTTACTGCAAGGTGCAGGGTAACAGGGGTAATGAAGGTTATTGCATGGTGCAGGGTAACATGGGTAATGAAGGTTACTGCACGGTGCAGGGTAACAGGGGTAATGAAGGTTACTGCACGGTGCAGGGTAACATGAAGGTTACTGCAAGGTGCAGGGTAACAGGGGTAATGAAGGTTACTGCACGGTGCAGGGTGACATGGGTAACAGGGGTAATGAAGGTTACTGCACGGTGCAGGGTGACATGGGTAACAGGGGTAATGAAGGTTACTGCACGGTGCAGGGTAACATGGGTAACAGGGGTAATGAAGGTTACTGCACGGTGCAGGGTGACATGGGTAATGAAGGTTACTGCATGGTGCAGGGTAACAGGGGTAATGAAGGTTACTGCACGGTGCAGGGTGACATGGGTAATGAAGGTTACTGCAAGGTGCAGGGTAACAGGGGTAATGAAGGTTACTGCACGGTGCAGGATAACAGGGGTAATGAAGGTTACTGCACGGTGCAGGGTAACAGGGGTAATGAAGGTTACTGCATGGTGCAGGGTAACATGATGTTTACTGCACGGTGCAGGATAATGTATCAATACAGTCCTAGCAAGTCTACTCACATTTATGCATTTATATAACTATGGGCTAATGAAGAGGGTTACTCAGTGGTTCCACTGGGGATGCTTTAGTGCAGCCAGTTGAATTGTAAATACAGTTGAATTGTAAATACCTAGTTCTCATATGCCAAGATATCCTCACCAAGTTTTCATACAAATCCCCTAGTCTTGACCACAAAGGATAGCACCAATATAATAATACTCACGCTTAATAAGTTTTATCATTGCATTTCCTTATCTCATTAAGTCAATCAGTACCAATATCACTTAAGCATTCATTCATATTATATCCTTCAGTGCAGCTTATTACTCAAGTTTGTCCTTTTGATGTCTTATAACCCTTAGGACAACATGTTGGCTGGAAGGAACAACTACATTGTTGTAGTTATAGTGCACAAATGATTGTCAGTGAGTACCTCATCAGGACTGCATCATGCTGACTGTCCAGGGGTGTATCAGCCTGTAGGGTTAGCACTGCATCATGGGTTAGCCTTACAGCACTGGTGAGTAACTCCTGAGGGCTGCATTCAGTATGAAGGGTACAGTACATTAAAGCTCTAGGCGGCCCTTTAAGGTTTAACTCAGTGAGACTGAGTATGGCTCCCCCTGACGGCTGCCACCTAAAGTCCCTTAATGAGCAGAGAGTTAATTTGATTGGTGGAGAGACTGGTCTTAATGAGGTTTTTATTTGATTAGGGGTTCCTTAATTACCTGTCTGCTGTTACCCATGCCCCAGGCAGGGCTGTAGGGGCTCGGGGACCTAGAGCTGATTCAATACTGACTCCTTCAACATCCCCTACCCTCACTTTCAATCTCAACCTTTCCCGTAGAGACATATTCCCCAATTTCCATTCGGTATCTAATGTGTCTGCTACAGATAGTAAGCTACAGTGTACTCCCTGTATTGTTCTGCAAAGGGCAGCCACTCTACCTTGATATCTTCCTGTTCTGATAACCTAACACCAAAACTTCCTCTTGCCGGTTTTAGGGCAGCATAGTGTTTATTGTGTTGTGCAGCTTGTCATAATACTGTATCAATATGAGTGTACTCAGTAGGGCTGTATTCATGCATCAAGTATATCAACCCTCCAACATAATGCTTAAACATACAGCTTGGGGCATTCATGTGTCATGACGAGTGACAAACTATGTGTCCCTCACTGGGCTTTGTCAACATACTTTTTCTTCTGTTGCATCATGGTCCAGTACCGAGTTTCCTCTACATGGACGCAAGAGATGATTTCCCCAAGGCAGGCATGCCACCTTTGGTTAGTATTAACACACGGATGCTATAGCTACCGGGGTAGGAGACCCTGGCCAGGAGATTGTACTGGTCAATGTGTGGAATCTCCTTCATTACAATATATCTGTATATTTATGTGCCTGTCTTTCATGAAAGGGTGATTAAAACTTTCAATTGCAATATATCAATTTGCATGGGCTGAATTGTGCCTACCTCCAACCCTACAATACAGTCTATATATAGATGTAAGAATCTGTGCACACAGCTTTTGCGTCCATTAATTAGCGCAGCAATCATGTTCTGTCAAGTAAAATGGATTCCCTCAATGAAAAAAAAGTATTGTATTCAATTTAATTGAAATGAATTCTGAACAAACACTGACATTCTAACAAGGGCAATGATTTCAATGTGTAGTATATGTAAATGGGAATAAAGAAAGATGACATCCCTGCACTTTCCCCCCAGAAGTAGGTGGCAGGGTGGGGCCGGCAATGGACAGGAAAAGGAAGGGGGCATGCAACAAAGGCAGATGGTGCAGAACCCACAACAGTCTCGGGGTCCTCTTGGAATTTAAACCCTCACAATTCAACATTCCTTTTACACCAGTCTTTCCTTTGTCAGTCGGAACACTTTTTATGTTCTTAAACCCAAAATATTTTCATCATTTCGCATTGTTTTACTTTTGCATTGTTTATCTTTAATTTAATTCCAGCTTATGATCCATTCCTTGATTTAAACATCATTCTAAACAGTCCCTTAAGACAACCAACCATGACAGTACATTCACATTTCTAGCAGTCACAAAGGCTCTCCTGTGAATCAAGCATGTCCTGACCACTTTCATGTCTTTGATTTTCTGAAAATGTTTCAGCACAGTAGTCAATGAAGTAACCCATTTGAATTCATGTAGTGAATCAGTCTTAAGTGCTCCCGGGGCCTTTTCAGGATTCATTAGCTTTTTTACTGTAACAACGGTGTTTTCAAATAGTGGACTTTGAATTGAAGTGTTTTGAGCCTCTTATTATTTTGAGCTAAGGATTCTATAGCTGTTTAAAGTTGCTGTTCCCCATCCACCCCTCTACACACACACACACACACACACACACACACACACACACACACACACAGACAGCACCTCCCATACTCCCCAGCCCCTGCGGCAATATCAGGAGCCACTTCTGAAACATGCAATAATGGTTACCATGGCATCAAGAGGGCAACCACTGCCTAGTTTCCATTAACAAAATGCTGGTCATGGAGATCCCGTGACTGCGATCATGTTGTGGGCCTGAACTATGAGTCTTAAGCACCCTCTCTTCATTGCATAGAGGTCAAAAGAGAAGCAAAAATAAGCAAATACTGTGATTGAGTGGAGATTGTGTTTGACACATTAATACACCTTATATAAATGTATGAATTCACAAAGTAAACATGAAATTAACTAATGCAATTGAATGTAGTGTAAATCGACTTGACCTTGATTCTGCTGCAACAACTAGCTAGGTAGGGAAGTCCTACAGAAATGGCTGCTTTACCAACTGGAGCAGTGTATGGCAGCAGTAGGGCTTGCTGCATGCACTATACCACCCATACTGCCCCGCTGTGTACCCCACCCAACTCCCAGTTTTAATTAGACACCAGGAGGAGAGATTTGTAAAGCAGGGCTACATTATTAAACTGCCTTTGGTTGGTGAAACCCTCCTGGGACTCGTCTGAATACGGCTTGCATGTTGGAGCAGGAGACGAGGCGGGGTCCCTGAGGTACCTGGGTCTCTGAACTGACCCTGATTGGCCCTCGATACCTACCATCAGAGCCAGAGTGAGCCTCACAGGGCCAAGCAACACGCAAACATATTGTTATTGCTCATAAAGCCAAGATGGCGGCAATGAGCCACTGGCGCCATCTATCTGGTAGTCGAAGCCTATGGAGGCAAGACGGGAGGATCCCCATGGAAGTTGTTCTTGGGGGATCTAAGAGATGTAGGGAGTGGGTTGGGTGAGGTTCTGATGGTTAGGGATCTGAGGTATGACAGGAGGAGAGGCAAGGGAATAGTGAAAGGAGGTTCGTGTAGAAGACATGGGCAGGAAGGAGTAACAAGACATGAAATATCTCCAGTAAGGAGGTAAGCTACTTTGTGTCAAAGGAAAGATAATCATAAACTAGCAATCTTCATGCACACCTTGTCAAGCCCTGCACTGGATGTCAGGCCATATAATATACAGCTTTCTCCATATTCTTCAGAAGCTGACTGATTCATTGTTATGATTATACAAATTATGTATTCAACTCCCCCCCCATGCAGTAGAAACCCCAGGGGTAATCCTGGCAGACAAAAACCAAACTTTATTAAATATGTATGTGGCCAGAAGCAAGAAGGTGTTGGTACCCAGGGGAGGGGGGTGTGCATCCCAGGGTGTTCATGGAGAATTCACCTGGGGCTTTAGGCTGCAATATGATACACTTGGTGTTCACTTGTTGGGGACAGCTTTCAGAGCCTGTGGTGATGTATAGCATGTTATGTCTGACAACTTGCTATTTTATTGTGAAATTTGTATATATGTCACATGTCACACTAAAAGCAAGTGCTTCTGAACAGCTCCTTTACGGAATGAGCCCCTAGTAGAAACTGGTTGACAGCAGTTTTGATAATTGATTTGATCACCTTATATTATTCACACATCCTGGCACACTCCTGAATGTCTACCTGATGAATCTTTGAATAAGATGAAGCACCGGGACCCACCAATCACACATTCTGTGCTGAATCACCTGGCTCATGAGAAATATTGAAATATGTTTCATAAACTCACGCTATTTATTTTTATACATATAAGAATAAATACTCCAGTGGGAGAAAGTTTAGAACTTGATACTTGTATTATTTAATACAGTTCCTGACTTCAGAACTTTGTTGTGAGAACTCAAAATGAGTAGGAATGCATATTGATTGACCTAATTCACATGACTCCAGCCAATGAGTGAACAGCAAATCAGATCAAGTGATCACATGTTATGCCATGTATGCTAAGGGAGCGTGAAAAAAAGATTAACTGATCAGTTCTGAGGTAGTAGCAGAGGCACAACACACTGTCAAACCCAAATGATTCACACATCTTGATTTAAATGCTTATTATTATATTATAAATTAAATGATAAAAAGGGTGCTGGCTACTCCGGGTTATGTTACAAAGGCGTCATAATATATATTCTGTTATATTTGCTCTATACACCACCATATCCTGTATCAGGAGAAGCTATGCTGACAGGTAGATGCACATGTTCTAACCACATCAGGTCTAAGACTACTAAATGGTGTCCATTTCAGACAACCAGCTCAGCCAATCAGCACACCCCATTCTGGTCACGTGACACTTACCCCACTCTGAATCCTGGGATAGGCAGTAGATGGAATCATGGGATTGGAGCGCCCGTTGCTCATGCATGTCTTCCCTTGATAAGCTCATTACACCTACTTGATAGTGTTGTCATGACAACCATATAAACTAATGACTTACAGGGCTGACCTTGGCAGGTTAGAACCTGAAACACACCAAGGTCAAACATGGTCTCTGACTGGAAGATGACAAGATCCCTGTTTATCACTTTCCTAGAAATTTGTGCATTGCAGCGGTAACTGCTTTATATAACAGATATCCCTTACTACTGAATGTGTTAATTAAGTTTTTAAATCTGTGTCTTTTTCTGCTTGTAGGTGAGAACACTCTTCAACTTTTGAGTAAAATATATCACAGGTAGGCCTTTGATGTAAAAATCCAGTGCAAAATATTGAGTCTTTTGAAATTGCCTTTAGCATGAGTTGCCCTGACTGTGTGTTTAGGTGTTTTATGTGTTTGTTTGTTTCATGTCAGATGGTGCCCTAATACTTTCAAGGTGCATCCTCTTGTACTTTTTGTCAAAGACTGTGAGAGATTCTCTCCATAACTTAAACCTCCTGTTGTGAAAGCTGCTTACCATTCAGCTGTTAGCAAGGGTACCAATCACAGCAGTATAATCTATAGTAGGTCTCTATTCTGTACACCTGGTGTCTACTAGACGGTACCATGTCCATATTGTAGGAGTTCTCTATGTAATGAAGGAATGGTACCATGAGCTATTTTGGGTCTATGTAGAGTCATATTCTAGATTCATACATAAGCTATCATGCAGAGGTTAACTGTATAGTCTGTCTTTGTAACTAGGCACATTTATCATTTAAAAAAGGAGTCATCAATTTCTCGTGATCAAAGCTTACTTCCTAGCTGCACATCATGTGAGATCTGTACTGGACCAAAATGGCCACTCTCGCTACAAGACCCTTACCTAGCTCTCAGTTCTCCCTAGCTGTCATTTCCCTACCCCATCTGTCTGTGTATGACTTACATGGACATAGGCCCACAACATGAGCTACCACATTGATTTAGCCTGATGTCTTTTCATGGTTCCCACCAACATTAGGAATCACTGGCCAAAAGCCCATCCCCTGTGTCTAACGATTAATTCTTTTGGCAGTGGCTATTTTTTTGGTGAGTCATTGATTCTGATGAAATGCATTGTTTGCTGTAAGCCAGACTCTCTTTGGTTATGGCATTGCATGCTGTCATGTGATTAATGTGGCTCCCCCTGGAACTACTAAATTGATTTCTCCTCTGAGAGCAGTGCGGATTACACAATATGAACTCCTCTGTTTGGTGTTGGACTTGAGTTTTTAATCTGTAACAGTGCAGACTCTTGCTACCACTATGTAAGTGTCCCAGTGGTACCAGACTTCTGCTACAATTAGTTAAGGGTCCTGCTGGTATTTAGTCCTGCACAGTCTACTGCCAGAACTAGGTAAAGGTCCTGCTGGTACCTAGTCCTGACCTGAGTTCTGCCATAGCTAGCTGAGAGTATTGATGGTACCTAATCCCACACAGACGTAGGGACCTGATGTCCTGTACTTAATCCTGTATGTAATCTCTCCACAGTTAGGTGATTTACTAGTCCTTACTACAGCCCTTATCATTTAAATCAACACATTCTTAATTGAATCCCAGATAGAAACTTTGTTGCATGAATCTAGCAAGGATTTATTAGAGATGAAGTAAATAAACAAAATAAATGGCACCAACAAAGTCTAGACCCTACACCCGCAGCACCTGTAACATGAATAGGAGACTTCTAGCCTCCTTCTGCTAATGACAGCCATGGCTGTCGATGTCATGTGACAGAACGTATCACATCATGACTCCCGTCACGAAACATGCCTCATTCCAGATTCAGAAACAAATTACATGATCGTGGCATGATCGTTCATTCTTTGTGTTCACTTGTCCAAATGAACCGGTGCAGTCCTAGTAACAAACTCATCAGCACCTGATTGGTGTATCACGTCGACCCATTCAGAGTGTAACAACCCAGTAAAGTTGGCATCATGCTTGTATGCAGGACTCGCTAATTGCGCTGCATTCATGCATCATGACCACGGGCGGTATAGTGCATCAAAGCACTCTGCTGCCTAAAGGGTTATGGCTGGTGTGAGTGGCTGTAACCCTGCATGGGTAGTCATCTGTTATCTGAATCACAATGCATGTTTACACAAGAAACACATCCTTATCTTAGTTGCACCATAGGCCATTGATTATTAAATGTGCTGGAAAACAAAGAGTATGTGATCCTTAACTTCCTCTTTTCATGTCTAATACAATCAGGTAACATGCACTGTTGTAATGCCTTGGAGGTAAAACATCTTTACTAAATGTTATGGGATTCCCCACGGATCTGAGAAGTAAGATGAAGCAATCTGATTCTTAATGAACTCTTTTCATGTGTGTGAGCCGATTGACTTCTCTGTACTATTGTGATGCCATGGATGCACTATTTTTGCCCAAAGAGATGGGATTTTCCACAGATCTGAGAAGTAAGATGTGCAGTGCTTCTGTGCAGCTTCTCTCATATTTCCTGCTGACACCCTTTGATCTACCTAACTCAGATGTCGCTGATGAATATACTAAATACTCATTCAGGAAGTAATTCAAATCACTGAATCCATTAGCATCATCAACATCCATCTAATATAATAGTACTATAATCTCATCTTAGAGGGGGTATTGTTGGGTGGAAATCCGATCCCCTGTCAGATTGTTAGCAAATGGCTGCTCTATTACATACCTATTTATGCTATGCTTCTGATGTGAGGCATTATAAGCCACTTTACATGAACATCTTATCATTACAGTATTCATCTTAAGTATGGAGGGCCTACCAGTACAATGCCATACAGTTTCTGTCAGTGCTTCTTTCTGTGACACTGCTATTCATCACACGGTCTGTCAGCCATGTTTGTTTGGTCCGTGTTGCGGATATTAAAGCTCTGTGCATACAACATGCTTCCTCATAACCTGCCGTCACCTGCTGAGGTGGTGCTCTTAGAGGCGGCATGCCTCAGTAGGGGATACAATATGCTGCTCAGGTGGTGCTCTTAAAGGATGCATGCCTCAGTAGGAAGGACAATACATACTATCTGGGACCTGTTGCCTACTTCATTCATACAAGCACCAATAACTTAGAAGAAGGTTGGGAAATACCCTTTTCAAATGTAACAATTGATGTCTACATTGGGTCAAGTAAATTCATAATGCCAGGGGCTACTGTGAGTTCATTGCCCTACAAGACCCTATAACAAGCCCTAGCTATAGTGCTATAGATACCAAAGCACTTGAGTCAGCGTCTTAACCTGTAGCACACTTGTCCTCTATAACACTTACAGATTTCTTCTCAGGCATCGCAGCTCCATGTGAAACACACCCCTGTCAGCAGAGACGAAAAGGCATCTACAGTTTCAAGAAGCTCAGTGGATGACACTTCCACATAGCAGCCACACACTATGACAGGAACACACAGAGGCTATTGACTCTGTCCACACAAACTGCAGAAATACACAGCACCTCCTTCCTCCTCCTGCAGATCCTGGTCCAAGCAAGTATGAAACTAGGAAGTGCAGCTATAGCTCTTAGCTCTAGGGCAATAATGTTGTTTTGTGGCTCTATTCATTTAAACTTTAAAGGTCTTTTTTCTGAGTAGGTATTTTTACAAAATATGGCGAAGTGGCTGTCTTTTACAATGTTACTTGCCTCTCATTATATAGTCACTCTATTGACATGTGTTTCTGGTGCAATTTTAAATTACAAAATTTAAGAAATACCTAACATATCCTTTAAACTTCAGAGGTTTTACTGGTCATTACTTCCAATTATTAACATCCAAGCCGCACCAACAGTTTGTGTACACTAACTTAGAACAAACTATTGTCTCTGTGTAGGCTGTCTTTACAGAGACAACCCAAGTTCTATAACTGCTGCTGAACCACCACACAGTTTGTTTCTGTCAGGTGTCATTCCTCCCCGGTCAGAGCACCACAACAACATGGCAGATGCAGCATGTGTGGGCCGGGCAGGGGTTGGGTGTTGGTAAACTGAATTTACTCAGCAAGAATCATGAAAGTAAATCAGGCAGGAGTTGATCTAGAATTTGAGAAGACAGCAAACCCCAAAGTACTACAGAACAGTGTTGTTGTCTCACCAGGACTGGATTCATACATGATTGGAACAAGAAGGCACAATTCTTAAAATTAAGTCTAAAAGGTTCATCATGACAAATCCTGATAGGCTTGAACACTGACATTGATGAAATTAATTGACTTCTGTAGGTAAAAGCCGCAAAAATGGCCCCTCTGCCCCCGATACCTTATAACATGGCAATAAATGTGCATGCCATCTTTTTCCTGAGGAGCTCAACGCTAGACAGCAAAGGTAGATAGTGTAGGCTGTGTTGTCTCAGCTGGGGGTCTTGTCCAGGTCAGTGACAGGTGTTTAGAGAATATGGCACTAGGGGGCAGTGTGGTGTCAGTCACTCGTGCCGTTTGTTTCCCCTAACCCTCCCCCAACATGGCCGCACCCCGTGTACACACACAGTGCCTGCCCCTATTGTCACTCAGTGTCGGCTTCCACCCTGGGGAGAGATAACAGAACTACTACAGGCAGAGAGGGGTATAGCTGACAAACAGGGAGCCTGACTTTCATACTTTATGTTTGAGGCGGCTTAACGTCCCTATCTATCAGCCTTACTGTTATTCCTCCCATAACCTAAGTAAGTACCATTTCATATGGTCCCTATACAACAGCCTTAAGTTATTCCTCCAATAAGATGTTATTGAAGCTAACTAGGTTTCTAACCTGTTGGTGAAGCTGACTAGGTTTCTAAGCTGTTGGTGAGGCTGACTAGGTTTCTAACCTGTTGGTGAAGCTGACTAGGTTTCTAACCTGTTGGTGAGGCTGACCAAGGCTGCCCATTCAAACTGGACATAACACACTTCATGTGCATACATTTCCATGAGGCAAGGGTGTGTGTGTACCTCATGTGGATGTTAATACCTGAGATAGGAGCGGAAAGGAGGGATGGGTGGTATGAGGCAGGGGGTGTCTGCTGAATGTGTAGGTTATGATATGAGAGATATGAGTAGGAACCTTTGATGTTTCTGAGCTGCTCCCTACGCGGTATGCAGCCTAATCTCACCTAGTATTCACCCAGTGCAGAACTAAGACAGGTAAAGATGACCACTGATTAGGATCACCGCCTATGGATGTGGTGACCTACTACAGTTTTGTTAACTTGATGCAGACCAGTAAAATACTAAATGAAGCAGGGGCTTTGATGAAGAGACATCAAGTTAATACCCCACCTCTACCACATGATAGACCCAGACCTTACAACATGCACAGGTGTTAATCTGTACAGAGGGCTGGGTATCACGGACAGAGTACTAAGTATATACCCCCTCCACCCACCACCACTACCTTAACCCTTTTAGCACAGCGTGGTGTTGAGTTGGAGGACAAATGTATTGCTAGCAGGTAGCTTGTAAGATTCAGTATCCTATAATGCCAGTTAAAGACCTACCTGAAGACATTGGGCATTTATCCTTTAGGTCCCTTAATTTTAAGACTATATAGATCCAATCACATATGTTTCAGCGTGATTAACCTTTTGAACACATCCTTCCTTTTTTTGAATGTGGGTTCCAAAGCAGTTCTGTTTGGGATCAGGAGAAGAAAAGAGCTTGCTGGCACTGCACTGCTCACACTATCATCATGAATACGTTCATGCATCATGCCGACCCTTGGTGCATAAAGACTGTTGAGTTAGCATACTGCATTTGTGCACCAGGACTACACATGTGCATTAAAGCACTATGTAGTCTTTAAAGGGTTAGATATGAGACATGTCAGACATCACACAACAGGCGTTTCCCCCTCACAGACCTCTATCTACACAGGTATGGCCCCCTCCTGCACCCCATCAACATACCCCCCCCCCCCTCACACACACACACACATGCATCTGAATGCACATCAATAGGGCCTATTAACCCTGACGTATCAGCATGGATTTATCTCTGTAAGAAAGCAGGCAGGTGTTGGTATATGGGGAGGGGAAGGTACCACCTACTGATACTGGGGCCCGGGGAAACTCACAAACTACAAGCAGGAAACACCGTATTTACAGTCAGCTTTATCCCAGCTCCCTCAGTATAAAGCTTGTAGTCAGTGCCCCCTGGCTGTGTACCCTGTACTTAAAGGCTGTCTTTACTGCATACCGGGCCCTACTTAAGTGACTTCTGATGTTACAGAGAACCGTGCCTCCTCCCACCTGCAGCTCTCCGCCTCCTCTGTTGGATTAGTTTGATCAGGGGCGTTGAGTATGAGAGTGACAGGGTCTCTCTTAGTAGGGTGGTAAAATTGTGCAAATATGCAGCAAATGGTTAAAACCAGCATGGTTACCCTCTATATATGTGCATAACACTTCCTTTATCGTTTTGCACCTGCATGACTGTTGCACCAACACCAACTTCAAGATGTCTACACCAGGCACAGTAGCTTTAACGGAGAGAATAGGCAATGGCCAGTAAATCTAGCTCCAGACACCTAGTTATCTATTCAGACGAGCCTTAGAGGACCACGTTATTTTACAGAATGATTTGAGCAGAATAACAAATATACATAGAGATTGAGAGCCACAATGTATTTGATCAGGTATAACCCTAGACGTGGAGCTCCCAGAAGTAGGCCATTAGATCCTGCCCAATGTATGCTCTCTAGGTTCTTTGGGGAAGACATGGAGTAGTCTTTACATATTTCATCCTTGAAATATTTGAATTACATTGTCAACTTTGCCATTTTCACATTTTCTTTGAAAATCAGTAATAAACCAGTGCTCTGCATTATTCTCCCATGATTTTATATTAATGTAGGCATTTAGAAAAAAAGCGTTGGTTACAGATCAGATATGCAGATGTATTTGATGCAGATGCCTTACAACAAAACCCACAGTTTTCAACCTGTAAAGTATATTTATTGAATGAGTGCATGACAAAATATCCATTAAAGTTTAGTCCAAGTCTACAGCCTCCTCCTCCTGCTGACACCTTTACTGTCTGCCGGTCAGGGACTTTAGATTGGATTTGGTCCTGCACGAGCCGGGCAGAGCATCATTGGACATCAGACAGGTCATGTGATTACAGCTACATCTAGGCACCCAAAGATCAAGGTCAAGGTAACAGGCCAGAGAGAGCGCCTTCTCAGCTGAGATTGGTTTGTACTTGGTTTAGTTAGATGGCTGCGAATCTACCTTAACCCGCCTGCCCACATTGAGGATAGACCCTCCTAATGTCACTTCAGTTTAACCATTCGGATTTACCCATCAGATATTAGCCCATCTGATCAACACCTAGTGGGAGGCCTACATATAATGATTAGGTTTAGGCTTATGGTTAATTTCATGCACTAGCCATCCTTAACGAGCGCTTTAGTTCCTTAAAATGGTTATAAATACTCATAGCCGTGTGAGCTGTAAAGTACTGCACTCATAGTTTAACAGCCATTACCAACTCTAATGCCTAATGTGTTGTTGGTGGTCAGGAGTTGCATTACTGCTACAAGAAGTGGATCAACTCAATCTGCTGTGTGTCAAGCTGAACTATAACTTCATCCTTCAGCTCCTTTAAAACTACACAAATAATAAATGATGTCAGAGCACCTGGTTGCAAGAAATATCTTAGCTGTATCAGACTCCTGCCATGATTGGCTGAGGCTGGCCTCTGGTGGCACCACCTAGTGGCATCATAAAGAACCATTAAGAGTTGATTGTGATGTTAAGTGAGCACTAAGTGCTGGTTGCTATGGTTATCTGGGCCTGAGGCTGTCACCAACAAGTGAAGGCACTAAATGGAAACTCAACCACCAGAAGCCACCAGAAGCCACCATAGGCCACATCCTGGCACTTCCTGGAAGCTGTAAGGAGCCTGTAAGGAGCCTGAAGGCCTCAGGAAGTCACGGGGCAGGGAGAGGACATAAACATAGAGGGGCCTTGGGGGAAGTGCACACTGGATATTGTTCATATGTGTTGTTGGTGGTCTGTGTATCTATTTGCATTCAGGATAGCTCAGTGTATATTTGCAGGCAAGAGTCTCTGAGCATAAGTTATGTGAATGTTTACTCAGGGATCTTTGAAGGATGGACATTGTCATTGTGTATATGTATATATTGGAATATGCCAGTCAAGATGTCTTGTTTTGTTACAATCTCCACCCTTTGTATGCTGGTCTCATGTATGGACTCGGGCAGGTCGGCCGTATACCAGCTGCCTGCCCACTTATTGTATTGTATTGTAAATTCCTTTATTTATACTGAAAACATATAGGCATAACAATTGCCTGTAATTATTTTGTATCCAGTCAATAGTTTATATATTTCACTTGTACATGAATAGCTCAATGGGTGTAGCTTAAGGCTACAAGAGTAGGAGATAGTACAGATGTTAGTAGCAGAGAATGTAAAGTTTCAGTCATATCAGGTGTGTATTGTATGCACACTCAATTTCAATGAATTTGAGTGTGTATTCAAACAACACAGGCCGGTGTTATTAGCCTATTTATGGTCAAACAGGCCAGATGGTGTACCTGTTTTCCAAAGGACAGATGTTGTGTCCTGGAGATAATATATCTAATTCCCGTTCAATATTAATGTGTAAATAATAAGGACGATGGTATTGTCCTTTTTGGAAACCCAATGGTCAGTTGGGTTTCGGGTCATGGGTGAGGAGTATAAGGGATCAGGTCCAGGTCAGATGGTTGTATCTAGCTATACGCTCAGAGAAGTGTCTTTGTGTCCATCCTGCAAACTCACTATGTGTATTCAATGCACGAACCTCATTGTCTAATCCATTCCAGACTGTGGCAAGTCTATCTTCAAGACTTTTACGGTAAGAGGGGTCTTTGGCCCTTATGACTTTCAATAGACGGTTGTCATGTAGCCTAGTTCTGACTGGTCTAATGTCCAAATTCTCTGGCACAAGAGACTTTATAAAAGCCATCTTGTGGAGATGCATATCTCTTCTGTCCCTTAGACTATTCAGTCTTGCCTTCCTATGGAGGGCTGTTCTGCTTGTGATCCCTGTACGTCTATATGCTACTCTGAGTGCTTTGTTTACCATGCTCTGTATGGATTTTAAATGATGGTTAGTGGCCGAGATATAAAAGATATCACAATAATCTATGGTAGGAACTAGCATGGTTTTGACTATTTTTACTGCAGAGGGCTCAGTCAGATTGTACTTATGTCAGCACTGCTGGTATAGCTGTCAGTGTGGTGACAGTAGCTGACATGTAGCTGTCACCTGCTGTCACCTACTGTCAGACAACAGAGAGCATAGTGATGTAGCATTCCCATACCTTTACTAGGGAAAGGCCTGGCAATAGTAGCAGGCTGGTAATTTAAGTGTATGTCATTGAGTGATTCAAATTCAAATATACACCCTAATCCCTTTAAAATGTCACATGTAGGTCCTGATGTCCTCCACTTCTACACTTCTCACATGGATACTTAAATCTCTGAAGGTTTTTACTGTTTCAACAAGTTCAGTGACTCAGGAAGACGTTTCACCGTATCATACGGAGGGGCAGTATGTGTCTTTTTTGCGTTTCAGTTCATTTTTGCGTTTCAGCTCAACATGTCCGCATCTTACGGAAAAAGATACGGCCGCCGTATGTACATACGGCGGGCCGTATGTACATACGGCAAATATTGTGTTTCAGCTCAACATGCGGAGTACAAAAATTCCGCATCTTTGGCGTATTTAGTACAAAATATACCGAGGGGTAGGGGGGGGTGCTATGTCAAATAATGCACATATACCCTGTTTTTTAGGGCTGTATGTGTCTTTTGTGTGCCGTATGTGGTATTTTTGCTCTGTATGTGTCATTTCACTTCAGATTGTAATGGTGATAAAGAGATGGGGATGGTAGGGGCCGTGAGGAGATGGTAGGGGCCGTGAGAAAATGGTAGGGGCCGTGAGGAGATGGTAGGGGCCATGAGGAGATGGTAGGGGCTGTGAGGAGATGGTAGGGGCCGTGAGGAGATGGTAGGAGCCACTACTACCATTTCGTCACCACTACAGCCAGCTCTGTACTCTGATGTCTACCACCGTTTATACATAAGGAATCTGTGGGCAAAGTTTCAGCTCTGTAGGGCCATTATTTACCGAGTAACAGAAGAAAAGACATTTTTGGGTATAATTTCGTTGAAAATCAATTTTTTTAATTTATCTTTTTTTAATTATAAAGGTAGAAGTTGGACTTTACTTATCTATTCATTAAAACAATCCTAGAGCCTTTTTTTTTACATATATATGTGCACTTTAAAAAGGGAGAAGGGAGGTGGGGGACTGTAATAGCTTACAGAATAATGGTTTAGGTCCACATGACCTCCCCCATTTGGCTTGCGATCTCCATTCCCTTATATATATATGAGAGGAGTTGAGGCCAGCATGACTTAGCCTCTAGGTGGCAGCACCAACACAGCCCGGAATTTGCAGTCAGTGGCTATACTAATGCTGCACATACCGGTGTAAACAGAGACGTGGCAACAGGGGGGGGATGGGGGTACATGTCCCCCCCACTTTTGACAGGGGAGAAACCTCTTTTGTGTTGCCTACCATGTCTGTAAAGTCCCCCTTTTTAAAGTGCTATATATATGTAACAAAATGGCCATAGAATTATTTTAACGAGTAATTAAGTTAAGTCGAACTTCTACCTTTATGCTAAAAAAAGTAAATAAAAAATTATATGGATTTTCAGAGAAATTACATGAAAAAGAGTCTTTTCTTCCATAACTCGGTAAATAATGGCCCTACAGAGCTGACAATCTGCCTATAGACTCCTCGTATTTAAACAGGGGTAGACAATAGCTATCAGAGTACAGAGGTGCCTTTCTTGACCTTTCCTATCTCTTCCCCGACCTATCCTGTCTCTTCCCCGACCTCTCCTGTCCCTTCCCAAACCTCTCCTGTCCCTCCCCTGTCTCTTCCCCAACATACGGACCCTATTTATACCCTGCTCAGCCTACCTCTGTTTGTTGCTACATATTATGACGTCACAGAGGGAATTCCCTAGGGGTTTCCCGGAATGTAGACTGGTTTTTGCACATTTTTCTAAAAGAGACAGGTGACAATGTCCGTATCTTGAGAGGGCTGTATGTTGGATGCCGTATGCTGATATTTTGTAAAAAAAGATACGGAGGGTATACGGAGGGTCAAAAGAAACGGAAAATTTGCTTTGGTGATATTTTGTCCGCATCTTGACCCCATCTTTAGGCCGTATGTTGTTTTTAATATCAACGTACGGTGAAACGGCTTCCAGACGATATGTGATACAATACACAGCCAGATGGTAGCAAGCAAATGTAGAAAAGGTAGAATTACAATTTCAGCTTTTCTGTCAGCACTGTAGACATCCAGATTTTGTGTGTCCTCAGTATTGCTTCTGTAGTGTATATTAAAAAATGACCACTCCCTAAGACTTTTCAAACCCGGAACCTCAGAAGGCAGGCGTGCAGCAAACCTCAGTGTCAGGAGGCATATTGAGACCCTCTGCTGCCGACCTTCGTCTTATACTCTCGACAACCCTCACACTGCATAGACTAATTCTCTGTTAAATATGGTAAAGACTTCTATTTAGATTTGCTAGAATTTTGCAAAATATGATTAAATTCAACAATATTTGTTTAGGATGTCTGGTTGGAACTTACTTCCATATAAAATCATAAACAGAAATAGTTCAAGATGAAGACAGTTGAATAAGAAGAGCTGAATGCTGTAGCAGCAGGTGCTGATATACATAAGCAGAGTTTTGATGTCATGAGATACATTTTTGTGCAGATGTAACACTGAGCACTCATTTCCCATTCATAGGGAAAGGATTAAAAACATATGGATGTTCCCAAGGCCTTCAAACAAATAACATACATGCCATCAGTATGGTAATGTTAAACTTGGTACTCAGAATGGCCCTCAGTGAAGGAAGAAAAAACCCACATAAATATGAATCTATATCTGAGGGAGGACAGTAATCTGTAGATTTCATTTCTCTCTGTGTGATGAATGGAGAATTAAAGTGACACTGCAGCAAGTATACGTAATGTAAGGAAAGACCAGCTAATGACATAGCATTTTTTCATATGCATCCCCTCTGCAACGTTAATGTCATTTCTTTCATTTATATCATTAGAGTCCTGCTACAGTTACATGTCACATGAACATGTTAAAGCATATCAAATTCAAATCACTAAGACAGAATGAAACGTACCAATAGTGGGAATCTTATGAGCCTTACTCGTTTTTAAGTTTCATCCTTAGTTAGAACCTTTTTGAATGCCCTTTGATTCATAACTAAATCCAATAAAGTAGCATAGAACCACCAATATCAATTTACACTGTACCATAGTACAAGTATTTATGGCTATATATACTCCCATTTGTACATTGTAAACTCACTAAAGCTCTTATCTTAAATGTGCACTCCTCCCCCTGCTGTTACCAATGATGCATTAACTCCTATACACTGTAACATCACAGGGCACATATAGTCCTGCCTACTCTGTCCAGGTTAAGTTCCACAAAAAGTGGTAATCCCATTTCTGATTCATGTTGCTTACAACCGGATGTTGCCTCTTCCAATCACCAAACATATATCTTAAGTAAAATCTAGTTTTCAATCTTTCTTTAGTCAAATGTTCAATCATCATCTCTGGTCATCCTTATGAACAGATGCACCCTCATTCTGTAATATTGATTCCCTCAGGGACTTCCAAGCAACATACTGCCCACAAGTCACTGAGTGTGAAATTGCAAAAAGCAATAATCAAAGCAAAGCGGAAAACCCAGAGAATGCTGAACACAGCTTAAAGTAGAACTCTTCAATGTCAGAGGTCAATACACAGAGTTCAACCAATCAATGCTTGTTCTTTGGTCCCGTGATCCTGCCTTAGGTTGGGTCAGAGGTCAAGGTGGGGGTATGGAGAACTAGAGTGGGTAGCTGCAGGGTAATGGGTGGGGAAGACCATGATTTTAATGTGGTTTAAAGCGAAGGGCAGAGTAGAAATTTAAACCAATATCTGTCTTGCCTCAGGGAATTCCTTAAACTAATATCTGTCCTGCCTCAGGGAATACCTTAAGTCAATATCTGTCCTGCCTCAGGGAATACCTTAAACCAATATCTGTCCTGCCTCACGGAATACCTTAAACCAATAGCTGTCCTGCCTCAGGGAATACCTTATACAAATATCTGTCCTGCCTCACGGAATACCTTAAACCAATATCTGTCCTGCCTCAGGGAATACCTTATACAAATATCTGTCCTGCCTCAGGGAATACCTTATACAAATATCTGTCCTGCCTCAGGGAATACCTTATACAAATATCTGTCCTGCCTCAGGGAATACCTTAAACCAATATCCATCCTGCCGCAGGGAATACCTTAAACCAACTTCTGTCCTGCCTCAGGGAATACCTTAAACCAATAACTGTCCTGCCTCAGGGAATACCTCAAACCAATATCTGTCCTGTTTCCCCTCAGCCTCTGCAGCCTCAGTGTGGCACCTGACCCCTCCAAACCTGCCTGTCAGCCAATCAGAGTGCCTGACATCTGATGGCTATTGGCGGTCATTCAATCAGATTGGGCCTGACAGAAAGGTGTCAGGAGGACATTAAATGGAATCACTACAGGTATAGGGAGAAGTGGTGGGTGGGGTTGGCTGAGGTGTGAGCACTGCCAACCTGATTGTAAACTACCTCCCCCCAGTTTTTCTGGAAGCCCTTTTAGATGTGGCCTCAGAAAAGCAATTTCCTTAGGCATTAACCAAAACGTGTCTGCTTTTCGCTTACCTCCCAACACGACTCCCTTGGGGTAAAAGGGGTTTGGCTTTACCCGTAATGTGAAAAGATTCAGGAAGTGGAAGTGAAGGTATAGTTAAAGTTGTCTCCAGAGGGCGCGCCAGAGGCTGGTCAATATAGAGGCCAATTGGGGCCCGATTGCCCTGAATGGAAATTCTATTTAGCTTTTCAGTCTGCTGCTGCAGGCAACAATACCATCTGTGTGTTGGGCACACACTAACGGAAATGGTAAGAAAGGTAATGGGTTCCCATTTTTCTGATTTGCATAGAAATATTCTGTTATTGGATGAACTCACCCCACACAGTCTTCAATACTCAACATACAAGCTGTAGGAGGGATAAGCTGTCTTAATGCTTAGAACCTTAATGATGAATTTCAGATACTAGATCTGTTTATTATGTAGTAAGATGTAAAATGTTGATAAAGATGTAGTCCTACAACCTCTGAATCAGCTTCACTATGATAGTGGTTCACACATAATCTAACCTTTGGACGATAAGAGTAAATGACCAATGATGACTGATCTATCTATATAATTCCATGCATGAAAAGCCCCATAGACTCTACATACAAAGGGATCATTCCAGCCAGAGGGATTAGTTCCTGAATGAGTTAAACATGAGGACAGCCTCAGCAGAATGGCAATTAGATGTCAGGGGTAGGTGTCATAAATAAGGTAATGTGACATGAGCAGGTCACAAGCCACCTGCTGACAGGACCTCCCCACACGCTCACATGAAGCAGAATCAATATTCTCTCTTAGACGGCCACAAGTAGGCTAATCTGGGCTGCAGCTTCTGATGTTTTAGTCTGCTAGAAAGTGAAGGGTGCCCCCGCTGTGGATGCCAAAGAGAAATGCAAAGCTGACCCTTAGGGATGCTGGTTGGTAGGCTCATTGGTAACTTGTTGAGCTGCAGGGAGCATATCTACCCTCTATGGTCTGAATGATGCATGAGTGAAGGGCTATTGAATATCTCAGCACGATATTATTTAGAATGTGATCTGACTTTAAGTTACCTGAGAGGCTCCTCAATTTTACAAAATAACATCTATAATTAGCCACAGGCCATTAGTGCAGTCAGCAGTGTCAATTGATAAACTGACATTTGATTGGAAGAGCTATAAAAGCTTCAGCGCAAGGCATTGCTTCTTCTAGATTCACAAGGCCCTGATGTCTACTGAGGCTAATAGGCTGTTGTAAGGGTGTTAGGCAGAACCTTATGACTAGCAAGAAAAAGCAATGTCCCAGTAAATATAAAACCCAAGCTTACACTTGGTATCAAGATAAACTGATCTCTAGTGGAGATTGTTAAGCGATTTAAGAAAATCAAGCTGCTTTTTAGGTTAAAACATAATACACAAACATTGCGTTAGTGCATTACAACAACAAATTATCATGAAACAGGTCCTCAAGTAAGTGAGCATAGAAAAAAAACGGGACAAAATGAAATGGTAATTTAGCCATGTCTTTCAAAAAGGTATTAAACAAGCTCATTCTGGTGGTTACAAGCAGAAAAACTCATTGTGTCACTGCTCTAGGTAACGTTTTCAGGCTACACTTTATGTGCCTCACTGACTTAATCCCAGGTGATGTATGCTTTCTCTATTCATCTACTTCCCCTCTTTCCTGCCCTTTACCCAGACTGTACCAGCCACCTCAATGAGTCTGCCCTTAGAGCAGCCCCCAGATGTGCCCTAACATTCATCAAGGTGATAAAAACTAGTGCCAGTCCTTCCAGAATTACACCTCAACACTCAGGCAGAAACTGAGTGTAGATACACTCCCTGTTCCTGCCCATTGTCATTGTGTCTCATCCCCTCCACAGTATCTTTGTAAAGCTTTGAGGAGCAGTCTAACTCGTCCTAAAATCTGAAAAACACTAGCTATTGTGGGAAAGGTTAACTGGCTTCCAAGGAGTCTTTTCTATGACTTGTCAGAACAGGCCTGTAAATATTTCATCACCTACTTTGTCTCTGTTTCTGTCTCTGTCCTCCTCACTAGTCCCCTACATTCTCCTTACAATCGTCCACCTTCCCCCTCTGTCTATCTCTCAATGGCCCTCCCTCTCCCTTCCCCGTCCCCTACCTTTACTACTAGCGGAGAATATGACAGGTTTATAGAATGTTAAGGATGACATAGTGTTTTAATCAATTGGATTATACTAGCAAGAAGGCCTGCATCCAAGCACTGTACCAGCCCTATGAGCTAAAGCACCCCTAAAGGTGATGATGCATGAATGTGGTCATGATACACAAAATGCCAGGGCTTCATTCATGAATCACAGTGGCGATAAGAGTATGAACTACATCATAGCTATATTCTGTCCTTGAAAGCCTTTTATCCATCACAACTTGCTTGCCTCCTTTGTTTCCTGCATTCACCTAGCCAACCGCCACCTTCCCCCTCTTTACCCCCTACCCCCCTCCACTGCCCTACCTGCCTCCCTCCTCAACCCCTATAATATAACAGGCCTTTAATGCCTCTGTACTACAATACAACAGCTGCTGGGGGGTCTTACAGAAGTAGGTTATTAAGATCAGAGATGCCGGCTAATATACTGTAGAACACACTTTATTCAACAATGTCTATTCTGTGGTCGCTTTGTGGGTGCGGTAAAGCACATGAATTGCGGGCTTACAATAACTGATGCATATACATGTGTCAGCAAGTTAGTGCAAAGTAGCCAAGCCATCACATATGTAGCCCAGTTATATTTGTTGAGACAGAGAAGGCCCACAAGAAGACTAATAAAACTTTATTATTGATAGCTGTGTAGGAAGCCACCTGAGCCGAGGGGCAACTGCCTCCCTCCATGCAATATGGTCATCCTCCTTTCACTGTTTCTTAGATAAACTCTTTGCTGGATACAAAAGCCATGTTAGGAGGTATAATAGCATTTTTGCCACTAGGTTTAACAGCTTTTGTCCCAATGTAGTAATATCGGTCATCATACCATGGACCTCAAAAGATTCATGATCATACTGTTAATATGGATGCTGCTGAACACCCCAGCAATTAATATGACAAAATAATAACTCAAACTGCACTGCACTCTACTGAATCTAACAATAGTAACCTTATGTATACTCATAGTGCACGAATACCCATAAACAGCAGCAGATAACCCATAAAGTGAATGTGATCTGTTTATTGGGCATGAGCAGGCGCTAGGGTAATATAATCGGCCTTATGAGTAACACCACAATCAGCGTTTTAATGCAGCCAGCCCCCACCCACTCAGGGTGTTTTTCATCTTTTTATATTCCCTTCACCTCACATGGTAACCAACTAGAAATTAAAAGGCGTATTTTTAAAAGGAGTATCACTATTATCTATTTCGAATTAAGATATGATGCTTAGTGCTCTCCCAATGAGAAGTAAGATCCTTATTGCGATTTCTAATACATCATTATAAACATTATAGTATGAGCACCAGTTTGGTTTTTATGGACTATGATCTTTTTCATGGAACATGGCCTGAATAACCTATGCTCATATTAAGGGCCCTGTGACGTTCCACATTGTCAACATGTGAAATAGTCCACTCTTCTCCCTTCTCCTTGACCATTGTCTATATCAGCTGATTGTTAGAAAACAAAGAAAAAAATGTAACATGTTCAACATCAATGAAAATAAACATTGTTATAGGGCTAAATATGAGAGGACATTGGTGATCTACTCCTATGTATATCGCTTCTGTTTGTGAAACTGTAGATGTACCTCCATTTAGGGTATTACAGAATATTATAGACCTTGGTTTTGTGATAGCAGACATACATCTGAGTTGCACCTGTACATTTGTCACAAGATTGCTTTATCACACAGGAAATTGGTCTGTAGCAAAGCCATATATAATATCTCATCATGTACAGAGTCTATTCATATGTCCCAGCTTGAAAAACAGCGCTGCAGAAGTAATATCCTGCCCTGACACTAGTAGATAAATCTCTTCCATGAGACGTTCTACCTGCACCCAGCTCAGGTCGAGGACATTACAGGTGTTTTACAGACACCAGCTAATTTCCTGTCTAGTACACAGAAATGGTGTTAAACATCCATCACTCACTTACTCCCACTCTTGATCGCAGCTTACCAAAAAGCTCCTATTCCTTCTCTACATACCGCTACTAGCTCCCCAAACTTCCCCTCTCTCCCTCTCAACACTCTCATCTGCATTTGTCTCTCCTTGCTATTCTGCTATCCCTCTGTCTCTGTCTGAGTCTGTCTACTTCACCTTACCCTACTGCTCCTACTACCTAGCTATTGTTCTCTCTCTTTCCCAAAGCTTCATGTTTTCCTCCCTATTTGGTCTGTCCCTCTCCCCACCATCCTCTATAATGCTTTCTAGTCTTTTTTGCTCATGACCACTTATCTTACAGTCAATCCTGTGTTTACTATTCTTGCTATTTCCTGTATACTTAACTCAGCTGCTTCAGGATGTGGTCTGCCATTTGTTAGAGGCCCTGGTTAGATCAAAGGTCAAGGCTAGCAGTGCTGGGGTTGGAGTGCAGGTCGGGGGCAGGTGTGTGTTGGTGCTGATTCTGCTGACCATGTGACCATGTGACCATGTGATAATGTGACCATGTGACCCCAAGACATTTTTTCCTAGTCCTTCTTAGTGTCCTGGTGCCCTCGATGTGAGGGTGAAGGATAATATACTCAATATTGTTCAAGCAGGCTTATGCCTCTAGAGGTGTATAAAAGTACAATTCAACTCTATTGTGCCAATAATTAAGAGAAGTGCAAGTATGTCAATTCAGCCGTCCAAAGAAACTAAAAATCTAGGTGCATTAATAATTATGACATATCTGGAATGGACCTGTTATCAAACATCAAGACAAGAGTTACCATAACTTTCACCCCAAATGTCTTTATAACAAATGGACAAGGTTCTGTTGGTTAGTCCATGTATAATGCCATCAGTTCTGGTCATGGTTATTTTAACTGTAGAGGGATTGGAAGACAGGTATTTAACCACACCAATAAGCCTTAATATATTTTCTATTCTCTATTAGAGTAAAACTAAGAGATGCTGCAGTCTCTCCCACTCTCCCTGAATGAATACAGTGACCTTGACCCTAACCCCTGTGGGGAGCTCTCCATGACCTTGTAGAAAACAGATTGATCCAGATCCCCTGAAGGGTGGAGAACTCAGGAGATCATTCTGTCCGGCAGCTGATCACGTCTTTGGTATACAGAAAGTGGATTGGGCACCGGTCTATCTCTCGACCCACTCAATCAGCCCAGCCTTTGAGTAAACACTCACCTCTATTTAAAAATACTCTTTCTTAGCCTGTCTCTCCTCCAATCATTCACTTCTTCCCATTCATGCTCGATTTCTTGTTTGTACACTTCTCCTGATCCTTCATCTTTCCTTCCCAAAAATCCTTTTAGACTGTAGAAAGTAGATTAAACAACTGTTTGGTTATTCAATTCAATTTCAAAATGAAACGTTATTATCGTTGACAATCATACAATGTTAATTCATGCACACTATTGGGCTGATAGCCCCTTGCTCTAAAGAAAACTTCATGAATGCACACCAGGGATACAAAACAAATTCCAGAGACATGAATAAATGGGATTGTGTCTGATACAACTTGGTTGCTGCAACTTTAGCTACAGCTGTAAATTAATTCTCACACTTTTCTGTCTTTGCAGCCTACATCGCCTTCAGGAAACACGTCTCCTACCACAACAGAGATTCATCCTGAGGTTTACTGTCGAACGTGTGGTGTGTCGTTTAACTCTCCGAAACAGGCGCAACAACATTACCAGGGCAAGAACCATGCAAAAAAGACGCGAGCCTCAGCACAACAGGAGAAACAGACAGCCAGTAGTCAGGGCACCGAGGGGCTCAATAAGTGAGTATATATTATTAATAAGTCATATAGAGTTATATCTAAGTAATATTTATCAGTTTTATAAGACTCTAGCCATGGAAAACAGATGACTAGTTTTCAGGGCACACACAAGCTCACTTTTCTTTGAATGATAATTAGAGCGACTTAGCACTACTGAGCTGTTCTTGGGACTGAACCCAGTGTCTTACATGCCAAGATGCCTAAGACATCCTATGCACTATACACCATACAGCAGTAACCTAGTGACACATGATCCTCATGATACACTAAAGACTCTAGAAGTGCATACTGAACATACTGGTGAGGAATATAGAAGGTCTAGTAGCTACAATATAACAGCGGAGCATAATAATGTTTAATAGCTGTAGCTAGAATATAACAGGAGGGATCGATTTTCAAGAACATCAAAGCCTTGAATTCATATTCATGATTTCTTTTCCCACCATATTTTTTCAAGGCTGACTTCTCAGAGCATCAACATATTGATGATCAAATTCTAAGCAGAACAGAAAAATCCTGCTGTTTGATTAGATGAATGTTTCCTTGTACCATACATTGAGAACAATCTCCCTTCAAGCACCATGGTAATAAAAAAAGTCAGGGCAGCAGGGGTACACAGAAATCTACAGGTCATGAGCTGGGCCCCACTTTAAAAGTAATTGCTCTGTGGAGAAGGTTTTCAGTCTGAAGGAAAAGTCAATTAGTGTTTGTCCAGGGGCAATGTTTAAATTGGCATCCCTTCTACTGCCCCTACTGCAAGCCCCGATGAGAGGACCCAGAAGTCTGCCCAACTCCCAACCCATGTCATGACCACCTGCATGTTTGCAAACCTTAAATATAGCATTTACATTTGGGTTCTAGGAACGAGAAGAAAATGAATTAGATTTGTTGAAATCAATGACAGTCACTGAAAGTAGCACTCCTATTCTGAGGGCCCATAGAGCTACCCGGGCCAGAATGCAGTAGGAAAACAGTGTCAAATCCGTGTGGACATAATCACTAGGACGACCCTCAGAACTTAATATTGAATCAGTGACTACTGAAATACACTGACATCCACCTTGGAGACTATGTCCCAGAAGTGTTGGATCAGTGGTCCAGGAAATAATCCATGAACTGACAAAGTTATAGCAGTGGGAGTTCAGTAGACTACTGGTTCTGCACTGAATAAAGCAGTGGGTGATCAGTAGTTTTTGGAGTGTTATATCAGTGCATACTGAAATCTGCAGTGGTGAATCAGTTTGGTTTCAGTGGGCACTGATTTAAGAAGTAGACACTGCCTTCTGGCCCAGGTAAATGTCTAGAAACCAGAATGAGGCATTCATTGGATATGGTCTCAGTTTGCTTTACTACCAGGGAACTAGAAACACTTACTGCTGTGACTATAATTATGCCTCACTTTTACTGCCACTCCCCACCTTAGACTTCCATAGCAATAACAACCTCCTTTTAAGCGTGTTGTCTTAAAGCCATAGGAATGAGATGTTTGAGGTGCCAGTCCGCAGCTAAGAGACAGGTGAAATCTGATAGTTTCAAGGCTGTCTCAATGCTGTTTAACTCTAAGTGGTGGACTCAATTGTTCATACATTAGGCCACCTTTTTTTGATAACTTGGATTATGGGCTTTTGGCTCCAAATTTTTGGAAGGGCAGAGGCAAAAAAAAAAAAAAAAAAAAGCTGCCCTATGGGGGGCACCAGATCACAAAATTTCCCAAAGGGCAGAGGCAAAAAAAATAAAAAATAAAAAAGGCATGGAAAGTCTCATTTCTGGGCAATCTAATGATGATGTACTGAGAAATATCCCCCATCTGAAAGGCCTCATTCTACCTTTTTCTGATCAACATGTACTTATTTTCTTTTTTTTTGTAAAATTCTCAAAAAATCTCGGAGGGGAAAGGTAAAAAAACCCAAAAAACTTAGGCCTAAGGGAGCTGTGAACATACTGAGACCATTGGGGTTTTCGTCACCATCTACAATGTCAAGACAATATGCTCTCCCATCTCTCTCAGCCAGACAGACACCTTTGGGTATCCAGGAGACACTTGCTGTGTGGCATAGATTGGGGGGGAGATCATATAAAACGTACCCCAGGGGGGTACGGCTGCTCAAATCTGGTCCTCTGTATACTGTAAATGTATTATATTTCGCGCTGTAGGCCTACATATTTTCACAGATTTAATAATCCGCGTAAATATGTACAAAGAGAAAATTTATCCAATGTAGTCAGAGATAAACTATATGTTAAAATCCGTGAATTTAAATCCCAGCAAAATGGTACATTTTACCAAATCAGCGAAAATGTGTATCAGCGAAAATATCTACGTTCACATGCTTGCTTTGTTGGTAGACTAGAATAGACACATGAGCACAACTCTGCCTCTAGTGGCTGTAAAACAAGACTTCTACTTTGTGGGACAATCACTTGCCCCACACAGAAGTTCCCACCGGGCCCACCAGGGGTGCTGCAGACAGAACAGAGAGTGTCCAGAGGTTGTTTGCAGACAGAAACCCAAGACAGGGAGCTTTCCTAGTGGCAGCATGGGGAATAAGCCTCAGTTAACTGTCTCAAAGTGGATGTAATTTGAATATGTGTTTCTTTGATAATTACCAACTGTCATGTGTATAGCTTCTCCATAAGTAGATTGCTGTAGTGTTGCAATTTTGTCACTACATCACGCTTACGTTCTGGGTAGTCTTTTATGTAAAATATTGTAATAACAGATACTACCCCTCATCTCACATAAACAACATAATAGAGGAGATCCTTTCCTTTGATTTGAGTGGTAGCACGTTCATGAGCTCCAAATAACTCTAGAATTATGACCATTCTTGTGATGAAAGGTCTGATCAGATATTATCTAACTTAAGAATACTGCTTATCTTCCTGGACACTACATGGCACTACATGGCACTACATGGCACTACATTACATAACTTGATGTATTTGGTATATCTTTCTCTCATGTGTTATGAACACCTCATCTTATTCCTGACACCTCCATTGCTTGGCCCACTGTGTAGTGTTAGATACTGTTTATATCCTGTCTGCCACCACCTCCACCACCTCCACCACCAGAACTGTGCTGTCTGCTGTCAGTGACAAGAAGTAAGTCTGTGTAGTGTTAGATCCTGTCTGCCACCACCTCCACCACCAGAACTGTGCTGGCTGCTGTCAGTGACAAGAAGTAAGTCTGTGTAGTGTTAGATCCTGTCTGCCACCACCTCCACCACCAGAACTGTGCTGTGTGTTGTAAGTGACAAGAAGTAATCTTCTTCTTGTGATGTTTTGAGGCTAACGTGCCCAAATTTGGCCAGTTGATAGAGGAGATCTTTCCCTTCAAATCAATTTGTTGCTTGTTCATAAGCTCCCATCAAATCTAGAGGTATGACCATTCTTGTGATGAAAGGTCTGATCAGATATTTCCTCGATTCTGAAATATACGAGCAGTGTTGGCTGTGTAGAGGTTGTTGGATGTTCTTGTCAGTCTCCCAACTGGTTATGGCAAGAGCTTGGCATATTTTTGTTACTGGGCTTTGCCTGATACTGTAGTGAGGGCTGGTTCATCTGAAACAAGTAAAACAAGGATATATCTGGTTCTTGCTGACTTAACAACTTGATGTTTTGACCATTCTTGTGATGAAAGGTCTGACCAGATATTTCCTGAAGTATGAACTAAACACTAGCTGTGTAGCTGTGTAGAGGTTGTGGGATGTTTTCGTCAGTCTCCCAACTGGTTATGGCTTAGGGTGTTTTTGTTACTGAGCTTTGCCTGGTACTGCTTTCTAGCAGTGAGGGCTGGTTCATCATCATTAATTGAAAGCTAGTTCTTCCTGATTTAACAACTTTGCTAACTTTCCCAAATTTGGCCAGTTGATCAAGACGATCCTTCCCTTAGATTGAAGTGGTTGCATGGCTGCATAACTTGATGTATTGGGTATATCTCCTCCATCTTGAAGAGATCTAGATGAGGAGAGTTGACCCAATTAGGTGAAACAATGATATATCTGGTTCTTCCTGATGTAACAACTTGATGTATTGAGGCTAACTTTCTCATACACTAGTCCTGTTTTTTTATAATCAAGTTATGGGAAGTATGTCATGCTTTGAAGCCAAACACAGTTGATTAGAGAAATACCTTATTTCATGACGAATACTGTCTATCAATGGTAAAGTAATTAGGGGGGCCCGAGTAGAATGTGCAATAAACCTTGAGCACACTGAACACTCTTGCCATATTGCACGTTCCTGGTTGTCTTCATGGGGTTGCTAAGGGATTGCTATGGGGTTGCTATGGTGTTCATATTGGGTCCCTATGAGTTTGAGATAGGGTCACCATAGAGTTGCTACACTACCAAGAGTCACTTGACCTTTGCGAAACTCAAAATATTGATCCCAGGGAAGTAAACAAACATAGACTGCATATCTGCATAGTATACCTGCATGGCTTTGATATCTGTTTTAGATTGAAACTGAATTTTTTTTTAAATACAGCGTCACTTAAAAGTGTCCTGACCAGTGGTTATCGCACTTCCCAAGTCCTTTCTGAGTGAATCTGTATTGGTTTCAAATGAATTATGAACACAGCTATTACAACCCTGATGTGTTACTATGTGCCCAATAGTTAACTATAGATGTTGCTGCACCGCACATCTAAGTATACTTATATTCTGCGAAGTAAATACAGTAATCAGTTTGAAAAAGATTTGGTTCACTTGATTTCACAATTTGACTGAAGTAAACGCTTACATGAATTGTCACTTTGATTGCTCTAGATCCCTTTTACTGTCACAACCCATTACAATGTTGCCTTTTGCCTGCTGGATATCAAGGACACCTTTGTCAGACTATGTAGGCTGTGTACTTTTTAGATTTATTTGCTAAGATGAGCTTTGCCAATGGCTTGCTTAGCAAGAGCACAAGATATTCATTAGAATGTCATCTGACATTAAGTTACCTGAGATACTCCTCAATATAACAAAACAAAGATCTATAAGTAGTCAGAGCCCATTAGTGCACTCAGCAGTGTTGATTGATAAACCCTTTGGTGGTTAGTAACAGAACAACTTCCTGTGCCACTGGTCTAGTAAATGTTATCACACTGCACCCTATTTGCCTCAGTTACTTAAGCCCAGGTGATGCATGGTTTTTCTATTCACGTGCCTCTTGCTTGCCCTTGACCCAATGCCAGCCACCTCAATGAGTCGGCCCTCAGCGCAGCCCCCATTCATCACCAGTCCTGCCAGAACTGCTCTGGTGTAGGTTGGTTCTTACGCCTTGAAGGTTTTAAGTGTTGTCGTAAATGTGGCATGTCCATGATGATGTGGGATGTGGTTTAGGTATGTGGCTCTATAAAAGTGAATGAATAGAATTGAGAAAAGTATCCATGATATCCTGGAACAGAGATAAAGGGACACAGGGAGAGGGGGGTAAGGAAATACCAGGAGAGTGTTCTTCAGGCATTCTACCCTCCTACTAAAACCTATACATCTTCCCCCACACATTACACACCAGGTTTAGGTATAAATGTAAACGAAAAGAGTTGAGAACAAAAGTATCTATGATCTGACCTTTTTTAATCTTGGAGCAGAGACATATGAAAAGAGGGAGAGGGGAGTGAGGAAATACAAGTAGTGTCACCAACCCAGCCTTCAGTCACACTACACACCCGTCCCCACTCTGTATAGCCTTTTGTAGGACAGCACCAATCCTATCTACTTGGTGCTAGGGGGGTAGAGTGACAGTTCCATCCCCTGACTCTGTTACTGTCCTTGGGTATTAGCCTGCATACCCTGAAAGACGACCGGTTTATTCAGGAGGACGCGGCCCTGACTGATCGTATACCTTTAGGGTAAAGTCCTGGATATAGCGTTGGACACTATTGAGCCAGATTTAAGATAACTTAGGTAGGATCATGTGTCCTTATCTGACAGATTTTCATTGCAACTTCGAAATATGGTTGCTTGATAATCCTGGCAGAGCGTGAGAAATGGGTCATGTGTTTTAGAATCTGAGCAGCTCCTTATTGTGGGCTCTTAAGTAGGTCACAGCTGATACACAAAGCGGCATATCTATGGACCTCCGCAACAAGACAGGGTGTCCTGCCAGAATACACTGTTACACAATGTGATATCCGCTTTGTACCAAAAAAATCACTTTGATGTTTTTAACTCATGAAAAGTGGCATTTTTACCAAGGGTCTATGTGTAGTTTATTGTATTCTTCTTTTCAAATAACCAGTGGATGCAGATTTAGTATGCAGCTTGTATGTAGCTCCCAGAACACAAGATGGCTGCCTACACTAGTTGACCTTTTACGGGGCCCCTTATACCTCACCTCTTTATTCATACAGCCAGGGCTTCACCCAGTAAAGAAACAGCTTAGTGGGCTAACAGTGTAACATCCAGTATTTATGAAGTCCAATAACAAAAGTAGCGCACATCCCTCACCTTAAGCTGCAGGGCTCACCCACCTCAGTCCACAATATCCCTCAATATTGCACCTCACCCCTTACCCTGCGACCTGGTCTCCTGCTGTAGGCCTCTCACAACACACTGAAGTACTCCCTTTTTATTGCTCAAATTAACCAATGGGAAAGTTGAGAGTTTATATGCAAACAGCTTAGATCCTTAACAAATCCGAGTGATAAACTCAGACATGACAAGAGCTGCTGTATCGATAGCCATCAATACAACCGTACAGCTAAAATGTTTATATATGAAAGATACCTGAACGTCCTGAATATAATGATTCCCTTGAGTTAGCAGTGGAGCTCTTTTGATTTATAACACTGTTGGGTCCTTGTGATTCATAATCTGTGTTACTGGCTAGCCCTTGGCAGTTATTCTGCTTGGCGTAGCTTTGTATTCCAGCTGACCCCCCCCCCCCCTGGTGGAGAGCTGGGGCATCCAGCTGCCCCCATGACTCAGCTCTCTAACCTATTATCGCAAACTGGCTCTCTATCAACGCCCATTCCCAGCATTATTGCTCATCCCACCTGAGCCCCTGCCCCACTCAGGGAGCGACGGGGATTCTGGGAGCGTCGATTCTGTAGCCCTGAAGACGATAAAACATGGGGGCGATTACATGACTGATTGACCTTGGGGTGGAAGGTGGAGGTCATACTCCTGCAGAATTCAAATCAGCAAGAGAAATCTTTCTGCATTTTTGTTACTTTATCGGAAATTTGATCTGAAATGTAACACTGATTAGTTAAATCTTGCTCAAAATCTTTCCACAGAGGTTTGACAAGTGAAAATGAATAATTCTTAGTAACTAAATGTGAAGACGGAAAGTGGTTATTTTCTGATTGCTGATTTAATGGCCAATAAACCAGAGGGGACCAATTCAGGGATGATCCCTGGTATAGAATCACCATAAACCACCCACCCTCTCCCACTAGCCAACTCAGCAGGAACCTGGGTCTGCTGAAATAAAAACTGTGCACTGAGTAATTTAGTTTCAGTTCTATTGATATCTGAATAGCCACACCTTAAAAGTAGCAAAATTTGCTGCAAGATTAGGGCTGCTCCCTGTGATGGAAGATATGTACTGCCATTTTTATTCATGTCAGGGCCCGAGTCATGTGATATCTGCAATCATTTTTAGATATAGGGTTAGGTGAATAAGTTTTGTCGCTTTTAGAAGGAATTAATGTAAAACAACAATCAATCAATTGCTTTTTCTATGCATATCTTTCATTGCCCTTCACCTATTAATAATTCTTTGGACAATGATACTCATGATTTTGTCTGCTTGTATCTTTCCAGATATGGATCAAAATTCAACTGTGATGCCTGCAATATCCATGTGACGTCACAGGAGCAATTAGACAGTCATTTAAAGGGTGCGCGTCATGCTGCCAGAGGGCGCCCTGAGCGGCCATTGCTGCCTCCCATCGCTCGACACAGGTGGAAGCAAGTAGCCTTCCCACAACTCAGACCAGACAAATTCCTGCACCACAGCCTCACTCCAGCATTCTGTCAAACATTCTGATTGGTCCAAAGGAGTGTGTGTGTGATGAGTCAGCTTGTGTCGAGGCTTCCTATTGGTTGTTATTGTTATTGATGATGCGTGGGCCTGGAGCAACGGTTATGAGATCTCGATTCTGGTTTGTCAATCTTGGTTATACATATATATATATTTATGAAAGGCCAGATGTGATTGGTCCCGGACCAGTAATACATTATCTGTGCTTCGCAGGATTCATCCCTTACTCAGCAAGTGACCATAGCTCTGATTGGTTGAGCTGCATCCCTCATTCAACATGTCTTCTGGGCCCTCATTGGCTAATATCAGAATGGCTGGTACACTCAAGTATAATATATGCGGCAGGGACGCGCTTCATAACACTTTCTGTGCACTTTAGAGGCATAATAATAATGAACAAAGTAACTAATGTAAGCATACAGTGATACTCTATCTCCATGTGGATAGGATGTTTCTCAAGGATGGTTCCATCCATGAACAAAGAAGATGTATACAAGTACTACGTATGGAGCTTTATTATAGGGGGCTGGTTGAATATTGGAATATAACATTGCACCATTGTATAATTTTCATGTAGAACTTCTGTATATATGTGTAAGTTTCATTCAAAAGCTGCTCTACAAGTTTAGCCATATTTGACTTGTCTAACACACTACTTGCCACCCGGTCATGTTATGGCTGAAATCCCGTTATTAAAAGCAAATTGAGGTTAAACACCAAATCAATGTATGTGCAAGGAACATCTACCTGTAGTCACAAACATGGTACTTTAGGTGGAAACCCAGAATGTAGCAACATAATGCTTTAATTTAGTATGCTCTTTTTGTCCAGCACTGTGATGTTATTAAAGGGTCAAAGGGTGACTTGTGTTGCTGTTAAAGATAAACGGGTGACTTGTTTTGTTGTTAGAGGGTTAAAGGGTGACGTGTATTGTTGTTAGAGGGTCAAAGGTTGACTTGTGGAGCAGCTTTACCTCACCTTCCTCCACACAGTGTGTTCACTGAGCAGTAGTATTTAACATGCACTGTGCACAGGGCACTCACTGTGCCACAGCACCACTTACTATACACACTGTTAAACCTCTCCACCAAGGGCATGATGCTTGAATGCATCACTGGCCAGTTACTCACCAGGGCTGCATTCAAGCGTCATGCCTATCATACCTAAGGGGTTGAATGTATTGATATATAACTAACAAGAAAGGTGAATAATGGTTGTGGTTTTTAAAGAGCAGATTCATGAAAATATAATTATATTCTGTCAATCATCTCATCAAATAAATTATACTGTAATGGTTCATAGCTTGATTTGCATTGATTTGCATTGTTTAATATCTGGCAGGGATATTGGTGTATATTTCCAATTATTTCACATTTGTAATAATGCCATACTTATATATAGAATAGACATGCTCTTCCCAAATCCATGTTTCTGATTGGATACTTGAGTGCATTTTCAGAATGGTGTTGGTGAAGCACTGTACATGTCTGGTTATCATGTCTGGTTGATCTATGTTGAATGTTTACAAATGGTAATAAACCTGTGGATTGGTGAATAGGTTTCATGATTTGGTAAATGGATTAAATGCCTAAGAAATAACCCTTTTCAAAAATTGTGACATGCGAAACTTGAAAAGTAAAATTTAAATATTTAACCAGGCAATAAAGTACAATCAATAACTGCATTCCTGATCTCTATATGTTTCCTTTTTCATTTCCGGATGGTTTAGATGACTTATTTTGAAACAACACTCCAGACACTAGTCGAAACCATTAATAGCAGCCACACACTTTAATGCATCATGTTCTTTTGTCATAATGATGCAAGTGTGCATGTCTGGCAAGCAATGGGACTTTGTTGCATTCAAGTGGTCTCTACACTCCAAACATCAGATGGTAGACTTGGCAGTAACACATCATGCAACATGATGACAATGGGTATAATGTATTGAAGCAATTTCTGAAGTTGTTAAGTTGAAGTCTGAACATTTTGCTATGCAGTGTTTCAATCCAGGTTTAGATGTTAACAGAGGTATCACACTGGAACTGTTTGTATTCTCTTCTTGTGAACATGTCTGTCCAATGTTGTATACTAACCCATGAGGGTCTACACAATGCTTAAATGTTCTAAGTCCTGTGTTGGCATGATGCCTGAATGCAATCCTGATATGTCCTTTCCCCAGGGCTGCATCCAGGCACCATGACAACTAAGGGCATAGTGTACTAAAGCATGTCATGGCCTTCAGGGATAAACAGTACTGTTATCAAAGGTTGAATTATCACACTAGGAACAACACCTATGTGAATATCAGAACTAGATCACCATTTTATACTGTGTGTTGATACCTTGATGTGACTGTCCGGTAGTGGTGACACTACAACAAACACTGAAACTAACTGAGTTATTCTCCACCTGCAACTGTACAGAACTAAACCTAATGCCCCATCCACTTACATGGTTACCGCACCACTTAGGGAGTATCAGAGACCTGCATGTCACAGTCAGCGACTCATTGAGGTTTTCACCAATCATAATTTGATAATTACCAGTTCAGTCATGCTTTTACTGATGGCATTGGAACTGGCATTTTAATAATCCCTACCACAATTGTTACAGTCAAATCATTAGAAATGACAAAGACTTGACCCCAGCATGTTTATATCATCTAGGACAAAATGGTAAATTAATGCATTATCCCTTATGCAGGAATGCAGTCCTGGCAAGTATCTTTTGAGGCTGATACAATCCAAAAGCTTAATCATAATGCATAGTTGCAATGGGTATGAAGCATTAAAACACTATGAAAGGGTCTCAGTGTCTTCCCAATCAAAGTGAGATGTCGTACCCTTGTAGGTGGACTAGGGGCAATAGTAAGGTCCTTTTGTAGGATCATGAAATGTAAATACTAACAAGTCTAGCCATGTCATATTGCGACGACATGACCGTGCAAAAGGATCAATCCGTAACATATCGAGATCTTTTTATATTGTGTGAATACTTATATATCCAAGCCATATGAAGGAAGAATCTCAGGATGCTGGACACGTGTGACAAGGAGTTGTGACAATCCCACTGTTAGTATTAGTGTAGTTCAGCACAGCTAGAATGCAGTAGTAACACACCTAGTTAACAAGGCTTCTCTGTACTTGGTAACAGCTGTAGTTGTAGTTGATAAAGGCACCAAGTCCTTTTCTATGAACAGTTTCTAATGTTGACAGGTAAAGGAATATAAATGTTAAAAACAAACAGCTGCAATAATAGAAGCTCTCAAGCTCTCAAATAAATATTCTTAATATTTGAACTATAGGAAGTGGATTTGAGAAATGAAGCAATATCTGGATTTGTTTTTTTATAAAGTTTCATTCTTGATCCAGAACATGACGAAATGTTCACCTACAACTTGCACTGTTTTCTCTCCTGTATCATGACTCAATGTTCATGTCAAATCAATTAACAGCAGCGTCCTAATTTGGAAAATTGTGAATACCAAAGAAATCTCAGCATGTCAAAACCCTCTGAATTGTCAAATTTTTAGGTTTCATCAGAGAATAAAAACTAAATTTTCTGACTTTCAGATTTTAAAATAATAACCTTGATTATCTATATACATAAAGGCTAGCATAATTTGCATAATAATATGGGGTCCTTGAGGATTATAATGTTTTGACTGTTATATGTTGACTGGGATCTGGGTGACGTTACATTTTTTGTTTGAAAGATTTTTCAGGTTGATGTTAATTACATCATCAGTACTCTGGGTGCCCGGTTCCCATAGCATCTAGACTTCCTAGGGCTGCTGGGGAAATAGGGATCCCAATATCAGGGCCCTTATTAACACCACCAGCTAGACCCCTTGACACAGGTAGGCCGGTTACTGGGGCCTGGTTCAGGAGACTCCTGCTATATAATTGTTACTAATACCTTATACTAATTGCCGTTACACCTACAATGATTAGAACAGATAGTTAGGGAAAATAACAAAAGAAGGACTAGGCTGCAAATCGGTTATAGCCGAGCCTAGATTCTGGTTGTATGTTTTAACATACTATACTGGATGTAACCTTAATAAAAATCTTTAAAAAAAAACAAAAAACAAGGCTCTGTGTCAGGGGAGCTGTTTTAGTGGTGTTTGTTTAGAGGCCCTGGTGTAAGAGCCCTGGTTCAAAGGGCTGTGTCACAAGGGCCCTGGTTTAAGAGAGACCCGTATGAGAAGGGCTGTGTCAGAGACTGTAGTGACTACCATTCCCCTATATCTACACCACTGTCTACCCTGTCAGCCTGATGTGCATGGTCCATGATGACTGTAAACAATGATATTGAGATGAAGTGGAGAATTGTCTATACATAAAAGCAACAAATAAAGATATGAAAATAATATGTGTTGGTTGCTTTTTTATCTTTCTGGGTTTTTGATAAAATGTAAATTTATATAATTGACAGTTCCACTTTTTTTCATCAAATACCAATCAGACCTTCCTACTATGGTTATATCCCTGTATTTCTCATCCCTTTTTGATGTCTACTCGGTACTGTGTTTTATTCATGATCATTTCAACTTAAATTAGGCCATAGACAAATGCCTTAGGGGAATATATATATCTTCAGCATTAGAATGGTAATCAGTTTGTGTTATGATACCTCATTGATGGCTTCTACATTAGATCTCCCCCAGCCAGCTTAAAGAGCCTCTCACCATCCACTATTTGCTTTCTACCCTCTCTCATTTTATGCCCACTCCCCTCCCAATTGTAAGAAATTCCTTGTTTACCTTCTTTATAGGAGATCCTGCTTTTACCCTTCTTGCTGTTGCCCTGTATACTTAACTCAGCTACTTTAGGATGTGGTCTGCCATTTGTTAGAGGCCCTGGTCAGATCAAAGGTCAAGGCTAGCAGTGCTGGGGTGGGAGTGCAGGTCAGGGGGCAGGTGTGTGGTGCTGACCATTCTCCTGACCATGTGACCATGTGCCCATGTGACCATGTGACCATGTGACCATGTGACCATGTGACCATGTGACCCTGTGACTATGTCACCATGTCACCATGTCATCATGTGATAATGTCACCATGTCACCATGTCACCATATCCGCACAAACCTCTGTGACTCTCAGTGCCCTGATATAAGGGCAATACAAAATGTGTGGTTCACCTAGAGCTTTCCACGTATCCTGTGTCAGTCATTTGATTTTGTATTCAACGTAACAAGTGCCCTGGTCGCTTTAAAATCTATTTTGAGTGAAACAATCTGCCTCAAATCTACTTCTGCCACCAACCCCTATGTCTTCACACTTGGCTTGGTGAAAACATCTTAAAAGAGGGCGAGGGCTCTATTGTGTCAAATAAGGTGATCCTCTGTATATAGAAGTACAATCAATAATTACAATGAATTGACATTTATGACATATCTAGAATGTACTTTCTCTTGGTAAACACCAAAGACAAAACTATCAGCCCAAGTTTCTTCAGAGATGTGGTCAGATGCTGGGCAGTGGAATCAAAGACATTCAGATCTGGATCAATCTGTTTTCTATATGGTCACATAGTTTGCTCCACAAAGGGGTCAGGGTCAAGGTCACTGTATTTGTGCAGGAGGATTCCAGCGTGACTAGAGCTTCTGCCATCCAATAATGGAGAATAGAGAATACATTAAGGCGTATTGGTGTGGTCACCTAGGCGTCTCCCAATAATGGAGAATAGAGAATACATTCAGGCTTATTGGTGCGGGAACCTACCCGTCTCCCAATCCCCCTCCAGCTAACATAATCATGACCTGAACTGATGGAATTACACATGGACTAACTGACAGAATCTCTGCCAATTTCAAATATACTATTGGAGAACCTTAGATCACTAATAGGCTAGGTGATAAAACATGGTTGCATTAACCCAAATGAAAATGTTCTGAGAAATATCTCTCACATATATAGTAGGAACAGATTTATTTCATAGGTCCAATATCAAATCGTAAATTATTATGGTTTTTGTCAATGCAATGTATTCCAACTTTACACAGATCAGTATACAGGATATGTTTAAGTTCTGTATTTCCCCGACAGATTGACATTGAAAGGCCCCGTATTTCGTTGAAACCCTTCATAAGGGTTGAAACGAAATACGGGGCCTTTCAATGTCAATCTGGAGGGGAAATACAGAACTTAAACTGATCCTGTATTTATTTTTAAATGCAGATGTCAACTATTAAAGGAGAAAAAGACATTTTATTAACCTGCATCGTCCCAAAGTGCGTCCGAACGCCGCCATGACACCTTGCTCGACCTCACTTCCGGTATTAGCGCATGCGTGATTCGGCTCGCAAAAATATAGTCCCCCCCCCCTCTATTGCCTATATCGTAATTATTTTTAGAAATTAGGCCTAATACGCTATTAAAATACATTAATTCATTGAAAAGAAAGACGATGAAACGATAATTCATAAAATAATTAATAAATTATTGCTCGTTGACACCGTCCGCTTTTTTGCACACCAGTCTAGATTTCGGCGCCACTGTTTCTCTATGGGAAAATTTTACGATCCATTTTCTCGCCGATCCATCATGTTTAGAAGCCTCAACCAAATTTTCTGGGGGGCTAGAGCCTAATTCATCTATTGTATGTCCAAATATAGGATCTTTTCTCTTCCATGCGCTATGTTTTTTTCAATATAACTCTATTTTAGGCCCAAAAACCACCTTATTATATTTCGGGGAATGTGAAGAAACCACTCGCGGCGTGCCACTGTCAAGCGCCAGCCGGGCGGCCACATTTTTATCGTCTCAATTTTTCGCCTATCTATCATGTTACAAAGCCTCAACCAATTTTTCTGGGGGGTTAAGGCCTAATTCAGCTATTGTACGTGTAAATATAGGATGTTTTGTAGTGCTTAGGCTTTGTTTCAAGCCGAAATATGCTATTTTAACCCCAAAACGAAGGCAATTAAAAAAAAAGGATATCGTCTCAATCTGAATGTAGGTCAACGATCAGCTGATCGCAGCGTCCGGGTGCTCTTTCGTCTCTACTCGATTTCATCGTTTTTATTATATCAAATAGATGTTAAACTGCTCGATTTCAATGCAATCTATGAAAAGTAAGGCGACAAACGATCAAATACAACAGAAATACGATTTTATTTTGCTGGATATCGCACTCCCCCCACATTCCAGTAGGGCTTACGTATGTACAATGATTCAAATAGCCGCCCGGCGAGTGACAGCAGCCAGCTCGCACGAGGGCACAGACTTCGCTTCAAGGCAACTTTAAAATATGAAATACCTGAAATACAGGAGGAAATATGTTTATACAAGCCAGCACATCAAATATAAAGGTATGTAGAGCCCCATGACGGTTTTATTTATAGATGACAATATTTTATGAAGTTAAAATGACATGATGTAAATAGTCAATGTCACAGGTCAGGTACGGTGCCCGACAGAGGAGAACCCTACCACAGTCGCCCGACCTCTGAGTTGCTGTTCAATGCCTAAATCTTTATCTACAATGCTTACTAGGAGGCCAGCTTAATTAATTAATTCTAAATTATCTATAATTAATCCCTAGTTGGGGGCAAGGTGGGACTCATGTTAACTTGGGTGTGGTTCTGGCTAGCGGCATAATTCCCATGATGCATATGAATGTGGATCCCCCCATTAATCGTTGTGTTCCCACAAAACATTCCAGAGAGGGCTGCCTGGAGGGCTGCGGCCATCTGGTTCGGTCCTCCGACGACAAGAGGTGCCGCAGCTGTCCCGAAGGAAGGTGCCGCAGCTGTAGCTGAAGGTGCCGCAGCTGGCACAGGAGCCGTACGGACAGCCACAGGAGGAGCCGCCTCAGTGGGCCCGCCGACTGGAGTCACGTCCTCGACTTCCTCCACTTCCTCCACTTCCTCCACTTCCTCCACTTCCATGAAGCGGGCAGCCTTGGAAGCACGGCCGGTCTTGAGTAGGGACAAGCGGCCGGGCCTACGCTTCGTAGGAATCGGGGCCACGAAGTCGGGGCTCAGGTCAAGAAACGCGCTGCATCCGGATGCGGATTTGGAGCCCGAGGGAGTAGAGTTGGAGGCCGAGGGAGTCGACTTGGAGGTCGGCACAGCCCAGCTGGAGGCGGAAGTAGTCGACTCGGAGGCCGACACAGCTGAGCTGGAGGCCGACGCAGCTAAGCTGGAGGCTGAGCCAGCTGCAGCGGAAACTGGCCTCCTAGAGCGGAGTCCCTCCGGATCGGTCACGGGCCTCCGACCTCCGACCGTGATGTCGGACATCAGGCGTTGCTGTCCCTCGCTTGGATTGCTGTAAGCGTTTATTGAATTTAAGTTCTTGTGCCCCGAATGCTTGGCAATAAAGAGAGGGTGAATACCTTGCTGCAGCAGGTTTGTGATGGAGGTCTTTCGACCCGAATGACCAGTGACACGACCCTCCAATTGGGCTTGCTTCTTTACAACCAGCATGATTTTGCCGATCGTGCTCTGACCCATCGGATGATGCTTGTAGGGGAAACGGCTGTCCCAAGTCGCGTGGTAGTTTGGGGTCAGGAAGAACTGGCACTCGGAGGTCAGCTGGGCCTCCGTCCTCCGTGAGCGGAACACCTTCCAAAGGAGGACCGGACACCTCTCTATATCCTCAATCGCCCACATCTTCGTGTCATAGTCCCTGGGAGCGCTATTTCCTTTCCGGGTCTTGGTTCCCCGCTCATTCCACTTGAGGTGTTCGTTATCTGTGCCCTCCTCCTCGAGGGTAATATCTGTCCAAAAAGTATCATACTGCTCAGCGGAGGTCCTCCAACCGAAGGCATTAGAGAAAAATAAATAAATCGTATTCTGCAGACTACGGGGAGTGTCGTACCCGAATGCTCCAGACTCCCAGCACTGTTCCACCATCTCATCGCTGAGCGGGATGGCACGGAAGGGCTTGTTACCCAGCCCCAGGTCCTTCAGTTCTGTCCTTCGGGTTTCGAGGACCTTCCGGAATAAGGTGAACGAATCATCGGTGATCAGGTTTACCGGGTAACCATTCTCGCGACAGTGCCTGCAAAATATAAAGGAAAAATAATAATTAATAATGTGGACCTCCAAGGTAAACATTCATAGGAGATATGGATCTACTGTGGCATTGCACTGGATGGTACAGCAGCCCAACATAACAGGTCGGCGACATGGTGAGTACAACTTTTTGTCTCTGGCCAGTGCCAGCACCTCATTCACTTTGAGAAAATATTGACTTTTAGCAGAATACGATGTTCTTTTATTTCAGGTTTAGCCTCAATATGACATACCCACACATTGATATCAAGCTCAAAATATGTGAATATATAGGAAACAGGCCAAAAATGGTTAATTTGTGCAAATACTATGTCAAGGTAGCGAGGTTCCAGTCGGCACGGGTGTGGGAGCTGGGTCATACTGAGGGGGCATTAGATTTCAAAGTGCTGTATTTGGGCCAAAAATAGGTCTTTTTGGGTCAGGAAAAAAATAGGTGGTACTTCAGCATGTCGACATTACTGTAACTGAGGCTCAGACATTTTAGGGGCCTCAAAATATCCAAAAATTGAAAAAAGCAAACGCAAGTTGAGCAGCGACGAGGCGGTATATAGGATTTCAACAGGGTTTGGAAGGTGAAGTTACCCAAACTCAGGGGGGGCTGGGGGGGTCATAAAGAATTTTTTTTTTAATGGGATAGCGGAAACTTGGATATTTAACATGTCCTCTCTGACATATATCAAGGGCAGATCTCAAAAATTGCTCTAACCCCCCCAAATCATTTTTTGTCGTTGAGCAATTTTTCAAGTCATTCTAGTAGCATTCATGTTTGTGGGTCGTGCCGCTATTCGGTTTAGTGACTTCTACATGTTGGATTTCTTAATCAATCGTATCATTAGAAAGGCCTAATACTGGGGAGTTCAGAAAAAATTATTTTGGGGCTCCCCCCCCCCTGTGTACAATTTTAGAGCATATTTTCAGTTTGGCTCGGGCCACTGTCAGTCGGCGCCCATAGAGTCGCTATGTTAAAGCACTACCGGGTAGCGTCTCACCGAGTGGAAACCTCGCCATAAAAGTTCATTTTCCTAAATAACTACTGAATATTATGCAATGGGAACCCGAAATCCTGTATCTCTACATAGTTGTCCTAGTCCCCGCAAAAGGATTCGCTCAAATATCGTCTCTAAGTATCGAAAAAATTAAAAAAGCAAACTGAAGAATATCGTTCATATTCACCTCAAGCGTGCTGCCTTTAAAAATGACAGCGGAGTTTCCACCAATATTCTTCATTTTGCTTTTTTAATTATTTCGATACTTAGAGACGATATTTGAGCGAATCCTTTTGCGGGGACTATGACAACTATGTAGAGATACAGGATTTCGGGGTGCCATTGCATTATATTCAGTAGTTATTTTATTAACAGTGTTTGAATCGGGGACTTTGAGAATTTGGTCTAGATCGTGGCCATTTTGTCAGTTTTCAGTGACCTTTCCAAGAATCGAAAATTAAAATACTTAGGGGTGGAATTTCATGCTGGTTTTGACATATGCTTTGTAGAAGGGTTCAATCTATTGATTCATCATTTTATTCACCTCGCTACCCCAGTATAATAGCTGGTGAGGGTGTCCGGTTGGTGAAACTTTTGAGCGTCCGTCGCCTCTTCCCAAGTGACTCCTCTCGGCAGTGGTTTCCTGACACCGAGCACAAACTGGGACATCAGCTTAGCCAGTCTGCGGGGTGGAATGTCTAATTCCTGGCGTTCCTCTTGCAGATTAGCCTTGAAAAACCCGTGCACCTTCCGCAGGACCTAAAAATTATTAAAATACGACATATATTTACTGAAATATCGAAGAAAAACTAATTTTTGGATCAAATTGTCAATTCTCCCAACCGCGGCAAACCCAAACGCACCGAAAATAAATTCTCCCTACTCCCCGAGCAGACGCCCCTTCAAAACATCAACAATGGCTTCATTTTGACACTTACGGAGATCGTCTTCTTCACTGTATTTACATTACGCCTTTCCAAGACGTATGTGCGATGCTCAGCCTCCTGCTGTAGCTCCTCCAGGGTGGGGGGACGCGGATTTGGAGTCTCATTGTCCGCGTTCGCCTCATTTTCCGCATTTTCCTCCTGAGGGAGGGGCTCTTCTACGTCAAAACAAACGTCGAAATCTGACATATCAGCATCGTTAAATGGTCTCTCCTCCTCCAGAACCTCTTTAACAATGTCCGCCTGCACTTCTCCCATGATTTCGAAGAAGAAATCCCTCAAATACTTGCGAGATCCTTCCCTTTTCTCCGCTTCTGTAGCATCATCATACCCTGGAACCCTTGAACTTGCTTTGGAAGCCATTGTAGCAGACGAAACTGTGTACCGGAACTAGTTTTCCGCGCGACCGGAAGTGGCTTCGTTCTATATATATCCTTACGCTATACCGGAAGTGAAGTTTTGAGGAAATACGGAGGTTTGAGGAAATACGGGGGCTGGTTATTCACCTTTAGCGAAATACGAGGCTCAGTGCTGTAGTCTACCCGGCTTGATATTTCGTCAAACCATTTAAAAATAAGTATATATAATTGGATTCCTAAATAGTCATTTGTTTTCAATACGCACAGTATATAATTTATAATCTTCTCACCTTTGTAACTACTGCTTAAACGACTAGTGTTGCATCATGCCCTTCTGTCACCATGAAACAGGAGTAGAGCCCTAGCTAGTAGAAGGATGGAAGGAAGGTTGGAGATAGTTTACTAGTCCTAGACAGGAAATTACCCGGTGAGGGTAAAACACCTGTACTGTCCTGAACCTTTAGCTGGGTACAGCTAGAATGTGTCATGGCAGAGATTTATCTACTAGTGTCAGGGCAGGATATTACTTCTGCAAGGCTGTTTCTTCTTCTAGCTAAGACGTGTGAAAAGGCTTTGCATGTGCTGAGTTATTATATATGGCTTTGGTACAGACCAATTTCCTGTGTGATATAAGTAATCTTGTGACAAATGTATAGGTGCATGTGCAGTATCAGAAAAAAAAGGTTTACATACTTTAGTAAATATTTATGTGTATCTGAACAGAATCACAGATATTAGTTTGAACAGAATCATAAATATATTACGGACTTTCCTATCTTGCTCATACTTCATGTGATTTAAGGGAGTAATTGGGGGAACCACTATTTTCTTAGGATAGGAAACCTCTCAGAGGCCCCTAAGGGCTAATGGTGCCTGAAAAAGGGTAGTTCTAAACAAATGATCATTAGGACAAATAAAATAAAATAAAACACTGAATGCCTCATTACAGGCTGCTTCAGGTCTCATGGGCTGCAGTGTCTGTAAATAGCCATTCATCCCTCACCACAGACCTCTAACTGCAGTGCAGTGCCTGTTCATTGTCTTTGAGTTCACCTAAGGGCTCTTCAGTCTGACCCTTTTAGAACAACATGATGCCTCAAACATGTGTGTGTTTTCAATATGCACCCATTTAGGGCCTCAAGTATTTGCCACTGCTGCTCTGGTAGTGTATCATAGGGTCAACAGGACTGCATACTATCTAGGGCTAAATTCATAGGTAATGTAGACAAAAGGATAAAAAAACTCAACTCCTCCCATCTTTTTGATATTTAGACACAGTTGGCTTTTCTGAATCAAACTCAGGCTTGGGTTTTGGCACTATACTTGATCTCACGATGGATAAGCCTATTTCCTCTGCCTGTTTAGCACTATAACCAGCTTCACTATGGCCACCTCATTAAACATCAGCATGTTGCCTTAAGTTAATTATTCAAGAAGGCAACCAGTCCTGATAAACATGTACTTGGATCAGGCTATTTTTGTACCTAGGTATGTCTAGCAGCAGAAGACAGCTGGGTAAGTCCTAAGTTATAATATGTTAGAGGTGCATTAGCTGGACTCGTGATGATTGAGCTAAAAGATGCCTGCATTAGAATCCATGGTGGGTTCCTAATAATTGGGATATTAGGAGAAGCAGCTACTGAGTAATGAGATGTCACATGTCATGATGATGTCACATCTATCACGGTGACGTCATATCACATCTGGGTCAGTATGCAGTTACTTGAAGCATTGCTGATCCAAGTCCTATCCAGGCTCCTCACACAACTAGCTAAGGGTAGAACCAATAATTACAGAACAGGGTATGAATTTGGGAGGATCCCAATTTTTGTTCCTCTGAGAGGGGTAAACACACCTGCCTTTTTCAGCAAAAAAAATAGCCTAGTGTGCAAAGAAGGGTTGGGAAGTTTATCCATCTCAAAGTTCTGAAAATCATTCAATTGTTATAAAAAGAAACATGGAACTTTCACTTTGAGTTTGTATATCCAGTACTATGAACTAACACAGTGTGGTTCAGTCTAGAACCTACACTGGTGCACAGACAGGCAGGTGAGGCACAGACTGCTATAAGAGGCTGCCCTAATCCCCCTGGGTAGAACTGGTGTAAGGAGCTGATGAGGCAGCCGTATATCACCATTATACCGTCCCTACCCTCATTTACTCAATAACCACATTCCCCCAAACAAAATCCCATAACTGCCTTCACCCTAACAAATTGGGGAAAAATATCAAGGTGAACATCTGTTGTTGGGCCTATAATGATCAAATTAGAATCAGTTCTTTTTTTCTTTTGGTGAGGATTTGTCAACGGTTGAATTGAAAGATTGAGAAGAAAGTGTGGAGAGGCTGCAATACATAATGCAGGCAGTAATCCTGGTAACCTTGTAACCATGGAGCTGCACAGGAGGCACTCCGGGAGGCAGCCGGATGGGGGAGGCAAGGATGGGGGCAGGGCAGAGGGAAGGAGGTGTGGGAGATAGCAAGTATGATGATAGCCACTGTATACTGAATAACAGATGAGACCTATGATATCAATGCCTGGAATAAATAACAAGGTTAGTACTCAGGACAAATATAGTAAGTAGACAATGCATCTAGTAAAGTAAGTAGTATAGTATAGACAAATATAGTAAGTAGTATAGTATGAAAGTAGTATAGACAAATTATAGTTTACAGAAGGCATGCTCTCCAATACTGTCACCGTACTATAGTATTAAACTATATAGGCTTCTGTCTATATCTTATTATATTATCTTTAACATAGATTATTCAGACTAGATTGTCTCAGCAAAATGCATTATGTCTTAAAATATACATACCACCCTTCAGACTACCCATGAAGCTCTCAGCCACACACATCACTCTGTCTTCATTACACTGTATAACATAATTTCCACATTAAAGAAGTACAGAGAGGCGGTGAGGAGGGACTATGAGAGGTACGATGGGGGCTCCACGAGCTAGCATCTTACACACATTATACAGGCAAGGTTTTAAGCCTTTTAGGAATGGGTGAAAAAGGACCAGGCGTATAACACACTATGGGTGTCCCGACGTGGTTACTGTGTCAGTTTATATCTATTAACTATTGTGATAGGGGTGTTTATCCCTATATATTGGTGAAGAGGGAATATCAGAGGTATAAAGGGGGCTCCATGAGGTAGCTTATTACACACATAATACAGGCAAGGTTTTAAGCCTTTCAGGAATGGGTGAAAAAGGACTGGTCGTATAACACACTATGAGTGTCCCGACATGGTTGCGGGGTCAGTTTATCTCTATTACGTATTGTGATAGGGGTGTTTACCTCTATATATAGGTCTTTTGTTGTGGTAGGGGAAGGGGTCTTTAATAGTTTTTCCTCTAATACCCCTGATGGAGGTGTGAGGTAATGGCACATGTCCATAGGGAATCTTAAGGTGGCATACCCAACCATTGTACTCAGTAAGCTTATCATGATACTATACCATAGGGATGCTGTGACTCATTATATGGAGTAGGGCACCACATTGCTGCGGGGATGAAAGAGAGAGAGAGGTTATCATAGCTTCAAAGGAAAGAGAAGAAGTCAGTAGTGTATATGATTTCTGGTCATGATTATGTCTACCATTTGAAAGTGGGATAGTTATATACATGTATGGTGGTTACAAACACATTCTGCAACACATTTAGGGCCAGTAGGGGTACATCCACAGAGCAGATAGTGTGATAGAGACTGGATGTTGGTAGTGGAGGGAGCGGTGGTCAAAGATTTATAGTCAGTCAGATCAGAGACTGGGCCACACTGAGGGGGGTTGATGCTGGGTTGGGGTACAAGAGGTGAGTGTGAGTGGGTAGGGGCAGTGATAGATAAAGGTAGGTTAAAGGCTGGCTTGGTGGATGAGGATCTATAGGACGGTGGTGGAAGGTGATCTAACATAGAAGCCATCAAGGAGGCAGATAGAGGTAAGGAGGAAGCTGATTGGTAGGAAACAGAAAAGAATGTGCCAATCCATGCATGGATAATATAAAAACCGTTCAAGTGCCTATTAGTGTGTTGATGTGATATGTCCTTTGTTGTCATAATGCATCCATGTATTCATGCATCATGCTGACTCTGCAGCACTACAGCACTCTAGTCAATGGTACGCTTTAGAGTACACATGTGTGTTGATAAATAACAATATCTTATAGACTACACTGGATGTTCAAATTGCTTGTATTCAAACTCCCTTATATGATGCTAAGCATTCTAAATAATTTACAGATATGGCCTGTAACCTTTATTGTCATACACCTTTTTATTTTCCATAGTCCATCGGGCTTGGAATATAAAATAGTGGGTTATCGTACATAGGGTATGGAGTGGGTGGGAGATGGCTCTATTAAAACGTAGATAGTGCTACTTCAATGCCTCCCACCAGGCTGATTATATTCCTTTTACCCTTTTTAATATCAACTCACACTTCCCTTGTTATCTGGAGTATGATAGTGTCATTAGATTGTAAGTAGCCATACTAAATTGTATCGTTTATAAAGGTCACAACGGCATGCAAGATTGTGTTGTTACTGTTTTGATTTTGCTAGTTGTCTTCTTTTTGTGAGATAATTGCTACTAGTTCTCATTTCAAAAATGGCAAAGTTATCACCCTTACTCAAAACTAGTGCTTTGGCTTTGAAGGACGCATGACAGCTCTAACCTAGTTTTATTTGCATTTGTCTTCATGATTCATAAAAGTATCTCTTGGGATTAACTCGCCATGGCTGCATTCATGCACCATTACAGTAAAGGGCATAATACATTAAAGCACCATGCAGCTGGCATGATACATTAAAACACCTTACAGCTCTTTAAGAGTTAAATGACCATGACTAACTTGACATGACCATGGCTGGAGTGTCATGTAAACTGACTGGCAGTAAGGGACTGGGAGGAGGCTCCCTGCCCCTGTCCACACTAATCCACCTCCCTGCCTGAGGAAAACCTAAATGCTTTAACCAAACAGGCTCCTCTAATCTCCTCTAAGGACTTCAGGACTTTGGCAAACAGAAGTTGCTCAGTAAATTCTAGCCATGCAGACAGAGCGCTTTGAATGCCGCCTAGTTTGGTTCTGTCTGGTCAAAACGGGGTCAGACTAATCTTGTTACAAGCAGGTAACGTGTCTGTGCAGACTAGGAATGCACCAAGTTAAGATGGGCATCCACTCTGCTTCTCTAACCATGTGAGGCACATAGACTGCACTGTGTCATGTCTCTCTATAAGGGGTGAATGCAGGCCTGGTGAATATACAGTTCATACTATTCTGAGGTGTCTTCATGATGCATGAATCAGCATACTGGCTAAAACAGAACCAATTACTGTGCTAGGAGAGTAAACAGGATTCTGGGAGGGGAAATAAACAGCTCTGTCAGGATTTAGCATGACATGGCCATAGTGCGGCACTTTACAGGATTTCCCTGTTCACACCAGAGAAAAACATGTGAAAAGTTAATAAACCCATAAACCTTATAGCTCAGCAATAGGAGTAGCAGGAAGCTGATAGATGAATGACAACCACAAGACTACCTCTCTGTGGTTCAGAACATGTGGACTAGACTAAAGAAAGTACAATGATGGTGTGAGGTTGGGTAATGTGTGAGTCCCGCGGGAAAGAACCACTTAGATGGCATGGAAAAGTGCATGGCAGGCTGACAGGCGGGAGACGACAGACAAGAACTTGTCGCTCCAACACTGGGTGCCTTGTCCTAACTCTGTGTGGGGACTAGAGAGGGGCAGAGCCATATTGCTGACAGAGCAGGGGTTGTGCTCTTTGCAACTCTCAGATGCAGCCACTGCTGTATTGGACAAGCAGCATTCTCAATTCCTGTCAATATTTGATCAAGGCTCTAGTCAGTAATCATATCCCTGTCTAGATTTCATAGATTCTATCATAAGAATGAGTGAAAGCATTAACATTGTGAAGTTTGTGCATGCCTAGAAGAACCAGCAGAATCTGAAAACACCCAAACAAACAAACAAAACGAAAACGCATCTGGACCCTTCCCTCAATGAGACCCCCTGTAGTAGCTCCGAGCAGGGATGGCCAGGTTACGTGTTGTGGAGGAGAGTTAAAGTGATTATTGCCCCACAATAAGGGAGAAGAGGCATGGAAGGCTGCCTGGCCTGGGGTGTGCAATGAGTGGTATCGCTGCTGCACAAAGTAATATTGCCACAAAAGCTAAATATAACACACCTGAATATATCCCAAAGAAACCACCATACAGTGTGCATTCTGCTGTGCTTTTGGATGATATTGATGACACAATGAATCATCAAAGCATTACAAGAACAAATATAGAAATGAAAAATAGAAGTTGGTCAGAGGTAAATCTTCAAAACAATCAAATCTGTAAGTGGTCTAGAGTAAGCACCAAATTCCCATCTTGCTATGAACAGGACCCTTCCCTACCTCTGGGGCCGGCTCAGGGTGGTGCAGGCTATGTGTTATGGAGTAGACCTAATGTCATTATTGCTCCACAATAAGGAAAGCAGCCATAGAAGGCAGCCTGGCTGGGAGGCAGCAACTTGAGTGGTTTCCCTGCCACACTAAGTAATATTAGCACCCAACCCGCACAGGGATATTAGCATACACAACAGTCTGTAAACAACAAGTGATAAGCCAGGCCTTTAAGGACAGCATGATGCCTGAAGACTGAATGTGCCTCTGTTAGTTTGTTTGTTATCCATTTATTTAATCTGCATGTACATAGAGCCAGGCTCTGTTTCTGACGTGCAGCTCATGTGCATACTTATTATAGATGGAATTTATAATAAATATACATTCAATGTCCTTAAGGGATTGTTATCTGAGTTCATGATGCATCAATGCAACCCCCGTGTGTAACTTACAGGCATTGCATTGGTGCATCATATGCCTATCTAAAAGTACACTTCTACGTATGTGTTTCTAAATGTCCACTAGGACCAACATATTATATTAGTACTACACACCCATGGGAGCGTATTAACAATAGCATCAATATGGTGCCTAAATGTAGTACATCTGCTGAAAATATCCCAGATGATAGTCAATCAAAATGATAGTCAGCTAAACTTGGCCTTTCCCTTCTCACCTTCCATAACCCTGGCTGGAAGTGAGTGACCTCTGCTGGTTGTGCTGGTGCCCTGAAGACCCCTGTGAGTGATAATTGGGGTAAACCTGATTAAATATGACCTTTCAGTAACCAGCCTTTACCCAGCAGCCAATCACAGGCTTCAGCTTCTGCTGCTGCAGCACTCAGTGTTAATGGGTCCTCGCAATAAACTCAGCTCATCTGACAATTGCCAAATAGTTGTGACATTCCCTTTGTAAGTTCAGGAAAAGTTCATGTAGTTCATGCATTTGATCTTGTTGAAATAGAAATGATCTGCTGTTTGACCTCATTAAGTCTTGCGATCATCTTTAATAAAACCCGGGGACATCAGGGCATCGTCTGTAATTTGTGGAATGGCAATCATCTTTTACCTTTCACAATAACCACAGGTCATGAAGCCGCTAAAAGCCGTTGTTACATGCCCATCCTTTTTAATAAAGAGGAAGGAATATTTTTTGCTCTCTCTGCAAGAGTGGTACATTTTTTTCCCATTCCCCAACCCAAGTTAAAATTAATTGCAGTGAACCTGTGTCTTTTGATGTAAATATTTTTTCGTTAAATAGTTTTGTTCCCATCACTATTATCTGGTCCAAATACACCAGCCCCTGACTGCTAGTTTATAAAACCCCTACCAAATTTGCCACAAATCAATGTTGACCACTGCTGATTTACCTGTCCCTAACTTTGGCCTGACCTGGCTATTTTAATGGTAAGCCGTGCTCCACCTTAGTGACCCTAACTCAGTAACTCCAATGTAATGTTGATTGTTTAAATATTGATGATTTATATTGAAACCAAAAGACCCTACTTTTAGCATAATTCCTAAGTTAGAAGAGATTTAGACCAATTTGCAACAATAATTTAGACTGTGTAGATGATGTTATCAAAGGGTTCATACAGGGCTCCTATACTGAGTAGTGGCTGTATGTAGCTGTAGCAGGCAGTAATGTGACAGCCAGGGTCATGTTTGAAAGCTTCAATTACACCCAGAACAATGGCTGTCATCCCCTCTCACCTAGTCCAGCTCTGCCACCTTACTAAACTAGCTGAGGGCCCTCATGATACCATCCTCAGGACATCTTTACGATACCATCCTCATGAAAGTCTTCATGACACGATCCCCATGATGGCCCTCATGATACCATTCTCATGATGGCTTTATGGTACCATCTGCACAATGGCTGTCATAACATTATTTCAATTTACATTTGGTACATATCATTAACTAATGTGCTACCTGGCTTATGCATCTTGTGATATGTTCCAAGCCCCTGCCTGTAAGGAAACTGTCAGTGTGTGCACTATAGCATGGGCATCATGTGACCTCAAAATGGCTGAGGTTGAGTCTAGACCTTACAAGTCAGCAGCAGAGTGTAGCAGATGCCTGTCTCCTTGACTACCGCTCAAGTACCCGACTAAAGCTGAGCAGGGACAATGTTCACCTAAAGTAGCGTAACCACAGACAGGAATGTCGCCTCAAACTGACAGTTTCCAATTCTCTCTACTGTCAACATCAGCTGAGGCAATTCAGCTGAGGCAATTCAGGACTTGGTGTAACCCGGTAAGCACAGAATAATGTCTAAAGACTTCATGTTCATTTGTCGTACAGTAGAATCTTACCAGAGCATGTCATCTTGAGAATGAAGTGTCAAGTTGAAAGGAAATCCTAAACCAATGGCTGCCCAATGGCTGACTCATAATGAAAATCATCATATCAGCAGTTACCATGGTTACAACTGTCTGTAAAGCTGATAAGTGACAGCCAAAATTGAAAGGGAAGCTAAGCCTTGTCTCATCCTTTTTTCTAATTACTGAGTAATTTACACAGGAGCAGTGTGCTTTGACATGTTTCTCTAGAGGCAAAGTGAAGCAGGGTTCTGTTACTGCCAGGTCATTAATGGAATGTAATAGGATCCTGACATTGCATAGATTACTTTCATATGAAAAGGATTGGTAATAGCAGAGGACCAGAGTCATCAAAATCCTATTTTCATCAGTGAGGTTATGGCAAGCGTTCAACAGTTTTAGTCAATCATGCATTCATTTAAAAGCAACATGTTCTAATACTTGGACAGGTAGGGCAAGAATTTAGCTCAGGAACTAGTTACAACTACATTTATGCTACATAGTCACAAACGGTAAACTACATTAAAACACTTTATGGCCCTTGAAGGGTTGACTAGCCTTGCTGCTCCAACCTCCTTCACCAGCTGCTTAGAGACCTCAGTAATAGAGCAAGGTGCAGGATTGGCGGTCTCCAATTGTCTCCTGTTTCAAGGTGCTCAGTCACTTAATGTGCCACTTCTTTTACCACAGAAATGCATTACGGCAAGCTAAACAGGGAATTAAGTCATGGCTTATTAGGACTACAGTATATCAGACATTGTAGTATAAGATATCTTTTTTGAAAAACTGTATACTTTGGCAATCAATGATCATGAGTCACAGGCTTTGGGCTAATGGACCTGCTTTCCACCGAAAAGAACACCTTGTGCTTTCGCAAATGGAAATAGTGTTCATGGAAGGTTTCATACAGATTCAGCCAACCATAAGAACTTCCCCCGGAACCATCCCGTATCAAACCATTCTTTCCAAGACCTTAATGCCATTTCCTTGTTGCCACAATCACACAGAAGTGCATGTTATTTCTTGCACCATAATCCACACTGAAGTATGCCTAGCGTCCAGCTGGGCATTTATCCCGCCTGCTCCCCTCCCTAAAATCACTATGACAGGAATATTGTGGCTATAGCCTCAGGTTTAGGCTCAAGTGCCTTAGTCCTTTATTCTATGGGTAAAACATTAGCAGCTATGTATAATAATAAGGCTCTAAGGCAGCAGTCATTTCTTATCAAAATGGGGTGACCTGTAAATTAGAGTCCCATATTGACCAACCAATCATCAACACAATTCCAGCTGAAGACAGCGACTGAGTGTGCCATTGTTTTTACCAGATATTTTAACAACTTTGGTATGTCTTGAGGTAAGAAGTTGGGAGCACAGACCATGATCTTATTTGTTTTTTGATTTCATCCCTCTTTTGAGTGGTTTAATTTTTAACATAAGACTACAGTCAGTGCCATTACAATCATTTTACTAAGGATATGTTTTTTAAGATGGTGCATTATATATGGATTTTGAGGCACAGCGTTTGGAATGCCAAAAATGTAGTAGTTTGCAGCTGCTCTTGATTTTCCTATTATTTTCATTAAAAAAACAACTTATTCAAATAACCATCAGCACAAAACATTACAAACTCCAGATCAAACATGTCATGTGACACCATCTTATTGGCTGACTAATTGACGCATCAGCTTTCATGAAGCTATCCTTAGTTACTTGGGAATGATCTGCACAAGCCATGGCTGATCCTGATGAATGATAATTGAAATTGCTCTTTGAACGCAATGCAGGATTCTCAGTAATTATAATCACATTCCTAATAAGTATGCAACTTGTGCTTAACCTCTCTAAGTCATATCGTATTCTGTTTCTGTGTTTAACCAGGCAATGCTAAATAGAAAATTTCTATCCTTTTGTTATTTCACTCCTTACACATTGTCGTGCTTAGAAAAACAGCCCCAGGCAGGCACTAGGTGTGTGGAGCCTAGGCTTGGGTCCTATGAGAAGGTGTGAGGATGGAGAAGGGGTATTCAAGGTCTTAATGAGTGAATGTTGTCTCTGGTCCACCTCAGCTCACAATGCATCACACATCAGTGCACCACAAGGTGTTAGGTCTAAGGGGAAGGAAGTCTCATGTGTATTAGCCCTTCAAGGTAGCCAAGCACTGTAAGCACCAGACTATTGCCTGTATGCATATAGTCTTGTTGTATAAATGCAACACTGTTTCTGACCAGGCAGTGCTGCATTGAAATTCATGCAGGTCTGATGCATTTGAAGCACTCTTAAATCAGTGAATGCACCGTGGGGTGCTCACTGCTGATGAAACATCTGCATGATGTATTGCAGAATGATGCCATCATTGAAGGGTTAAACCCATGGATGAGGTTCTTCAGGGAAGTTACAGGAAGTGGTAATGCTCTGTGTAGAATGGACAAGATTTCACTTTAATGGACCAAAGGTCAAAGTAGCAGTCAGTGTGGTTCTAGCTGAAGGTAATTGGCAACTCTCTAACTGCCTCTCCTACATGATTTATGAGAACAAGAAAAACTATCACCACTCCAAGAAATAAGGTATTACCAAAAATGAGGCATACTCATTGAATATAAAAACATAACATAAATCACAGTTGGCATATTATCCCTCTCTACCCTTTAATATCCCTTTGAAGCAGCGCTCTGATAAAGGGTCGCTGTTTTTGGTTATATTCTAGTCTACCAGCGAGCTGATTGGTAATTTTGAGAACTCAGTATGTAGGAACCAGCCATATCACTAGGGCTAGCCTGTGTACACCCCCCACACACACACAACCCCCCTCCTATCTCTTTATGTGTCACAGAGGGGCTGATGCTAACCTGGCCTCAGGCAGGGTTAATAGAAGGTCACAGGGGGTGAATGAAGGTCAGTGAAGGTGGCAGGACGCTGACCAGACATGCTGTAAAGTGGTAAAGTGGTGTTCTAACACGGTCATAGTGTAACACAGGCTGCTACTGGGGGTAGGGGTGGTACTGGTGGGGGGGGAAGGACTGGAGGTCTCATTGAAGTATTGGTTTCATTGAGCCAGGCATCAGGCATCAGCATACATTTGCAGCAGAAGAGAGTAATGTATTACATATTGGTACTTTTGTGGCAGTTTACAGTGAGTTAGTCTTTTTGCTGCACATGTACTCTTTACCTCTTTTGGGGGCAATATCACTTTTCAATGTAATACATGCACTGAATATGCAGGCTCTATAAAAAAGGACACAAAACGCTTGAGTATTGATACCCCTGCTTTTATATGATCCCCACATCTCATGGTCACATGACATAAAGTTACCTTCAGTGATATGGACCAATCAGAGTGGCTTTTATCCCCCCACGTGATTAAGGGAGCAGCCAATGGGAGACCATGTATCATGCCACTTGTGTCATTTGGCCATTGTCACTGCTGACAAATCACATGCCATGTAAAAAAAGATGCATGTGTGTCTGGCAGTGGTTAGTTAGCAATATTATAGGATGGAAACAGGGATGAATTATTTTAGCAAGTCAGGTCTAGGACATAAACACGGACCATGAACATATCCTACAATAGCATGTGACTATATCATCAGGGCTAGGCCCTGCTCTGAGCTTTGGGCTGCAACTTTGCTGCAAGTGAATAAAAGCAGCCATTAACCCTGAGTGCTACAAAGAGGCATGATACCATAACAAGTTCATGTGGGAACTTGTAACGCAATTAAATGGTACCCTTTGACCTCTGAACAAGAGCTTTTATTGGACAATTCGATTTAAATCTTGATATCCCTAATGCTCAATCACTATTAATGAAATGGTTATCACTCCATTGTGTACATTTCAGAGAGTATCAGGACACATGAAATTAATGTGTGCAGATCAAAAAACATTTCTAAGCCATTAGTTACAAAAGGAAAGAAATGTAATTATCAAATATGACAGACAGACTAATTTGAGAAACCTCTTTGATTTTCCGCATTAGTCTCTATACAGACTAGTCTAGTGTGATGCATTTGTGAAACAGCTTTGTGAGCTGTCACATTATCCACTAGTCTCATTGCCCTAGATTTTACAGATTCTTCATCAGGATAGGATTGGAATAGGCAGGCCCCTAATGTTGTCTCAGAATATCTCCAACACCTACCAAGGGTTAAGGAGGTTAGAGAGGGCTAAGGCACCAGGGTAAAACTCAAGAAACCCTGATGCCATTTTGTCTAATGCCCACTGACATGGCTTTCTAGCTCCTTACCGGGAGAGTTGCTGGTGCTGCGTGTAAATCTGCATTATGGCTAATACACACACATCTTCTGGAAATGGTGCCTTGTCATATTTGGTTATCGCCTTGAATCTGGGGATAAGAAACCAAATTCCAGGGACCAAAGAGCTAGTGAAACTTACTTATAACGAGACTAAAAAGATGTGTATGGTGTATTTAGGTCACCTCGTCTTGCTCACAAAATGTAGCAGATTTCACAATCCATCATGAAATGTTTCTTTTCATCTCCTGTAAAGTTCATCTATCAAATTAAACACTTAAGACTAAAACCTAAAAGTGAATGCAACACATGCTTACCAAAATTCAACCTAGGGTGCTTCACATTTTTGTGATAATCCTGCATGATTTGAACATGATGCAGTAAATAGAAATAGTTCATCATTTTATCTGCGGTAGTCGGATCTCTAATAGAATACCCTTGTGATAACTAAGCATCAATTTCTTTATATTAAGGAGGTTTATTTACTTTTTATTACCGATAACAAGTATAGGTTATACAATACTACAATATGGTTTCTGTTCTTGTAAAATGTCAGTTCTTAGGGTGTGGGAGTTTTTAGTGTCTGCAACATCCTAAGTGTATACTGTTTATAGTGAGTTGCTGGTTGCATGTATCTCATGAACCTTCCTGTCAAAGTTTTCCCCGCCTAACCACAGGGTGACCTCGGTCCCTACTCCTCTCATCAAGTCTGACCATAAAACATTATCATATGTCATGATAGATTGTGGAACACCTCTCAGCTACCATGACACAAGGTGATTGGATAATTATTGCTGTCACAGTGAGTCAGGGCATGTCATCTCATCTGGACACCAGGAGGTCTTATCTGGTAGCAGGTTATAACAAGACTCTCAACCAGTATGTAGACAGTGGATACATGGGGACAACCTTTATCCAAACAGCCAATATGCAGACGGTGGATACATGGGGACAGCCTTTATCCAAACAACCAGTATGCAGACGGTGGATACATGGGGACAGCCTTTATTCAAACATATTAGAAATGTATATTTTATTCCCAAGAGAAAAAGAGGCACTCTGAGACACCTCTTTTGCCATCTTGTCAAATATTCATGCACTCTGCAGATAAATCTGTAGATGGATATGGTATGTGAATTCCCTGTACCAATATAAGCATTTTGGTACCGAATCTCATGGACGTTGGATCCTGTATCATGCAAGCAGTTGAATATCATTCATTGAAACCACAATCTCCGCATTCTTTTACCATCTACCCCACACAGTTTTCCATCATGGTACACCCTTTTCTACCTTTTCTTGTCTACTGATACTTTTATCAAGCTCTGACATGCTACTTGCTAGGGCTGTATTAATACATAATGGAGACAAAGAGCATAATGCGGCCCACAATTAGGTTAATCTAGGCTTTCCATCCCTTGGCTAGCAGTGTTTTTCTAATCTATAAGGGCATGCTGCCTTCATGAAGGGACCAGCCTGTATTGTGGCCATTTCTGGAGAGAAAGAAAGTAAACACAGAAATGTGTAACTACTTCAAGGTTGTCATTTACAACTGACGCTTACTCTCCTTGAAGGAGCCAATATTCAGAAAAGAAGTGCACAATTAGTTTTCTCCTGTCCTGTCTGCCATTGGCCATGAGGACCCTTATCTCCTTTATTTTGGCTGGTCTGACTCTCCTACAGGGAGAGGAATGGCTTACCTTATCCTCCCTGAGACCTGCATTTCCCCCTCAATGAGCTCATGGTTACCCAGCAAATGAAAACGAGGCCAGCTCCCCCATTGAAGACCAGAAATGAGGCTAAGACCCCACTGAGCATGGCCGCTGCCTGTTACCCTTTACGGGTGGTGGATAATGAAGAATGGGTAATTTTGTCGGCTGCACATAAACACTATTTAATCTTGGCTCTGCTGCCGGGTGGAATACTGCACGGCTTGTTTAATCCTCAGGGTGCAGCCTCATTCTGAAAGTTACCTAGACACATCCAGACAGGATGGCCAGCACGGAAATTTATGCAGTTTGAAAAGAAACCAACCTTATCTGCGTGTAGTAGCGGAGGTAAACACACCGTCCACCCCAACCAAGAAACCAACTTATTCATTTTATTTTTCATGTATGAAAAGGATTAAATATGAAAAAGCGAACCTCAACATTAATTCCTTGAAATATGATTGCCTACAAAGAACACTTCATAAAAATATGCGATTAAACACTTCATATCAGTTAGAAATAAATCAGAATTATTCATTACATATTTTCATCCTAGAAGTCTCTCAAGTTTCCGCAGGGGTAATTTATTGTTAGAATCATAATACAATTAAAACATTGTAACCTGATTAAGACTCTAATCTAAGATGGTATCGGGTGAAAGTAATGAGCAAATATAATTAATGTCTGGCCCTATTAGTGAATAGGGTGAGACAGTTCATTAGTCTGCATGCTGGTCTGCAACATTAACCCTTTAAGGGCAGCAGAGAGTTTTAAATGCACCACATCTTTGTCAGCATGATGCATTAATGCAGTGTAGGTAGGTGACTCCAAAGTGCTGCATTCATGCATCATCCAAACTACATGATGCATCAAACCAGTGCAGGGAATTTACTCTTGCGTTAGTGCATCATGCCAATAATGGAAGAGTAAAAGTAGTGGCTGGGTTTATGCATGGGAGGCTTAGAGAGCTTCATCAGGATTCATGATGCAACATGAGACGACAACACCAGACAAGCTCTACACCTTTTTACACACACACCCTGCAGGAAGGCAAGAGGACAACAACATGGCACACAAGCAGCCTGCCACATGTGTTAATATGGCATACAAGCAGCCTGCCACATGTGTTAATATGGCACACAAGCACCCTGCCACATGTGTTAATATGGCACACAAGCACCCTGCCACATGTGTTAATATGGCACACAAGCAGCCTGCCACATGTGTTAATATGGCACACAAGCACCCTGCCACATGTGTTAATATGGCACACAAGCACCCTGCCACATGTGTTAATATGGCACACAAGCACCCTGCCACATGTGTTAATATGGCACACAAGTATACTGCCACATGTGGTAATATGACACACAAACAGCCTGCCACACAATATGGCACACAAGCAGCCTGCCACATGTGTTAATATGGCACACAAGTACCCTGCCTTGTGTTTTAACATGGTGCTTCAATGCATTATGGCATTATGGCTGTATCCACACATTATGACAACCAAGGATATCATATTTTAAAGCACTGTGCAGCTTGTGACATGCATTGTAATATTCTATATATAAGGGCCGTCTTGTGTGGGGTAGGGTGTCTTATATCTGAAGTATTAGAAGCTGATGACTAAATATATATATCACATCTCTGCACATCTAGCTGTAGTGTGGCCTTCAAAATATGTAGATATCAGCAGTCTGAATTATTGTAAGGAATATGTCAATTATATCCGGTCAGAATTTCAGTACTATTTAGAAATCTTCATTTTTGAGACCCCGTTCATTTGTCTTCTATCAGACATCACTGAGGGCCCTAGTCCAGATCCCACCCAGTGTCGATAGCTGCATTCAGTTTAGGGACTGTCGGGTAGATATGATAATAAGGGTTGTGTAGTGGCAGCACAGGTAGGGAAAGTGTTGGGGGATTCAATAGTTCTCTCTTTTTTACACGCTGAATGGAATGGATAGGGAGGTTTTATATAATTTTTTATGACTCATCTATTTCTATTGCTGTGAGAGTGGGGAGCTGAGGCAGGTAGCCACTGGGACAGGATAGCTGAAGCCGGAAAAGGTTGCGGTTGATATAAGTGTGGTGTTTATCTATATCTGTGTGTGATGCGGGGGGGATGGGGTAGGAAGGGGTTGATGGGCTGTAGTTTTTAGCCACTTGGCCGCTTTTACTGCCAGTGAGGGGATGAGTAGGGTGGGGCCTGATCCTGCTGTGCTGGGGAGCTGTGGGCAGGCAGTGGTTAACCCTGTAAGGGCAGAATCATGCTTTTATGTCCTATACCTTTGATACCATTGTTATTTACTTGTCATGCATTATGACAACTCTACCAATAGATACATCTCAGAGGTGTGGGCAGGCAGTGGTTTAATCCTTTAAGGGCAGAATCATGCTTTAATATCCTATACCTTTGATTGTCATGCATGTATTGATGTAGCTCTGTCCACTGTCCAGGGCTGAAATTAATGTGCTGAGACAAACGTATCAATCGATATGCCTTCAAGGATTGGTATGATACATAGATGCAGCCCAGATGAGTAGGTTCACCAGGTCTGGGTATATCAAAGAGTGTAATGCATTAAAGCACTATGCAGCCCTTACATGGTTAAAGCACCGTGCTGCCCTTACAGGGTTAGAGCACTATGCGGCCCTTACAGGGTTAACAAGTGGTAGATGAGAGGCTACAGGGGGTACCAGGACAGTGGCGCCCCCTACACTAACCACACAGCAGCAGGAACTACACCAAGTAGCTGCACTCACTGACCTCAGGCAGCAGCCAGTTCTGGGGGAAATGATGAGAGATCTGGAAGTCATTCAATGCACTCGGAACAGCCCTGCCATCATTCAACATCATCCCTCCTACACCCACACCCCCAACCCCCAATCATCCCTCTGCCACCCCTCCCCACCTTCATCACTGCCTCCATTACTGTCCTGGCTCAGCCACTAACAGCCCTCCGCTATATCTATTTCTCTCCCAGCGTCATCACATGCTCCACTCACATTGACAATGCACTTGGCACTCTGTTATAATGGGACACAACCAGAAAAACAGCAGGGACACCGGCCAATCACCTGGGCACTGGGATTAGGTTATGGCCACTTGTGTTAAACTGATAGCAGCTTCAGCAGTTTAGAGGCCTGCAGTCACACATGACGGCCTCAAGTGGACCTACCTTAGGGCTGGCTGCCTCTAGTGGACCCTACAGCAGGGGAGGCTCAGTGCTACCTCAGGGCTTGTTGCCTCTAGTGGACCCTACAGGAGGGAAGGCTCAGGGCTGCCTTAGGGCTTGCTGCCTCTAGTGGACCCTACAGCAGGGAAGGCTCAGGGCTGCCTAAGCAGGTCCGGGAAATGAAGGGAAACCCTCCCCAGAGCAATTATTTACACCAGTGTTACTTTTCACAACGTAGGTAGGTGTGAAAACACTGCAGGGCTAGAATTAGCAATGGTTTTGCTTATAGCATAAACACTACAGGGCTAAAATTAGCAACGGTTTTCTTATTACCCATTTGCTGAATTTTCTATCAATTTGCTGTTAAATGTATATATCCCATAAGATAGATTAGTGTATGCTCTTGAATCATACATGGGGGAATAGTGAATCATACATGGAATTGCCATGACATCACATATAAATAAGCTTTTTCTATAGACTTTCCCTCTGTGCTCCTCCACTTCACCCAGTAGGCAGTGACCCCTGCAGTGTTTTCACACATACCTGCGTTGTGAAAATTAACACTGGTGTAAAAAACGGCTCTGGGGAGGGTTTCCCTTCATATCCCGGACCTGCTTAGGGCTTGCTGCCTCTAAGCCCTGTCCCTGGTAACTCAGCCTTCCTCCATATGAACAGGGTACAACAAGAATAAAATATACCCTGCTGGATAAAACATGGCCTCCCACGAATGGGCCATTGTAACAAATTGTGTTTTATTTTGTCTGGGATGGCGTGCACAAACCTTTAAGAACATGTAAGATAAAACCAACATTCCTGAAAAAACTATTTGTATTAAAGCCATCATTGATTCTGGTTGTATTTTTAATTTTTGACCACTTTTATTGATTGCCTGACTCTTACAGCAGAGTGTTTGCTTCCTAGCTAGCCAAGGCATGACTGTGTAGAACTGGGACATGCTTGGAGACTACTCAATGCGACAGGAGTGCATGTCATACTGTTTTTACCCAGAAGGCGGCTGAGTCTGACACATTGCATCTCCAAGCAGATCGTTGCTCTTTTAAACATTCAAGCTATTGTTAGTTATCAAGTTGACCTTTATCATATAGACAGTTATGTGAAGGTGTATAATCTATCATTGATACATACTATTAAATCAAGGGCAATGTATGATGTATCTAGCAGAATTACAAGGAGAAATACATATAAAACATCATGCCATGGATGCATATCCTACAGCAATGCTGCATCATCTGACACCCTTTGAAAAGTCCGATCAAAAGGAGTCTGGTGCCTGTAGCCATGCTTGTCTCTGAGCCTTCATCCATGTTGTGTATCCAGCACGGTTTGTTGAGGGTTGAATCACGCTGCAATAATCTACAACAACAATATATCACTGTAGGGTAGTCCAAACTCTGCAATTGGTTCTCTTAGTCTATTTAGAACAATATACTAACATTTTACAAGCATCAAGAATATTGACAGATACTGCTTCTCATATGTTAGGGTTTATAAACACTACAGCCTCACATGCCCCTTACCCTCTACATGGTTGTTTCCAAGGTTACTTTGTTGGTTGCTGCACACTGAAGGTTACTGCATGGGTAATCGGCTGGGTAATGGTGACTGCCACTGAAAGACGTAGGAAGTGGAAGTTACGCAGAGTGGGCACTGTGCAGGGCATAAATCTGGTGGTTTTTAAAGAGGTGTGTAGGGTCGGTACACTGGGAGGGGATTAAGAATCCAATGCCAGTAACAAGGGTTGTTCCATGCAGACATATCTACACATTTAAAAAGCAAAGACTTGTCTATGTGGTCAATTTACGAGGATCATTTTCTCACTGGTCTAATCTTATTTTTAATATTTGATTATACATCATACTAATGATAGGTGGGATAAGTTAGAACAATGCTAGCAACATGTCAAGGCTTGTGATGATTTCACTTGATAACCTTTTCAACATGCTTTTGTTATCTAGAAAGGGTAAGTTTCCTCTAGAGAGGCCTTCTACCCTGTTTCATGGGGCTGTGATTAAGCTGACCTTTGTCTCTAAATGCCAGCCCTGTATGGGTTGGACACTGCTTCAATGTGCTTCACCCTTTGCTGTATGTTACATGGAAGCAGGCCCTGCAAGTCTACATTGAACATTTCCCAGGCTAAAAGCACTGTCTACTCTGTGGTTCCACAGGATTCCAACAGGAGAGGCCACGCCCATCCTGCTATAAAAATAACACCCCACTCCCTCTGCCATAAGCAGAACTTTGGTTCCACAGGGGATGCTTCAACTACTTCAGGGTTACCAGTTTAGGGGTCAGATTCTGATTCATGACATGGCTCTATAATAAGATCTTTAAAGCAAAGATGTGAAGTATACTTAAGGAAAATGCGTTTTTTGCTTCCAGAACTGTAAATATCCACTCCACATATGCCCAGAATCCTGACAGAGTGTTTATACAAATCCCCCTATGTGTACCACAAAGGATAGCACCAATTTAATATCATTCACACTTAATACGTTTCATCATTGCATTTCCTTATCTCCTTAAGTCAATCAATATCAATATCACCTCAGGATTCCTTAATGTGATATACTACAGTGCAGTCTTTTGGGCAAGTTTGTCCTTTTGATGTCTTATAACCCTTAAGGACATGTCGGCTGGAAGGAAGAACTAGTAATAATGCAGCAAATACTTGTCCATGAGTAAATCATAATCACTGCATCATGCTGCCTGTCAATGAGGGTTTGCATTACTAAATACAGCACTGGTGAGTAACTCCCGAGGGCTGCACTCAGTATGAAGGGTACAGTACATTAAAGCTCTAGGCGGCCCTTTAAGGTTTAACTCAGTGAGACTGAGTGTGGCTCCCCCTGACGGCTGCCGCCTAAAGTCCCTTAATGAGCAGAGAGTTAATTTGATTGGTGGAGAGACTGGTCTTAATGAGGTTTTTATTTGATTAGGGGTTCCTTAATTACCTGTCTGCTGTCACCCATGCCCCAGGTTGAGCTGTATGGGCCGGGGGACCTAGAGCTGATTCAATACCGACTACTTTAACAACCCCTCCCTCTCACTTTCAATCTGAACCTTTCTAGTTCTACATCCGTCTTCCACACTTTCTGCCTGCCTCACTTCCCCTTTCTCCCTTGCCTCCAAACTTCCCCCCATTTCTCACTGCCATCATACATCTGTCCTTCCCCCTTGCCTACATTTGTTACTCTCTCTTTCCTACCTTTGTCCCTCCTTCACAGTTCAACCATCTATATGTTTTACTACATCAAGCTATACATCCATTCATCCCTAGCGTCAGTTTCTTTTTAATTCCCATCTCTCACCAGTCCAAACTCACTGCACGTAATCCTCTTTTACTCAACACACTCCCTGCTATCATGATGTGTTCATGCACATTAAAGCAAACGGACATAAAGAATAACTATGTACAGAAGTACTATATTGGCCTTGAAGTGTTAGAATTGGACCAAGCATTGATTACCTTTGTTACTGAAGTAATAGCCTCACATGTCCTCCACTCCAAGCCCCAACGTTCTCTAATACTGAAGAACAGCAAGCAGAACTAGAAGGGAAAGGTGTCCTGATTATTCTGCATCCCTTCCCACAATTATGATGCATACTGTGGTGCTTCACTACATGGAGAGTAATACATCACACCCACCTTCACTGCATGACACACACACACCTGGTTCTTGCACATCAACTCCCTGTAGTCTTCTGCAAAGGACATCCACTCTATCCTAATATCATTACCTTACCTGTTCTAATATATGAACACCCAAAATACCTCCTGTCCTTTTGAGGGCTGCACAGTGCTTAACAGTATGCTGTTGTAAAAAGGACAACTGTGGCAGATGATTTTGTCATGCCAAACTATGTGTCACTCGTTGGGCTTCATCAAAATAGTATTTCTTTTGTTGTCTCATGCATATGGCCCTGTACCGAGTGCCTGTAGATGGGGGCAGGAGATGATTTCCCCAAGGCAGGCATGCCACCTTTGGTTAGTGCTAACACACAGATGTTATAGCCCTGGATGGGAGGGATGTACTGGTCTATGTGAGTAACCCATATTATCACAATGTATGGCAACATAGTAACTTGCCATGCCTAATTCTTGCATACTCTACATTGTGTGAATATAAATGTAGGAATTAGTGCATCCAGTTTTTGTATCCAAAAATCTGTAGGGGCCCGGGGACCTAGAGCTGATTCAATACTGACTCCTTCAAAATCCCCTCCCCTCACTTTCAATCTGAACCTTTCCCACTCACCTTACATCCACTATTTCCCTCCCTCTCTTTATAATTCTACATCCCTCTTCCACTTCAGCAGCATGTCTCACTCCCTCTCTTTTTCCCTGCCTCCCTGCCTCCCTCCCCCCTTTCTCCCTGCCTCCCTCCTGTTCTCCCTGCCTCCCTACCTCCTGCTATTCATCGCTCTCATCATACCTCTGTCCTCCCTTCTCTTCCTTTCCCATTACCCAGCTCTGTCCCTATCGCTCACCCTGCCCCCTGTCTTAACTCTGTCCATCCATCCCGATCTGACCATCTAGATTTAGGGGTAGTGAGAGGGAAATGGCTGCACTGATAATAAAAGACCTGGAAATGTTAGTCACTACGGACTACGTTTCTATAGTCACGTGAACGTAGAAAAAACGGCTATACCTAGTTAGTCACCTATGTCTAATGTAAGTTAGTCATATAGTCAACCTATAGTCAGCCATTAAATTGACTGATTTGGGCTATATAGTCAAGTGACTATAAATTTAATGGTTTCATGGTCTAAAGTAGTCACTATGACTAATAGATATAGTCAATAATGAGAAATAAAGGAAAGGCAGGTCAGGCTTTGTCCTGCTCTAGGATAGGATAAGGCAGGGTAGGGGAGAGGCTAGGATAGGGTAGGGAAAGGGACAGGCTAGGATAAGGCATGACAGGGGACAGGCTAGGATAGGGTAGGGCAGGGGACAGGCTAAGATAAGGTAGGAAAGCTAGGGGGCAGGCTAGGATAAGACAGGGTAGGGGACAGGCTAGGATAGGGCAGGGCAGGTGACAGGCTAGGATAAGGTAGGCCAGGGGACAAGCTAGAATAAGGCATGGCAAGGGGCAGGCTAGGATAAAGCAGGCCAGGAGACAGGCTAGGATAAGGCAGGGCAATGAACATGCTAGGAGAAGGCAATGCAGAGGAAAGGCTAGGATAAGGCAGGGCAGGTGACTGGCTAGGATAAGGCAGGCCAGGGGACAGGTTAGGATAAGGCAGGCCAGGGACAGGCTAGGATACGGAAGGGTAGGTATAGGCTAGGATAAGGCATGACAGGGTACAGGCTAGGATAGGTAGAGCAGGGGACAGGCTAGGATAAGGCAGGGCAAGGGACAGGCTAGGATAAGGCAGGCCAGGGGACAGGTTAGGATAAGGCAGGCCAGGGACAGGCTAGGATAAGGCAGGGTAGGTATAGGCTAGGATAAGGCATTACAGGGGACAGGCTAGGATAGGTAGACCAGGGGACAGGCTAGGGTAGGGCAGGGCAAGGGACAGGCTAGGGTAGGGCAGGGCAAGGGACAGGCTAGGATAAGGCAGAGCAGGTGACAGGCTAGGTTAAGGCAGGCCAGGGGACAAGCTAGAATAAGGCATGGCAAGGGACAGGCTAGGATAAGGCAGGGTAGGTATAGGCTAGGATAAGGCATAACAGGAGACAGGCTAGGATAGGTAGAGCAGGGCAAGGGACAGGCTAGGATAAGGCATGGCAAATGAACATGCTAGGATAAGGCAGGGCAGGTGACAGGCTAGGATAAGGCAGGCCAGGAGACAGGCTAGAATAAGGCATGGCAAGGGACAGGCTAGGATAAGGCAGGCCAGGAGACAGGCTAGGACAAGGCATGGCAATGAATATGCTAGGAGAAGGCAGGCCAGAGGACAGGCTAGGATGGGGCAGGGCAGGGGACAGGTTACGATAAGGCAGGGTAGGTGACAGGCTAGGACAAGGGAGGGCAATGAACATACTAGGAAAAGGCAGGGCAGGGTACAGGCTAGGATAAGGCAGGGTAGGGATAAGTTAGGATCAGGCATGGCAGGGGACAGGCTAGGATAAGGCAGGCAGGGGCAGGCTAGGATAAGGCAGGGCAAGGGACAGGCTAGGATCAGGCATGGCAGGGGACAGGCTAGGATAAGTAGAGCAGGGGACAGGCTAGGATAGGACAGGGCAAGGGACAGGCTAGGATAGGTAGGGCAGGTGACAGGCTAGGATAAGGCATGACAGGGGACAGGCTAGGATAAGGCAGGGTAGTTTGACAGGCTAGGATAGCGCAAGGCAAGGGACAGGCTAGGATAAGGCATGGCAGGGTTCAGGCTAGGATAATGCAGGGCAGGAGACAGGCTAGGATAAGGCAGGGCAATGAAAAGGAAAAGGCAGGGCAGAGGACAAGCTAGGATAAGGCAGGGCATGTGACAGGCTAGGATAAGGCCAATATGGTCTGTTAGTCTAGACATACACTGTTCATGTATTTCTATGTTTAATATCAAAATTTGAACAAAATACCATGATTACTCCATCAAACATGACAAATCATGCACCCTATAACATCTTATGGTGCCCCAGTCAACTGTAACATAACATATAACAAGCAGGGATATCCATAGAACAGTGGTTTAGAAGAGGATGTGCCTACCTGAGGTCCATGGACCATTCAAATTTGAATCCTAACTGTTTCCTGTGCACACATTCCTGTGACATCATCAATTTGTGTGATCCACATATAGTCACTACTGACTATCTTATGACTAATATGTGACTAAGTTGTATAGTCCCCTGACTACTGGGGTCAAAATACGGTGGTGTAGTCACTACTGACTATAGGTATTATTATCAGTGTGGATAGGGGCCAACAGGGATTTGGGTAGAAAATGCTTTTGGGGCATAAAGTGATATAAACAATAATGATAACTTGTTTGTCGATTATATGTTACTCGACATTTTTGTTCTGAAAAAAGCCCAAAAAAAATAAAATACCCTAATTTCCTGTTTAAAAGCAGTGTTTTTCGAAAGAACGCCAATTTTATTTCAGCCCAAAAGTACACCTTGAAGAAGCTCTCTCTGCTCTCTTAAATAAGTGCAGGTCCTGTATAAATTTGCATGGGATGAAAGGTATGCTTCAAATATGTTACTGCAGTTTAACAGCCAAGTACAGTAGTGTAAATTGACAGGCCCTTGATTCTGCTGCAACAACTGGCTTGGTAGGGAACTCCTACAGAAATCGCTGCTGTACCAACTTGAGCAGTGTATGGCAGCTCCAGGACTAGCTGCATGCACTATACCACCCATATTGCCCTGCTGTGTGCCCCACCCAACCCCCAGTTTCAATTAGACACCAGGAGGAGAGATTTGTAAAGCAGAGTTACATTATTAAACTGCCTTTGGTTGGTGAGACCCTCCTGGGACTTGTCTGAATACAGCTTGCATGTTGGAGCAGGAGACGAGGCGGGGTCCCCTGAGGTACCTCTGTCTCTGAACTGACCCTGATTGGCCCTCGATACCTACCATCAGAGCCAGAGTGGGTCTCACAGGGCCAAGCAACACGCAAACATATTGTTATTGCTCATAAAGCCAAGATGGCGGCAATGAGCCACTGGCACCATCTATCTGGTAGTCGAAGCCTATGGAGGCAAGACGGGAGGATCCCCATGGAAGTTGTTGTGGTGGGATCTAAGAGATGTAGGGAGTGGCTGGGGTGAGGTTCTGGTGGGGGTTAGGGATCTGATGTATGACAGGAGGAGAGGCAAGGGAGTAGTGAAAGGGGGTTGTTGTAGAAGACACGGGCAGGAGGGAGTAACAAGACATGGAATATCTCTAGTAAGGATATAAGCTACTTTGTGTCAAAGGAAAGATGATCATAAACTAGCAATCTACATGCACACCTTGTCAAGCCCTGCACTGGAAGTCAGGCCATGTGATATACAGCTCTCTCCATATTCCTCAGAAGAAGAAGACTGAATCTACTAGTTGTAATAATAGTATTATAATGTAAACTAGTACTCATTGTTACGTTTATAAAAACTATGCATGTAACTCTCCCCCACATGGTAGAAACCTCAGGGGTAATCCTGGCAGAAAACCAGCCACTATTAAATATGTATGTGCCCCCTGACAGCAGCAAGAAGGTGTTGGTATCCAGGGGAGGGGGGTGTACATCCCAGGGTGTTCATGGAGAATACACCTGGGGCTTTACGGTGCAATATGATACACTTGGTATTCACTTGTTGTGAAAGCTTTCAGAGCCTGTGGTGATGTTTAGCATGTTATGTCTGACAACCTGCTGTTTTATGACTGAAATTTGCATGTGTCACATGTTTAGTTTTGTCATGTATTCACACTAAAAATGAGTGCTTCTGAATGGCCCCTTCAACGACTCAGCCCCTAGTAGTTTAGAACTGTTTAGCAGCGATTTTGATTGTTGTTTCATCACCCTGCAATATTCATACATCTTGATTTAAATGCTTATAGTTATATTATAAATCAAATGATGAAAAAGGTGCTGGCTATTTGAGTTGATGTTCAACAGGGGGCATATTTTGTCATATGTAAAGAGCAGTAGATAAACCACCATATCCTGTAGCAGGAGAAGCTATGCTGACAGGTAGAGGCACATGTTCTAACCACATCAAGTCTCAGGCTACTAAATGGTGTCCATTTCAGACAACCGGCTCAGCCAATCAGCATGCCTCATTCTGGTCACGTGACACTTACCCAGCTCTGAATCCTGGGATAGGCAGTAGATGGAATCATGGGATTGGAGCGCCTGTTGCTCATGCATGTCTTCCCTTGATAAGCTCATTACGGCTACTTGATAGTGTTGTCATGACAACCGCATAAACTAATGACTTACGGGGCTTACCTTGGCAGGTTAGAACCTGGGACACACCAAGGTCAAACATGGTCTCAGACTGGAACATGACAATATCATTCCCTGTGGTTTATCACTTTCCTCAAAATCAAGGTATTGCAGCGGTAACTGTTATATACAACAGATACCCGTTACTACGCACCTGAATATGTTAATTAAGTTTTCTTTTTCTGCTTGTAGGTAAGAACACCCTTCAACAGTTTAGTAAAATATATCACAGGTATGCCAGGGTCAATGCATGAGTTAACGTGGAGATACAGAGCAAAACATTGACTCATAGTGAGCCTTTTAGAGGATCAAAATTGGCTTTAGCATGAGCTGCCCTGAGTGTGTGTTTATGTGCTTGTGTGTTTGTTTGTTTCATGTCTTATTGTGCCCTAACACCTTCAAGGTGCATCCTCTTGCTGTACTTTTTGTCGCAGACTGTGAGAGATTTTCTGCATTTACTAAAACCTCCTGTTGTGAAAGCTACTTACGATTAAGCTGTTACTGAGGGCTCCAATTACAGCTGTATAATCTATAGTAGGTCTCTGTCCTGTTCTGTACTACTGGTGTCTACTGGACGGTACCATGTCTATGTTGTAGGAGTTCCCTTTATAATGAAGGAATGGTACCATGAGCTATACTTGGTCTATGTAGTGTCTTTATACTGACATAACATGGGTTTATACATAAGTCATCATGCAGAGGTTAACTGTAAAGTTTATTTTTGTAATAAGGCACAGTTATTTACCATTAAAATAAGGATGATCAGAGCTTTCACCTCATGTAATATGTACTGGATCAAAATGGCCACTCTCCTTACAGAACACTTACCTAGCTGTCATTCCCCTACCCCATCTGTCTGTATGACTAGACTGAACATAGGCCCAGGACATGAGCTTCCACATTGATTTAGCTGGATCCCTCCAAGATTAAGAATCACAGGCCAAAAGCCCATCCCCTGTGTCTAACGATTATTTCTCTTGGCAGTGGCTATTTTTGTTGGTGGGTCGTTGATTCTGATTAAATTTATTGTTCGCTCTCTTTGGTTATGGCATCGCATGTTGTCATGTGACCAATGTTGCTCCTCCTCTTGGTGGGAACTGGAAGTACTTAATTGATTTTCTCCTCTGAGAGCAGTGCGGATTACGCAATATGAATTCCTGTGTTTGGTGTTGTCTTTTATCTTACCACTAAGCTAGGGTCCCACTGGTACCAAACTTCTGCTACAATTAGGTAAGGGTCCTGCTGGTATTTAGTCCTGCACAGTCTACTGCCACAACTAGATGAAGGTCCTGCTGGTACCTAGTCCTGATCAGAGTTCTGCCATAACTCGCTAAGAGTCTTGATGGTCCCTAATCCCACACAGACTAATGGCTAGAGTCCTGATGTCCTGTACCTCATCCTGTATGTAATCTGTCCACAGCTAGGGGATGTACTAGTCCTAACTACACCCCTAACACACATGATTCACTCACCTAGTCCCACACAGACTAATGGCTAGAGTCCTGATGTCCTGTACCTCATCCTGTATGTAATCTGTCCACAGCTAGGGGATGTACTAGTCCTGACTACATCCCTGACACACATGATCCACTCACCATTGAAAAACCAAAAGAAAAACTTAGATGCAAGATCTACCAAGGATCTATTAGTGATAAAGAAAGTAAACAACCTAAATGGCACCAACACAGTGTAGACCTTACATCAGCAGCAGCTGTTACATGAATGGGAGACTTCTAGCCCTCCTCTGCTAATGACAAACAGCCATGGCTGTCCATGTCACGTGACAGAACGTATCGTCACACATCCCGTCACAAAGCACGCTTCATTCTAGATTCAGATACAAATTACCTGTCCAATGGAGGTTGTGATCTTGCCTTAATGGAATTTGAGATCGGAAAATGGTTGCTAGACATGCATCATTTACCCTCGTAAGGAAGGCATGACCGTTCATACTTTGTGTCCAGATGCACCGGTGCAGCCTTAGTAATAAACTCATCAGCACCTGATCTGTGTATCATGTTGACCCGTTGACCTGTTCAGAGTGTATCAACCCAGTAGAGTTGGCATCATGCTTGGATGGAGGACTCGCCAGTGCTGCATTAATGCATCATGGCCCCAATGCTGTAACGCTGCATGGGCAGTCATCTGTCATCTGAATCGCATTGCATGTTTACACATGAAACACATCCATATTCTACTCCCACCTAAAGCCATTGATTCTTGAATGTGCTGGAAAACAAAGAAAACTTGATCCGTAACGGACTCTTTTCATGTCCAATACAATTGGGTAATTTGCACTGTTTTAATGCCATGAATGCAATATATTTTTAATAAATGTTATTGGATTCTCAACAGATCTGAGAAATAAGATGAAGCAAATGCTTGATATTTGATCCTTAATGGACTCTTCTCATGTGTGAGTTGATTGACTTCTCTGCACTGTTGTAATACCATGGATGCAATATATTTTTGCCCAAAGTGATGGGATTTTCCACAGATCTGAGAAGTAAGATGCAGCAAATGTGCAGTGCTTCTGTGTAGCTTCTCTCACATTTCTAGCTGACATCCCTTGATCTACCTCACCCAGATGTCTCTAATGAATCTAATCTGTCATATATTCACTAAATACTATTTAACAGGACTAAGCTTCTGAAATCGACAACCGCATTAGCATTATCATTATTTATATAAAAATCTAGTACTGGGTACAGTAGTAACTAGTATTTTGATAGTTGTCATTTAACTATAGAGGTTTTTTTTTTGAATGACCGTTTCAATGTCCATCCTGTTGTTATACAATGAATGATTCCTTACCTACCTATTTACACTATGCTTCTTATGTGTGGTGCTATGAGCTACTTTACATGAACATCTCCCTGAAGGCCCTTAGTACACTATTTACTAGTCATGAAAACATGTTTTTCTCAAAGCATCAATCAATGTATGGAGGGCCTACCAGTATATTCCTCAGAGAAATGGCATATAGTTTCTGTTAGTGCTTCTTTCTAGGACACTGCTGTTCATCATATGGTCTGTCCGTCATGTTTGTTTGGTCCGTGTGGCAGATATTAGAGCTCTGTGCATACAACAAACTTCCTCATCACCTGCCGTCACCTGCTGAGGTGGTGCTCTTGGAGGCTGCATGTCTGAGTAGGAGATGGTGCTCTTAGAGGCTGCATGCCTCAGTAGGGGGTACAACCTGAGGTGGTGCTCTTAGAGGCTGCATGCCTCAGTAGGGGGTGGTGCTCTTAGAGGCTGCATGCCTCAGTAGGGGGTACAACCTGAGGTGGTGCTCTTAGAGGCTGTATGCCTCAGTAGAAGGTACAACCTGAGGTGGTGCTCTTAGAGGCTGCATGCCTCAGTAGGAGTTGGTGCTCTTAGAGGCTGCATGCCTCAGTAGGGGGTACAACCTGGGGTGGTGCGCTTAGAGGATGCATGCCTCAGTAGGGGGTGGTGCTCTTAAAGGCTGCATGCCTCAGTAGGGGGTGGTGCTCTTAGAGGCTGCATGCCTCAGTAGGAGGTACAACCTGAGGTGGTGCTCTTAGAGGCTGCATGCCTCAGTAGGGGTACACCCTGAGGTGGTGCTCTTGTAATAAAAGTCAGATTTTTCGAACCTGGAAACTGCCGTTCTCGTTGTTCCTTAGGCTAGAATAACCCAAAACCCCTACAGTAGGTATTAATACAACAGATTGCGAGGTAGCTGTCATTTACAGTGTTACTTGCCTCTCATTATGCTGACTGTACTGACATGTGTTTCTACTACAATTTCAAATTACAAATATTAAGAGATACCTAATATATCCTTTAAACTTCACATGTTTGGCTGGTCCTATTATTAACATCCCAACTGCACCAACAGTTTGTCTGCACTAACTTAGAACAAACTATTGTCTCTGTGGCGTCTGTCTTTACAGAGAAAACCCATGTTCTAAAACTGCCACTGAACCACCACACAGTTTGTTTCTGTTAGGTGTCATTCCTCCCTGGTCAGAGCATCACAACAACATGGCAGATGCAGCACGTGTGGGCCGGGCAGGGGTTGGGTTTGGTAAACTGAATTTACTCAGCAAGAATCATGAAAGTAAATCAGGCAGGGGTTGACCTAGAATTCGAGAAGGGAGTAAACATGACAAAACCAAATGTACTACAAAACATAGAGTCATGGCGAACAGAAGGTAGACGTGTCCACACAGCGGAGGCGTAAATCGATCAACAAACCAAGACATACGCCAATAAACGTCACAACAACTGGAAAATACACTGAGTGAGTAGGCCTAGAAACGTCTAATAACGTTTTGAGTGGACAGTACTCACCAGACACGGTTATTTGAAGGGGAATATTACCAGTGAGCGATAATGCCGGGAGATACGGCCTCCCCAGGTAGGCCGCTTTCCAAGAAGGACGTAGACGTGCTAAAGCTTTATGATAATGTGGAATCCCTTACCAAAAGGATGTCCACGGCTGAAACTGACATAGTCACACAGGACGATGACTTCAGAACCCAAAAGCAAAGGTTCAAGTTATTGTCAGTGGAGGTTGAAAGGCTTAAAGCTGTTAACACGAGGCAGAGACGTACCATCAGTTCCCTGGAAGACCAAGTTGATAGTTTGGAGCGTGAAAAAAGGGTCTTAAACATGGTCGTCACGGGTCTGCCAGACACAGGAGATACAGTCACCCAGATTGATGAATTGTTCACTGACCTGAAAACTGGATATGACACTACAAAGGTATCCAGTGTGTACAGGTTTGGCAACAAAGATAGCCAGTACAATGACCAGAACCAGAGAGTCCGTCCAGTCATGATTAAATTCTCCAACATGTCACAAAAGATAGCTGTGTTCAGAGGCCTGAAAGAGCTAAGGGACATCGAAAAATGGAGGAAGGTTTTCATAAATGACGACCTCACTGAGAAGGATCAACGAAGACAGAGAGATCTCAGACAGCTTGCCACTTTCATAAGAGAAAAAGGAGGACAGGCACAACAAAGGGGCCTACAAATCATGGTGAATGGCTCCAGATATAACTACTCTGAACTTGAGGATCTACCAAAGGGCTGGAGATTGTCTGACAGCAAGACACGCAAAACAAAGGATGGATATGCCTTCCAGGGACCAGCCTCTTTCTTGAGTAACTTCTACCCCATCGATTTGGCATACGAGAACATCATATACCCGAATGCGGAATGCCTGTACCAATCACAAAGGGCCTATACTTGTGACCAACCTGAGATTGCTGAGAGGATCATAGAGATGACCTGTCCATATCAAATAAAGAGACTCTCCAACAAGATTGTTGACAGTAAAAAATGGCTGGATCGAAGGAGGGGCACGATGAAGTTAGTCCAAAGACTGCAGTATGAGGATGACGAGATGCGAGCCAAACTGGAGAAAACCGATGGTCACCTATATGAGGCTACAGTGGGCGACGACTACTGGAGCTGCGGAATCCCCCTAAGCAAGTCTGGTGACATTGAGGCTGGCAAACTCAAGGGTAGAAATGAACTGGGGCTGATCCTAGAGAAGCTTAGAGATGACGACCTGTCCAGTGATGAGGAAGGTGATGATGATGATGATGGTGAAAACGATGATGAAAACAACCCAGTCAGACAGCTGGTCAGACAGATTGCCGAGGAACCGGAATTAACACCCCTGTCCCAACGGAAATCAACAAGAAACAAGCCAGGCACCGATGGGTAGAAAAAGAAAAAATATGACGAGCGGACGCGCAGCGCAGTAGCAAGTCTATGCACAGGCTGTAAAACGCACGAGGCCCGAATGTTGTAAATGAAACAGGGTGATACCGTCCAAATGTTACTTGAATCAATGATTAGAAGCAGTTCATAGTCCAAATCATAATATATTTTTATACAGTTGGCAATGGTTTTATTTATACCTGATGTTATCAAATATTATGAATATTTTAACCAAATACGAAACTAAAATGTACATGGACGGGCGCCGCCTCGCCGGAGTATGATTAACAAAGTTGTTTTTTTCACAATATAACGACACAATATACCAAACACATCTTATTAAATAATCTGTAAGGATATTAATATTTCTAAAATAGCAAATGATAGATAGTAACTGTTTATTTATAATTCTACGAAGTAATATACGTAAATACGAAACAAACCAGATCAAGTGTGGGTATACACCACACGCTGAGTTGTTGACTATTTCCGGCAAGGAGGCCACAAGTGAACGGGGAATTGTGATTTTACGCTCAATTTACGTGTTGTGAAGCGGTATAGGCTCCTACATTCGTACAAAGTGTTCTAGCAACCAACCTTCTAAGTTATTTGACGACCTAGGCCCAAGTATGGCACGAATGGTTGCCATAATATGTGATAGTCGAGGCGCCCCGGCAGGATCCACATTCTTTCAGTCTGAACTAACACGCCTCAACGACAGTGGTTATAACATCAACGTCATGGCTATGCCTGGAGCCAGGTTTGAATCAATTTGTAAAAAAGCCAATACATATATTCGTAACAACCCAGGTGATATAACATATATAATGGCCGGTGTGAATAATATGACGACAAAACATGGTATGCCAAATACCTATGGCAAAAAGTTCTATACTTATGACTGGGATGAGCAGGCTGCTTTTACAAGTGATATGGATTCATACATAATTGGAACAAAAAAGCACAATTCTAAAAGTTAGTCTTAAGTGTTCATCATGACAAATCCTGATAGGACTGAACATTGATGAACTGAATTGACTTCTGTAGGTAAAAGCCACAAAAATGGCACCTCTGCCCCCCATACCTTACAACATGGCAATAAATGTGCATGCCATCTTTTTCCTGAGGAGCTCAACGCTAGACAGCTAGATACTGTAGGCTGTGTTGTCTCAGCTGGGGGTCTTGTCCAGGTCAGTGACAGGTGTTTAGAGAATATGGCACTAGGTGGCAGTGTGGTGTCAGTCACTCGTACCATTTGTTTCCCCTTGCCCTCCCCCAACATGGCCGCACCCTGTGTACACACACAGTGCCTGCCCCTATTGTCACTCAGTGTCAGCTTCCACCCTGGGGAGCGATAGCAGAACTACTACAGGCAGAGGGGTATAGCTGACAAACAGGGAGCCTGACTTTCATACTTTATGTTTGAGGCGGGTAAACATCCCTATCTATCAGCATTGCTGTTATTTCTCCAGTAACCATCTAATACGGTCCCTATGCATCAGCTTTGAGTTATTCCTGCCATAACATGTCAGTGAGGCTGACAAAGTTTCTAAGCTGTTTGTGAGGCTGACTAGGTTTCTAAGCTGTTGGTGAGGCTGACCTAAGCTGCCTTTTCTAGCTGGATACAATATATTTCATGTGAATATATTTCCCATTCACTACTGTTCAATGTGTACAATCGCTCTTCATCTGATGGTGGGCAAAGCTATCCACAGGCCCTCAAGGGACAGAAGATACTTGTCAGCCCTAAGTTAATACCATCTGGTACTGCCCCTATCTGTCAGCCCTGCCATTATTCCAGCTTTAACCTCCCGGTCATTCTGCAGCACAGGAGTGAACAGAAGGCCTCTCTGTGAGGTTCAGTTCTCCCAGCATCTAGGTGTCACTCTCCAGGCTGAGTCTTGGTACAGACTCAAACCTAAGTGCATAAAGTAACATATATTATCCACCTGTGCATGAAGACTCCTCTATCTGTACACAGATAATTTACATCAGTGGGTGGCGCCTTTTCTTAACCCTAACCCTAACCCTGTCTCTTGTTGCAGAATCTCTGCCAGCCTTGACAAAATACTCAGAAGCTGTAATTTAAATATCAACAAAAAACAAAAGTGCTGCTGTGGAGGTGATGAAATGACAAATGTTTTATTTTTTAAGGTGAATCAAAAAGGCCATGAATAATTCTGATAGGGAGAGTCGATGTTCCGAGCAGGCATATTGGGGTGTGGGGATATCCCCTACTCAGAGTCCACCACTTGAATTCCTTCTGTGCCAAGCTTTATGTTTTTATTGGAACATCTGCTCCGATATTTAGATAGGACAGCCACTTTTTAGAAGAATATTCAAAAATGAGCATTTATTTTAATTGGAATAAATGTGTGAGCATCTGCCTTTCAAAGCATGTTCACTTTAAATGCATTGGATGAGAGGTAAATGATTCATGAAGCTAATTGTATTAAATAACAGGAGCTAATGCACCTTGCTTAATTAAAGGGGATAACATAAGACAACTTCATATTTCAATAGATAAATCTAAGAAATCATGAATTGCTGTGCATAAGTATAGATGAACACACATGCTAAATGTGGAGATGGCTTAGACCACACATTGCAACAATGCATTGCCAGTAATTTATCAAGCCGTGCTGCATTGCTGTATCATGAAGACAAAGATAAAACCTGGAGGGTTGATACCAGGAGGCAGGGGTGTGTGTACATCATGTGGGTGTTAATATTAGAGGTAGGAGTGAGAGCAGCACTAATACCCAACCACCACAAACCGCTACCCTTTTAGCACAGCGTGGTGTCTCAAAAAGTTGTTGAGATGGAGGACAAATGTACTAATGGTAGTTTGCTGAATTAAGTATTTTCTGCTCCTACAGTGTGATTCACAGATTGACCTGAAAGCATTGTGCAGAATCCTTTATGTCCCCTAATTTTACAACTATATTGATCAGATTACATATGTTTTAGTATGATAGGCCTTGGTATGGTCAGTATCCTATACTGTCATTCATAGATTGACCTGAAGACATTGGTAATTTATCCTTTAGGTCCCTTAATTTTATGACTATACAGATCCTATCATATTTATTTCAGCGTGATCAACCTTTTGAAAGTCCTTCATCTTATGTGGATTCCCAAGCAGCTCTGTTTAGGATCAGAAATGACTCATTCTCACGAATGTGATGCAACTCAGGTGGAGGGGGGGCCCAGAGCAAATTCCGGTATATGGTCAAATCCTTTTATATTTGTGTACTAGAGGTGTTGGTCAACAAAACTGGATGAGTGGTTGCAGTTAAATATGTTTGTGGTAGCCATGGCAACCATTGCAATTGGACATGTTGAAATCCCGGACACATACATAACCCTTTAAGAAATCCAGGGCTATAGCACTGAAAAATGTAGCAATGCATGAACATAGGAATTTTGTCTTAATTGTGTTTTAAGCGCATATGAATGCAGTATGAACAAGAATACCTGGTTCACCCATTATGTATTTCCTTTCAGGATACCCGGTCCCTTTAAATTGGTCATTTTCTCCATTTTCTCACTTTTTAGCAGGTCTAAATAATCATCAACTTTGCAGTTCCCTACTGCGAAACCTGTGATACATGTATTCACACTTTTTGCTTAATTCTATTAGCTTATTACATCATCTATTGAGCTGTATAGAACAATAAGCCATATCTCTGCATTATACCTCTGTGTTTCCATTTTGCCAAACGGTGTTAAAGGGGTATGTATGTTGCCAATATCTAAAACCCTAGGTGCACTAACATATTTAAATAAAGATAATATATGGATATAATATACTGAATGAAACTTTATTGTTTGTTGTTTTTCAGTTAGCTGTGCTCACTGTGCAATGTCCTAATGCATTTAAGCATGTATGGGATACAACAAATTCATGTAGTGTTACTGGAAAAATGGAATCTTTATATTTCCCTCCACCTTTCCAACCTCCATTGTCAACTTTAACCTAGATAACAGTCAATTGCAGGTTCAAATAATACCCTTATATCTTATCTAGGAGTACTATGTTGTAGCGCCCTTATATACTAGCACAAGCAGAGAAATTCAAGAAAAACTCCTTAAAGGGGTATGTATGTGCCTTAAGTCGGTATGTATGTGGCTACAAGTGCTACAGTATGCAAAAAGGCCATAGTATTAATTTTTGGGCCAATCATGTCATGCTTTTGCATCATAGAAACAAGTTACAGTAACTTACAATATCACTCCATGCACTAAATACATCACCATGGGAACTAGACAGTATTTCCTTAAAGCGGTATGTATGTGCTTAAAGGGGTATGTATGTGTAAATCATACTGGAACAGGAAGTGATGATAATTTTCACGGGTAAATAAAGGGCGGAAAGCTCTCACTCCTGTTGGATTGTATGCAACTAAATGGCCTTTTTGATGGGAAACAGTTAAATATAACTTGGCTGAATGGTACAAGCAGATCACCTTAAACCAGTATGTATGGTGAATTTTACACTTCAAATATTCAGGACGATGGTGTGACGAGAAAGAAAGCAGATGGTAGTAAAATATCTTTTTGATAGCACATGTTATTCATTGAAATATGCCATGTAACCCAGGAAGTAGGCAGAAATACTATGCTTTTCTTGTGGGCAAGGCAAAACTCTCTCAGAAGAGGGAAATACCTTAAAGGGGTATGTATGTGAAATTGATTTTTTTCAGGTAATGCTCTACCCCACCATCTGTATGAGAAAAATACATGAGATTTTCACCCAGGGTGATGTAATGGAACAATATACAATAACAAGACAGAACAAAGAGTGCATTTTAGCTCAATTTCTTTTTCTTTTTCTTTTTTTCATAAAAAAAGATATAAAAAACGTCAACTTTATGGTGGTTTTTGGCCAAAATAACCTAAAATAAGGTGTAGATAACATGTAAAGTATACATTTTCTGGTAGAACTAAACCCATTCTGACTTAAAGTGACAGTCAAATACCTGTGAACATGATTGGGGTGAAAATACCCTGGAAAAACCCCAAATTAACAGTTGCATCACGTTGGTGAGAATGAGTCAAATACAGAGCTTGTTGGCACTGCACTGCTCAAAGTGTCATCATAAATACATCCATGCATCATGCAACCCCTAGTTCTGTTTGGGATCAGGAGAAGTAAAGAGCTTGCTGGCACTGCACTGCTCACACTATCATCATGAATACATTCATGCATCATGTTGGCCCTTGGGGGGTGCATCAAGACTGTTGAGTTAGCATACTGCATTTGTGCACCAGGCCTACACATGTGCATTAAAGCACAATGCAGTCTTTCAAGGGGTAGATATGAGACATGTGAGACATGACACATCAGGCATACTCCATCACAGACCTCTATCTAAACAGGTATGGCCCCCTCCTGCTACCCATCAACATACACCCCTCCAGTCTCACCCCCCTACTCTTACCCCAACACACATACATCTACATACAGAGGGGCTGCCCACCAATAAGGCCTATCAACTAGGACACATCAGGGTAGGGAAGGTATGTGGGGAAGAGGAGGTTCCACCTACTGATACTAGGGCCCTCCAGTCTCACCCCCCTACTCTTACCCCAACACACATACATCTACATACAGAGGGGCTGCCCACCAATAAGGCCTATCAACTAGGACACATCAGGGTAGGAGAGGTATGTGGGGAAGAGGAGGTTCCACTTACTTTTAAGGATGAAATATTGCCATGACGCCCCCCCATCATGATGTGCCACTACAGCACCTCCCCTACCCTTTAAGGATGACATATTGCCATTAAAACATTACAAACATTTCTAGGCCGAATGTGTTTCATGGTGATAAAAATGCTGTGGTTATTACGACACACATAGCAAGGTTAACGGTTAACAGTCACTCAGTAAAAATGTCAAATCTACTCAGTGTCATATATAAGCCAGATTGTGTGTAAAAAAAGACAGGTCTAAAGAAATACATAGATAGACAAAACCATTACAGTTATGTAGTAGATAACCAACAAGTACCTGAGGGTATGTAAAATAAAAAGACAGACTCTGGTCTGACTTAACCTGTTATTTGGGCTAAACAATATACCAACGATGTGAAATCCTTTATCTAAGCCTTCCACAGTAAAGCAAAATTAGAGAGAGATGCAGATTCCGTCAAGAGGACTTGGACACTCTTCACATCCTTATCTACCCATCAAGTAGCAGCACAGTAAAAGGAGCCATCTGGGAAGTAAAATGTCCCTAGCCAAGGACCCAGCCTAAATCCCCAATCAGATGAGTCACCCACTCACTGCCAGATCATCAGGATTCTGATTCTGCCTGATCCGTCCAATGGAGAATAATTACCTCTGGAAGATTTCACTGGTCATAGCAAGTGCAACATGAGGTCATGTAGCATATTCCACCATTCCAAGCCAAGTCATGAATAAATGCTGGTCAGAGGCAATGAGGTTTTGTTATGGTACAAGATGACTAAATATCTGGGGCAGGGTGTGCCATGGAAGGCAAATTTTGATGGGCTAGATGCTTGGATACTTTTTAGCTCTAAATCCAGCTCTTCAAAAAAATGAGTATCAAGTGATTTTAGGGAAGTCGGCCATCACATGATTCATGAGGCGTGGTCACAATACCACCTTTCATGTTCAGCCTGAACCCACTCTAAAGCTCAATGTCATCTGGCTCTACTTCATCTTTGGCAAAAATGTGGCAGATTATTAACTTAGCTATGACTTTGTTATCAAATATACAGAAAAGAGTGAACAATATAATTAAGATAGAGCACAGCACATTCTGCCAGTAATTAATACTGCCTGACATTTCACATTACAACCAGCTGGCAATAATAATGTAAAAACAGCCCCAATATTAAACATGAATAACTCTCCCATTTTAGCCTACCCCTGCTGCCTTAAGTGTCATTATAAGAGTAACCCCATAAATGATCATGTAGTTAAGTTAAATCCCAAAAAAAAACATAATGCCCTTTGTCATCAGGATGCATTCATCCAGCCTAGGCAAGGAATTCCCCAATGCAGCACTTCCTATGTACCCCACAAGGTTACTTCAAACTATCAAGCAGGCAATATGCTGCACTACTGCAGTGCCAGCGAGTTACTCACCAGGGCTGCATCTTTTAGTGACATCTGTCCTCAAAGGGTTAAGGGCTTCATTTGCCCCTGAATGACAAATTATGATTTTACCAGACCATTGGACCCTAGAGGGCTGACGGTCTGTAAAGATGGATTCTGTCTTCATTAAAACTACTGAGATAAAACTGGGAGATGCTCATTATCACCCACCATGTTTTAACTTCTGTCTTTACATGCTCCCCGCAGGGGTCATTAAGATGGCATTGGTATTCTGTGTGGACCATCCTCACATGGTTAACGGGAGCAGCTGGGTGCTGTGCAGTTTTATGTGACCGTGTTCTGAGTGTGGGTTCTAGCTTTAAATCTCCTCAGAGCGGAGCACTGATGTGTGTTGTTACATGAAATATGTGTTGTAGGGGAACAGTGCTATTAATTCATCAAAGCTGTTAAAAAGGCAAGTTGGTCATCTACACATGCTCTACATTAACTAGGACACAGACACAGACATGGCTACAAGGCACCTTGCCTTTTCCAGAAGTTATTAGGTTGATAAGTCAAGAGTCCTAATGGAGGTGACTAGTTAGCTCTCAGCTTGAAGACAAGACAATGCACAGCCATACTAATCTGTCAGCTAAGATTCTCCAGCTCCAGCCTCCTGATATGGATAGATGGGTCGGATCGAAAAAAGATGCTGATTTGGGGGTACATAAGGACAAAACACAAAATTCACAATTTCACTTAACAATTTTATTTTCCTGAAAGGGTAGCATCTTGACTCCCTGAAACCGCCATGGAACTCTGTTTCGCCCGAGAATGTGGTTTTTATTCACCTTAGACCACATGCTACCCTAATTCCGAGGCGTCTGTGACGTTAATGAATAGTGCACTGCAAGAAACTCTTTTGAAGTGACTTAGGTATACCATCAAAAAAATTGTGGCACTTATAATTATGTAGAAAATAGAAAAATCAAAAGCATTCTATAACACTTTACCAACTTTAGCCTAGTTTCCTTAATCTTGCTTTGTTTACCATTAAAATTACTGTCTAATGTCTTTAGTACATCTAGTTGCCAAAGCAAAAGGTTTTAGGTGTGAGTTTCCGACCGATTGGTAACACTAGTGTGTGCAACATGGTACCAAATACCCAGTTAACGTCACAGACGCCTTGAGTTTCACAATAATAAACTAGATTGGTCACAGAATCATTAAAAGTGTTTAGAACATCTTAATACCTTACAAACATGTACAGAACAGGTTGGTGCATTGTTTACAACCTTAATGAAAACATTTTTACAATTTTTTGAGTATGCGCTCAGTCTTTAAACAAAAAAATATGACTTTTTTACTGTGTGTCAGCACGCGCAGCACCACACCATCAAAATATTTACATTACAATGGAACCTCCTGGGCTCTATTCTACAAGGCAAGTTTACCTGTTTACAACCATTTAAAACAGTAATAAAGACCCTTCTAGCACTAGCAGGGCCATTCTAGCTGTCTGGCTAAACCCATACATTTACTAGGTTAACGTCACAGACGCCTCTGATATCTCTACTATTACAGTATTTTACTAGAACGGTCACACAGCCATCAGAAGAGTTATAGGCCTCCTCGTCTTCTCTCTTCTTGCAGGCCCGACTTTCCACCTTGCGCTGCGCGCCTGTCTTTACCATTCTCGGCCCGTCTTTACCATTCCGGGCGGCAGCTTCGGTCGTACCATACTGCAAAATAGACAACAATTTATGATTATTTAAGGGAATTTTAGACCTTTTAAATAAATTTGCAACATGAATAATACTTGCTAATTATTGGCAAATGTTCACTTAAGTTGATTGTATAATTAGAAACAGGTGTATAGCAAAAGCATGGAGGATTTTGAGCACATCAGGCAAACAGAAGTGGGTCTGCCCCAGAATTTAAGGAAAAACAGCCAGGGGACACAGATGTTGGAAAAAAAAGTTTTAACAACTGCCAATACACCTTACTGGCTCTTTAGATATATAGTAGGGGCATGCTGTCTAAAAATATGGAGAGGTTGGGTGCAGGGGAACTACTATTTCCATTCGATTAACTGCTTTCGAGGCGTCTGTGACGTTAATGAAATGACCTATAAATATATGTAACTTTGATAAAGAAAAACATTTCTTGGTCAGGGCATTAGCTTACATGCCCCTGAAGCATGGTTAGAAGTTACATTGTTCAATTCGATCAAATAGTCACTGTACAGTGACAATATTATTTTCGTCGGAGGCGTCTGTGACGTTAACCCGAAAATGCATAAATTGGCTTGCAGTGGCCAGAAAAGGAGTACCAGCGTAAATATATCCCACCAACATGATGAGGGGACTTAGTAGGAAGAGAATCAACCATAATATATTAAGTTTAGATAGCTTTCAGCTGAGTAAGAGTACATTTTCTGACTGAAAATCCAAAAAAATTCCAAAATATTTGTTTAAAAGGCATGAAACATAGCCTTAGATACATGGGATTTCTACTAAACTGCATAAAGGCATAGAGGAACAACTATTCTATTGAATCAAGTTGATATGTACCCTCAGGGAAAGATAAAACGATAGCCAGAACGATTTTTTGGCGAGCCCGCATTAACGTCACAGACGCCTCCGCCAAGGGTACACCGGTTAGAAATTGCAAAAACAAACATGGCGGCGTCCGTGACATTAATAAGCGAGCACTCAAATGAAAATAAACGATCAAGTCTACCTAAAATAGCCCGTTCTAATCGAAAATAAATGTATCAGCGTGGGCCTTGGTGCAAAATGAATCAAAATATGACTTATTTTAGTCCGATTCCTTACCTTTCTCGGTGGAAATAGCTGAAAAAGAACTCTGAATTGTTGGTTTGGGAGTCGCTCCAGCAAGATCAGACGCTTCTTTGCTCGCCGAAACGGTACCCAGATATGCGTCACTTCCGGTGGGTAACAGGAACGCCGACCGTGCTCCCGCGCCCAATTCTGGGTTAACGTCACAGACGCCTCCGCAAAGTATAAATACCCCTCCCGCGGTGCCTGTTCGGTACATATCGAATCAAATGCTGTTGACGATCCTCAAATGCAGCCCAATAAAGTACACAGGGTACAAGAAATATATATAAAAAAATAATTAAACGCTGGAAAGGCTATAATGCTTGGAGGCGTCTGTGACGATAACTCGAGTTCCAATACACTATATTGCCCATAAGGGAGAGAAAAAGGGGGCGTGGCTCAATTTTTTTTTGCCACACCCATTGGGAGGCTCTAGATTGCTGGTAGTAAGGATATTTAGTGAATACTATTAATAAAGATATAGGCCCTTTTATTAACGTCACAGATGCCTCCGAAACATGTAGTTACTACATTTGAAGGTCACTGTTGACAAATTTGCGTGGGATATGAAAGTGTAACGAGCTGATTTGTTCATATAACATATATAGCTACTAGAAAATGCTGTTAAGTGATAGTTTTTGATGTGTCAGTTGACATGAGGGCCTTGTTGAACGTGCATAATTAGCTAAAAAACATGGATTTTAGCCATTTTTCCACTTTGGAGGCCCATAAATCAGCAAAAAAACATTGTATATGCAAAATTTTAATTTGTTTCTGAAAGCCTAGAGTCTGCCCTCTTATGAAAAACCAACAAAGACCATACGGGTGTATGTATTTTTATTCTATGGCTCTTGCAAAGCAGAAAACCTCCCAAAACCCAGATCAGCATCTTTTTTCGATCCGACCCAGATGCTAATGTCAATAAAACTGATTGATACTCCAGACAATGTCCAGGCAGCCTAGTTTAAATAAAATTATAAACTCTTTAAGGTGTCACAGTACAAATTCGCCCCCAGAATGTTGTAAATAGTGCCAATGAAAAACGGTACTACTGTGCATATAATCAGTGGTAGGAGGCCTTAAATTTGTCAAAGAAACATAATCTGCGGCGGAAATTGTTCCCAAAGGCCTTGGCAAAAAATAAATAAAAAGTTGGTTGTTGCCATGGTAACCCTGAGTGGTGATTGGAGGGGTCAAAGGTCAAGGTCAAAGGTCGCTGGGCACCTGTAAAATTTCTCCAGTTTGGGTAAGTCAGTTTCCATGGCAACTAGCGCAAAATCGGAACACACTTTTTTATGCGGATGCAAATAACAAAATCAGATATGTGTAAAGCTTTAGTTTAAGGGGTCATTCATCACTGCACACTCAAAAGAACACAACCTTTCGCCCGTCTGAAGGAGAAAAATAGGGTCAGAACCAGAAATTTTACACCTTAAGGATAGGGTTGTGCCTAAAGTGTATGATTGTTATCATTGTTTGTGTAGCAGCAGAGACTATCTAGCTGGTGCAAATATATTGTGCTAACCCTCTCTAGATGTGCCCTGAAGCTGAGGCATGAAACCAACACTGGTGACTATTCATGCACTGGAATAAAAATACCTAGTACATAAAGGCACAATAGTCTATCAATATTGAAGACAAGTTGTTTGAAATTGAAAATTGTATAAACATAATGGCGTTATGAGCGACTCTATTCCTGAAGGTGATGCATGAATACATGACTACATTCATCCAGCATGAGATTATATCTGTAGCACAGTAAAGCTCTATGCATACTTGAGTATCCCTGGATCTATTAGTCTAGTTTGATCTACCTTGGGATGTCATGGTTTGCAGGTTAGTTAGATGTAGTCTTAAATACACTCTAACTTGGCTGTGTCACTGTAAAGAACTATGTAGACCCAGCTCACCAGGTTCTGCCACCACGAGTGCCAACGGTAACAAACACCCCATTTCAAAGAAATTATACCTTTTTGTTAATTTTGTAGCAATATCCCCCAAAAGTACAGATAGACAGTGAAAGGCATAGCTAAGTCTCTCCTGCTGTTCTACAAATACAGCGTTCTGTGAATGAAGTCTGTCACGGTGTACCCAGTGCCACTTGCTGGTCCCATACATATTAGGCAATACTACATATGCTGTCAAAACTAGTACCATGTCTTCTATAACTTGACAATCTTCTTTAAAATTATATTTGCGAGAGTGATTTTGGCCAACTCATCCTATGATAAAGTCAATGGTGCCAGGTCCACCATAAGAGACATTAACCAAGAAGTGTTAGTCTCTGCTACAAGAGAACTAGGATATAGGTGTGACGTCATGATCGGCTAAGGTTTACATACGAGCTAGCTGCGTCGATTTTCCGTAATAACTTGGATTATACTTCTACAACAGACGTCAAAACTTCACAATAGATTTATAAAGGTATTGTGTACCACTACCCACCATCATGCCTACCCCGGAGGAAACACAGAGGAAGACGGACGTAGAGGAAATACGCTGACTCGAGGAAGCCATTAGTACAATCAAAAATGGCGGAGGTGCCGGCGCTGGTGCGTCACCGAGTAAACAACAATCTTCCAAGTCAATCAAAGAGTGTGAGGAGAAATTCTGGGAAAAAATCTCAGCAATCAACAACACACTGGGATTAACTGCGAACGCTGCAATCAAGGCCACAGAGGGAGTAGATAACCTACAAACCAGGGTCAGTACACTTGAACAACGGCTGGTGGATCAGGAAACTACAAACCGAGCGCTTAAAAGTAGGATTGAAGACCTTGAGTCGTCAAACCTATCCATCAAACTCCAGTTTGAAGAGTTTAGAGTCAGAGAAGAGAGGAAAGAAAGGGAGAAGAGAAAAAACAATGTGATAGTGAAGGGCATCAAGGAGGATCCAAACCGTGATATGAAGACAACTATAAACACCCTGTTCAGCACCATGGGTATAAACTATACCATTAACAGCTGTGTCACCGCCTACAGGCTGGGTGTCTTCAAACCAACCAACACCTCCCCACGTCCCATCCTCATCAAACTGACCGAAGGTACTGCAAAAGGCCCCATGTATGCTGCTCTCAAACATCTACACACAATAGATGGGTGGAAACATGTATACATCTCAGACGATGTTACTCAGGAGGAAGCAAATAAACTCCGGGATCTGAGGACAGCGGGGGCGTTTGCAAAGTCTCAAAAAGAGGAGGTCACCTACGGACGGCGAAAAGTCACCATAGGGGGTACCACATATACCCCTGAGAACCTTGAACTCCTCCCCCCCAGACTCTCCCTATGTGCTGCTAAAACCAGAGAGACAAATGGAGGGATTGCATTCCAGTCCCACCACAGCTGGCTGAGCAACATGGCTCCCTGCTCCTTTGCATACGAAGGTAAAAAGTATGCCAGTGTAGAACAGAGTTTCTCCCACAAGAAGGCCCTTGCTGCTGAAGCCCCCAACATTGCCACACGTGTCATGGCATCTGAATGTCCATATGAGCAAAAGAGACTTGTGAACAGGCTGGAACCATCCCAAGAGTGGAAGGACGAGCAGTATGAGTTGCTATACAAAATGCAAAAAGCTAAATTCCTACAGTCAAAAAGACATGGTGATGCCCTCCGAAAAACCACTGGTACCCTCTGGGAGGCTACCCCCTCAAAAACATATGGATGTGGACTGTCCCTAAAAGAACTAGATAGCATTGACGACAACTGCCCTGGTGAAAACAGATGTGGGATCTCACTGATGAGAGTACGAGCTGACTTGATCACCCTATATGGTGACCCGAACGCCCCCACCCCCAACGTGTAGCTACCTGCCCCGCCACACACACCGCCTGCCCACTGACCAGTCCTGCCTGATTACCCCTCCACTGCTGACCTACCACCCTCACAGTACTGTGCCCACAGACTACACGTGTAAACTACAGGAATATGCAAGTATTACCTACCAGACGTATACAGGTCCAGTTTATAACGGCAAATACGCGCTGCAGTAGAAGAGTACCACGTTGTTATTTTTCTCAACGGTGGTAACCGTCTAAACACGGCGTGGTGTAAATTATCAACGAGTAATCAAGATGTAGAATTATCCTATTTCTCCCTAAAATTGGGACTTTTTACCACTGTAGATAGAATGAGTGGCCCTTGTTTTGTATATTTACCATTTAAACATGGTCAGTGATAGAAATTTGAGCCCAGGAATGTCCAAAATGCGTTCCAAGTCGTAGCACATTCCGGTGCCCATAGTGTCAGCCTAAACTGTAACTCATATGCTGTTTTTTTGTAAAATTTGCTGTTATTTTTGTCTCTGTTACATGGTAGATTAAAGTTTGCTTAATACTTACACGTGGTGTTTAATAGATTGTATGGCGGATAACTGAGCAATCACTGTTTAAGAAATGGTTTTAATCAGCCAAGACCTGCACCGGAAGTCGTTTTGCTTGTACCCATCAACCCAAAGACAGTACTAAGCCTCATGGTCAGACTGCGTCTAAGTGCGTACCTGACAGAAACAAGCTACAGTGTCAACATGGCGTAACTAAGGGAGACACAGAGCCGCCGTGAATGTTTTTGCTACGTTTGTAATCTGTAAATTACCATAGCTTCATTTGGCATAATTCCATGCAACCATGGGAAAGGCGAAGAAGGTAAGTCTACTCATCCATTGCCCAGCAAAAACCAACAATTCAGCCCAGTCAAGAGGGACATGTAGAATCAGAGTCCCCGTTGTCAACTTATAAAGTACACCTTGGCTTTGCTAAGTGGGGGAGCACCTGTCACCGGGACCTGCTAGGGTCAAGTAACCATATTGCACGTTCAGTTATAAGCCTACTCAGACTATATCAAGAGAGGAATCCCCTCTAGCCACTCTCATACTCCTATTAAGTAAACCTCCCAATCCCCTCCCGTCAGTAGGCCTAGTAGACGCCCTCCTTTACCACTGAAAACCGCTCTCACTCTCAGTCAGTCTAAGGCTAAGCCTCCCCCTCCCTTGGTGTGTGCTAGCCCCCGGTACTAGCCACTTATAGCCCTACTTTAGTAGACACTCATTCTAGGTATCTACACACATCCTGTATAAATTAACCTGCATAAGCACACATGCCTATAAACATTTTATTTGTTGAATTTAAGAAAGGTAGGCCTACGTGTGTATGGGCATGCAGGGTATGGGGAGGGATTAGGGTAAAGGGGCCTATTATCGGCAGTTTAAGGTGAAATATGGAACCAGATGTTGACTTTTTCATGTATTCTTTATTAGACAGCCTGTATATGTAGAGTGATCATTCTCGGTAATTTCCCACTATATTGCCCTATCCTGCTATGAATTTTGAGGGAGTCATTATTAATATTTATAAGATATTTTAGGCTTGTATTATCGGCACCTGTCTTGTATTATCGACACCTCTACCCCCATAGCTAAAAAATAGACCATAATTATCTATATTTAGCAATTGATATTAATGTGACCTTTTTAGGTAAAAAAATATACGTGTTTTCACAATCTTCAGTATCCTTCAAGAAGATTAGGCTCATACCATACCCCTTATACATGAGTTAAATCAGAATTCAAAAGTAGATATTGACAGAACCTATTGTATGGATCCATGAGGGGCAGCAAAAAAAATAGATTTTGATAAAAAAACGAATACTCCCTCTAAAAAATCTTTGCATTATAAAATAATTCATAGTGAGGCTTATGAAAGAGTTTTTTTCGACATAATACATACTGAAATACATTTTCCCCATTATTTCCTATGTCATTAGATGCCAGGCTTATTTTGGAGTGTAATATCGGCACCCCTACCATTTTATAGGGAGCAAGGTATAACATCAGTTTTGGACCTCAGATGATCGCATAGGTACCTAACGAAATGATTTCTGAGATTTTCATGCCTGAATCCGGTACATTTATGCCCCTAAAGATGTTCACAACATTTCACAGTTTTTGATTGACCTGTTAAAGTCAGTATCTAGGTCACGATGCAATTAGCCTACGTTTTTTCAGATAAGAATAAAGCACCCTTAATTATGACAAAATATTAAATGGCTTTCCATAATATTCTGGGACACTATCAGGAATGATTTGGCATTTTCAATGCCTTTATGAATTAATTTCTCACAGAATTATTAATTGAATTATGTCAAATATGACGATAAGGCCCCCAAAAAAAGAAGGTTTGTTTCAGGTCACCCGACCGACCCTATCAAAACAGGGCCGACCCTACGTTTTTTTATGCAATTTTGAAAAAACTTCTGTATTTTTAACCATTTTTGGTCAATTTTAAGGTTCTCGGAGAGACCGGCTGGTACTTTCATGTTAAAAAAAAAAAGTTTTAAAAAAAAGAAAAATCCGACCTACCGACCCTACATTTTCTGCCCATGTTACCTGAAACAAACCTTCTGTTTTTTTGGCCTAATAGGACCCTGCCAATAATAGGTCCCATAAAAAGCTACTGGGCAGAGTCAATATTACCTGTCTGGTTCATTTGGGAAATGAAATCTTTCAATCATCCAAAAACAGTGTCACATTATAGATTGTAGAGGCTCGACCTATCTTTTGGAACTTTAAAATAGCACCCTAGCCTAGGGTGTGGTGCAGTAATGCAGTGAACAACAAGGCAGAGAAGGTGGGGGTGGGTAGATCCAGGGGGGCGCAGGGGGTGTGCACCACTCCTATTTTTATGTACAACTTGTTTCAATATCCCCAGCACATTGCCTATATCACCGTGCCCCCCCCCCCCACCACACACACCTTTTCTAAAATCCTGGATCCGCCCCTCCTTGTTAACCTTGAGGTTGTATCTACTTAATAGTTTAGGCAGCCGTATTTACTACCATGATAACATCTAACACTGAGTCCCTCTTCAGCAGCAACATACTGGGGGTCAATCAGTGCGCTTTAAATAGTCATGCCTACTAAATAGATGGTTCAAACCGCAGCCCACAGCCCCACGAATACACATACTATGAGGGGAGTTATCCTCAACTTCTCAAGACAGTCCTCCTCCCCCACCCAGACTCTGCCCCCTCCCACACACATACACAACGTCATGCCATCCTCGAAGTTAACCCAGATAATATTAACCTTTGAACCATCTAATTTGCAGGCTCTGGTAACAGTGCTCAGCTTTAGACCTATCTCTTCCCTTGTCCATTTACTCAAACTTACAGTTGATATAGTGTACGAGTATATTTTTCTTGAAGTCCCATGAAGCTTATTTTCCTTGGTCAATTCCCCGTGAAAAGGGTGCTTTTTTTCTTCCTGTGATGGAGGTACCAGATTTGAGGTGATGTTGATTGTTCACATAAAGTTACTAAAGAAAAGATCAGGAGTGCCCCCCAGCCCAGCCCCCCCCCCCCCCGAGGCTGGGGGCACATGTACAAATTAAACTACCGGTACTGTGAATTGTCAGGTCAGCAGGTGGCCTTAATATTACATGATTATAAGCCGACTATACCCTGACTAAATAATGTTCAAAATGTTTCATTTAGCCTTTTATGATAGTTCTCAGTGAGCCATGACAACAAGCATTTTGCTTGATCCAAAGGGATCAAGAGAATAAAGAAGTAGAAAACTTAATTTTCTGACTATAGTCAACGCTAGGTATCAAGTCTTGAATGTACTAATTGCACAAAGCCAGACCCTGTCAATATCTCTGAATCTTTAGAAAAGTGTTTCTGAAATGTAATATATTACGATACATATATCAGTTTACAATTTTTGTTGTTTTACAGAGTCTATTTGGAAAAGTCAAGGGACAATGTGCCACATCAGAGCTCCATGATGGTAGTGAAGATGGAATGCAGATACGACTTCAACATCAATCTAAAATTTCTCCTGCTACTATGGCAGAACTTCGGAGGAGAGTTGGAAGGTCTCGGTTCCAAGGGAGTGTCTGTGTCAATTGCATCTACAGTATTGAGGGAAAGTCGCTTAAAAGTGTCACAGTACCGATGGTTCAACAAACTGTCAATGATTTTCCAAACATACACGCTTCTCATATCAATAATGAAATGGACATGGACATCTCTGTCATTGAACAATGTATTGACGTTGAACCATCATACATGTACATGCCACCAGATTGTGGTGGACTTACAGATGCTTGTCCTACATATGCTCATCCAGACGCCAATCCTACAGAAACCCATTCTGTGGATGCCTGTCCTAGAGACGCCTGTGCTGTAGGTGCTAGTTCTACTTATGCTATTAATGTGGATGAACATCCTAGAGGCACTCATCATACAGATTCTAGGCATGCAGACACCCGTCCTAATGAAGCTCATCCTTCAGACACCCGTCCTACATATGCCTGTTTGACAATTTCCCATCCTACAGATGCCCGTTCTTCAGACGCTTGTCCTACAGACATCCAACGGGCAGCCTCTCATCAAGCAGAAGCCCGTTCTATCAATGATCTTCCTACATACACTCAACCTACAGACATAGGATCAGAATATCATAGACCTGCAAACATAGATCCTTCTCATGGACCTGTACACATTGATTATCCCAGAACTGGGACACTCCAGGCTGAAGATGTGGGCATTACACATATTGAACCAGTTATTGTGTTGACCCTTGGAAATTTGAGAAAAGACCTTGCATCGCTATCAATTGAAGTTAGGGCATTGATTGCTTTTGAACTGGCAGCAATTGAAAGGCAAAACATTCGCTCTGATGTATTGATGCTGACAAAGGGTGATTTCCGCAGTATTGAGACTCTCAGTGACATGTGCAATTATGGCTATGTTAACTCTAGGAACCCTGTTTTGGCCAACTTTCTCATTGGACTTTGTGACGAAAATAGTCAAGAAATCACAAAACCCACATCAACATCTGATGATCTGTCAGTGCCTTTGTACAAACAGTCCGACATCTACAAGCTGGCAAAAGCTATAGAGGCTTGCATGGGGCTAACAATGCCAATAGCAGTGCTTCCTTTTCACTTTCGAGAAATTGTCTTATTGTACAGCCAAACAAGAAGTCGGATCGCCCTCAGTCTGCTGTCAGCGTCTGCGCCACATGGTTCTTATCAGACTGTCCGTAACTGGCTAGATAAGCTGGCACAGGCTGGAGGTAAGCTGAACCTGCCAAACTCAAAGGGTGACACATTATGCATCTTTGATAACAATCAAGTGCTGTTAAGGCGTTGGAATATTTGTGTTGACAACCGAGCCACATCTAGTGTCATAACAATGGTGATGTTCTTGGATATCGACTCAGAGGTTAGTATACTAAAATTTAATTTAATATTTTTTAAAGTATAAGGAACATGTATTAAATACTAAAATAAAATTGATTAATTTTAGGGTGCTTATTACATCGAATACAGTATATATATATATATACTTTTGTATCCTCCTCTGCCTACAACACCACTGCAGAGGTACACGCCAGTGCCAATAGTTATTCCCCCCCCCCCATCCAATCTCATGCAGTATGCAACATTAGCTGGTGGCCAGTCATGTCATATAACGACATCTCAATGGCGACCATGGGCATTATGCATTAAAGTAAGCCTCCTTCATAAAAGCCTGTCTATGGATGTTAATGCAAAGTTTGAAATTCTATGCTTTCTAGGGAACTCTTCAGTTTCAAGAAGAACTCAAACCATGCCACTGGATGTGGACGAATCTTGACTCAGAGAAGATAGCTGCTCTGAAAGAAGGCCATCGACTTGCTGTTCACCAAGACACCAGATATAAAAAGCATTTCCACCCATGGCTTTCAGGAATCATACAAGAGGTGTGCCATTTCTTAATTCTCTGCTTCTATTCGTAATTTCAAAGTACCGTAAATTCTTGTGTATAACCCGAGGGTATACTCTGACCAAACCTCCAGTGCAGGTTATGCAATATTTTCAAAGTCTAGGTGCGTTTCTTTTTTGTAACTATAGTACAGTAGTAAAATGGTGATTTTAAGATCCCAGGTGAGGGTTATAGGTATCTCACAAAGTCGGGTGCAGTTTATACATGAGATGCGGGTTATACACGGGAATTTATGTTACATCTTCACTAATCTACCCTTTAAGGACAAATGTCGCTAAAAGATGACATTTTTCGTCCTAATGCACCAATGCAGCCCCAGTGACTCGCTGGTGCTGCATTGGTGCATCATGTCGACCCTTTTGAAGTATATCAACCATGTAGGGTTGGCATGATGCTTAAATGCAGCCCTGGCAAGTTACTCGCCAGGGCTGCATTCATGGATCATGACAACCGAGGTATGATGCATTAAGGCATCATGCCATCCTTAAAGGGTTCCATTCTCAAGCTGATGCACGCCTGGCCAAAGATGCTTTGCCTTTTTCCTTGAAAGCCAATCTCTTATACAGCTCGTGAATTATGTGCCTATTGGACAAAAAAAAATATTGAAACATTTATATCCCATTGACTATATCCTATCCTAAAATATTTTAAGTCGCTCATCTAATACAATTTATTCTGGAATTTATTTTAGGTTGCTTATGAGCAGTCAGTTCTAGCAGGGAAATGTGTCGATGATGTGGACAAAGAGGTTTCAACAAAGAACCATGACAAACAATACAAGACATGCTCGGCCTGTGGCTGGACGGAAGTACCCAAAACCAGGCGTAAATGCCCCTCGTGCGATGAGATGATAAGAAGCCTTGGAACAGAGAAAAACAAGCACAAAAACAAAACAGCAAGTTCAACGAAGAACTTAGTTGAGGGTATGTTTATAATTTGATATACAGGTTATCTGAATCTATATTTTCACTTTTAAGAAAGAGGGAATCACTGTGGTTTTTTTTTAATCTCTTTTGTGATAACGCCAAAAAGTAAGTTTGTTCCCAGCAACCAGACCCTAGATTCAAACGCCAGCTGAACTAGCATTTTACGCAATCAATTAAAAGAGAAACAAAAGTAAAAAATTCATATTTTTCAAGGATTTTAGCGAGGAAGAATAAGCTCCCACGCCTCATCAATTGTCTGACCTCAGGAAATGACATTTTAACAAGAATGTCCAGAAATTCATGATATTCCTACTTCTAGTTACTGCCAGAACCAATAACAACAGAACTATACTGACCAGATTTTTATAAGAACAGGTGCTTTGTCGTTCATCACAATTGGATCTTGATCCCAAATATTATAACCCAGTGTACAAAAAACGTAATATTTCATAATGTTATAAAATGTTTTATAACGTTTCTCTAAGGCTCCTTACTATGGCATGGCATTATATAAAGTTTTGAAGTGTTATTTTGATGTAAAATAACTTTTTTTTGTTAGCTGGGAATGCTACAACGAAATGTACATGTATCTTTTACACTGGCCTAGGCCCTAGTAGATTCTAATACTAGTCGTTATCCTTATAACTACTCCTTGTTATTGTTGATATTTCACCGTATTAGATAACTATAACAAAAATAATCAATAATCTCAAAATTCCCTTTCTTTTTCTAAAATATTTACAGGTGATGTAAGGGTCTTCTTTGAAAAGAAGGATGACACAACATACAACATCAAGTATGAGCGATCGACATCAAAGGCCACGGAATACGATCATCTACCACACCACCATCCAAAGCACCCACCTGATGTCAACATTGGGGAACCAATATTTGTTAACCCCTGTTCTTATGAAGCTGTGGCTGGAGTGTTCAGGCGAATAGGCAAACAAGCTGGTGTCAAGCAATACGGAGGAAACCGGGAATGGTTAGCCATAGTCTGTGACGGCCTTCCCTACGTACTAGGATATCAAATAATCGAACGTACATTTGAATGTAAGTTATGCGGAGCCTCCGTCAGTGGTCTTGCTGAGCGACAGTCGCACAGAAGTGAACATGAAAGCGCATGTACTTTCAAGCAGGAATTCGACTGGGTGCTTCTCCAGCCCGGACCTGGCCACGTAGAGATGAACATGCTCAAAACTTTTGTCAAATTTGCGTGGCCAGTGTTCTGGGAGGGAATGGTCGAAATATTCAATTTTAGGTCAGACATTGCAAAGAGGTCTGCCCAAAATGTCAACGACCATCATAAGGGTATGACATTAGCACGAATAGCAAGAGACTCTTTCGCAAAAGAACTAGTCCTACCCTATGTGCGTCAAGAGCTACTGAAGGAGAAGACAAATCTCTCAGTAGCTGGATACCTGAACTTTGCTAAAAACACTGTGGAATCACCAAATTATGCCTTGATGTTTGACCTCACGTTCAGCATACTTGATTCAATATTCCTCTACAGAGCAGGTGTTCGCACCGGTGACATTGCAATGATGGATTCAGGGAGAGCCCACTTCGCCCGCATGTGGTCTTCACGTACCCATCCCCTCTACCGTCAGCTTGCCGTTTACGATACTATAGTCACTAGTTGCATGCCCCCCGTGGTTCAAGAGTTCATCAATAAGACAAAGTCTGTAAACTTAAGTGGAACTCCATACACAGGCGAAGGGGCAGACTTCAAGCTAGAAGAAGTTAATAAAAGTGTACAGCATTGGATCCCAGCGGTGCCTACGAACAAGGCATGGAAAAACGCCTGTGCAAACTACGGAAAATTGTCAAAACTCAGACAAACAACAATGAAAGAAATCAAACTGAAAGAGCCAAAACAGTGCTCATCCCGATCAAGTGCTGACATCAAACCTGAGGTTTTAGCATTTCGGACAGCCCTCAGACAGAAGAACTTTGTAGGTAACCACGACAAGGAACAGCCTCTAACATCATATGGAAAAGAGCCTCTCGATGAGGCACTTGCTAATTTTGCAAAAGAGGCAGCAGCAAAAGAGGCTATCTTCCTTGAAACGTTCATAGGCCACCATGAATCCGGTGGGTTCAAGAAGAGAGAGCCTGTACGTTTTAAAGAAGCACCAATATTTGTAACTCCACTGGAACGGGCAGAGTATTTCAACATCCGCAACAAGAATATCAAAGACTGCGTGCTTCTAATCAATAGCAAGATTGCAGAGATAGAGGACCAGGACATGCGTAAAACTTGCTCAGAAGCATTTGAGATAGAGATTCTCTCCAAGAAGCCTAAGGCAGACAAACAAAAGTACATTGACTTTTATGAGCTTGTTGATGAATATCAGAGCACATTCTCAACCACAGAAGAGTGTCAGATTGCGGACAGTGTACACCAGACAATCGGGGATGATCCCAGTAATCATGGACAACAACTGGATTAGTTATGTCAAGTACCCTCCATTCACATCTCGGAATGAATATGGGGCTCACTAACTGCTAAGGGCTGAAGGTTGTTCTCCATACTACGTTATGGTACTTAACTATAGGGCACACATTGTAGGAGATCTTTTTTCCCTTTCCCAGTAAACAAATAACGTTATACACCATTTTATAACGTTATACATGTATAACGTTATATGTCAACGTTTTTTTAAAGCTCTTTAGTATGACATAACGTTATGTAAAGTTTAAAACGTTATTTTGGCGTAAATTAATGTCTTTTTGTTAGCTGGGTTACTATTTATACTCTTCTTTTTTTAATAGAAATGTGGCGATGGATGGCGGCTCTTCTGAGAGACGTGAGGTCTCTTTTAAAATAATTTTCTTAGTTAGATTTATGATGATTGATCTTCAAATCTAACTATTTTAATCCTAAAAGGTTGCAGATTTTTTGTCAGTCAGTTTTTAAAAGGCCTGTGTTGGCTCTGTCGTGTTCATGAACAAAATACCTGTGCCGATTTCTACCCATGTATAGGAAGAAAAGGGATAAAGCCCTGTTTTCAGTTTCAATTTTATTTCACTCATTTAACTGCTTACTCATCTATCTAAGGAATTGATGTTAATGTCTGCTGTATCATACAGAATCTTTTATCAATGTTCATACATACGGCAATAGATGTAATCCCATGCCTCATTTTTGTATGTATTAATAGTTCATGACTTTTTATAGCTACGTTTTACAATCCACCAGTCATTCAACTGTTTAATTATTTATCTAAAGAATTGATTTCAATGTCTGCTGTAAAATATCAAACTATTCATTTACATTCATGAATAGATTACGGCAATAAAACATAATCCCATGCCTCATTCATGTACACATTTATAGTTGATGACTCTTTATAGTTACATATTACAATCCACTAGTAGCTAAAACCCCAGCTTATAAGCCAACCTATATTGCCTATTTGGGGCCTAAACTGTTGAATTATATTTTCTCATGGTCGGGGTTGGCTATCAGAGATGTAATTTTTGATGATTCTGTTAGTCAAGACTTTTTATTTAGATTTTCAGATTTTTGTTGATATTAAAATTTATCAGGCCCAATGAACGTAGATTCGAATGCAAGTGGAGCATGGGGTGCTATAGCTAAATGTTATTATGTTAGAACCAAGGAGCCACAAATCTCGTGTTCAGGCCAAAAACTTATATAGTTGTGTTTCAGGCAACATGAGCCAAAGTAAGGGTAGGAAATATCCAACAAATTCTTGATTTCTTTTTTAAAAGGTCAGTGTGGGCGTATTTCTGGAAATTAAGAAAGCTAGGGTCGAGTTGCCTGGAATGTACCCTTTTAAAAAAACTTGGTCTCATGGATTGAAATTGTTTTTGGTTGGTTGACAAAATGAATGAGAGCCGTTATTCTCTTAAATACTATACCTAAAATGGGGATATACAATGACTAGATTATTAACACACAACTATTAAATATTGGGGGGGGGGATAATAATTCCTTTTGAGTGATAAGATAAGTATTGTAACAGGAGAAGTTGGATGATACTTAGCGACTAACTAAGAGACAACAAACAATAGCAGGTTATGATTCACAGTAGTTCTCTATTGACAAATACTTTCAGACAGTTTCAATAAATGCATATGAGATGGCAATTACTAGTCGACGTTATCTTTAATCTGACAGAGTATAACAGTAGATGTGTGGGTTGCGATATCTGCTGGGGAGCCAGAGACATCCCATGCGTATCACGAGCTGATGCGGGGCTGGGTTAAATAGGCGCGTCAGCCGCAGCGCCGCCTGGTGCGTGCTGGACAAACTGCTGCGGTGCCGCACGCTACCCCAACCCCGCCACAGTATGGTCTAGATGGAATATTTTCTAAAGTCATTCAGTTCTGAAAAGAGAACATATACAGCGTCCTAGGGTCAATGATTTAGATTCCTGGGATATCAATGACATCTTTATTTGGCTTATGATGGGGGTTAAAATTACTCAAAAATCTACTTTAAACTTCTTCCCAATTCAGAGGTTGGCTAATGACAGGGTTTTTACGGTAGTTGTGATCAGGGAAATCTTTTTTCAAGCTTTACACATGGTGCTTTCTAGGATGCCAATATTAAACTCATAAAATCTGCAGATCTACAGTGGGACAACTGTGACCGCTATCACTGATGCACAATTAATAAAAACTTTGACAGACTTAGCCTCCTGTGTGGGTCATAGGGACTTGTGTACCCAATTTTATGAGAGAATTGAATATGGGGGATTCTAAACGTAAAATCCTCACTTAAGATATTTGATAAGTCCCATCAAGTCTTTGCCCCTCTGAGTGATTACTGTATTACATCTAAAATACAAGTGACAGGAAAACTCAACACACTCAGCTGAATGCTTAAAATTTATTGACATTGCACTGAAGCTACAAAATTCAAGTCTTGCTCATTTAAAATCAAAGATAATTATCATGAGCATATATCTTGGAAAATAACACATTTTATAACATATCACAGTAAGAATAGATAATAGTTACGATCACACACAAGAAGAGCACTTTTTTAAAAGGTCATTTGGTTAAAAATGTTCTTGTTAAAATCAATATTTTACATTTACCCATGAACAACGAGTTCTAAAGATTATAGCAACCTCTCATGCTTTACAAATATTTTGATTGTTATTCATTCATTTTTATAGCAAAGAAGAATTTACAAATGTTAAGCAAATAATAGGCGTTAGCAAACACTTGTGTTCATAAAAAACAGATTCCAGTTAAAGTCAGAATATATATCATACATTAAGAGCAAGTAGCAATTAAAATCACACACAAATCACACACATAGCGCTTTTTTGACAGTTTCACTTTAAACATATACAACAAGGAAAATACAAAAAAATTCATTTGCACACATCCAGCCTCAACAAGTTTTGGTCTTTGTGGTATATATGTGACGGTTCACATGATAACATTTCAACAGGCCGATTGAGTGATATCAGCTTGCCAGTATATAGAGCTCATTATAGCGTATTAAATACAGTGGGATTATGCTCAACCTTCATTCCATTGTACACATCCTAAGATCATTATCAAATAAAAGTCTACAGTGTGTGTGTTCAAGAGTACATTTTGGCAGCGATCAGGAATAGTACCACATCCATCATGGCTTTTTACGCGAGCTCACAACCTTGGCCAATAAAGTTTTGTATTGCTTCGATCGCTGTCCATTTGCACGGGTCTTTCTTCTTGCAGGAGGTGAAGCTACAAAGGCAGTGACTAGCCTTCTTTTGGTAGGTTTTTTCTTTTCTTTGGAGTAAAAGTTATTGACATCTTTTCCTTGTGATGGGTTATCTTCAGTTGAAGGTTGAGATGATTGTTGTGAGAATGGAACACATACGGTCTGCTGTTTAAGAGACTGTTTTTGCAGCTCCACAGTGTCCTGAGGGAGCTCAACGTCCAACTGAACACCAGGCTGGAAAAGCAGCTGGGTTGGCGTAAAAGTGACCTGCTGAACAGGTGAATGAGCCTGGAGCAGAGATATCTGCTTGTGAACGGGCGGGGACGTGGGCACAGATATCTGCTGGTGAACAGATGGAGACCTGGGCACAGATATCTGCTGGTGAACAGATGGAGACCTGGGCACAGATATCTGCTGGTGAGCAGGCGGAGACCTGGGCACAGATATCTGCTGGTGAGCAGGTGGAGACTTGGGCACAGATATCTGCTGGTGAATGGGCTGAGAACGGAGCACAGATATCTGCTGGTGAACGGGCAGCAAACTGGGCACAGTGCCTTGCTGGTGAACAGGCTGATCCCATGCCTGGGTCTGTGGACAGGAAGCAAATGGTGCTTGGTGAGATATGGGCAACTGGTGTGACTGTGTTCCATTGTTTTGTTGTAGCTGTGTGTGGCCCCGTGCTGGTGTAGATGAAGCCAATCTGTCCCACAGTGTTAAGTCTATTGTAGAACCCATATCCAAGTCAGCTAAGGCAGCAGCGGTCATTGGAGTGACATCAATGTCAGCTAGGGTATCATCAGCATCAACATTGGGAGCTACTGTTGGAATTACACTCATGTTAGCTATGGCACAGGGTTCCATGGCAGCACTCAGGTCAAAACGTGACCTCTTAGTAGGTGAGGGCACAGATACTGTGGTATCAACTTGGGGCACATCAATCTTCTTGTTGTTCTCATCGCACCTGATTCCGTCCACATCCCTACGAAGCCCTGAGGTTAGAAAAACAAAATTTCATGAAATATCTAAAAAATGTATGGCAAATGTAACATCTGGTTAAAGGAGCATTGAGTCAGTGACATAACGCTACTGACTTTTGATATTGTGGATTCAGAGCGCCTTTAAATACTCCATACATAATATACCGTAAAACCTGTGTAGAAGCCACGGCTAGTACATGAGTTTTACATGACGTTTTACGGTACCAACACAGGACACTTATTAAAATTGGTTTTGATGTCAATTCGGTTTTGGGGTCAAAATCGACTGTAGAGTTTGTTTGTTTGTTTGTATTTCTTTTATTTATCCTGGAAAAGCATTAGGCTTATTATCTGTAGCCCATTTTGAATCAAAATGAAAAGGTTCCATTTGTTATGAAAGTTTTGATGAGTAACTATCAATAAGAGAACATTCCCACTATCAACATTTTTAACTGTCAATAAGTCAATAAGCAGGATTGCCAGTAGTCTCAATAGTCCCACTCCCCAAACAAATCTACTGGGACACTGTTCTGAGTGCAAGTTTTGATTTTAACTTTAAGAGGCTACTCGGACTCACTCTCAGAAGGGGAAAAAAATTGAAGTCAGATTTTTTTATGCAATTTTGAAGAAATTTTCAGATTTTTACCCTTTTTTGGCCAATTTTATGGTATTCAAAAAAGTTGGTTAGTACGTTCATGTTTAAAATTAATAAAAATAAAATAAGATCCGACCTACCGACCCTACATTTTCCTCCCATGTTACCTGAAACATGTAAACCTTTTTAATTTGGCCTAATATACATTCCCAGTACAAGGACGATAGTACCCATCCTTTAGAATGCACATAGCAGTCAATACATCGACATTTCCGGAATTCCACATCAACAAAAGCATTATATCGATACAATAGTCAGATAGTCCATGAAATTATCTTTCCAAAACTGGAGGAATTTCGTAAAAATTCCAACTAGAACTCACTTATTTATTAGTTTTAAAATGATTTACTTAAGAGGCAGAATATTTGGGGGCATTTAATTCCAAAAATGAATTAAAATTAATTTTAATGACCAATCCATTACACCCAACTGCCTACCGCAGTTCTAAACACAGCCCGTATGCTACATGTATAGCACAGAATCCCCGCCCTCGATATAGTGTAGTTACCAACTTTGATAAACACCTGAAAACATATTTCTTCAAGCATATTTTAACCATTGATCACAGATCAAAATAAATCAATATATTGTAAAACCTCGCGTATAAGCCTAACTCGCGTATAAGCCGCACCCAGAGTTTGGGGCGATCCTATAAGCCGCACAAGGGGTGTGAATATGGCGACTTTAGTACTGTACCATAGTAGCAAAAACTCTCGTATAAGCCGCACCCCGAATCTGGGCCGATCCTATAAGCCGCACCAGCGAGCTGACTCGCGCACTAGCCGCGGCTTATACGCGAGGTTTTACGGTAATCGAAAAATCGAGACCAAAATAGTGATAATCAGAATCGAAATAAATTGGATACCAATGACATTCCCAAGTCCAGTATGTTCATGTTAATGGAAAATCACTCTACATATCAAAAGAAAAGCTGTGATATGTCCATAGTTGTCTGGGTGAACCAGTAGACGAGGTGTTGGTGGGATCTTGCTTAAGTAAAAATATTTTTGCGGAAAAACACTCCCCTCCCGCTTAGGACTTAATGCGTAACTCCCTCGGTGACACTGTCACCATCGTGGGAAGTTAAAACATTTGGCTGGTTGAGATTGAGAAATTTTCACCAAAAAAGTGTACCCTGTCCATAGTTGAGTATTGATTGAACATGTATCTAGAATTATGTAAAACATTAATTTGAATCAATCTAAAATGGATCAATAACATAGGGCTAACTGTACTTGAGGACCATCAAAACCAGTCCTACAAAACTCTATGGGGCCATCCATTAATCACATATGCATACACATAGGGGTCTAATTATACCCCCCTCTCCCTACCCCACATACTACCGTACTCCCTTTCCCATTTGGATTATGTTAGTCACAGTTGTCTAGCTAGGCTTGCCACCTGTCATCTGTCAGAATTAAGCGACAATCAGTGTTGGCAAGCAAAACTATATTAATTGTATAATTTAGTGAATAAAATCGTTATTGTGTTTATAGCCTACAGACGTATAACCTACTTGTTTGACGAGCTATCACCTGACCTAGATGTACAAGTGATTAAGCCAAGTTTGATCAATTCTGTAAGAATGTGGGACCGTGAGGGGGTGTGCTCCCCCAGTTTGCAGTGTTGCCGAAAACTTTTTCTTACTTGGCATCTTATGCAGGCCATTTCCTTCTCATGCAGGCCATATGAATTTTGATATTTCAAGGTACCTTCATAAACTTTATTATAACTTGTTTTATACTATGTAAAAACCTAAAGGAAATTGAAAAAATAGTCAATTTTACAATAATGGCCCTATCTTCGCTTCTAATTGGCCGATTTTGAATCAAAATGAAAAGGTTCCATTTGTTATGAAAGTTTTGATGAGTAACTATCAATAAGAGAACATTCCCACTATCAACATTTTTAACTGTCAATAAGTCAATAAGCAGGATTGCCAGTAGTCTCAATAGTCCCACTCCCCAAACAAATCTACTGGGACACTGTTCTGAGTGCAAGTTTTGATTTTAACTTTAAGAGGCTACTCGGACTCACTCTCAGAAGGGGAAAAAAATTGAAGTCAGATTTTTTTATGCAATTTTGAAGAAATTTTCAGATTTTTACCCTTTTTTGGCCAATTTTATGGTATTCAAAAAAGTTGGTTAGTACGTTCATGTTTAAAATTAATAAAAATAAAATAAGATCCGACCTACCAACCCTACATTTTCCTCCCATGTTACCTGAAACATGTAAACCTTTTTAATTTGGCCTAATATACATTCCCAGTACAAGGACGATAGTACCCATCCTTTAGAATGCACATAGCAGTCAATACATCGACATTTCCGGAATTCCACATCAACAAAAGCATTATATCGATACAATAGTCAGATAGTCCATGAAATTATCTTTCCAAAACTGGAGGAATTTCGTAAAAATTCCAACTAGAACTCACTTATTTATTAGTTTTAAAATGATTTACTTAAGAGGCAGAATATTTGGGGGCATTTAATTCCAAAAATGAATTAAAATTAATTTTAATGACCAATCCATTACACCCAACTGCCTACCGCAGTTCTAAACACAGCCCGTATGCTACATGTATAGCACAGAATCCCCGCCCTCGATATAGTGTAGTTACCAACTTTGATAAACACCTGAAAACATATTTCTTCAAGCATATTTTAACCATTGATCACAGATCAAAATAAATCAATATATTGTAAAACCTCGCGTATAAGCCTAACTCGCGTATAAGCCGCACCCAGAGTTTGGGGCGATCCTATAAGCCGCACAAGGGGTGTGAATATGGCGACTTTAGTACTGTACCATAGTAGCAAAAACTCTCGTATAAGCCGCACCCCGAATCTGGGCCGATCCTATAAGCCGCACCAGCGAGCTGACTCGCGCACTAGCCGCGGCTTATACGCGAGGTTTTACGGTAATCGAAAAATCGAGACCAAAATAGTGATAATCAGAATCGAAATAAATTGGATACCAATGACATTCCCAAGTCCAGTATGTTCATGTTAGTCTAAACTGAGAGAAAAAAAACTAATTTTCCACGTCTACTTTGAAAAAAAAAATTATTTAGGGGGTTCCCGTAGGGGTAGAGCGATCTTTTTAGGATCCCTGGGTAGGAAAACACTTGGATTTTCCGATTTTTTGGCAGTAAGCCTAATTTCTAAATGCAAGTTTTTTTGTTGTTTTTTTGGGGGGGGGAGGGGAAGTGCCCTGCAGAGGCTCCCTGAGTTAAAAAGAAAAATAATGAAGAAACAAAATAGGTGTTCAGGGGCAGAGCCCCCGATATTTACAACAATATTACCAACTAACAGTGGTGCCATCTAGATTATGGACTTGGAAACTGATTAGGGAGTGCTCATTTTTTAACAACAGGGGGGGGGGGCGGTGAGATTTCGCGCGGAACACGCGAAATTTTTTCACCCCCCCCCCGCTAGAGGGGTCGAAATTTTTTACCCCCCCCCCCCCGGCAGGCCGAAAATCACCCCCCCCCCCCCGCTAGAGGGGCCGAATTTTTTTCACCCCCCCCCTCGAGAGGGGTCTAAATTTTTTACCCCCTCCCGGTCAAGGGGTCCAAATTTTTTACCCCCCCCCAAATCCACCACCCCCCCCTGTTGTTAAAAAATGAGCACTCCCTTAAGGGAACATGCTTTTAAAAAAAAAAAGATTTATACATTTACATATCAAGAAATATCACCACTGCTTGTAACTGCTAGATACAAGATGATATGTTCCATAGGATTAACTCACCAGTAGTTTTGTAGTTGTTGAACAACTCTTCGTGGCTGGAGTAAATCCAATGTTGATTATTGTCATCTATGTACAGTGCAAACACCTTGCCACCAGATACTACAGAAAGTTGATGACTTTTTGAAAACAGGGTTTTCTTTCGATCATTCCGTCTCCGTCTCCGGGCATCAGTGTTAGTGGTGTACTGAATCCTGTGTTTACCCTTTGGAGGACGCCAATTAGAGTAGCTGTGGAAGAGAGAAAAAAATAATTGAAGTTTAGTGACATAGAATTTTCCATAGGGGGCCACAAGCATATCGACATTGATAGTAGTTCTATGATTCTTTCCTCTTTTGCGTTTTTTATTTGGAAAATCACTCTACATATCAAAAGAAAAGCTGTGATATGTCCATAGTTGTCTGGGTGAACCAGTAGACGAGGTGTTGGTGGGATCTTGCTTAAGTAAAAATATTTTTGCGGAAAAACACTCCCCTCCCGCTTAGGACTTAATGCGTAACTCCCTCGGTGACACTGTCACCATCGTGGGAAGTTAAAACATTTGGCTGGTTGAGATTGAGAAATTTTCACCAAAAAAGTGTACCCTGTCCATAGTTGAGTATTGATTGAACATGTATCTAGAATTATGTAAAACATTAATTTGAATCAATCTAAAATGGATCAATAACATAGGGCTAACTGTACTTGAGGACCATCAAAACCAGTCCTACAAAACTCTATGGGGCCATCCATTAATCACATATGCATACACATAGGGGTCTAATTATACCCCCCTCTCCCTACCCCACATACTACCGTACTCCCTTTCCCATTTGGATTATGTTAGTCACAGTTGTCTAGCTAGGCTTGCCACCTGTCATCTGTCAGAATTAAGCGACAATCAGTGTTGGCAAGCAAAACTATATTAATTGTATAATTTAGTGAATAAAATCGTTATTGTGTTTATAGCCTACAGACGTATAACCTACTTGTTTGACGAGCTATCACCTGACCTAGATGTACAAGTGATTAAGCCAAGTTTGATCAATTCTGTAAGAATGTGGGACCGTGAGGGGGTGTGCTCCCCCAGTTTGCAGTGTTGCCGAAAACTTTTTCTTACTTGGCATCTTATGCAGGCCATTTCCTTCTCATGCAGGCCATATGAATTTTGATATTTCAAGGTACCTTCATAAACTTTATTATAACTTGTTTTATACTATGTAAAAACCTAAAGGAAATTGAAAAAATAGTCAATTTTACAATAATGGCCCTATCTTCGCTTCTAATTGGCCGATTTGAAAAATTCTTTCACCACTAGCAAGCTCAGATCATGGCAGGCCATTGTGGCCTGCATGCTAAGGCCCTACGCCGGCCATTAAGATTCTACGCCGGCAAAAGCCGGCGTGCCGGCGTTATTTCGGTAACACTGAGTTTGGTGGGTAATTCGAGCCAATACCCTTTGTAGTGCAAACAGATCAGGAAAAGTCCGAAAGCACTCCTAAAATCCATACAATACATGTGCCAAAATGGGCCATGAATAACCCCCATCCCACTCCCTTCTGGCGTGTGTAATCAAGTAATGGATGGCCCCTAGACTCTAGTCCCAGACTAAGACTAGGCAGTAGGCCTATTTACTCGACAGATGACATGTGACCAGTGTGAATGAAAACGGCTATGTCATGACAACTTTAGCTTTATGGAGAGCTAAAACAAATCTCATTCTACTAGTATATCTGATATAGTTTCTAACCCGTATAAAACCAAAGGATGGCTCTAACTTCACTCCTAATTGGAGTATTTAAAAAATTCTTTCACTGTTAGAAAGCTGGGCCGGGCAGTATTGCCGGTGTCTGGACGGCCTACTGTGGCAAATGGTGGTGCCCAGCACTGGTGTGCCGGCATCATTTTGGCAACACAAAAAATGGGACAATACACATGGCGCTAGGCTGGTAAATTGTTGTATAGGATGGCAGCAGAGCTTTAGACACTTACCTTTGTGGTGGGGCTACAGGCTTCCGTGGCATTTTTGCGGTTTTCTACTTGATGAACGGAATATAAAGAACTCTCTGGCCAGTTGCTGTCGCCTCTGTGATCTGGTGTGATCTGATTCTACCTTGAACAGGACCGGAAGGAGTAATACGTCACTTTTCCCGCGGATTTCACTCTCCAGCATAGGCTTTGACTACAGCACAGAGCAGGCAGTGACTGGAGAGTGTTAAGCGACGTGACTAAACGCACCGCCAATATTTTGCGCGCTGTGGTGTAAATTGACACTGTGGTTCAGAAACACACTGGAAACAATATTAACGATGATGGGACAAATGGGACCTTGCCCCAACCTGGTATACTACTACTATGTGACAGTAGGGGCTATGACTTTGAACCATTTCTAAACAATGCACTATATCTAATGGGTCACGGAAATATCATAGTTACAGTCAAAGCAGTGGGAGGGGCGCGCTTCCACTCACTATATGAAGAACTGCTTACTGAAATTCAAAATGGCCACGCATACTGCCTAGTCATAGTCATGGCAGGGGTGTGCTACCTAACAAATAAACACCTGAACGGAAAGGTGTCACCTATATATATGGAAGTGGGCCAACTGTTAGACACCATGACAGATCGTCTGCACTTGTTCTACAATGAAGTTACTAATCTGGGACTTCGCATAGTTTTCTGTGAGATGACTGGATTGGACATCAACACCTACAACGGTACGGTGGGACATTATGTAACCCAACAGGATGTAATTGACCAGGGTCTGCCTCATCTAAACAATATAATCGTATGTTTGAATGAGGAACATGGACTGATTACTCCCTGGCTCCAGAAGACGATCCACCCACTTAAGAACAATGGATCCAGAGGCACCAAGTACCAACGTCTACGTGATGGCCTTCATCTCCTGCCCACTACCGCTGACTTCTGGATTAAGCTCCTCGCCCAGGCCTGTGCTGCAAACATCACCAAGCTGACCTACAATGGAGCCTTCAATTAAACTCAGGGAAGTGCACTACTCCTCCTTACCATTTACCTACTATTTCTAGTACCGAAGCTATTTCTGACCCTAATTACAATCAAAATTTTCTAACATGAGATCTGGATATTTTTTATATAAATAAATTATTTTTAAAATTATAATTAAATGTGTGTAGTAAGGTAAATTTCAAATTCACAGAAGAGTGTCTCTGTGCTAATAATCCCCTCCCCCAAAATGGCTACTGCTGCCTGAAGTGAGTATCTATAAGTAATGTGTGACACGCTTAAGTTGGTAACCACTCAGGATGATAAAGGGCTTACCCTCCTTCCCCTACACACGCTGTCTATGCATACATGTGAATGTCGTCTGGGATCTGGAGTCCACATGTCATACAAACCATATTTGTGAAAATGGTATATGATAGATGGACGCCACCTGACATATGACACCCTGTATAGTATTAGATGTTATCTGCTTTCATACCTTACACATGTCCATAAATAGATAAACACTATACTACAAACATATCAATCAAATTAGCTCAACCCCGGTATATTATGTCAGCCCGCTGCACACATGTAATGGTACAGTGAACTGATGTGATTGAGCCGAATGCACCTTAGTAATCTATATACACTACCTGTACCGTACCCAGTCGGATGTAGAACATTTATGTACATGTAAAATACTTTAACTTGTATGGCTCTAGCCCATGGACCTCAAGACATCCTACACAGTGATATATATATATATATATTATAATAATCACATTGACAGTATATCTTAATAGTAGTTTCCTACTACTAGACCAGAAGCCCTAAGGACACCCGGACACCCGGTCCTGAAATGTGCTTTACTAAGCCACTGCCCTATGGGCCCCCGGACACTCTTGAAAATGATAATCCTTACTAAATGATATCCTTTGTTATCTTTCACTATCTTTGTCTCTTAAATAGTATACATTATTTAATATATATGATATTCTGATGTTTAATAATTAGCCTTGCTCATATAAACACAAATCTGAAACTTAAAACTGATACGATTGTCTTTACTCTTTATTTTCTTAACCCGACTCATCCAAGTAACTCATCTCTACAACTTTCTCTCACTATACATAACTTGCTATGGAAATAGACGCCCTGGTTCATTGTGCCCTGGCTTCTATCAATAAGCTACAAAACTCCCATGGGATACACTAGATGTAAGACCCATGAGGCTCTGGAGGAGGTGGGTTTGGGGAAGTATGGGGGGACCAGAACAAGGCCAGGTTGCATGAGACTGCTACATGATTCAAATGACTAATACTTACTTCCAGAACACAAGAGGGGTTGTTATTGCACACATGAACGTAAGAAGTATTCCTGCGAATAGGTCAACCTTTCAAACTGAATTTGACAACTGTGACATTGACTGTCTCTCCATCTCTGAAACATGGCTGCATGACCTTGTACCTGACTCACTACCCTCTCTGGCTGGTTTCAATATACTAAGGCATGATAGGCAAACCCTTGATGAAAATGGTGAGGTCCAGACAGGAGGAGGGCTATGTATATACCTGAAACATGAGTATACTTACTCTACTTCAGAGTTAACACAACTTAACTTAAGTAATGGTGACATAGAGCTACAATGTGTTACCTTTAGCAAACCCTTCTTTAAAAAGAGCATTATCTTCAATGTCTATCGGCCGCCCTCTGGTAATACATACACATTCTGTACTAAATTAACGGAAGCAGTGGGAAACCTGGGAGATCTCATGGGAAATGAACTATTCATTCTTGGTGACTTTAATGTGGATCTGTTGGGACCATATTTAACAAATGCCAAGCGCAATGAAGCCAGACATCTCAAAAATACCATCCTGCAGCTCGGATGCAAACAGTACATACAAGAATTTACCCACTTTTCACCAGATGGCAAAACCTCTCTCTTGGACTTGGTGTGTTCTAATTCCACAAAGATTATATCCAGTGGCACCTTAGATATACACATTGCTGACCACCTTTTAGTGTACTTAGTCAGGAGTGCAAAATCTCAACTCAAGGTCCCCGTTGAGTTTACAGGGAGATCCTATAGGTACTACATTGAAGATAATTTTACCACAGGTCTTAAGAATGTAGACTGGAATGCTTTCTGGGACTCTGATGATCCTGAAGAAGCCTGGGACATGCTAATTTCCAATATAGATAGAGTACTCTCAATCACCTGCCCTATCAAGAAATTTAAATTTGCCAACCAGAAAAAACCCTGGATCACAAATGCCATGCTCGATGTATTCACTGAAAAAAACCTTGCCCTTGCCAAAGCTAAAAGAACAAAGAATGCTGACGACATCAATATTGCTAACTTCCTAAAAAATAGAGCTCGTAAAATCTCCAAAGATGCTGAGGACAACTATCATAAAGATAACTTAAATGCCCATAGAAATAACCCAAAGGAATACTGGAAAGCAATCTCCAATGCCATCAACCCTAGACAGGAAACCTCCACTATAAACCTAATAAATGAGACAACCAATACCCCAGTACCCCCCCTAGAAACAGCTGAATTCATTAACAATTACTTCATCAACATTGGCCCAAAGCTAGCACAGCACATGAACACCCCTTGGTCATACACTGGGTACACTTCTGACAATGGCTTCATACTCCAACCCTTAACCCTAGAAAGCACCAAAAAACTCATCAGTAACATTAAAACAAAAAAGGGATCAGGCATTAAAAACCTGTCCACCTCTGTCTTCAAAGATGCACTAACAGCACTACCCTCACATCTCAAACATGTACTAAACCTGTCACTCATCACTAGCAAATTCCCGGATGCATGGAAGCTGACTACTGTCACTCCAATTCCCAAAGGAGGTGTTGCATCCCAGGTAGCAAACTATAGGCCTATCTCCATTCTCCCAGTGATCTCCAAACTATGTGAGAAAGCAGTGCATATGCAGCTACTTGAATATCTTCTGGAAAACAATATTCTGAACCCTAATCAGCATGGCTTTCGTCCTAAGCACTCCACCATGACTAGTCTCTGTGACCTGACTGATCACATGTACTTAGCAATAGAAAAAGGGGCTGTAACTATGGTAACCTACCTCGATTTTGCCAAGGCGTTCGACACCATAAATCACTCCCTGCTTTGCAAAAAACTACAGAAAATTGGACTTGGTGAAGCCACTGTACAATGGTTTGAGTCCTATTTGACAAATAGGAAGCAAACAACCAAAGCCAATGGAGTGATCTCCCCACCAGCTACTATCGTCTGTGGAGTCCCACAGGGATCCATACTGGGGCCGCTCTTATTCCTGGTTTATATAAATGACCTCAACTCATCCCTTACAATGCTTAAAAGTCAGTTGTATGCAGACGACACTGCCCTATACTGCATATATCCTGTTCTGACCCCTGATATTCTAGCCCTCATCAATCATGACCTGGCAAATGTTGCCAACTGGTGCAAGAAAAACAAACTATCCTTAAATATAAAGAAAACCAAATTTGCTTTGTATGGCACCAAGCAAAGGGTTGCCCGCCAAGGTCACCTGCTATTACAAATCGATGGACAAAGCATTCTGCAGACTCATCAGTACAGGTACCTAGGCATGGAACTAGACTCCGACCTCAACTTTAAAGGTCACCTCAGATCGGTTCATAAAAGTCTGTCTTATAAGTCTTATTTAATGACAAGACTTAGAATGAGGTTAACCCTTGAAGCAGCCTTAGACACACTCAAGACCATGGTCTTACCCATTGTAGATTATGGCCAATTAATTTATGGGGTAGGCAACAAACAGGGTCTGGACAAAATCCAGAGTTCCATTGACAGAATGACAAAAGTTTGTTATTTCCAGGACAGGGATATTGACATAACCATACTCAGGGAATGGGCAAAAATCACATCCCTTGACAAAAGAAGGGATAGGGCGCTTAGTATAGGGTCTTATAAATATATGCAGGATAAGTCAAACCATGATACAAGGGAAATTCACACCAGAAGGCATGATTCAACCCTTGCCAAGGTAGCCTGGTATAAAAGTATAACAGCTCAGCAAAGTGTCACATATAGACTACAACACAAATGGAACTCACACACTGTCTCCCAAAGAAACTCATCCTCTCTAGATGTGTTCATAAAGTCTCTTAACTGATATGATGATATTAGTCTGTAACAAGTATGATAGCTATAGCTCCTGGCCGAGCACCCTGGACCCCGCTGGTTATTTCCCTTTCCTACCTCAAGCTCCTAGTCACTTATAAAAGCATTTTCTACTTTACTAAAGCTAATTAGTATGATAGACATGACATAACACCTATTAACATTGCTAACTCACATTAATACAGTATACATGTAATGAAGCATCTGTGATGCACTTGAATATTATAAACTGTGATATCGAGAAATGAATATCTCCGCTCTGCTGTAACAGTCATAATTACAGGAACATGTTCCTGATTGTTGCAGTTAAAATAAAAAAATTTGAATTGAATTGAATTGAATTGAGGCCTTTAAAGGAATCAGCGTGAAGCCACTGCCAGTCACCAGCGCAAAGTGCTCCTGCAGTACCAGCTCAGTCTGTGACATCACAGACTGTAGTTCCCCATCCCTCCACCAGGGGGTTCTGCTGGTATGTATTGACCGGGACCTGCTGTGGGAATTCCCCATGGGAATCACATCAAGCTGTTGTACATTGTACCTAAAATGCCCTATAATACCAGCAAGTTTCCTATAAAATTTAACTATTGCTTTGTATTTAAAACAGAAGCGGCCAGAATAACAGCAGGGGCATCACCCGTAAGGAGGGCTTTAATGCCATTAGGGAGGTCGCTACCCTTGGGTCAAAATCACTGAAAGTTTACAGAATCTCACAATTTTTTTTACAGGCTGTTCAAATTATATAGAATCGGAAAATGCAAAGAAAAATAGGGGGTCCTGAACTACTTAAGATACAGAATTTAAAAAAAATTAAAATATTTTGATTTTTTTCTGAAAAAGAGAAAAAATGTGAAAACTTCCATGATTTTTTTAAATATCAACCATTATGCTTAGAAATGTAAAATATCACATTAGAAACGCCTATATGTTCTCCTTTACTGGAAAAATAATTTCACAATTTTACGCCATGGCATTCTGGGTAAAAATATGGGGTTTCGGGAAAGAATACAAAGAAATGATCATTATTTGTAGTCTTATTGGCTAAAAATGGTATTCAGTATTAACAGAATTTTTTTAAACTCTCTCAGAAAATAGTTAAGATCATTTGCTCACATATAGAAGTAATTTTGATAGGGGGTCCCGGGCATATTTTAAGGGTTTTGGACCTTTGAATATGAAAAATAATGCCAAAAAATGACTAAATTAATAATATATGGCACTGCATGATGGGTAAAATGGTAAAAATCTATATCTAAAATTGTCCTGATTTATACCCTTGGTTGTTTCGAGCAATATCATAGCATCTAAAGTGTTCTAAATATTAAATATCTGCAATTTACTAGCACTTCAAAAAAAATTAGAAATATTATCTGTTACCCTTTAATCAAATATTCAAAGTGTTACAAAATGCACAATTTTCCTTGAAATAATCTAAATTTTTAACACAGTTTATGGAAGGTATGTATCTGGCTATGCAATATTGGCCCATTCTGATAGATTTTAGAATTTGAAGAAATCAAAGGGTAGCGACCCACCTTAAAATGGTTTATAAACATAGACCCTTGTGAGACCTGAACCCACAGGTTTATAGCCATTACCAACCCTAATGCCTCTGAAAGCTGTTACTGCTATAAGAAGTAGGTCCTTACATTACCTTGGGTTGACTCCAGCCACTTTGTGTCAACCTGTACTTAACTATGGCTATAACTTCATCCTTTAGCCGCTTCTGGGTCAAAACAACATAAATAATAAATGATGTCAGGGCATCTAGGTGCAGACATTACCTCAGCTGTATCAGATTCCTGCCATGATTGGCTGAGGCGGGCCTCTGGTGGCACCACCCAGTGGCATAATAAAAAACCATTAAGCGTTGATTGTGATGTTAAGTGAGCACTTAGTGCTGATTGCTATGGTTATCTGGGCCTGAGGCTGTCACCAACAAGTGAAGGCACTAAAAGGAAACTCGACCACCAGAAGCCACCATAGGCCACATCCTGGCACTTCCTGGAAGCTGTAAGGAGCCTGAAGGCCTCAGGAAGTCACGGGGCAGGGGGAGGACATAACATAGAGGGGCCCGGGGGGAAGTGCAGACTGGATACTCTCCATATTTTTTTTTGGTTGTCTGTGTATCTGTTTGCATTCAGGATAGCTCAGTGTATATTTGAAGGGAAGAATCTCTGAGTGTGAGCGATATGTATGTTTACTCAGGGATCTTTGAATGCTGTTCTCATGTATGGACTGGGGCAGGTCGGGCGTATACCAGCTGCCTGCCCACTTATGTCAGCACTGCTGGTATAGGTGTCAGTGTGGTGACAGTAGCTGACATGTAGCTGTCACCTGCTGTCACCTACTGTCAGACAACAGAGTGCATAGTGATGTAGCATTCCCATACATGTACCAGTGAAAGGCCTGGCAATAGGAGCAGGCTGGTAATTTAAGTGTGTGTCATTGAGTGATTCAAATTTAAATATACACCCCAATCCCTTTAAAATGTCACATGTAGGTCCTGATGTCCTCCACTTCTACACTACTCACATGGATACTTTAATCTTTGAAGGGTTTTACTGTTTCAATGAGTTCAGTGACTCAGACTATATGTAATACAATACACAGCCAGATGATAGCAGAGCAAATGTAGAAAAGGTAGAACTGCAATTTCAGCTTTTCTGTCAGCATTGTAGACATCCTCTGCATAGTTTGACTAATTCTCTGTTAAATATGTTGAAGACTTCTTTTTAGATTTGCTAGAATTTTAGAAAATATGATTAAATTTAACGATGTTTGTTTAGGATGTCTGGTTGAAACTTTTTTCCCATAAAATATTATAAACAGAAATAGTTCAAGATGAAGACAGTTGAATAAGAAGAACTAAATGCTGTGGCAGCAGGTGTTGATATACATAAGCAGAGTTTTGATGTCATGAGATATATTTTTGTGCAGATGTAACACTGAGCACTCATTTCCCATTCATAGGGATAGGATTAAATACATATGGGTTTTCGGAAGGCCTTCAAACAAATGATATACATGCCATCAGTATGGTAATATAAAACGTGGTAGTCATAATGGCCCTCAGTGAAGGAAGAAAAAAAAAACACATAAATATGAATCTATATCTAAGGGAGGACAGTTATCTGTAGATGTTATTTCTCTCTGTGTGAATGGGGAATTAAACTGACACTGCAGCAAGTATACATAATGTAAAGGAAGACCAGCTAATGACATGGCATTTTTACATATGCATCCCCTCTGCAACTTTAATGTCATTTCTTTCATTAATATCATAAGAGCCCTGCTACAGTTACATGTCACATGTTACAGTTACATGTCACATGAACATATCAAATCATATATAATACAAATCACTACGACAGAATAAAATGTACCAATAGTGGGAATCTTATTAGCCTTACTTGTTTTTAAATTTCATCCTTAGTTAGAACCTCTTTGAATACCCTTTGATCTAATTCCAATAAAGTAGCATAGAACCACCACTTTCAATTTACGCTGAACCATGGTACAAGTATTTATGGCTATATCTACTCCTATCTGTACATTGTAAACTCACTGAAACTCTTATCTTAAATGTTACCAATGATGCATTAACCTCCATACACTCTAACATCACAGTATGGGGCACATAGTGTCCTGCCTACACTGTCCATGTTAAGTTCCACAAAAAGTGGTAATAGCATTTGTCATTCATGTTGCTAAAAAAACGGATGTTGCCTCTGCCAATCACGGTACATATATCTTGAGTGAAATCTAGTTTTAAATTTTCAAGTCTTTAGTCGAATGTTCAATCATCATTTCTGGTCATCCTTATGAACAGATGCACCCTCATTCTGTTATATTGATTCCCTCAGGGACTTCCAAGCAACACACTACCTACAAGTCACTCAGCCCCCAGGAGACTGGATCAGAATGAAATTGCAAAAAGCAATGATAAATGCAAAGTGAAAAAAACAGAGAATGTTGAACACAGCTTAAAGTAGAACTCTTCAATGTCAGAGGTCAGAACGCAGAGTTCAACCAATCAGTGCTGGTTCTTTGGTAATGTGATCCTGCCTTGGTTTGGGTCTGAGGTCAAGGTGAGGGTTAGGAGAGCTAGAGTGGGTTGCTGCAGGGTAATGGGTGTGGTGGACTGTGAATGTAATGGGGTTTAAAGTGAAGGGCAGAGTAGAAATTTATATTTCTACTTAGGGCATATAGTTTACATGAATTCATAAAAACATATACAGAGGAGCAGTACATAATCTAAAACTATATTGATCACCATATCAAGACATGATAGTTTTACTTCTATTGATACATAGCTACACATTAAATACACCTATTTCATGAATAAAACAACAATGCCTGGTGCACCACAGAGTGCTGAGGGAGGCATGTTGAGGTGAAGTTACCAGTATGTAACAGCTGGGTCAATGAACATCTGACATTTTACCTTCCCCTCATGAAATGCTTCTACTGCTACAGTTGCATCATTCACAGCCTGCTATTTCACATCATCAAGGCCTATTCAAACTGACATAGTGCTGTTACCATGGTTACCATATGGATGATGAAACTGCTACTTGGTTTGACATACCCTGGCCTCTTCCTATCAGAACTTTTCCAAGCCCCAGCAGTTCTCTCTTTTGTTGGTGGACGTTAGTGGTGCCTCAGGGAATACCTTAAACCAATATCTGTCCTGCCTCAGGGAATACCTTAAACCAATATCTGTCCTGCCTCCCCTCAGCCTCTGTAGCCTCAGTGTGGCACCTGACCCCTCCCAACCTGCCTGTCAGCCAATCAGAGTGCCCAACATCTGACAGCTGTGGGCCCTCGTCCAATCAGATTGGGCCTGACAGAAAGGTGTCAGGAGGACATTAAATGGAATCACTGCAGGTATAGGGAGAAGTGTCAGGTGGGGTTGGCTGAGGTGTGAGCACTGCCAACCTGATTGTAAACCCCCAGTTTTTCTGAAGGCCTTTTAGAGGTGGCCTTTTAGAAAAGGAAATTTAGACAAAACTTTCCGCTGACCTCCATCCACAACTTCCTTGGGAGAAAATGGTTTTGGCTTGACCCATAATTTAATGTAAGATTCAGGAAGCAGAAGTGAGGGTATAGTTAAAGTAGTCACCGAGGGGCACCACAGGGGCTTGTCAATAAAAAGGCCAAATGGGGCCCGATTGGCCTGAATGGAAATTTAATTTAGCTTTTCAGTCTGCTGCTGCAGGCAATATTACCCTCTGTGTGTTGGGCATACACTAACAGAAAGGGTAAGAAAGGTGACCGGTTTCCATTGTTCTGATTTGCATACATAGAAATATTATGTTATTGGATGGATTCTCCCCACATGTCAAGTCCTCAATACTCAATATACAACCTGTAGGAAGGAAAAGGCGTCTTAATGCTTAGAAGCATAATGATACTACAGCTGTTTATTTTGTAGTAAGATGTGAAATGTTTATCAAGATGTACACAGTCTGAATTAGCTTCACTATGCTAGTTGTCACATGATCTAACGTTTGGACAATAAAAATGAATCACCAATGATGACTGATCTATCTATATAACTCCATGTATGAAAAGCTACATCCCCATAGACTCTACGTACTAATGGATCATTCCAGCCAGAGGGATCAGTTCCTGAATGAATTTAACATGGATTACTCTGAAGATGGAAAGGTCCATCCTTCAGCTATTTGATAAATGTTGCCTTATATATTATTGCCCTTTAGTTGACTGAACTAAATAGTAGCCAAATATTTTGAAGTATGCCAACATCAGTTTAGCTGTTATTTTCTCCTCTTTTCAACATTATAATTGCTAGTTTTTGAATAACCCTCCATGAGTGGTTAGTGGGTGAAAAAAAAACACAGGAAAAACTGAATTTTTAGAAATAAAAGTAAGTAGATTTCTTTTTTATCCTGACAAAAGGTATGGCCCGGTAGACCATGTTGTTACAACACCAGCCCAGTGTTCTAAAGCTACATTAATAAAGGGCAGCTGCTGCAGCCATTCATGAACAAAGCAATGAGCATTGCTATTGAACTGAAAGCTAAAACCTTCTGTGAAACTTCTTGCTTTATTGGTGGACTAGTCCAAACGCATAAGTCCAGCTATGCATCAAGTGGGTGTAAAACAAGACTACTACTGTGTGGGACAATTACTCTGTAGTTCCCACAAGGCCCACCAGGGGTGCTGCAGACAGAACAGAGCATGTCCAGAGGTTGTTTGCAGAGAGAAACACAAGACAGGGAGACCTCCTGGTGGCAGCAGGGGGAATTAGCCTGGGAGGCACCACAGTTAATTGTCTCACAGTGGATATAATGTGGATATGTGGGGCTATGTTTTTCCCATAATTACTGGCTGTCATGACTGTAATCTTATCCATAAGTAGATTACTATAGAGTTGCCATTTTGTCACTTTCTCATACTTTCTTTCCTAGTATCTCTTAACAGAAATTACTAAAGTAGAAATAATCCACTCCTGTTGTTATAACATGAGGTTCGCTAGTGCTGTCCTTCATCCTTATTAGTATTTGAATTGCATAGCATGCTTTAAAGCTGAGTGGGAGTAGTAAAATTACACCTGAAGAATGATACTTTATCAAGTGAATTTGCTTCAAATGAACTAAATTTAAAGGTTTTATAGGACTAGAACACAGTTATTAGATCACCTATGTAATACTACCCTTCTTACAGATAACAATAGCTATTGCTGCACCAGACATGACATATATCTATATTGTGCCAAATAAAGACTGAGATCAGTTTTAACATTTAGTTTGACTGAAATCAAAGCTTATAGGCATTGGCACATTGATTGCTCTAGGTCCCTGTATATGAGGTAACTGTCACAATTAATTGTCAGACTATGTTAGCTAAGATGTGCTTTGACAATGGTGTGTTTCGCTAGAGCTATTTAATAAATATCATCTGACATTAAGTCACCTGAGATGCTCCTGAATATTACAAAACAGACCTCTATAATTAGTCACAGCCCATAAATACACTCAGCAATGTTAATTGATAAACTGACATTTGGTTAGGAGAGCTATCAGTGTTTTAGCCTCAGGCATTGCTCCTTCTGGATTAACATGGCCCTGGAATCTACTCGGACAAATAGGCTGTTGTAAGGGAGTTAGGCAGAATCTTGTGAGCAGAGGCAATGATCAATGCAGTGACTCTGGGACCAGCAAGAAAAGACAGCTTCACAGCAAATATACAACCCAAGCTGATACCTAGTATAAAAAAAACTGATCTGTTGTGGAAATTGTAAACCGATTTAAGACATCCAACTGCTTTTTAGGTTAAAACATGATGCACAAACGCTACATTGGTGCATCACAACGACAAATCATGAAACCGGTTCTAAAAATGAGTGAGTGTAGCAAAAATATGGGACAATATGAAATGTTAATTTAAGCATGGCTTTCAAAGGGGTATTAAATGAGCCATCAAAGACTTGTCTAATTCTGGTGGTGAAAAAGAGAAGAACTGCTCTAGGTAATGTTTTCTGGCTACACCCTTTTGGCCTCAGTGACTTAATCTCAGGTGATACATGCTTTTTCTATTCATCCAGATTCTAATACTTTTATTGTGGTTGAAAAGAAATAAGCTAAATGTGGTATGCCCATGGTGATATGCATGTGAGTTGTGGTTTAGGGGTGAGCAGGTGTTAGTGTAATGTAATCAGCCTTATGAGTAACACTAAAGCACCACAATCAGCGTTTTAATGCGGCAGCCCCCACCTACCCTTAAAAAGGAGGATCGCTATTATCTATTTCTAATTAAGATATGATGCTTAGTGCTCGTCTATCGTGAAGGAAGATCCTTATTGCGACTTCTAATGCATCATTATAGACAATGTCTATATGTAAGTTTATATTATTGAGAGTTCCACCAAGCAGTATCCTCTATTTCATCAAATTCTGATCAGACTTTCTGACTAGGATTATTTTCCTGTGTGCCCAAGTGTTTTTCTCATCCCTTTGGATGACTTCCTGGAACTTTGTTTTATTCATCATTAGTTGGAGGTAAAACTCAACATGAAATTGGGCTATAGACAGATTATTCAATTTTTCTGAGTGGAAAGTATACAATCCTCAGAATCAGTCTGGTAGGCAGTTTCTGTTATGTGTTCTGGCAACAATGGCCTGGATCTAGCCATGGATGTGTCACATTGACTGTTGTTCTAGATTTCTTTTTCTGAGTTCTTATCAATCAGCTTGTCTCTCCGACTCTCCATACCTCATTGATGGCTTCTACATTAGATCTCCCCCAGCAAGCTTATACAGACCCCCTCCACCTCAACCACCTTATAGATCTACTTAAAGAGCCTCTCGTCACCTTTATACAACTACCCTATAGACTAATCTCTAGTGCACCAACCCACATACACCCACCTGTCTTACCCCCAACCCACGACCAGCGACCCACATACACCCACCTGTCTTTCCCCAAACCCATGACTACCTCCTCATTAACTTTATATTTTATTAGGATTTTCTTGTCATCTATGTTATATTAGATGACTCTAGCCCCTGCAAACACATTGGTCTTCTACTCACAGAAGCACAATTAACAAGAAAAATGTGGCTTTGACCACGGTCCGGTTTGCTGGCAAACCCTCCCGTGGTCAAAGCCACATTTTTCTTGCACACGCCACATCGCAACATAATGTCCTGACGTGATTTGTATCTTGCATAATAGTGAATGGTTATATTAAGACATATTTTCATTTAAACTTCAGCTTTAGAAATATATTGGTTAGAAATATATTTTTGAGCCCTAGGCAACTTTGAACATGGATACGTTTTAGACAATGTTGGAGGAAAAAGAGACATTTTTATAATGAGGTTTCATTATAATTATGTGTGAACATGACCTTAAATATGTCTTTAGTGGTGAATCTCTATGAAAGTAGATCTATCGTCTGAGTATGTTCCCAGTCATTCAGCCTAAACATGTAGGCCTGCCCCTTTCCCCTTTTGGGGTTGATATATCATTTAGGCCTATTATATCTTTTGACTCCCTCTTGTAACACAATGTGGGCCTGTCGTATCATTTCTGCTAGGCCTAATTAGTCTTACACTGCCATGAATACAAAGGAGTAGCAAGATGTCCCGGTAGATCTATATATGAGGCCTACTTTATAGGCCTATAGGTCTATTATATGCATGGCTAATCGGTGCATGTGTTCATAAATATACCATAAATCTGCTACCACTTATAGGCCTAAAACAGCCTAACATTACTCTCCTGAGACCATGGGTAGGTCTACCCCAGTGGGCACAAAATTCAGTTCAATGTTGAATCAACATTGAATCAATATTGAATCAGCATTGGCAACCAGTTATCAATGTTGATTCAATGTTCTGTGCCCATTGGGACAGGCCTAGGCCGGGGGGGGGGGGGGGGGTAGCTAGGAGGAGGCGACATGAACCCCACCCAACACACACACACACTCAATGGTTGAAAATATGTTTATAAATCATAATAACCCCGGGATTATAAAACACTAATACCAATTAATTTAGCCTACCTTGATTCCGGGCTAGGCCTAGTAATAGTAATAAGTAAAAGTATACACTTGGTCAGACAACCCAGACCCGGCCGGTCGGACTTTTTTTTTTTTTAATTAAATTTTTTTTTTTTTTTCTCATTTTAGGCCTATTTTTAGCGTTTTTCCTCTAAAATCCTTAAAAATTATCCGATTTACAAACCGTAAAAACTGGTATGTAGGGAAAAATTTGAAAAAGAGAAAGAAAAAGAGGGGGACCCGGCCCTGTTTTGCTAGGCCTAGACCCGGTCGGGTTACCGGAAACAAACTTCTTTTATTTTTGGCCTTGTGTAGCCACTCTCGTAGCCCTAGATGGCTAGAATAGATCTAGTAGGCTCTCGATCCTCTCTATTTGTATACCGGTAGGCCTACATTTGTGCAACAGGGTGAGGGCCCTAGACGGCGGGGACGGCGGGGATGTCCCTTGTAGATTTTAAGAAAAGGGTCTGGTCCCTTGTCACTGACACTGTAAAAATGTCACCAGCCTTCATGTCATTTGTCGATTCTAAGAAATAGGTCATGTCCCTTGTCACTGACTCCCGGGCACTGACTAAGCTCATGTCGATTTGTCAATTTTACCTGTCTGGGCCCTAGCCTAGAGTGGGTTGGTGGATTTGCGCAAAATCCTGTCCCAAGTGCCTGTCGTATGCCTTTGACCCATCTGCAGCCACTGAAATTGACACCGGGAATGCTGCAGGTCGTCATGACAACATCACCCAGTTACCGGTGTTGCCTAGGTAATGGCCCTAGACCCCTAAATTCGACATGGCGACATGGCCATTTCTTAAATTCGACATGCGACATGAGGCCTAGTGACATGCGACATGAGGCTTAAAATCATAGTGACATGGGACATGGACAGTTCTTAAAATCGACATGGGACATGGGCATTTTTTAGCAACATAGACATGCGACATGGCCATTTCTTAAATCCGACATGCGACATGGGGACCCCCCCATCAAGGGCCCCTAGGTACGGGCTCAGCATATGACGTCATGGCTCGTGGTGGGCAATTTGGTCCAATTTGTCCCAAGATAGATTACACGAGATCACAGAGCCAGATGCCGGTTGAACTCATCGAATTTCTAAAAAGACTTAGTGAAAGGTCCGATCTAATGCAGAATTTGATGGCGAGTACGATGGTGTCATTGAAATTTCAATCAGAGCAGTAGTAAATGAGCTACGGACGTTTTTCGTAACTCGGCCAGATTATTTTTATCATCATAATCCGCCCTGTGACGTCACAGTGCCCCATGCGGCGCGCAAGCAAACCGAAAACATTAATAGGGTTTGCTGGCGCCGCCTTAAGGCGGCGCCACCGGTCGTCTTGCTCCCGGGCCGCTGGCGCGGCTTGCAAACCCAAAAAAACCTTCCCTGTCCCGCATAAATGCCCAATATATATATGTTATATATATATTATGACCAACTGCCTCCTGAGGCCAGTGGGGGGCACTTAAAGTGCTTTAAATACAACTCCCTCCCTACTTCATCTTTTTCCATGGGGAACTAATTTATTGAACTATTTAGAATGTGGGTCCATGATATAGCTCTGAATTTAATGACATAGTTCATAGTTGATTTATACAGGATGTTAAACCCAGGAATTTAGATGTCGGAATAGATTTATGAGTCCCTGGAGTTGGACGGCCACAGTGCCTGGTTGCTTTGTATGTAATACCCATTACTGTATATGATGCCTCTTTTTAATTCAGTAGAGTTTCGAGTCATTGTGCAGGAGAGTCAGCAGGCTAGTGTACCCTCAAAACAGCTACATTTCTCTTCTACTTAGTCCTTCTCTGACTTTGAAAATTTCACAATATGAATTTACCATTTCCTGAGCATGATGTAGTGGCAGAAACTCACTATTAACTCACTATTAACATTCTTAGTTGTGGCCTGGGGTGGATATAATGATTGTATTCCCCGACTAGGTGCAGTCTGATGCATGGTGCCCACCCCCAGCATGGCCCACCGTCTTCCCCCACCCCACTTGGTCCCCTCCCCCCCCCCCCGCCACCACATCCTGCCTCCCCAAGTGCCTCCCGTGCAGCTTCATGGTTACAAGATTACCAGGATTACAGCCTGCATGATGCATCGCAGCCTCTCTACACTAAAGAAATCCCATTTTCTCTCCAATTTCTCCTGACAGTGCTCTTGACAAATCCTCACAAAAATAGTTATCCTGATTTTAATCTCTCATCGGGAATTCAATATTGCTTGAGCTGTTGTCCAATTTTGTGTGTGTTCTGATTTTGTAGAGTCAAGGACATTATGCTGTCTTTTTGATGTATGGCTGCAGTGCTGAATGAGGTCTGGGAGAGTATAAAAGGTATATCCTGTTCCAAGAACCTCGCCTAAAATAGTCCCATCCAGGTAGGGCCATCATAGATTGCATTCATACACATGACTGCAGACTCTGTCCACCTTACTCAGAGCTGTTATCAAGCAGAGTGAGACCTTGATAATCTGTGTCTCAGGAAAAATACAGCTAATGTCGGATCTGCCTGATTATTGAAATATATTTATAGAAATATCTTTGATGAAAGCAGCCAGATAATCGAGGGTGCTGGATTTTTGAGGGCCAGATAATCGAGGTGTCACTGTATAGAGCCAGCCTTCTTCAAACCAAGCCTAAATTCATGCAGAATGGTGTCCTCCTGCTGCCTTATGCCAAAAAGAGAAAAATGGTTATTGACAAGAACGGAAGTGAATTTACAGAAGATGAACAGGAATTCTGGCCGGTGTGCAGTCACTATTGTGTGCGAGTATCTATTTAGAGACATTCAGGCTGTTCGGGGAATGAGACAGGTCTGAATGAGGATTCTGCAAGATGAGTTGAATAATGACTGCCACATTGAGACAATGCCCTGTTTGGGGCTTCCTGTGTGATGCAGTATGAGCACCAGTTTGGTTTTTATGGACTATGATATTTTTCATGGAACATGACCTGAATATCTTTAATCATATTTCAGGGCCCTGCGACGTGCCACATTGTCAACATGTGAAAAAGTCCACTCTTCTCCCTTCTCCTTGACCTTTGTCTATATCGGCTGATTGTTAGAAAACAAAGAGAAAAATGTAACATGTGCAACAACAATGAAAATAAACATTGTTATAGGGCTAAATATGAGAGGACATTGGTGATCTACTCCTATGTATATCGCTTCTGTTTGTGAAACTGTAGATGTACCTCCCATTAGGGTATTACAGAATATTATAGACCTTGGTTTTGTGACAGTAGACATACATCTTAGTTGCACCTGTACATTTGTCACAAGATTGCTTTATCACACAGGAAATTGGTCTGTATCAAAGCCATATATAATATCTCATCATGACCAGGGTCTATTCACATGTCCCAGCTTGAAAAACAGCACTGCAGAAGTAATATCCTGCCCTGACACTAGTAGATAAATCTCTGCCATGAGACGTTTTACCTGCACCCAGCTACAGGTCCAGGACAGGTGTTTTACAGACACCAGGTAATTTCCTGTCTAGAACATAGAAATGTTGTTAAACATCCATCACTCACTTACTCCCACTCCCTCATCCCAGCTTACCAAAAAGCTCCTATTCCTTCTCTACCCACCTCTACTACCTCTACTACCTCCCCAAACTTCCCCTCTCTCCCTCTCAACACTCTCCTCTGCATTTGTCTCCCCTTGCTATTCTGCTATCCCTCTGTCTCTGTCTGAGTCTGTCTACTTCACCTTACCCTACTGCTCCTACTTCCTAGCTATTGTTCTCTCTCTCTCCCAAAGCTTCATGTTTTCCTCCCTACTTGGTATGTCCCTCTCCCCACCATCCTCTATAATGCTTTCTTCTCTTTTTTGCTCTACGCCCACTTATCTTACAGTCAATCTAGCTTTTACTGTTCTTGCTATTTCCTGTATACTTAACTCAGCTGCTTCAGGATGTGGTCTGCCATTTGTTAGAGGCCCTGGTTAGATCAAAGGTCAAGGCTAGCAGTGCTGGGGTTGGAGTGCAGGTCGGGGGCAGGTGTGGGTTGGTGCTGATTCTGCTGACCATGTGACCATGTGACCATGTGACCATGTGATAATGTGACCATGTGACCCCAAGACATTTTTTCCTAGTCCTTCTTAGTGTCCTGGTGCCCTCGATGTGAGGGTGAAGGATAATATACTCAATATTGTTGAAGCAGGCTTATGCCTCTAGAGGTGTATAAAAGTACAATTCAACTCTATTGTGCCAATAATTAAGAGAAGTGCAAGTATGTCAATTCAGCCGTCCAAAGAAACTAAAAATCTAGGTGCATTAATTATTATGACATATCTGGAATGGACCTGTTATCAAACATCAAGACAAGAGTTACCATAACTTTCATCCCAAATGTCTTTATAACAAATGGACAAGGTTCTGTTGGTTAGTCCATGTATAATGCCATCAGTTCTGGTCATGGTTATTTTAACTGTAGAGGGATTGGAAGACAGGTATTTAACCACACCAATAAACCTTAATGTATTTTCTATTCTCTATTAGAGTAAAACTAAGAGATGCTGCAGTCTCTCCCACTCTCCCTGCATGAATACAGTGACCTTGACCCTGATCCCTTTGGGGAGCTCTCCATGACCTTGTAGAAAACAGATTGATCCAGATCCCCTGAAGGGTGGAGAACTCCGGAGATCATTCTGTCCGGCAGCTGATCACGTCTTTGGTATACAGAAAGTGGATTGGGCACCGGTCTATCTCTCGACCCACTCAATCAGCCCAGCCTTTGAGTAAACACTCACCTCTTTTTAAAAATACTGTTTCTTAGCCTGTCTCTCCTCCAATCATTCACTTCTGCCCATTCATGCTCGATTTCTTGTTTGTACACTTCTCCTGATCCTTCATCTTTCCTTCCCAAAAATCCTTTTAGACTGTAGAAAGTAGATTGAACAACTGTTTGGTTATTCAATTCAATTTCAAAATGAAACGTTATTATCGTTGACAATCATACAATGTTAATTCATGCACACTATTGGGCTGATAGCCCCTTGCTCTAAAGAAAACTTCATGAATGCACACCAGGGATACAAAACAAATTCCAGAGACATGAATAAATGGGATTGTGTCTGATACAACTTGGTTGCTGCAACTTTAGCTACAGCTGTAAATTAATTCTCACACTTTTCTGTCTTTGCAGCCTACGTCGCCTTCAGGAAACACGTCTCCTACCACAACAGAGATTCATCCTGAGGTTTACTGTCGAACGTGTGGTGTGTCGTTTAACTCTCCAAAACAGGCGCAACAACATTACCAGGGCAAGAACCATGCAAAAAAGACGCGAGCCTCAGCACAACAGGAGAAACAGACAGCCAGTAGTCAGGGCACCGAGGGGCTCAATAAGTGAGTATATATTATTAATAAGTCATATAGAGTTATATCTAAGTAATATTTATCAGTTTTATAAGACTCTAGCCATGGAAAACAGATGACTAGTTTTCAGGGCACACACAAGCTCACTTTTCTTTGAATGATAATTAGAGCGACTTAGCAATACTGAGCTGTTCTTGGGAGTGAACCCAGTGTCTGACATGCCAAGATGCCTAAGACATTCTATGCACTATACACCATACAGCACTAACCTAGTGACACATGATCCTCATGACACACTAAAGACTCTAGAAGTGCTCAAACATACTGGTGAGGAATACAGAAGGTCTAGTAGCTACAATATAACAGCGGAGCATAATAATGTTTAATAGCTGTAGCTAGAATATAACAGGAGGGATCGATTTTCAAGAACATCACAGCCTTGAATTCATATTCATGATTTCTTTTCCCACCATATTTTTTCAGGGCTGACTTCTCAGAGCATCAACATATTGATGATCAAATTCTAAGCAGAACAGAAAAATCCTGCTGTTTGATTAGATGAATGTTTCCTTGTACCATACATTGAGAACAATCTCCCTTCAAGCACCATGGTAATAAAAAAAAGTCAGGGCAGCAGGGGTACACAGAAATCTACAGGTCATGAGCTGGGCCCCACTTTAAAAGTAATTGCTCGGTGGAGAAGGTGTTCAGTCTGAAGGAAAAGTCAATTAGTGTTTGTCCAGGGGCAATGTTTAAATTAGCGTCCTTCTACTGCCCCTACTGCAAGCCCCGATGAGAGGACCCAGAAGTCTGCCCAACTCCCAACCCATGTCATGACCACCTGCGTGTTTGCAAACCTTAAATATAGCATTTACATTTGGGTTCTAGGAACGAGAAGAAAATGAATTCGGTTTGTTTAAATCAATGACAGTCACTGAAAGTAGCACTCCTATTCTGAGGGCCCGTAGAGCTAAATATCTAGAAACCAGAATGAGGCATTAATTGCACATGGTCTCAGTTTGCTTTACTACCAGGGAACTAGAAACACTTACTGCTGTGACTATGTGCCTCAATTTTACTGCCACTCCCCACCTTAAACTTCCATAGCAATAACAACCTCCTTATAAGCATGTTGCCTTAAAGCCATAGGAATGAGATGTTTGAGGTACCAGTCCGCAGCTAAGAGACAGGTGAAATCTGATAGTTCCAAGGCTGTCTCAATGCTGTTTTTACTCTTAGTGGTGGACTCAATTGTTTAGCTGACATAGATTCATACATTAGGGAGCTGTGAACATACTGAGACTATCGTCTTTTTTGTCACCATCTAGAATGTCAAGACAAAATGCTCTCCCATCTCTTTCAGCCAGACAGTCACCTTTGGGTATCCAGGAGACACTTGCTGTGTGGCATGGACGGGGGAGGGGGGTGATATGAGACGTCCCCCAGGGGGGTACAGCTGCTCAAAGCTGCTACTCCTAAACCAATCACCTCCTGCCTAGTGTCACATCTTCACACCAGGTGGCCGCAGGTACCTCATGTCACAATCACCCCCAGGGGGGAGTGTGAGTTCCTTAATGAGGCAGATATCCAGATGATGAATTGTGATACATCACTGAGACTTTCTGTGTACTGTAAATGTATTATATTTCGCGCTGTAGGCCTACATATTTTCACGGAATTTGCAGCTTTTAAAATCCGCGTAAATATGTACAAAGAGAAAATTTATCCAATGTAGTCAGAGATATACTATATGTTAAAATCCGTGAATTTAAATCCCAGCGAAATGGTACATTTTACCAAATCCGCGAGAATTTGTATCAGCGAAAATATCTACGTTTACAGTACTTGCTGTGTTGGTAGACTAGAATAGACACATGAGCACAACTCTGCCTCTAGTGGCTGTAAAACAAGACTTCTACTGTGTGGGACAATTACTTGTCCCACACAGAAGTTCCCACCGGGCCCACCAGGGGTGCTGCAGACAGAACAGAGCATGTCCAGAGGTTGTTTGCAGACAGAAACACAAGACAGGGAGCGTTCCTAGTGGCAGCACGGGGAATTAGCCTGGGAGGCACCTCAGTTAACTGTCTCAGAGTGGATATAATTTGAATATGTGTTTCTTTGATAATTACCAACTGTCATGTGTATAACTTTCTCCATAAGTAGATTACTGTAGTGTTACATGCTGCAATTTTGTCACTACATCACGCTTACTTATTTGGTAGTCTTTTATGTAAAATACTGTAATAACAGATACTACCCCTCATCTCACATAAACAACATGATAGAGGAGATCTTTTCCTTAAATTTGAGTGGTTGCACGTTCATGAGCTCCAAATACATCTAGAACCATTCTTGTGATGAAAGGTCTGATCAGATATTATCTGACTTAACAATATTGCTTATCTTCCTGGACACTACATGGCACTACATGGCACTACATTACATAACTTGATGTATTTGGTATATCTTTCTCTCATGTGTGATGAACACCTCATCTTATTCCTGACACCTCCATTGCTTGGCCCACTGTCTAGTGTTTATACTGTTTATATCCTGTCTGCCACCACCTCCACCACCAGAACTGTGCTGTCTGCTGTCAGTGTCAAAAAGTAAGTCTGTGTAGTGTTAGATCCTGTCTGCCACCACCTCCACCACCAGAACTGTGCTGTCTGCTGTCAGTGACAAGAAGTATGTCTGTGTAGTGTTAGATCCTGTCTGCCACCACCTCCACCACCAGAACTGTGCTGTGTGTTGTCAGTGACAAGAAGTTATCTTCTTCTTGTGATGTATTGAGGCTAACGTGCCCAAATTCGGCCATAGAGGAGATCTTTCCCTTTGATTCAATTTGTTGCTTGTTCACGAGCTCCCATCAGATCTAGAGGTATGACCATTCTTGTGATAAAAGGTCTGATCAGATATTTCCTCGATTATAAAATAAACGAGCAGTGTTGGCTGTGTAGAGGTTGTGGGATGTTTTTGTCAGTCTCCCAACTGGTTATGGCAAGAGCTTGGCATATTTTTGTTACTGGGCTTTGCCTGGTACTGTAGTGAAGGCTGGTTCATCTGAAACAAGTGAAACAAGGAGATATCTGGTTTTTCCTTGATGTTTTGACCATTTTTGTGATGAAAGGTCTGATCAGATATTTCCCGAAGTGTGAACTAAACATTAGCTTTGTAGCTGTGTAGAGGTTGTGGGATGTTTTTGTCAGTCTCCCAACTGGTTATGGCTTAGGGTGTTTTTGTTACTGGGCTTTGCATGGTACTGCTTTCTAGCAGTGAGGGCTGGTTCATCATCATTAATTGGAAGCTAGTTCTTCCTGATTTAAAAACTTTGCTAACTTTCCCAAATTTGGCCAGTTGATCAAGAAGATCCTTCCCTTAGATTGAAGTGGCTGCATGGCTGCATAACTTGATGTATTGGGTATATCTCCTACAGCTTGAAGAGATCTAGATGAGTAGAGTTGACCCAATTAGGTGAAACAAGGATATATCTGGTTCTTCCTGATGTAACAACTTGATGTATTGAGGCTAACTTTCTCATACACTAGTCCTGTTTTTTATAATCAAGTAATGGGAAGTATGTCATGCTTTGAAGCCGAACACAGTTGTTTAGAAAAATACCTTATTTCACGGTGAATACTGTCTATCAATGGTAAAGTAATTAGGGGGGCCCGAGTAGAATGTGCAATAAACCTTGAGCATACTGAACACTCTGGCCATATTGCACGTTCCTGGTGGTCTTCATGAGGTTGCTAAGGGATTGCTATGGGGTTGCTATGGTGTTCATATTGGGTCCCTATGAGTTTGCGATAGCGTCGCCATGGAGTTGCTACACTACCAAGAGTCACTTGACCTTTGCGAAACTCAAAATTGTGATCCCAGGGAAGTAAGCAAACATAGACTGCATATCTGCATAGTATTCCTGCATGGCTTTGATATCTGTTTTAGATTGAAACAAACAGAATTTTAAAAAGTACAGAGCGTCACTTAAAAGTGTCCTGACCAGTGGTTATGCCACTCCCCAAGTCCTTTTTGAGTGAATCTGTATTGGTTTCAAATGAATTATGAACACAGCTATTACAACCATGATGTGTTACTATCTGCCCAATAGTTAACTATAAATGTTCCTGCACCGCACATCTAAGTATACTTATATTCTGCGAAGTAAATACAGTAATCAGTTTGAAAAAGATTTGGTTCACTTGATTTCACAATTTGACAACCCATTACAATTTTGCCTTTTGCCTGTTGGATATCAAGGACAGACTTGTCAGACTATGTAAGCTGTGTACTTTTTAGATTTATTTGCTAAGATGAGCTTTGCCAATGGCTTGCTTAGCAAGAGCACAAGATATTCATTAGAATGTCATCTGACGTTAAGTTACCTGAGATGCTCCTCAATATTACAAAACAGATCAAAAAAGATCTATAATTAGTCAGAGCCCATTAGTGCACTCAGCAGTGTTAATTGATAAACTGACATTTGCTTAGGAGAGCTATGAGAGTTTAAGTCCCAGGCATTACTCCTTCTGGATTCACATGGCCCTGAGGTCTAAGTAGGCTTTGGATCAACTTAGTCAGAACCTAATGAGCTGAGGCACTAACCAATGAGGCACTGGGAGAGTGGCACTAAAAATCCCCACAGCAAACCTACAACACATAGTTCTGCTGTCTAGAGGCCCCACAGTGCTGACTCTGTGATGGAGTAAATATGACGATGATGGAGCATGAAACATGAAACTGAGAGAGTGTACCTGAAATATGGAACGACATCATGACTTTAATGCATTTCATAAGGTCACCCTTTGGTGGTTAGTAACAGAACAACTTCCTGTGCCACTGGTCTAGAAAATGTTATCAAGCTACACTCTATTTGCCTCAGTTACTTAAGCCCAGGTGATACATGGTTTTTCTATTCATGTGCCTCCTGCCCAGAACGGCCCCAACATTCATCACCAGGAAGGCGTTTCACCGTATGTTGATGTTATACCTAACATACGGCCTTAAGATGCGGACAAGATGCGGACAAAATACATCTAAACTACTTTTTTTGTTTCAGTTGGTCCTCCGTATACCCTCCGTATTTTTTAGTAGAAAATAACAACATACGGCATCCAACATACGGCCCTCTCAACATACGGACATTGTCACCTGTCTCTTTTGGAAAAATGTGCAAAAACCAGTCTACATTCCGGGGAACCCCTAGGGAATTCCCTCTGTAAAGTCATAATATCAATAGACATAAGGAGGTAGGGTAGGGAGGGTATACATAGGGTCCGTATGTGAGGGGAAAGTGAGAGAAGAGACAGGAGAGGTTGGGGAAGAGACAGGAGAGGTCGGGGAAGATACAGGAGAGGTTTGGGAAGGGACAGGAGAGGTCAGGGAAGAGACAGGATAGGTCAGGGAAGAGATAGGAAAGGTCGGGAAAGGCTCTGTACTCTGATAGCTATTGTCTACCACTGTTTAAACACAAGGACTCTATAGGCAGATTTTCAGCTCTGTAGGGCCATTATTTACCGAGTTATGGAAAAAAAGACTCTTTGTCATGTAATTTCTCCGAAAATCCATATAATTTTTATTTTATTTTTTTATCATAAAAGTAGAAGTTGGACTTAACTTATTTAATCGTTAAAATAATTCTAGGGCCATTCTATTACATATATATATAGCACTTTAAAAAGGGGGAGTTTACAGACATGGTAGGCAACACAAGAGAGGTTTCTCTCCTGTGTGGATCCATGTTTTACTGACCAAACAGGCCATGGTACGGTAACACCGATATGTGCAGCATTGACTGCAAATTCCGGGCTGTGTTGGTGCTGCCACCTAGAGGCTAAGTCAAGCTGGCCTCAACTCCTCTCATATATATATAAGGGAATGGAGATCGCAAGCCAAATGGGGTAGGTCATGTGGACCTAAACCATTATTCTGTAAGCTAGTACAGTCCCCCACCTCCCTTCTCCCTTTATAAAGCGCACATATATATATGTAAAAAAATGGCTCTAGGATTGTTTTAATGAATAGATAAGTAAAGTCCAACTTCTACCTTTATAATTAAAAAAAGATAAATAAAAAAAGTGATTTTCAACGAAATTATACCCAAAAATGTCTTTTCTTCTGTAACTCGGTAAATAATGGCCCTACAGAGCTGAAACTTTGCCCACAGACTCCTCGTGTATAAACGATGGTAGACAATAGCGTACATTCATCACCATGTCCTGATGTCCAACACCATGTCCACACGTCCCCCACCATGTCCACACGTCCCCCACCATGTCCACACATCCACCACCATGTCCACACATCCACCACCATGTCCACACGTCCACCACCATGTCCACACGTCCACCACCATGTCCACACGTCCACCACCATCTCCTCACGTCCAGCACTATGTCCTCACTTCCACTACCATATTCTCATGTCCAGCACTATGTCCACACGTCTGCTACCAACATACGGACCCTCTTTACAACATACGGCCCCACATATATCCCTTTTTATGCCATTTTTGACATACCACCACCCCCCCTACCCCTCCGTATTTTTGCTTCCAAACACGCCAAAGATACAGAATTCCTGTGCTCCGTATGTTGAACAGAAATGCAATTATGGCCGTATGTACATACGGCCGGCCGTATGTACATACGGCGGCCGTATCTTTTTCCGTAAGATGCGGACATGTTGAGCTGAAACGCAAAAATGAACAGAAACGCAAAAATTGGACATATGCACCCTCCGTATGATACGGTGAAACGCCTTCCAGTCCTGTCTGGTGTAGGTTCTTTAACACTTTAGTGTGGTTGGAAATATGGCATGCTCATGGTGATGTGTTTGTGGGTTAGGTATGTGACTCTATAAATGTAAATGAAAAGAGTTGAGAATGAAAGTATCCATGATCTGACCTTTTTCAATCCTGGAGCAGAGACATATGAAGATGGGCAGAGGGGAGTGAGGAAATACCAGTAGTGTCACCAACCCAGTCTTCAGTCACACTACACACCCGTCCCCACTCTGTAAAGCCTTTTGTGGGACAGCACCAATCCTATCTACTTGGTGCTAGTGGGGGTAGAGTGACAGTTCCATCCCATGACTCTGTTACTGTCCTGGCTATATTAGCTTGTCCTGTATACCCTGGAAGACGACCGGCTTATTCAGCGGAACGCTGCCCTGGCTGAATGTATACTTTTAGGGTAAGGTCCTGGATAGAGCTTTCAACACTATTGAGCAAGATTTAATATAACTTAGGTAGGATCATGTGTCCTTATCTCAAAATTCTTCATTGCCATAGTTTATTGTATTCTTCTGATGGGGCATGAATATACGTGTAATATGGGTTCGTGGTTTCGAGGCGGGAATGTTCTTAGTTCTACGTCACCTGGCGTCTTACGCCTTGTTCCCTGAACGATTACCTGGTTGAGAGTTCAAGTAGGGCCCTCCAGATGGCGCGCTGGTGGAGTGCCACGTCAACACTGCTTAGTCCGCAACCCGGGTATATAAGAGGCCATGGTTGGCCACATCAGAGAGTTCGTCCACAGACAAGCTCAGACCAACACCTTTCGATACATTTGTGCCTGGGGCCCCTACACCCCTCCTGCTCCTGGCTCTTGCACCAGCCCTTGCTGGGACAAGACCAGTCCGAACAGCTCTGCTGACTTCGAACCAGCGAGAATGCTGCTTGTGTACTTTGAACCTTGTCTATAATTAACCTGTACATTTATTGAATACTATTTTGAGGCCATGTTCATATGAGAACCAAGGATTGAGGCTTGAATAAACCTGTTGCATTCAAACCAAATTTGGAACCTGTATTCGTTTCATACTTTCACAACCCCTACACTTCTTTTCAAATAACCAGCGAATGCAGCTTTAATATGCAGCTGATATGTAGCTCCCAGAACACAAGATGGCTGCCTACACTAGTTAACCTTGCAACAGGGCCCCTCATACCTCACCTCTTTATTCATACAGCCATGGCTTTACCCCGTAAAGAAGCAGCTTAGTGGGCTGACAGTGTAACATCCAGTATTTATGAAGTCCAATAACAAAAGTAGCGCACATCCCTCACCTTAAGCTGCAGGGCTCACCCACCTCAGTCCACGATACCCCTCAATATAGCACCTCATGCCTTACCCTGTGACCCGGTCTCCTGCTGAAGGCCTCTCACAGCACACCGAGGTACTCCCTTTTTTATGGCTCAAATTAACCGATGGGAAAGTTGAGAGTTTATGTGCAAACAGCTTAGATCCTTAACAAATCTGAGTGATAAACTCAGACATGACAAGAGCTGCTGTATCCATAGCCATCAATACAACCGTACAGCTAAAATGTTTATATATGAAAGATACCTGAACGTCCTGAATATAATGATTCCCTTGAGTTACCAGTGGAGCACTTTTGATTTATAACACTGTCAGGTCCTTGTGATTCATAATCTGTGTTACCGGCTAGCCCTTGGCAGTTATTTCGCTTGGCGTAGCTATGTATTCCAGCTGACCCCCCCTGGTGGAGAGCTGGGGCATCCAGCTGCCCCCATGACTCAGCACTCTCCCCTATTATCACCCACTGGCTCTCTATCAACGCCCGTTCCCAGCATTATCGCTCATCCCACCTGAGCCCCTGCCCCACTCAGGGAGCGCCGGGGATTCTGGGAGCGTCGATTCTGTAGCCCTGAGGACGATAAAACATGGGGGCGATCACATGACTGATTGACCTTTGGGTGGAAGGTGGAGGTCATACTCCTGCAAAATTCAAATCAGCGAGAAAAATCTTTCTGCATTTTTGTTAATTCATCGGAAATTTGATCTGAAATGTAACACTGATTAGTTAAATCTTGCTCAAAATCTTTCCACAAAGCTTTTACAAGTGAAAATGAATAATTCCTGGTTACTAACTGTCAAGACGGGAAGTGGTTATTTTCTGATTGCTGATTTAATGGCCAATAAACCAGAGGGGACCAATTCAGGGGTGATCCCTGGTATAGAATCACCATAAACCACCTCTCCCACTAACCAACTCAGCAGGAGCCTGGGTCTGCTGAAATAAAAACTGGGCACTGAACAATTTATCATCAGTTCTATTGATATCTGAATAGCCACACCTTAAAAGTAGCAAAATTTGCTGCAAGATTAGGGCTGCTCCCTGTGATGGAAGATATGTACTGCCATTTTTATTCATGTCAGGGCCCGAGTCATGTGATATCTGCAAACATTTTTAGATATAGGGTTAGGTGAATAAGTTTTGTCGCTTTTAGAAGGAATTAATGTAAAACAACAATCAATTAATTGCTTTTTCTATGCATATCTTTCATTGCCCTTTGCCTATTAATACTTCTTTGGTCAATGATACTGATGTTTTTGTCTGCTTGTATCTTTCCAGATATGGATCAAAATTTAACTGTGATGCCTGCAATATCCATGTGACGTCACAGGAGCAATTAGACAGTCATTTAAAGGGTGGGCGTCATGCTGCCAGAGGGCGCCCTGAGCGGCCATTGCTGCCTTCCATCGCTCAACACAGGTGGAAGCAAGTAGCCTTCCCACAACTCAGACCAGACAAATTCCTGCACCACAGCCTCACTCAAGCATTCTGTCAAACATTCTGATTGGTCCAAAGGAGTGTGTGTGTGATGAGTCAGCTTGTGTCGAGGCTTCCTATTGGTTGTTATTGTTATTGGTGATGCGTGGGCCTGGAGCAGCGGTTATGAGATCTCGATTCTGGTTCGTCTGACTTGGTTATTTAACAGATTCCTATTATAATAGTTGTCAACTTTTCACTAATTTGAAGGCGAGTCAGCGAGTTCACTGACTCGTCTCGGTTGAAGTCCATTTTCCACGACTTATCATTGTTTCTCCTGCCTTAAAAGCTGACAACGTAAAGAAAACATATTATTCTTTGATAATCTGCAATAAAATTCAATTCAAATGTCCAAATAGAAGAGGATTGATTGATTTTCGACAAAGTTTAGTCGCCGAAACTTGACTCGTCGGATTCTTGAAATTTGTATTGCCTACCATTCAGCAGGGCGATAACATACATATTTAATCGTATTTAGCCATTATCAAGGCTTTTCCTATCGTTCGACCCGATGACAACGTCAACAAAATGGCCATCTCGCGGATTCACGGGATTCCACGAGATTGCGCCTCGGGAATGCTCGGGGTCGGCACAAACATCTTTTATCTTCCGAAATAGAGCAAATTGCAGACTTTCAAGGTAATATTATTACTCCTACAGGTAATATAGAGACAGTTGCTGATATTTTGGACAGTATAACCGTCTTGATAAAAAAATAATTTGTTTATCGAGCGCTTCGGCAATCTCCGGTATCTAAATCCAACATGGCGGGTGGGGAACGCCGAGGGACGATGACAAGCTTCAGAATTCAGTGAAATCATGGATTACAGCTCAAATATACAAGGTAAGTCTGCAATTTTTGTTGTCATTGATAGATTAGGCTTCCTCTATTTGGGGGGTGAAATTTCGGACAGCTCAGTAGCCGGGTTATTCCGCAAAATGACAAAGACCGTGCTCTAAACTTGCCAAGACCAAAAAACAGAGCCAATGATAGAAATTGAGAAACGAAGCGTCTCGGCGAGAGGAGTCATTTAATTTCATCGATTACAGTTAAAATTTCGCAAATTCTGTTGTTTTGGATAGATAAGGCTCCTCTCTTATGGGGGGTGAAATTGCGGACAGCTCAGTAGCCGGGTTATTCTGCAAAAATACATTGGCGAAGACCGGGCTGCCCTGATCAACTTGAATCAGAGCAGAGGCTTAGTAGTATAACGTTGCAAAGCATATGCTGATACTACCCATACCTACAATACTAAACCTCTGCCTGGAGATTTAACACAGACCGTCATATAGGTCAAGCGCCAAGCAGTTTCGTGATACCCCCAGGCCCGATATCCCTTAAGCCTTATCTGGTTGGGGGTGACTTGAAACCGACGCAGACCGGACTGTCATTTCTCAACTTGAATCAAATTTCTTGAAAATGGCTCATATCAAAGGTAATTCTCAACCAATATTCACCTTATTAGGCTCGTTAGATGCAGAAATGTCATCTTTATTAGGCCCTAGTGTGTCAGCCCTCCACCCCCCCTACTTTTTGTAAAATTTGACATTGTTTGGGAATTTTGGCGAGTAGAACGAGTAGACTTAGAGTCCTCGGCGAGAGGAGTTCAGAAATGTTTAATTTATCTTTCTATCATGTTTAGTTCCAGAGCTAGGTGCATATAAGTAACCTTTTGCCCCCCCCCCTTCCTTGTGAATAAGCTGCTTTAGTTCCAACTAAGAATTCGGAGCCTAAACTATATAATTTGACATTCTTGGAATTGTTACTGAAATCTGACGAAATCCACAATTTTTCAAAATTAACTGTGTGAGGGGGGGGGGGGGTATGGCCTAAATGTTCGAGCATTTTATATGGGATGGACATGAGAAAGTAGATAAACATGTTTACTATACTGTGTGCGAAGGATAGATTTTAATTTGGTTCCTAAGTATCTCACAAAAAATAAAAGCATTTTGATGTCTGGTCTACTTTTTACAGTTGTGAGACCGACCTGTCAGAACCAGGATAGACTCTATGAACTTTTATCTAAGGGACCCCGTGCCCCCCCCCGGTTAACAATGTACTACACTAGTCCCAGCAAAAGGATTTTCTCAAATATCATGTCTAAGAACCTCAAAATTGAATTTTTCCAAAGGGCCCAATGGGGGGGGCGAAAAAATGTGCGCGCGCCCCTGTTAACACCAAACAAGTTCAGTTCATGTTTACAAAAAAAAAAATGCATATTATGCAATATCTCCGAGAAATTCTCATTCTTTGGACATCTGTGGTAGTCCCAACAAAAGGAAATTCTCAAATATCATGTCTAGGTACCTCAAAACTGAAAAGAGCAGAATGAAGAATATTGTGAAAATCAAGACTAAAATATGGCTCCAAAAGAAGCGTCTTGGCGAGAGGAGTTCAGAAATGTTTAATTTATCTCTCTATCATGTTTAGTTCCAGAGCTAGGTGCATATAAGTAACCTTTTGCCCCCCCCCCCTTCCTTGTGAATAAGCTGCTTTAGTCCCAACTAAGAATTCGGAGCCTAAACTATATAATTTGACATTCTTGGAACTGTTACTGAAATCTGACCAAATCCACAATTTTTCAAAATTAACTGTGTGAGGGGGGGGGGGGGGGGTATGGCCTTAATGTTAAAGCATTTTATATGGGATGGACATGAGAAAGTAGATAAACATGTTTACTATACTGGTCCGAAGGATAGATTTTAATTTGGTTCCTAAGTATCTCATAAAAAATAAAAGCATTTTGATGTCTGGTCTACTTTTTACAGTTGTGAGACCAACCTGTCAGAACCAGGATAGACTCCATGTACTTTTTTCTCAGGGTCTCAGGTTTACAGAAATAACTACTGCATATTATGCAATATCTCCCAAAAATTCTAATTCTTTGGACATCTGTGGTAGTCCCAGCAAAAGGAAATATTCAAATATCATGTCTAGGTACCTCAAAATTTAAAAGAGCAGAATGAAGAATATTGTGAAAATCGAGACTAAATTATGGCTCCAAATGATGTGTCTTGGTGAGAGGAGTTCAGAAATGTTCGATTTATCTCTCTATCATGTTTAGTTCCAGAGCTATGTGTATGTTTGCATTCTATACTATACACATCTGTGGTAGTCCTCGCAAAAAGAATTTCTCAAATATTGTGTCTAAGTACCTCAAAATTGAACATTTCCAAAGGGCCCATGGGGGGGGGGGCGAAAAATTTGCGCGCGCCCAAGTTAACACCAAACAAGTTCAGTTCATGTTTACTAAATAACTACTGCATATTATGCAATATCTCCCAGAAATTCTCATTCTTTGGACATTAGTGGTAGTCCCAGCAAAAGGAAATTCTCAAATATCATGTCTAGGTACCTCAAAATTTAAAAGAGCAAAATGAAGAATATTGTGAAAATCGAGACTAAATTATGGCTCCAAATGATGCGTCTTGGTGAGAGGAGTTCAGAAATGTTCGATTTATCTCTCTATCATGTTTAGTTCCAGAGCTATGTGCATGTTTGCATTCTATACTATACACATCTGTGGTAGTCCTCGCAAAAAGAATTTCTCAAATATTGTGTCTAAGTACCTCAAAATTGAACATTTCCAAAGGGCCCATGGGGGGGGGGCGAAAAATTTGCGCGCGCCCCAGTTAACACCAAACGAGTCCAGTTCATGTTTACTAAATAACTACTGCATATTATGGCTCCAAATGATGCGTCTCGGTTAGAGGAGTTCAGAAATGTTCGATTTATCTCTCTATCATGTTTAGTTCCAGAGCTAGGTGAATATTAGTAACCTTTTGCCCCCCCCCCCCCCCTGGAGCTGTCAGTGGTTTAATACATGTAAATACCCGGTATTTAACACTCAGAAAGGTTATTAGAGTTCCCTGTGCATTAATACATGTAAATACCCGGTATTTAACACTCAGAAAGGTTAATAGAGCTGTCTGTGGTTTAATACATGTAAATACCCGGAAGTGACTTTAAATAAAAGGCCATGGTTCTTCAGAAGTTAAAGTTCTTTTTCTGCCATTTTATATGTAAATTCTTATATTTTTCAGTGAACGTGAGCGGTACGAGCGGGAGTCACACAAACGGGAGCCACGGGAGCGGGAGTCGCAGGAGGGGGAGCCTTGGCCATGTGGACGCAGCACTCAGAACCTTGATCAGGGGCCCCACAACACGTCTAGGGGCTCCACAACAGGCCTAGGGGCTCCACAACATGACTAGGGTCCCCACAACACGTGTAGGGGCTCCACAACACGTATAGGGGCTCCATACCAAGTCTAGGGGCTCCACAACATGACTAGGGGCCCCACAACACTCATACTAGCCCTTTAAATATGGACTTCATGAGAGGGTATTTCGGATACAAGTCGGGCGTGAAACCCATCTAGAAACTGTTCCACATATCTAGGAAACTCATCCACATGTTTAGGAACTCTTCAACATGTGTATCTAAACTCATCAATGGGTCTAGAAACTCTATATCTAGGAATTCCACTAGACATTTAGAAAGTCTAGGAACTCTTCAATATATCAATCTTCATCCAAGTTAATTGATTGCTGCCCTTTTAATTATTAATAAAATCAGTTTCCATTATAACAGAAGGAATTCCTTTGTTGTCATTTATAACCTCTATGTCATCAAGTAAACAAATTTCCTCACCAGTTCTGAAATAAATCCCAAACACACCTCCAAATGCCTAATGCGTTTCCAAACACAACCCCTTCCAAAATAGTAAATCCAGTATCTTCTCAAACAAGTGAGGGCTAGCAAACAGATGGAATCTGTTTGCGCCCTCACTTGTACATATATATATATTTATGAAAGGCCAGATGTGATTGGTCCCGGACCAGTAATATATTATCTGTGCTTCGCAGGATTCATCCCTTACTCAGCAAGTGACCATAGCTCTGATTGGTTGAGCTGCATCCCTCATTCAACATGTCTTCTGGGCCCTCATTGGCTAATATCAGAATGGCTGGTACACTCAAGTATAATATATGCGGCAGGGACGTGCTTTATAACACTTTCTGTGCACTTTAGAGGCATAATAATAATGAACTAAGTAACTAATGTAAGCATACAGTGATACTCTATCTCCATGTGGATAGGATGTTTCTCAAGGATGGTTCCATCCATGAACAAAGAAGATGTATACAAGTACTACATATGGCACTTTATTATAGGGAGCTGGTTGAATATTGGAATATAACATTGCACCATTGTATAATTTTCATGTAGAACTTCTGTATATATGTGTAAGCTTTATTCGAAAGCTGCTCTACAAGTTGAGACATCTTTGACTTGTCTAACACACTACTTGCAACCCAGGCATGTTATGGCTTAAATCCCGTTATTAAAAGCAAATTAACAATAAATGGTACTTTAGGTGGAAACCAAGAATATAGCAACATAATGCTTGAATTTAGTATGCTCTTTTTGTCCAGCACTGTGATGTTATGAAAAGGTCAAAGGGTGACTTGTGTTGCTGTTAATGGATAAACGGGTGACTTGTATTGTTGTTGGAGGGTTAAAGGGTGACTTGTGTTGTTGTTAGAGGGTCAAAGGTTGACTTGTGGAGCAGCTTTACCTCACCTTTCTCCACACAGCGTGTTCACTGAGCAGTAGTATTTAACATACACACTGTGCACAGAGCACTCACTGTGCCACAGCACCACTTACTATACACACTGTTAAACCTCTCCACCCAGGGCATAATGCTTGAATGCATCACTGGCCAGTTACTAACCAGAGCTGCATTCAAGCATCATGCCTATCATACCTAAGGGGTTGAATATAATGATATATAACAAGAAAGGTGAATAATGGTTGTGGTTTTTAAACAGCAGATTCATGGAAATATAATTATATTCTGTCAATCATCTCATTAAGTAAATTATACTATAATTGCTCATGGCTTGATTTACATTGATTTACATTGATTAATTATATCTGGCAGGGATATTGGTGTATATTTCCAATTATTTCAGATTTGTAATAATGCCATACTTATATAGAATAGACATGCTCTTCCCAAATCCACGTTTCTGATTGGATACTTGAGTGCATTTTCAGAAGGGTGTTGGTACAGCACTTTACCTGACTGGTTATCATGTCTGGTTGATCTATGTTGAATGTTTACAAATGGTAATAAACCTGTGGATTGGTGAATAGCTTCCATGATTTGGTTAATGACTTTAATGCCTAAGAAATAACACTTTTCAAAAATTGTGACATGCGAAACTTGCAAAGTAAAGTTTAAATATATTATTATGCAAAAAAGTACAATCAATTAATAACTGCATTCCTGATCTTTATATGTTTTGGATGGTTTAGATGATTTATTTTGTATCAACACTCTAGACCCTAGTTGAAACCATTAATAGCAGCAAAGCACTTTAATGCATCATGTTCTTTTGTCATAATGATGCAAGTGTGCATGTTTGGCTAGCAATGGGACTTTGCTGCATCCAAGTGGTCTCTACACTCCAAACATGAGATGGTAGACTTGGCAGTGACACATCATGCATCATGGTGACAATGGGTACAGTGTATTGAAGCAATTTCTGAAGTTGTTAAGTTGAAGTCTGGAAATTTTGCTATGCAGTTTTTTAATCCAGGTTTAGATGTTAATAGAGGTATCACACAGGAACTGTTTGTATTCTCTTCTTGTGAACATGTCTGTCCAATGTTGTATACTAACCCATGATGGTTTACACAATGCTTAAATTTTCTATGTCATGTGTTGGCATGATGCCTGAATGCAATCCTGATACGTCCTTTCCCCAGGGCTGCATCCAGGCATCATGACAACTAAGGACATAGTGTACTAAAGCATTTCATGGCCTTCAGGGATAAACAGTACAGTTATCAAAGGTTGAATTATCACACTGGGAACAACACCTTTGTGAATATTAGAAGTTGATCACCATTTTATACTGTGTGTTGATACCTTGATGTGACTGTCCGGTAGTGGTGACACTACAACAAACACTGAAACTAACTGAGTTATTCTCCACCTGCAACTGTACAGAACTAAACCTAATGCCCTTTCCACTTACACGGTTACCGCACCACTTGGGGAGTATCAGAGACCTGCACTTCACAGTCAGCGACTCATTGAGGTTTTCACCAATCATAATTTGATAATTACCAGTACAGTCATGCTTTTACTGATGGCATTGGAACTGGCATTTTAATAATCTCTATCACAGTTGTTACAGTCAAATCTTTAGAAATGACAAAGACTTGACCCCAGTATGTTTATATCATCAAGAACAAAATTGTAAATTAATGCATTATCCCTTGTGCAGGAATGTAGGCCTGGCAAGTATACTCTGATGCTGATACAATCCAAAAGGTTCAGCATAATGCATGGTTGCAATGGGTATGATGCATTAAATCACTATGAAAGGGTCTCAGTGTCTTTCCAATCAAAGTGTGATGCCGTACCCTTGTAGGTGGAGTAGGGGCAATAGTAAGGTCCTTTTGTAGGATCATGAAATGTAAATACTAACAAATCTAGCCATGTCATATTGCGACGACATGACCGTGCAAAAGGATCAATCCGTGACATATCGAGATCTTTTTATATTGTGTGAATACTTACATATCCAAGCCATATGAAGGAAGAATCTCAGGATGCTGGACACGTGTGACAAGGAGTTGTGACAATCCCACTGTTAGTATTAGTGTAGTTCAGCACAGCTAGAATGCAGTTGTAACACACCTAGTTAACAATGCTTCTCTGTACTTGGTAACAGCTGTAGTTGTAGTGGATATAGGCACCAAGTCCTTTTATATGAACAATTTCTAATGTTGACAGGTCAAGGAATATAAATGTTAAAGATAAACAGCTGCAATGTTAGAAGCTCTCAAGCTCTCAAATGTAATATTCTTAATATTTGAACTATAGGAAGTGGATTTGAGAAATGAAGCAGTACCTGGATTTATTCTGTTATAAAGTTTCACTCTTGATCCAGAACTTGATCCAGAACAAAATGTTCACCTACAACTTGCACTGTTTTCTATCCTGTATCATGACTCAATGCTCCTGTCAATTAATGAACAGCAGCGTCCTAATTTGGAAAATTATGAATACCAAAGAAATCTCAGCATGTCAAAACTCTCTGAATTGTCTAATCTTTAGGTTTCATGAGAGAATAAAAGCTAAATTTTCTGACTTTGAGATTTCAAAATAAATACCTTGATTATTTATATGCTTTAAGGCTAGCATAATTTGCATAATAATATGGGGTCCATGATGGTTATAGTGTTATGACTGTTATATGTTGACTGGGATCTGGGTGACGTTACATGTTTTTGTTTGAAAGGTTTATTTCAGGTTGATGTTAATTACATCGTCAGTAATCTGGGTCCCCGGTACCCACAGCATCTAGACTCTCTAGGGCTGCTGGGGATCCCTCATCCAGAGCCTTTGAAATAGGGATCCCAATATCAGGGCCCTTACTAACACCACCAGCTAGACCCCTTGACACAGGGAGGTCTGTTACTGGGGCCTGGTTCAGGAGGCTCCTGCTACAAGGCTCTGTGTCAGGGGAGCTGTTCTAGTGGTGTTTGTTCAGGGGCCCTGATGTAAGAGCCCTGGTTCAAAGGGCTGTGTCACAAGGGCCCTGGTTTAAGAGAGACCCGTATGAGAAGGGCTGTGTCAGAGACTGTTGTGACTACCATTCCCCTATATCTGCACCACTGTCTACCCTGTCAGGCTGATGTGCATGGTCCATGATGACTGTAAACAATGATATTGAGATGAAGTGGAGAATTGTCTATTTATAAAAGCAACAAATAAAGATATGGAAATAATATGTGTTTTATACTTCTTTCTTTTTCTGGGTTTTTGATAAAATGTTAATTTATATAATTGACAGTTCTTCTTCTCATTCATCAAATACCAATCAGACCTTCCTACTATGATTTTTCCCTGTATTTCTCATCCCTTTTTGATGTCTACCCGGTACTGTGTTTAATTCATGATCATTTCAACTACAATTAGGCCATAGACAAAAGCCTTAGGGGAATATATACAATCATCAGCATTAGCATGGTAATCAGTATGTGTTAGGTTTTCAATGACAGACTGGATCTATCCATGGATGTGGAAACTTCACTGTGTCACTTGGACTCTCATTCTAGATTCCTTCTCCTAAGCTCTTACCAATCAGCTTGTCTCTCCAACTAACCATACCTCATTGATTGCTTTTACATTAGATCTCCCCCAGCCAGCTTATACAGACCCCTTTACCCCCTCAACCACCTTATAGATCTACTTAAAGAGCCTCTCACCATCCTCTATTTGCTTTCTACCCTCTCTCGTTTTATGCCCACTCCCTTCCTAGTGGTAAGAAATTCCTTGTTTACCTTCTTTGTAGGAGATCCTGCTTTTACCCTTCTTGCTGTAGCCCTGTAGATTTCTTTCAGCTACTTTAGGATGTGGTCAGCCATTTGTTACAGGTCCTGGTCAGATCAAAGGTCAAGGCTAGTAGTGCTGGGGTCGGAGTGCAGGTCAAGGGGCAGGTGTGTGTTGGTGCTGATTCTGCTGACCATGTGACCATGTGACCATGTTGCAATGTGACTATGTAAACATGTGACCATGTGACCATGTCATCATTCCTCCTTTTTAGTGTCCTAGTGCCCTCAATGTGAGGGTGATGGAAAATATGCTCAGTATCTTTCTGACCATGTGACCATGTCAACACAAACCCCCCTGACTTGGTTTCTGGTCCCTCTCAGTGCCCTGGTGCCCTATATATAAGGGCAATACATGTATGGTGTATGATTCACATAGAGCTTACCACATATCCTGTGATAGGCACTTGATTTTGTATTCAACATAACAAGTGCCCTGGTCGCTTTAAAATTGATTTTAAGTGAAACAATCTGACCCAAATCTACTTCTTCTACTGACCCCTATGTCTTCACACTTGGCATCGTGAAAACATTTGAACATTCAGGCATATTGGTGCAGGAACCTACCGGTCTCCCAATCCCCCTCCAGCTAACATAATCATGACCTGAACTGATGGAATTACACATGGACTAACTAACTACCTACCCATCGTCCAATCCCACCCCTGCCAACATAATCATGACCTAAACTGATGCAGTTACCAACTGACAGTATTTCTGCCAATTTCCTAGCAATGCAATACAAATATACCATTGGCGAACCCTTGAACACTAATAGGCTAGGTGATAAAAACATGGGTGCATTCAACCCAAATGAAAGAGTTCTGAGAAATATCTTTCACATTTATAGTAGGAACATACCTATTTCATAGATCCAATATCAAATCGTAAAATATTATGGTTTATGTCAATGCAATTTATTCCAACTTGACACAGATCAGATTATATAATTGGATTCCTAAATGGTGATTCTTTTTTCAATACTCACAGTGTTTAATTCATAATCTTCTCACCTGACTAGTGTTGCATCATGCCCTTTTGTCACCATGAAACATAAACCATGAGACGTAATTAGAGCCCTAGCTAGTAGAAGGATGGAAAGGAGGTCGGAAAGAGTTTTGCGAGTACTAGACAGGAAATTACCTGGTGTCTGTAAATCACCTGTACTGTCCTAGACCTGGAGCTGGGTGCAGGTAGAACGTCTCATGGCAGAGATTTATCTACTAGTGTCAGGGCAGGATATTACTTCTGCAGAGCTTTTTTTTCCTTCACACTGGTCATGATGAGATATTATATATGGCTTTGCTACAGACCAATTTCCTGTGTGAGCAATCTTGTAACAAATATACAGGTGCAACTTAGAAGCATGTGTTAGATAGTAGAATAAAATGACATATTTCAGTAGATTAAGATGTGTAACAGAATCATGAAAGTTAGTTTGCAAAGTTCATAAATATAGTAAGGCATTCATATGTCTTATGTTGCTTAAGTCCTTTTTCATGTTCCATGTGATTAGAGGGATGATAGGGAATTGGGAAATTGTGGTGGAGCCACTATCTGCCGAAGATAGTAAACCACTAAGAGGCCTCTAAGGGCTGATGGTGCCTGAAAAGGGGAAGTTATAAACAAACAATCTTTGTAATAAAGAATATAATTAAAACTCGATATGTTCCTGAAAAAAAGTGAGTCTGATTCTGACGGCAAACGTACGCCATTCTTAGAGCAAAACAACATGGACTCTGCAGGAAGTGAAGTCATTGCTAGGTGACATGGTGACATTGCTAGGTATCATAGCAACATAGCATGCTGCCTCATGTTAATTGCCAATGTTAAGGCAGCCCTGCTTAACATACACTGAGGTCCTCAGTTATAGGAGGATACAGCTGTATTAGTGACTATTTTGGACTCATAATGATTGGGACATGTCCTGTCTCGACTGTAGGATACCCGGATTAGAATTGATGGTGAGTTCCTAGTAATTGGGGTATTAGGAGAAGCGGCTACTGAGTGACGAGATGTCACATGTCATGATGATGTCACATCTATCACGGTGACGTCATGTCACATCTGGGTCAGTATGCAGTAACTGAGAGAAGCATTGCTGACCTAGTCCTATCCAGGCCCCAACAAGCTAAGGGTCCTGATGGTAAACCCAATAGGGTGATCGTGTTTCTTGAGCCAATCATTACATAATGGGGTTTGGAATTAGGGCTTAATTTTGGTTCCTCTGAGAGGAGTAAAAACACCAACGCTTTTCAGCTAAAAAAGCCTAGGGTCCGAAGGGTGTGAAATTTTACCCCTCTTTAAGGTCTGAAAGTATTCATGTGCTCAGGGGACAACTCACTTTCCTGTCATGAGAAATTATCATAAAACGAAATGTGGACATTTTTTTACTTTGTACATTATGAACTAATATGGTGTGGTGCAGCCTAGACCCTACTCTGGTGCACAGACAGGCAGGTGAGGCACAGACTGCTATAAGAGGCTGCCCTAATCCCCCTGGGTACCCTCATTTACCATGGGTAAGGGTCCTGCTGAGGGTACTTTGATTTCTTTAGCCAGTCGGATGTACAGAATGTAGCATGGATTCAGGGGGATCTCAATTTAGACCCCTCTGGCTGGGAAAAAAATTGTCAACCGTTCTCAGCAAGGAAAAACAGGAGTTTAAAGATGTTTTATTTTACTGCACTCAAAAGCAGAGTTTCATGCCCTTGTGGGAAATTTCAACTTTCTGTTTTGCAATATTGAGAAATCATAATAAAGTAAATAGAAATAAAAAAATAATTTCACCTGAAGTCTGTATAAATTCTGCTCATGAACTAATATGGTGTGGTGCAGTCTAGACCCTACACTGGTGCACAGACAGGCAGGTGAGGCACAGACTGCTATAAGAGGCCGCCCTAATCCCCCTGGGTAGAACTGGTGTAAGAAGCTGATGAGGGAGCCGTATATCACCATTATACAATCCCTAACCTCATTTACCACAGACTCCCCAACCACATCTCCCAACCTAAACCCCATGACTGCCTTCATCTTCACAAATGGGGGAAAATATTGTGGCCAGGATGGGAAAATGGCGTCACAAGGCTAAGATCGTGGTTGGACCGCTCCGGACATTTTTGGGTAATTTTACGAGTTAAACTAAACGGAACAGATTAATATTGGATCCACCTATACATTAAACCACGTAGAATCGATTAAGCATGGCGGAAGCCCCGAAAACACAGAAAAAAGGCCCAAGTCGGGGGAAAGATGACATGTTACCGGCGGGAGCCACAACCGCTGACGTAGTCTGCGCTGTCAACATCCTGTTGAGACGATTGACAACACAAGAACAAAAGGTGAAGGGGTTCGAGGGAACCTTAAAGAAGATAAATGAGACTCTAACAACTCTAACTGAAACCAACGTCAAGACGACAAGGTCTCTGGATGGTATATTAGATAGGCTCGACAGCCATAAAGACCAGTTGACAGGAATAACGAGTACATTGGAAGAGACAGAATCCGCGCTGTCACGAATGTCTGACACCGCCCTCGCGCAGACCAGAATGCTCACCAAACACGACAATAAACTGGACAAGATGGATGCCTTGGACAAGAAAAAGGTATTTGTAATTGAGGGATGTCCAGAAGACCCTCAGGAGAATCTATACCACATATTGGGAAGATTATTTAAAGACATCAAGGTACCATGGGGGGTCGAGCAGATCGAGTCGGCTGAACGGATGGGAGTGGCGCAGCGTCAAAACAACAACAACAAAGGCGATCCTCAACGCAAGCCGAAAGTTCGTACGATCAGAGTAGTGTTGCATAGGCCTAACATTAAATCTGTACTGATGAAGTCTCTCAATAACTTCTATATGCATTATGTCTTAAAATATATATCCGATTCCTTCACACTACCATTGAAGCTCTCAGCCACCCACATCACTCTGTCTTCATTACACTGTATAACATAATTTACACATTAAAGAAGTACAGAGAGGCGGTGAGGAAGGATTATGAGAGGTATAATGGGGGTTCCATGAGCTAGCGTCTTACACACATTATACAGGCAAGGTTTTAAGCCTTTAAGGGATGAGTGCAAAAAGGACCGGTCGTATAACACACTATGGGTGTCCCGACATGGTTGCGGGGTCAGTTTATCTCTATTAGGTTTTGTGATAGGGGTGTTTATCTCTATATATCGGTCTATTGTTGTGATAGGGGAAGGGGTCTTTAATAGTTTTTCCTCTAATACCCCTTGATGGAGGTGTGGGGTGATGGCATGTGTCCATGGGGAATAGAGCCATTCATCTTAAGGTGGCATCCCAAACCGTTGCACTCAGTAAGCTCATCATGATACCATACCATGGGGATGCTGTCACTCCTTATATGAAGTAGGGCACGACTTTGTTGCGGGGATGAAAGAGAGAGAGAGGTTATCATAGCTTGAAAGGATAGAAAAGAAGTCAGAATAGTATATGATTTTTTGTCCTGATTATGAAAGTTATATACATGTATGATGGTTACAAACACATTCTGCAAGACATTAAAGGGCCAGTAGGGGTACATCCACAGAACAGATAGCTTGATACAGACTGGATGTTGGTAGTGGAGGGAGCGGTGGTCAAAGGTTTATAGTCAGTCAGATCAGAAACTGGGCCAAGTTGAGGGGGGTTGATGTTGGTTTGGGGTACAAGAGGTGAGTGTGAGTGGGTAGGGGCAGTGATAGATAAAGGTAGGTTAAAGGCTGGCTGGGTGGAGGGGGATCTATAGGACGGTGGTGGGAGGGGATCTAACATAGAAGCCATCAAGGAGGTGCTTAGAGATAAGGAGAAAAGCTGATTGGTAAGAATGTAGGAGACGGAAAAGAATGTGCCCATCCATGCATGGATAAAGTAAGTACCCTTCAAGTGCCACATCGTGTGTTAATGTGCTATGCCCTTTGTTGTCATGAGGAATCCATGCATTTATGCATCATGCTGACTCTTCAGGAATGTATCAACCCGATATGCCCAAAATGATGAATAAATGCAGCCCTTGTGAATGACTCACTAGGGCTGCATTTATGCATCTCACCAATAATGGGCACTGTGCATCTCTCCAAGGTTTAGACCCATCATACAAATATGTCTAGTCAATGGTACGCTTCAAAATACACATTTGTGTTGAACTGTAACAATATCTTTTAGACTTCACTGGATGTTTAAATTGCTTATATTCAAACCTCCTTATGTGATGCTAAGCATTATTTTAACCATACACCTTTCAATTTTCCGCCATTACCATGCATATCAGGCTTGGGGTACAAAACAGTGATGTATCCTCTATAGGGCGGGAAGTAGGTGGGAGTTTGGTCTATCATAACACTGATGGTGCTGCTTGAATGCCTCTCACAACATTTATTGTATTCTTTCGTTGACTCCATACCCTTTTTAATATCAGGTTGAAACTGACACCTTCCTTGTTATCTGGAGTGTCATTATACTGTAAGTAGTCATATTAAAATGTGTCCTTTTATAAGGTCACAGTAGCATGTGAGACTCTGAGGTTGTTGTAGCTGTTTTACTTCTGCCAGTTGGCTTCTCTTTGTGAGGTAATTGCTACTAGTTTTGTCTCATTTCAACAAGGGCAGCATTAGAGCAGAATCGGCCATAATATGTTACTCTTACACAAAACTCACACTCAGATGTCATCCAAAATTATTGTATAAGCCATTGGTTGACTCGTGCTTTAGTGTAAAGGACAAATGACAGGTCTAAGTTAGTTTTATTTCCATTTGTCTTCATGATGCATGACAAATGTCCCTTGGGATTAATTCGCTGCATTCATGCATCTTTACTGTAAAGTGCATGACACAGTAAAGTACCTTGCAGCTCTTTAAGAGTTAAACTAAGAGTTAAACAACTACGGCTCACCCTACATGACCATGGCTGGAGTGTAATGTAAACTGACTGGCAGTAAGAGACTGGGAGGAGGCTCCCTGCCCCTGTCCTCATTAATCCACCTCCCTGCCAGAGGAAAACCTGGAGGCTTTAAACCAAACAGGCTCCTCTAATCTCCTCTAAGGACTTCAGGACTTTGGCAAACAGGAGTTGCTCAGTAAATTCTAGCCATGCAGACAGAGGGCTTTGAATGCCACCTAGTTTGGTTCTGTCTGGTCAAAACAAGGTCAGACTAATCTTGTTACAAATAGGTAATGTGTCCGTGCAGACTGGGAGGAACCAGGTTAAGATGGGCATCCACTCTGCTCCTCTAACCCTGTGAGGCACATAGACTACACTGTGTCATGTCTCTCTATGAGGAATTAACGCAGGCTTGGCAAATTTAGCGTTGATACTATCGTTAAGTGTCTTCAGGATGCATGAATCAGCATTTCAACAAAGGTAAAAAAGATCTTAATGTAACCTATGGTGCGGGGAAACATAATAGTCCCTTTATATTGTCTTAACCTTATATTTCAGCCTCATGATGGATGGGAAGCTGGCAGATGAACGACAACCACTAGACTACATCTCTGTGGTTGAGAACATGTGGACTAGACTGAAGAAAGTACAATGATTGTGTGTGAGGTCAAGTAATGTGTTAGTCCCGCGGGAAAGAACCACTTAGATGGCAGGGAATTGTGCATGGCAGGCTGACAGGCGGGAGACGACAGACCAGAACTTGTCACTCTAATACTGGGTGCCTTGTCCTAACTCTGTGTGGGGACTAGAGAGGAGCAGAACCATATTGCTAACAGAATGGGGGTTGTGCCCTAGGAGTAGTTACCTCCTTCCAACTCTCAGATGCAGCCACTGCTCTTTTTGGCATCCTGAATACCTGTCCTTATTTTTAAATGGTTTGACGAAATATCAAGTCGGGTAGACTACAACACTGAGCCTCGTATTGAGCTAAAAGTCAATAACCAGCCCCCGTATTGAGCTAAACCGCCGTATTGAGCTAAAACTTCACATCCGGTATAGCGTATGGATATCTATAGAACGAAGCCACTTCCGGTCGCGCGGAAAACTAGTTCCGGTACACAGTTTCGTCTGCTACAATGGCTTCCAAAGCAAGTTCAAGAGTTCCAGGCTATGATGATGCGACAGAAGAGGAGAAAAGGGAGGGTTCTAGGAAGTATTTGCGGGATTTCTTTTTCGAAATCATGGGAGAAGTGCAGGCGGACATTGTTAAAGAGGTTCTGGAGGAGGAGAGACCATTTAATAATGCGGATATCTCCGACTTCGATGTCTGTTTTGACGTAGAAGAGCCCCTCCCTCAGGAGGAAAATGCGGAAAATGAGGCGAACGCGGACAATGAGACTACAAATCCGCGTCCCCCCACCCTGGAGGAGCTGCAGCAGGAGGCTGAGCATCGCGTATACGTCTTGGAAAGGCGTAATGTAAATACAGTGAAGAAGACGATCTCCGTAAGTGTCAAAATGAAGCCATTGTTGATGTTTTGAACGGGCGTCTGCTCGGGGAGTAGGGAGAATTTACTTTCGGTGCGTTTGGGTTTGCCGCGGTTGGGAGAATTGAAAATTTGATCCAAAAATTAGTTTTTCTTCGATATCTCAGTAAATAAATGTTGTATTTTCATAATTTTTAGGTTCTGAAGAAGGTGCACGGGTATTTCAAGGCTAATCTGCAAGAGGAACGCCAGGTATTGGACATTCCACCCCGCAGACTGGCTACGCTGATGTCCCAATTTGTGCTCGGCGTACGAAAGACGCTGCCGAAAGGCGTGAGCATGGAGGAGGCGACTGACGAGCAGAAGTTTCACCAACCGGACACCCTCACCAGCTATTATACTGGGGTAGCGAGGTGAATAAAATGATGAATTAATAGATTGAACCCTTCTACAAAGCATATGTCAAAACCAGCATAAAATTCCACCCCTAAGTATTTTAATTTTCGATTCTTGGAAAGGTCACTGAAAACTGACAAAATGGCCACGATCTAGACCAAATTCTCAAAGTCCCCGATTCCAACCCTGTTTACAAAATAACTACTGAATATAATGCAATGGCACCCCGAAATCCTGTATCTCTACATAGTTGTCGTCATGCCCGCAAAAGGATTTGGTCAAATATCGTCTCTAAGTATCGAAATAATTAAAAAAGCAAAGTGAAGAATATAGTTGGAAACTCCGCTGTCATTTTTAAAGGCAGCACGCTTGTGGTGAATATGAACGATATTCTTCAGTTTGCTTTTTTAATTATTTCGGTACTTAGAGACGATATTTGACCAAATCCTTTTGCGGGCATGACAACAACTTAACACAGATACAGGATTTTGAGGTGCCATTGCATAATATCCTGCAGTTATTTTGAAAAATGTACTTTTATGGCGAGGTTTCCACTCGGTGAGACGCTACCCGGTAGTGCTTTAACATAGCGACTCTATGGGCGCCGACTGACAGTGGCCCGAGCCAAACTGAAAATATGCTCTAAAATTGTACACAGGGGGGGGGGGAGCCCCAAAATAATTTTTTCTGAACTCCCCAGTATTAGGCCTTTCTAATGATACGATTGATTAAGAAATCCAACATGTAGAAGTCACTAAACCTAATAGCGGCACGACCCTCAAACATGAATGCTACTAGAATGACTTGAAAAATTGCTCAACGACAAAAAATTGTTTGGGGGGGTTAGAGCAATTTTTGAGATCTGCCCTTGATATATGTCAGAGAGGACATGTTAAATATCCAAGTTTCCGCTATCCCATTAAAAAAAAAATTCTTTATGACCCCCCTAGCCCCCCCTGAGTTCGGGTAACTTCACCTTCCAAACCCTGTTGAAATCCTATATACCGCCTCGTCGCTGCTCAACTTGCGTTTGCTTCTTTCAATTTTTGGATATTTTGAGGCCCCTAAAATGTCTGAGCCTGAGTTACAGTAATGTCGACATGCTGAAGTACCACCTATTTTTTTCCTGACCCAAAAAGACCAATTTTTGGCCCAAATACAGCATTTTGAAATTTATGTACCCTCACTATGATCCACCTCCCATGCCCGTGCCGACTGTAACCTCGCTACCTTGTCATAGTATTTGCACAAATTAACCATTCTTGGCCTGTTTCCTATATATTCACATATTTTGAGCTAGATATCAATGTGTGGGTATGTCATATTGAGGCTAAACCTGAAATAAAAGAACATCGTATTCTGCTAAAAGTCAATATTTTCTCAAAGTGAATGAGGTGCTGGCACTGGCCAGAGACAAAAAGTTGTACTCACCATGTCGCCGACCTGTTATGTTGGGCTGCTGTACCATCCAGTGCAATGCCACAGTAGATCCATATCTCCTATGAATGTTTACCTTGGAGGTCCACATAATTAATTATTATTTTTCCTTTATATTTTGCAGGCACTGTCGCGAGAACGGTTATCCGGTCAATCTGATTAGCGATGACTCGTTCTCGTTGTTCCGGAAGGTACTCGAAACTAGGAGGACCGAGTTAAAAGACCTGGGTTTCGGGAACAAGCCCTTCCGTGCCATCCCCCTGAGTGACGAGATGGTGGAACAATGCTGGGAGTCGGGTGCCTTCGGCTACGACACTCCCCGCACTCTGCAGAACACCATTTATTTTTTTTTCTCGAATGCCTTCGGGTGGAGGACCTCCGGTCAGCAATATGACACTTTCTGGACCGACATCACTCTGGAGGAGGAGGGCACGCCCAACGAACATTTACGGTGGAACGAGCGGGGCACAAAGACACGGAAGGGCAACAGTGCCCCCCGCGACTACGACAACAAGTTGTGGGCAATCGATGACATCGAGAGGTGCCCGGTCCTCCTATGGAAGGTATTCGGGTCAAGGAGGACCGAAGCCCAGAAGACGGGCGAATACAAGTTCTTCCTTACACCGAACTATCATGCCACTTGGGAGAGCCGCTTCCCCTACAAACATCACGCAATGGGCAAGGGCACGATAGGAAAGATAATGATCGAGGTGAAGGAGATGGCGAAGCTGGAGGGTCGTGTGACGGGCCATTCAGGGAGGAAAACCTCCATCACCAACCTCCTTCAGCAAGGGATCCATCCGCTGTTTATCGCGAAGCACTCGGGCCACCGCAACTTAAACTCCATCAATGCCTACAGCAACCCGAGTGCGGACCAGCAGCGTCTGATGTCCGACATCACAGTCGGAGCTCGGAGGCCCGTCACGGATCCGGAGGGACTCCGCCGACGGAGGCCCGTATCTGCTGCAGCTGGATCGGCCTCCAGCTTAGCTGCGTCAGCCTCCAGCTCAGCTGTCTCGGCCTCCCAGTCAACTCCTTCCGCCTCCAGCTGGGCTGTGCCGACCTCCAAGGCGACTCCGTCGGCCTCCAGCTCAGCTGTGTCGGGCTCGCACTCTGCCCCGTCGTCCTCCAAAGCAGCATCCGGGTGCAGCTCTTTTGTGGACCTGAGCCCCGACTTCGTGGCCCCGAATCATGCGAAGCGTAGGCCCGGCCGCTTGTCCCTTCTCAAGACCGGGCGTGCTTCCAAGGCTGCCCGCTTCATGGAAGTGGAGGAAGTGGAGGAAGTGGAGGAAGTCGAGGATGTGACTCCAGTTGGCGGGCCCACTGAGGCGGCTGTCCGTACGGCTCCTGTGCCCGCTGCGGCACCTTTCGCTCCAGCTGCGGCACCTTTGGCTCCAGCTGCGGCACCTTTGGCTCCAGCTGCGGCACCTTCCTTCGGCACAGCTGCGGCACCTCTTGTCGTCGGAGGACCGAACCAGATGGCCGCAGCCCTCCAGGCGGCCCTCTCTGGAATGTTTTGTGGGAATACAACGATTAATGGGGGGATCCACATTCATATGCATCATGGGAATTATGCCGCTAGCCAGAACCACACCCAAGTTAACATGAGCCCCACCTTGCCCCCAACTAGGGATTAATTATAGATAATTTAGAATTAATCAATTAAGCTGGCCTCCTAGTAAGCATTGTAGATAAAGATTTAGGCATTGAACAGCAACTGAGAGGTCGGGCGACTGTGGTAGGGTTCTCCTCTGTCGGGCACCGTACCTGACCTGTGACATTGACTATTTACATCATGTCATTTTAACTTCATAAAATATTGTCATCTATAAATAAAACCGTCATGGGGTTCTACATACCTTTATATTTGATGTGATGGCTTGTATAAACGTATTTCCTCCTGTATTTCAGGTATTTCATATTTTAAAGTTGACATGAAGCGAAGTTTGTGTCCTCGTGCGAGCTGGCTGCTGTCACTCGCCGGGCGGATATTTGAATCATTGTACATACGTTATCGCTACTGGAATGTGAGGGGAGTGGGATATCCAGCAAAATAAAATCGTATTTCTGTTGTATTTGATCGTTTGTCGCCTTACTTTTCATAGATTGCATTGAAATCGAGCAGTTTAACATCGATTTTATATAATAAAACGATGAAATCGAGTAGAGACGAAAAAGCACCGGACGCTGCGATCAGCTGATCGTTGACCTACATTCAGATTGAGACGATATCATTTTTTTTTAATTGCCTTCGTTTTGGGGTTAAAATAGCATATTTCGGCTTGAAACAAAGCCTAAGCACTACAAAACATCCTATATTTACACGTACAATAGCTGAATTAGGCCTTAACCCCCCAGAAAATTTGGTTGAGGCTTTGTAACATGATGGATCGGCGAAAAATTGAGACGATAAAAATGTGGCCGCCCGGCTTGCGCTTGACACGGGCAGGGCGCGAGTGGTTTCTTCACATTCCCCGAAAAATAATATGTTGTTTTTTGGCTTTAAAATGGAGTTATATTGAAAGAAACATAGCGCATGCAAGAGAAAAGATCCTATATTTGGATGTACGGTACATAAATTACGCTAAAACCCCCTAAAATGTTTGGTTGAGGCCTGTTAACTTGATGGATCGGCGAAAAAATGGATCGTAAAGTTTTCCCATAGAGAAACAGTGGCGCCGAAATCTAGACTGGTGTGCAAAAAAGCGGACGGTCTGAACGAGCAATAATTTATTAATTCTTTTATGAATTATCGTTTCATCGTCTTTCTTTTCAATGAATTAATGTTTTTTAATAGCGTATTAGGCCTTATTTCTAAAAATAATTACGATATAGGCGATAGAGGGGGGGGGACTACATTTTTGCGAGCCGAATCACGCATGCGCTAATACCGGAAGTGAAGTCGAGCAAGGTGTCATGGCGGCGTTCGGACGTGAGTGGGGACGATGCAGGTTAATAAATTGTCTTTTTCTCCTTTAATACTTGACATCTGCATTTAAAAATAAATACAGGATCAGTGTAAATCTCAAGGCCCCGCATTCCGTTTCAACCCTTATAAAGGGTTTCAACGGAATACGGGGCCTTTCGATTTCAATCTGTCGGGCAAATACAAAACTTAAACAAATCCTGTATACATATTTGATCAAGGCTATAGTGAGTAGTCCTTTCAGTAGTCAGTAGTTCATAGAATCAATCATGAAAGCATTAACATTGTAAAATTTGTTAATGCCTAGATGGACCAGCAGAATGTGAAAATACTCAAACAAACAATATATAACCCTCAAAAAATTACTCAAAAAAACTATATAAAACTGCAGCTGGACCCTTTTCTACCTGTGAAAGGGACCTGTGTGGCACAGCGCAGGCTACGTGTTGTGGAGGAAAGTTAATGTGATTATTGCCCCACAATTAGGGAAGAGGAGGCATGGAAAGCAGCCCGGCCTGGGGTGTGCAATGAGTGGTATCAGTGCTGCACAAAGTAATATTGCCACAAAGGCTAAATATATTACACATGAATATACCCATAAATCCCAATGAAACCACCATACAGTGTGCGTTCTGCTGTGCCTCTGGATGATATTGATGACACAATGAATCATCAAAGCATTACAAGAACAAATATAGAAATGAAAAATAAGTGGTCGCGAGTGAGTACCAAATTCCCACCTTACTATGAACAGGACCCGTCCCCAACTCTGGGGCCAGCTCAGGGTGGTGCAGGCTATGTGTTATGGAGTAGACCTAATGTCATTATTGCCCCGCAATAAGGAAAGCAGCCATAGGAGGCAGCCTGGCTGGGAGGCAGGAACTTGAGTGGTTTCCCTGCCACACTAAGTAATATTAGCACCCAGCCCACACAGGGATATTGGCAGACACAACCGTCTGTAAATAACAAGTGATACGCCAGGCCTTTAAGGACAGCATGATGCCTCAAGGCTGCATCTGCATCTGAGTTCATGATGCATCACTGCAACCATGGTGTGTAACTTACAGGTATTACATTGGTGCATCATATGCCTATCCAACAATATACCAACCCATAGGAATGTATTTACAATAGCAGCAAGATGCCTGAATGTAGCTGTAATAAAGTAATCATATATCATGATGACAAGCTCTTGCTAGGATTTGCTGAATTTATCCCAAGAAGATAGTCACCAGTCACCAAACCCAAACTTGGCCATTCTGTTCTCACCTTCTATAACCCTGGTTGGAAGCAAGTGACCTCTACTGGTTGCGCTGGAGTAGTATAGTATGTATCGGAACGGGACTATAGTTAACTACTGTTTATTACTCAATCGACATGCAGCCAATCAGAGGCCTCCATTTGGTCACGTGACCCCCTCATTTGCATAATTACGTAATAGGCCACGCCCCCTCATTTGCATAATTACGTAATAGGCCACGCCCCCTTGATCACCAGCCAATCAGAGGCTTCCATTTGGTCACGTGACCCCCTCATTTGCATAATAGGCCACGCCCCCTTGATCACGTGACCCTTTCATTTGCATAATAAGCCACGCCCTCTTGATCACCAGCCAATCAGAGGTCGCCATTTAGTCACGCGACCCCCTCATTTGCATAATAGACCGCGCCCCCTTGATCACGTGACCCCTTCATTGACATGATAGACCACAACAACATCACGTGACTATCTTTGTTTGTAAACAACACCACGTGGCTCTCTTTGTTTGTAAACAACACCACGTGGCTCTCTTGTTTGTAAATAAGACCTACTAAGTTTAGGCATAGGTAACAGCAGTGTTTGTAAATAACGCCTACTATGTTTTCAGTCATAGGTGTCTAGAGCAGCAGCAGCAGCAGCATCTTCAGCAGCAGCAGCAGCAGCAGCTGCGTCATAAGTGTCTAGAGCAGTAGCCACGTCATAGATGACTAGTGCAGCAGCAGCAGCAGCATCTTCAGCAGCAGCAGCAGCAGCAGCATCATTGGTGTCTAGAGCAGGAGTAGCAGGAGTGTCATAGGTGTCTAGAGCAGTGGCAGCAGCAGCAGCAGCAGCATCATAGGTGTCTAGAGCAGGAGTAGCAGGAGCGTCATAGGTGTCTAGAGCAGTGGCAGCAGCAGCAGCAGCAGCATCATAGGTGTCTAGAGCAGGAGTAGCAGGAGCGTCATAGGTGTCTAGAGCAGTGGCAGCAGCAGTAGCAGCAGCGGCAGCAGCAGTAGCAGCAGCAGCATCAACAGTAGCTTCAGCAAAAGCAGCAGCAGCCGCGTCATAGGTGTCTAGAGCAGCGGCAGCAGCATCTTCAGCAGCAGCAGTAGCAGCAGCGGCAGCAGTATCTTCAGCAGCAGCAGCGTCATAGGTGTCTAGAGCAGCAGCGTCATAGGTGTCTAGAGCATCAGCCGCAGCAGCAGCAGCATCTTCAGCAGCAGCAGCAGCGGCAGCAGCAGCCTCATCAGCAGCAGTAGCAGCAGCAGCAGCAACATCTTGAGCATCAACAGCATCTTCAGCAAAAGCAGAAGCCCGTAACTTAGCATCATGGGCATCAGTCATAGCCGTAACAGCGACACTGCGACTAGCATAAGCAAAACAGGCTATTTTTTTAGCAGCTGTACAAGCATTAATAGCATTAGCCCTAGCAGCAGCCGCAACAGCGACACTTTTAGCAGACGTTGCAGCATCAGTAGCAGCAGCATCGGTAGCAAGAGCGGAAACAGTAGCAAAAAGATTAGCAGCACGAGCAGCAGCGGCGAGAGTAACAGCAACGTTGTTAGCAGCATTGGCAACTTTGTATGCTACATGTGTAGCACGAACAGCGATACGAGCTTCACGTTTTGCACGAGCAGCAGCATTAGCTGCAGAAGTAGCCCTCACACTTTCCAGCCACCCGTACGAATCTTGATAAAAACCAACTTCCACCTTACGAGCTTCACGTTTTGCACGAGCAGCAGCATTAGCTGCAGAAGTAGCCCTCACACTTTCCAGCCACCCGTACGAATCTTGATAAAAACCAACCTCCACCTTGCTACTTGTTGACTCATCAGTAAACATGGACGTCTCCTCATGTGGTGTTGTCGCGGCTCTGTAGTAGTGTTGGGATTGCTCACATTCGGTAGAACGTAGAGTGATTCCTGATGACGCCATGCTGAAGGTGGTTGAAGAAGTGTGTGGGACTCATGTTTCACTCTCGCTTATGTACTAGGCTCCGAGATAAGCTTCTTAACTCAGGAGGAAAACTCTCACTAGGAAGGCGACCGGCTGTCTACCTGTGTAGGCGCGGGTTCGTTACATCTTTTAATCCTGTTCGACCCTCCGAGGAAATACATGAAAAAAACAAAAGACTCGAATCCGCAGACAGTAGGAAGCTATAAGGAGCTTAACTCGTGTTTGATTTAAGCTGTCTACCACACGCACGCGCTTGTAGTCACAGCTAGAGTGGCAGACTTCTGTCCGCCCGCTGGCGCATGACAATCGACTTTAGACACCCCCTGTAGTTTGTTTTTTTGCATACACAGTTGACTAGCATCTTAAGCTCTTACTCAGCTATAAGCCCATATACATGTAACGCGCATTACTCTTCTTTATGGTAATTATCAGATCGATTTAAGGGTGGAAAGGGCTTAGGTGATGTAGATCCCTCTCTAGCTGAAAACAGGCTTAGACTATAGCATGTAGGCAGCTGGCCGCGTTAAACATCCCTGTAGTTTTTTGTATACACTCTCGATCCCCTCTCTAGGTGAAAACAAAAGCTTAGAAGATGAGGTGATCCGGCTACCGGCTGGCGCGTCACACCTGGCGTTAATCACCCCCTGTAGGCTTTGTATACGCTCTCTAGGTGAAAAACAAAAAAGCTCCCTCCACGGGCTGGCGCGTCACACCTGTCGTTAAAACGCCCCCTGGAGTCTTAGTATACACAGGTGCCCCGCCTTATCTATTCACCAGCTATAAGCCCATATACGTGTACATGCGATTTTTGATACCCTCTCTGGAATAGGGTGGGGCTCAAGGTGAAAACAAGATTAGTCCATTCGCTCTCTCAGCTATATAAAGAGCCTCAATTGTTCTTGCAACAGCACTTCACCACCGGTACACTATCAGTCACGAGGCAGATGTTTGCGGCATGGGTCATACAGGTTACCTACTAATAGCGGTTTGGGTGAGTAGATCACTTTTTTTCCCCTAAAAAAACAAAAAAAAAAACCCACTTATGACTCAGGTATGTATATGTAGCACTGTTAGTGTAAGTACACAGTAGAATCTACTGTACTATAGACTCGGCCCTCTGAAGACGGCGGAGCGCGTTAATGCGCGGGTCTGTGGCGGCGTCACTTGTTTTTTATTCTAACTAAAAAGTCAGAAGTCGATCTACGACCTATCAAAGACAAATTTGTGATAAGTTCAAACTAAATAAGAGACAGTTTGAGCGTCTCTTAGTCGCTGTCAAAGATGCGAATAACGAACGCGCTGAGGGCGGGGTTCAGGTCACGTATAGTTCCTTGCTCTTTCGTCAGATGGCGCCACAATAGGGGATTTGTACATTCCTACGATGCTCGCGAACATTTCAACGCATAATGAGCTATATAGGCAACAAAGTGTGCTTCTGAATATATTAAAATATAAAAACAATTCAATATTGTGTATTTCTGATAGAAATGAGGCAGTTTCTTTGAATACCAACTAAACTATAGCGAGATGAAAAATACCACACCATATCTAAGGCTTTATAAAAGATACATAGGCAGAAACTCTCGCCGAGTGGGTAATCTGAAAAACGAACCAACTCGTTGTGCCACAAGGGCCCCCACCCAACGGGGGCCTTTTGAGCTCAGTCATGTTGTTTCTCAACACTAGGTGTAATTAATTACGCCCATGTTGAGTAGCATCTACTAACCAACTGACAGTGTCAGTTGGTTGGCCCCTCTTTAGGGGCCACACAATAAATAAAGAATAGAGACCTAAGGGAACGTTCACAAACGTCCACCCTTCCTACGGGGTGGGTGGGTCTTTGGGTTTAGTGACAAAACAGCGACATGTCAGCTCTCTTTTTTTTTTCCAAGTCTACATATTATTTATGATTAAAAAATTAAAAAAAAAAAAACCACGATAATAAAGTGCGCTGATCAAAAACTGAATAGAAAAATAACCAAAAATAGGTTGGTAGCTGATCGGTCGTTGTCACACGGTGCAGAAAATTTACTGCATATCGGACCAGGGGATAGTCTGGCAGCGACCCGCCACCCCGTTCACAAGCTGTGTACAGCACCCCGTTTCTCTTTGTCCATATTGGCTAAAAAAAACAGGACATTGTTGACTTGGCTATTTTACCCGTCTGGGTCTTATTATTTAAACACCTCGTGTTGACCCTGTGGGGCAGCGGGTACATGGAATAAACGTGTCCAAGTGCACGCTATCTAACACATAACCGAAGGTTACTGAGTTATGTAATAATAGTTATGTAATAATAACTGACCTATGAGGTCGCCAGTCAGTTTGCCGTGATTATTTTGACACACTCTCAGTTACTCGTAGCACATCTAATACATAATTAGACTCAGCCTCATATAAGACAGTCTCGGCCACGCAGGCTGCATATCGGACCAGGGAGATAGTCTGGCAGTGACCCACCAGCCCGTCCACAACCTGTGTACAGCACCCCGTGTCTCTTTGTCCATATTGGCTAAAAAAAAACAAAAAAAACAACAAACAAGTCATTGTTGACTTTGGCTATTTTACCCGTCTGGGTCTTATTATTTAAATCACCTCGTCTTGACCCTGTGGGGCAGTGGGTATATGGAATAACCGTGTCCAAGTGTACTCTATCTAACACATAACCAAAGGTTACTGAGTTATGTAATAATAACCACCCTATGATCCTATGAAGACGCCAGTCAGTTTGCCGTGATTATTTTGACATACTCTCAGTTACTCGTAGGGTATCTAATACATAGTTAGACTCAGCATCATATAAGACAGGCTCGGCCGCGCCAGCCGCATATCGTACCAGAGGGATAGTCTGGCAGCAACCCGCCATCCCGTCTACAATCTGTGTACAGCAGTCTGGACCAGACCACCAACTCTGGGTATAGCATTCTGGATGCCTGTAGCAAGACTGGATCTAACCCTTTAATAGTCGCATAGCACTTTAATGTGCAGTGCCCGTTGTCGTCATAAGTCATGAATGCGGCACTCAGAGTTCCTCACCAGGGCTGCATGCATGCATACACTGGCATATCGACAAAGGGCGTAGCGCATTAAAGCACTATTGCCACCTTTAGCATTAAAGCGCTGAGGGTTTTATTTTTTTGATAGTGTAGAAACCAATATCTGTCTAATTAAACCCCTTATCAGTGCTGTTTTTTTTCACATACAAAAAGAATTAGGTAATGGCGCTGCAGTACTCTGAAAAGCGGTGGCGGTGAATTTCCATTTAGATCTTGAAAAGGGGGGCGGTCAGATGTCGTCAAGGCTCTGATAAGTAGGGCAGTTAAAATCATATGATTACATTGAGCTAATTTTCTTGCTGAAAGGAATGAATAATTGTATTTGTATAAAATTCACACACACACACACACACACACACACACACACACACACACACACACACACACACACACACACACACACACACACACACACACACAGGACACCTGATGATCTCCACACGATGACCTGATTGCTCTTCCTAAAAAAAAATGCCCAACTCGATCTACCTACTCAACAGGGTTTCAGTGTATAGCGTATTAGGGTTTTTCTGATGCGTATATTATATTGAGATTGATTTTCAACTTTTGTGATCAGTGGTTGGTCCTTAAAAGGACCGTTTGGTAGAGAGAGGGTCGCAGGGACCTTGCTGCTGAAGCGGAGGGCGTGGTCATAACGCGTGGCAGTCCTTCAGCAGCTCCTCCAGCACGGCGGGCGGTAAGCCTTCCTCCATGCAGACTTGCTGCTTGACCTGCTCCACGCACCGGCGGATGAGTTGATCAGCGACGTTCTCGATCAGCTCATCCACCACACCCTCTGCTTCAGCAGCAGTCCGCTGTCTCTCCTCTCTCTGTAGCGAGGCTACAAACTGCTTCTCCACGGCCGCATCGATCATAGATCGAGAAACGGCCACGAAGTTCTGTCTCTCCGCCTCCTCTCTCTGTTGCACGGCTACGAATTCCTTCTCCACGGCCGCATCGATCATAGATCGAGAAACGGCCACGAAGTTCACTCCGTGAGCCATTTTGTCGAACTGACTTCCTAGCCGCCTGAGAGATGCTGACGTCACACTATTTTCGACGACGCTATGACGCGCACGAGGTAGACAGACGACGTCGTTTCACTTCCTTATTTGGAGTTTGGGATCTTTTGACACCGAAGTCATACCGTACGGTCGCGATAAAGCAACTAGTGTTGAAAAGCGTGCCGGTCTTTTATAAGCGCCGGAGTATAAGAGCCTCCAAATGTTTTTTCTCAAGCACTAAAATCGCGACTTTGAATAAGCGCCAGCGCCTGGCTTGTATATAGCTCCTGAGTAAGAACTTCACCGAATTGAAAAGCCCTCCCTCAGAGCTCTTAATCGCGACAGTACGGTACAAATCTGATGTCAACCCGCGCCAAAAACAAAAAGGGTGTTCCGGTCACACGTACCTACGACGAGCGACCTTCAGCTATCACCACGTGAAGAGTGGGAAATAAATTTTGTACGGCAAGAAAACTGAAAACTGATAACGATTCCATTAGATAAGTATTTGGTTCCAATCTATGGCGAGATATTTCCACCAAAGCGATTGATTTATATGTCTGTAAGGTTCAGCTCTCCAACACTCTCCAATGTCCGCCGGTGCACGACGGTCGCCGCCCATCATTAGTCACAACTAAACTTCTGCTGGAGAGTGAAAGTTACGTTGAGTCTTGAGGTGCGCAGAGATACTATCTGCCGCAGCCTGATTTTAGTTCCACGCTATTTAGATAAACGCCCCATTTAAAATCTCTCTCTCGATCCTAGTAAAGGAAAAAAAAGGCTAGAGTTTATCATGGACGCGTCTCAGTTTTAGTCAAGCCGTAAAGTGAAGAACCAGAGCTTGTACATATTCCCACGTGAGGGGTGACCCCGCGGGGCGTTCAGTTAGTACTGAGTCTATACTCAAGGTCAAGTTCCACTCTCTAAACAGAGCTTTAGCGACTCCGTCATATAGACTAGACTGCGCGCGCGATTTTTTTTTTTGCTGAAGCAGCTAATCGATGGAAGAGTAGAGAACAGGTGCTCGACCAAAAATCTGCTTCAGAGGCTTGTTATCAGGTATTAACAGTTAAATCAAAATATTTCAAAACATCCAGAAAAGCAGAATAACATGTCCTACGGGCTACAGCCGGGCACTGACGAGCAGACGGCGCTGACGTCATTTCAATCAGGTCACAGGGCTCTTTAGACACCTTTTCTGTAAGACCCGTCTCATACCTTAGTATATAATACCGTAAACACCGGTGATTAGTATATGATCACATTGGCAGTCGCGGATCCACGAAGAGGCTGAATAAGGCTCGAGCGGACCCGCCGCTTGCAATGTGACATAATCTTACCATGCGCTTTGTTTTGTTTTTGTTTCTATTTACAACAGCAAACATTTCAAACAACCTATTGTTTTTTTTTAAAATGATGAAAAATCAGCCCAAAAAAAAAAGTAAACATTTTAGAGCTAAATTTGTGGAGGATAGCCGGACATGCTGATGTCACTAGACCCCTAAATTCGATATGGTGACATGGGCATTTTCTTAAAATTCGATACGACGACACGGGCACGGACATCTAAGTGACATGGGACATGTGGCATTTCTTGAGTCCCACATGTGCCATGGACCATAGTGACATGAGGAAAAAAAAAATGTTCAAAGAGTGCATCAGAAAAGTGCCATTTCAAGCTTAAACATTTCGCCAAATTTTTTTTTCTCTTGGATGGTACTCGGCTTTGCAGTGTCTGGGTCCTTAAAAATGTACCAGAATGCTCAAATTCGGGTTCTAAATATTTTCAAAAAACGTTTTCTCCCTTAGTGACGTGTGACATGGGCATTTCTTAAATTCGACATACGGCTGCATGGGGAGGACCCACCCGTCAAGGGCCCCATGATGACTCATACCCGCCGCGTTCAAACTAGCGTGGTGGTTATAGGTAGACCTTCTTTCAGTATCCACGTGACCAGATCCATCGCCGTCTATTGAGCAACAGTAACCGAGGTAACTAGGGTTATTGTTATCCGGGCCGTAAGACGACAGTCTAAGACGGTGTGTAGTCGCGTTTTGCTCTCCCTAATACTCTAATTCAAGTCGAGTTACCGCTAACCCCTACAAAAAGAGGGTCATTTGTGTAATTCAAAAGTCGTTCCTTTGTTAGCAATGCGGGGGTCGTTCTATTCATTGATTTTTTTTTTTTCTTTTTTTTTTGTTTACAACAACAAGTCAAAGTACAGTCAATCAACCGAGATCCTTTCTACTCCGTGGGGGTGTAGAAGGATCTCCCCCCTGAGGTTACAAAAGTCACCTCTTTATTTAAAGGGTTACGGGTCGCAAAGTCGCTTTCGCTTTCGCTTACAAGTCACAAAGGCGCATGAAATATTCAAGTCAAAAAGTCAAATTCATCAACTATCAGCACAGTCGTTTGAAAGGCATCAAGTCACCGAAAAACTCCTCTACAGTCACCTCCGACTCGCCTCCTCCCTACCCCCCTAAAGGGGGGTAGAGAGGAAGCGATTCCCTAGAGATCAGATAATTTTTTTTTTTTCTCCCGAGCAGACCCCAAAGGCCCCCCCTCCCCCCCAAGTGCCCGCCCACCCCATAAATAGTGCCCCCCTCCCCCCCTCCCCTCCCCATGCATCTTAAAGTGCCCCCCTCCCCCCCCCTCCCCTCCCCTCGCCCCTTATAGAAGCCTCCCATTAGCTAGTCCAAGTCATGTGACCAAAAGGGAAGCGTAGTCTGTCTATTGTCTATATTATGCAAATGAGGGAGGGGGTCAAGTCACGTGACCAAGGGGGTGTGGCCTATTCTCTAAATAAAGAGCGCTTCCGGTCACGTGACCAAGAGGGTGTGGTCCTATTATGCAAATGAGGGGGTCACGTGATCCATGATTATGCAAATGAGGGAGTCACCTGACCAAATGGAAGCCACTGATTGGCTGGTGATCAAAGGGGCGTAGTCTACTATGCAAATGAGGGGGTCACGTGATCAAGGGGGCGTGGTCTATTATGCAAATGAGGGGGTCACGTGGGAGTCACGTGACCAAATGGCGGCCCTGATTGGCTGGTGATCAAGGGGGCGTGGCCTATTACGTAATTATGCAAATGAGGGGGCGTGGCCTATTACGTAATTATGCAAATGAGGGGGTCACGTGACCAAATGGAGGCCTCTGATTGGCTGCATGTCGATTGAGTAATAAACAGTACTTAACTATAGTCCCGTTCCGATACATACTATACTACTCGCTGGTGCCCTGAAGACCCCTGTGAGTGATAATGGGGGTAGAGCTGATTAAACCTTACCTTTCACTAACCAGCATTTACCCAGCAGCCAATCACAGGCTTCAGCTGCTGTTGCCACAGTCACTGTTAAATGATGCTCGCAATAAACTCAGCTCATCATGTAAATCTGGCCTTTGCCAAATAGCTGCAACATTCCCTTTGTGAAGTCAGGGATTGTTCTTGTAGTTCATGCCTTCAATCTCTTTAAAAATAGCAATGATCTGCAATTTGACCTCATTTAGTCATCCCATCCTCTTTAATAAAAACCCGGGGACATCAGGGCATCGTCGGTAATTTGTGGAATGGCAATCATCTTTTCCCTATCACAATAACCATAGGTCATGAAGCCGCTAAAATCTCTTGTTACATGCCCATCATTTTTAATAAAGAGCAGAGAATATTATTTGCTCTCCCTGCAAGAGTGGGACAAATTCTTTCCATTTCCCAACCCAGACTTTTCTGTGTAAATAGTTTTTTTTGTTCCCATCACTATGGGATAGAAGAAAAAGGTAAATCACAGTTTTTGGGCAACTATGCAACTTTGAATAGCTCCGTAGACTTTAGTAATTGGAATATCAAAAAAAACTGTCCTATGAAATCACATAATGATTACTTTCTAATCATCAGACATTAACATTAACTTACTTTTCTATCCCATAATGCAATTGAGAGTAAAAGAAGCTAAAAAAGAATGTTTTTCTTCCATTCATGTTCCATGGCTTTGAAAACCCCATAAGATGGAATAATTTGAAAGAGGTATAAATTATGAAAAAAAAAATTGTACTGTGGATCATTTCAACAAGTCTGCATAAAATAGTGTGGGACAATGTGTACAGTTGAATTAGGGTGAACTGCATTCTCAAAGGGTTAATACCCGGGTCCTATACTGAGTAGTGTCTGTATGTAGCAGGATCAGGCAGTAACATGACAGCTAGGATCCTGTTTGAAAGCTTCAATTACATCCAGAACAATGGCCGTCATCCCCTCTCAAGTACCCAACCAAAGCTGAGCAGGGACAATGTTCACCTAAAGTAGCGGTAACCACAGACAGGAATGTCACCTCAAACTGACAGTTTCCAATTCTCTCCCCTGTCAACATCAGCTGAGACAAAACTTGGTGTAACCCGGTAAGCACAGAACAATGTCTAAAGACTTCATGTTCATTTGTTGTACAGGAGAATTGCAGCAGAGCATATCATCTTTGGAAATGAAGTGTCTAATAAAAAGGAAACCCTGAACCAATGGCTGCCCTAAATAGACTCATAATAAAAATCATCAGTGGTTAACATGGCTACAGCTGCCTCTATGATGACACAGCTCCGATACCTAAGTGATGACCTAGCTTCTCACCGCTAAAACCCATGACTGTAAAGCTGATAAGTGACAGGCCAAATTGAAAGTAAGCTAAGCCTTGTCTCATCCTTTTTTTCTAATTACTGAGTTATTAACATAGGAGAAGTGTGCTTTGACATGTTTCACTACAGGCAGAGTGAGGTAGGGTTCTGTTACTGTCACGTTATTAATGGAATGAAATAGGATCCTGACATTGCATAGATTACTTTTATGTGAAAACGATTGGTAACAGTCAGAGGATTGGAGTCATTAAATATCTTTGTTATAAGTTAGGTTATGGTAAGCATTCAACAGTTTGATTGCAACATGCATGCATTTACAAGCAATGTGTTCTAATACTGGGACAGGTAGGGATGAATTCAGCTCAGTAACTTGCTATGTCTGCATTCATGCTGTATGACCACAAACATTAACTTCATTAAAACACTACGTGGCCCTTGAAGTATTGGCTAGCCATGTTGTCATAACTAACGTCCTTGCTGCTCCAACCCCTATTACCAGCTGCTTAGAGACCTCTGGTGGTGGAGGGGGTGGTGGGGGGAGTTACTGGGGTGAGTAGTCACTAAATCCAGGATCTGGGGCCCACATGTGCTTTAGCTGAAGCAATTCTAATAAAGGATTGTAGAATTAAGAAGTAATGAAATAAAAGGCTGCAGCCTCCAATTGTCTCCCGTTTCCAGTCGCTTAGTCTCTTAATGTGGCACTTCTTACCCAGGAGAAATTTGTATTATGGCAAGCCGAACAGGGAATTAAGTCAAGCCTTTTTGGACTACAGTGTATCAGACGTTGTAACGTGAGACTTTTTTTTTTAAAACTATATTTTGACAATGAATGATCATGAGTAACAGGCTTCGGGCTAATGGCCAAGAAAGAACATTACATGATTTCTGATGTGGAAATAGTGTTCCTGGAAGGTATTATACCAACTCAGCCAACCAAAGGATCTTCCCCTGAACTATCCTTTTCCAAACCATTCTTTCCAAGACCTGGGCATATTTATATCCTGCCTACTCCCCTCCCCCAAAATCACTATGACAGGAATATTGTGGGTATAGCCTCAGGTTTAGGCACAAGTGCCTTAGTCCTTTATCCTATGGGTATAACATTAGCAGCTATATACAACAATAAGGCTCTAATGCAGCAGTAATTTCTTATCAAAATAACCTCATATTGTCAAACCAATCACTAACACAATTCCAGCCTGAAAGACAGCGACTGAGTGTGCCATTGTTTTTATACCGGATATAATAAAAACTGTGGTATGTCTTGAGGTAAGAAGTTGGGAGCACAGACCATGATACAATCATTTTACTAAGGGTATGTATTTTAAGATTATATTGATTTCCAGGCTCAGCGTTTGGAATGCCAAGAAATGGTCACATTAGTTTGCAGCTGCTCTTGATTTTCTCATGATTCTCATTTAAAGAAAACCCTATTCAAATAATCATCAGCAGAAGACATTACACAATCCAGATTGATCATCTCATGTGACACAATCTTATTGGTTGACTAATTTACGCATCAGCTTTCATGAATCTATCATCAATTACTTGGGAATGATCTGCACAAACTATGACTGATCATGATGAATAATAATCAAAAATGCTCTTTCAAAGCAATGCAGGATTCATAGTAATTATAATCATATCCCAATTAAGATTACAACTTTGCTAAGCCTTTCTAAGTCATGAGGTGTTTATTTCTGCATTACTAATTTTCAGTGCAATGCTAATTTTTAGATTTCTATTAGTTTTATTTTGCTCCTTATTATACCTAGTGCAACAATGCATACAGGATCCCTATCTCTTAACTATAGAAGCTGCCGACGGCGTATTTATGGCATAAACACTGCTGTACGCCACTCTCAGGCTGTGAGAGTGGCGTACACGTCGTGAGCGTGGCGTACACGTCGTGAGCGTGGCGTACACGTAGGGAGCGTGGCGTACAACGTCTGAGCGTGGCGTACAACGTCCGAGCGTGGCGTACAACGTCTAAGCGGCAAAAAAAAAGTTCCTCGGTGGCGCCGCCAGTGGCCGACAGTTTAACTAATAGAAGCGAGCGCCGCAGGGTCCCCTGTCGGCTTCCAGCGGAATTAGAAGCGATTTTCGCTGGTCTCTGGCGCTACCAGCGGCCGCAGCCGACAAATGTAAACAAAGGGCGGCAAATAGAAGCGCCCCTAGCGGAATTTGTCGGCAAATGTGGGCGGGGCAGCCGACAATTTAATCATTCGGCGGCCAAAGTCAAAATGGAAGAGACGTACCTGGAAGCTTCACTCGGTGCTGAGGTGGTCAATGCCTTTGTTGTCGATGCAGTCTTCGATATTATGCAGGAACTGCATATAGAAGATGGGCAGGATGTGTCTGAGTTTAATTTGAAGACTGTTTCTGATGCCATCCATGCAGAAATCGCTCTAGAAGTGGCCGACTTTGAAGAGAAGCAAGCCCTGGAGGAGGAACAAAAAATGGATTGTATCGTCGATGACACGGTAATTTCTGCAGATATAGACGCCCTAATTTCTAGTATTGAAAAAAGGGAGAATTTTGAAGAGAAAATTCAAGATGTGAACGTGCGCCAAGAGGTGGAATTTCTGAATGATGTGCAACCTGATGAAGTCGGTGCTGATTTGATCCCAAACCGTTCTTGCCGAAACAAGTTGAAATTGAAGAAGCCCAATCCTTGGACTGTGCATGAGCTTACCGACCAGCTGGCTCCCCCCCCTACCTCCAGGGCATTAAGTGATGCTGAGCTGAAGGCGTATGCAGATGACCAGAGATCAGCAAATACTGTCAGAAGAACCACTCAGGTAAGAAAAAAGGAAATTCAAAAAAAAAATTGACGATTAAAGTTGAAAAATCGAGGAAATTATGATTTTTTTTTTTAAACGTGTTAAAAAGACCAAACAAATTATGAACCCCAAGAAAATAATTTCTCTGTTACTAATGAAGTATCATTTTTTGCAGGTGATCAAGAAGTTTACACAGTATATGCTGAATACACACTTGGATGCCAGGCCTCTGCACAGTCTCGACCCAGGTACACTCAACAATTACATTGCAAACTATCTCTTGACGACTAGGAGGGCTGATGGAAAGCAGTTCGAGCCGGACAGCCTTACCAGCATTCACCGTGCTATAGACAGGTAAATAAATATTATTATTTTTAAAGGGAATTTTTTTTTTTTAAATGTTTACCTTGAATTAATTTTAATTTTTTCCTAAAAGTAAAAAATGATTTAAAAACACAAGAATATTTTTTTACCTTGAATGCTAACGGGAAATTAAAATTTGTATTTTAAATTTTTTTTGTGGCCATTTAAAATTTTAGATTTATTATACCTAATTTCACATTAGTTTCTTTTGTTACTAATTACTTGTAAAATATATTTTCAGGCACCTCAAAGAGCAGAATTATACGTTCTGCATCCTGACGGATGAGCTTTTTCACTCCAGCCGTGCTGTGTTGCAGGGTAGACGAAGGGAGCTCAAGGGTCAGGGCAAGGGAAATAAACCAAACAGGAGTGATGCAGTAACCGACAACCACGTTGAGAAATTGCGGGCGACAGGGCTTTTTGGAGGGGCAAATGGTAGGTCCCTACAGGATACCCTTTTTTTTTACATGGGGTCTGCGTTCGGGTTCAGGGGCTGCCATGAGGCAAGGCAATTAAAATGGGGGGACGTGGTGGTAGGCCGAGATGAGGAGGGCACTAATTTCCTTGAACTACACTGCGAACGAATGACCAAGACCCGACATGGGCAGGCTGGGGGACATGTCAGGAGCTACAACCCCCGTCTATATGCAGATAGTGACGACACCAGATGCCCAGTGCAGCTGTACTGGCTATACACCGAGAGGAGACCTGCAGAAATGATGAGGCCTGATTCGCCTTTCTATTTGACACCAAAGCAGGGCACTACTCCCACCGACCGGGTATGGTTTAAGGCTCAACCTATGGGTATAAACAAGCTATCCGCCATCATGCCCACCATTGCCAAGGCGGCTGCCTTAGACGGGCACATCACTAATCACAGTATTCGGAAAACTACATGCCAAAATTTGCTGGCGTCCAACATACCAAGTGTGGCGGCCATTCAACTAACAGGGCACAAATCGGTGGAAAGCTTGAGTCACTACTCTATGGCGACAAAGGATCAGCAGAAAAGTATGGCCATGATAGCGACCGGTCAGAAAAGGAAGTCAACTTCTACGGGAGCCCCCTGCACCGCGTCAGCCCCCCCTCCCCCCCTGCCACCAGCAAAAGTGTCCACAAGTTCGGTTTGCACTGAGGTTGAAGCCACCTCATCACCCTCAGATCCCACAGGAGCCACCTCAGAACAGGCCCTAGTTCCTTCATTGATGAATTCAATGCCCGCTGTTGTTCCCGTGTCACCCGCCCCGGCTCCCTCTACCCCGGCCGCTCACGCTGCAGCAGTGGCCGGCATGTTGGCCGGAGCCAACATTTCCGGGGGAGTTGTTTCCATAAACATTAATTACGGACCCAGCACCACTGTCAGCTCCCGAAATGACCTTGACGTGGTGAATAACCCAGTCGCCTAAACTATGAACCCAGTTATATTGACTAGTTATAAGATTTTTACCATGTATTTTGAAGTTTCCCACACGTAAAATCCATGATGACTCCATCGACGATCCTCCTCGTGTGAATTCGGCGGCAAGACTGAAACGGCGTAGTAATATGAAATAAAGTTGGCCCCTGTGGCTGTTTAAAATTGATTTGCTCGTGTATTTTGACATAACTTTTCTTAATTATGCTATTCCACATCACGTAAAAGCAATTAAAACTAAAAATAACCGAAAAATTAAAAAAATTAAAAAAAATCGTTCAAAAAATAGTCCCCCCGCGCATGGATAGAGAGGGAGTGAAGAGGCTGGTTCTTTGTGGTTTCTACGCAGTACGTAAGTGTAACAAAAGTTTGGCGCAGGTGGCCAGTGTAGACCAGACGGCACGACCATCAGCGCCACCCTCGGGGTATGCGCGTACTAGAACCTCAGTTTCCGGCAAAATGGCGTTTGTTTGTTGATTACAGCTAAGTAAAGTGTTGTTTTTGTTCATTTCTGGGAGTTTGTGTGGGATTTAAATGGTGAAACTAGGTATAATAAATCTAAAACGGCATGCGGTTTGCATACTCGTGGTTTTAGCCAACTCGTGTACGCCAGGTAGCCAGCTCGTCCGCTTATGAAGCGGACTCGTGGCTACCGTGGCGTACACTCGTTGGCTAAAACCACTCGTATGCAACCGCCATGCCGTTTTAGCTTATTACACCATGTCATAATTAGAACAACAGCCCCAGGCAGGCACTAGGTGTGTGGTGGTTAGTGTGGAGTACTGTGATAAGGTGTGAGGATGGAGAGGGGGTATAGTTGAGGTCTTAATGAGTGAATGTTGTCTCTGGTCCACCTCAGCTCACAATGCATCACACACCAGTGCACCACAAGGTGTTAGGTCTAAGGGTAAGGGCGCCTCAAGTGTGTTAGCCCTTCAAGGTAGCCAAGCACTGTAAGCAACAGACTATTGCCTGTATGCATATAGTCTTGTTTTATAAATGCAACACTGTTTGTGACCAGGCAGTGCTGCATTGAAATTCATGCTGGTCTGATGCATTTGAAGCACTCTCATATTAGTGTATGCACCATGGCATGCTCACTGCTGATGATACATCATGACACATCTATGTGACACCTTGCAGAATGATGCCACCATGAAAGGGTTAAACCATGGATGAGGTTCTTCAGGGGAGTAACAGGAAGTGGTAGTGCTCTGTGTCGAATGGACAAGGTTTCACTTTAAAGGACCAAAGGTCAAAGTAGCAGCAAGTGTGGTTCTAGCTGAGGGTAATTGGCAACTCTCTGAATCCCTCCCCTACATGATTTATGAGGCCAAGAAAGAAAGAAAGAGGAATAAACTGCTAAATCAGCAGGGAAGGAAGAACATGAGATAAGTACATAGCAGCCAAACAAAGGTCTCTAACTATCACTAGGCCATTTCAAATAATAAGGTATTACCTAAATAAGCCATAGTCTTTGAATCTAAAAACCTAACATAAATCACAGTTGGCATATCGTCCCTTTCTACCCTTTAATATCCCTTTGAAGCAATGCTCTCATCAAGGGTCGTTGTTTTGGTAATATTCTACTCTACCAGTGAGCTGTTTGTGAATGGTGACAAACCTGCTTTAACTGTTCAAACCTCTGACGACTGCATTGTGTGTTAATGTTCTATGCCCTTTGTAATCAGTATGTAGGAACGAGCCATAACACTAGGGCTAGCCTGTGTCCACCTCTCCTACACCCCCCTCAGTGAGAGACCGAGTCCACACCTAGCCTGTGTCCACCTTCCCCACACCCCCCTCAGTGAGAGACCTAGTCCACACCTAGCCTGTGTCCACCTCCCCCCCTCAGTGAGAGACCTAGTCCACTCCTATCTCTTTATGAGTCACAGAGGGGCTGATGCTAACCTGGCCTTAGGCTGGGTTAAAAGAAGGTCACAGGGGGTGAATGAAGGTCGGTGAAGTTGGAAGGGCGCTGACCAGATGTGCTGTAAAGTGGTAAAGAGGTGTTCTAACACAGCCATAGTGTAACATGGGCTGCTACTGGGGGTAGGGGTGGGAAGTGGTGAGGAGGGGGAGACTGGGGTCTTATAATGTAACACAGACATCTACTGAGGGTAGTGGAGGGGGGGGGGGGCGGAGACTGTTGAGGGGGAGGGGACAGGGGGTCTCATTGAGGCATTGATTTTATTGAACAAGGCATCAGCATACATTTGCAGCAGAATAGAGTAACATATTACATTTCGGTACTTTTGTGGCAGTTCAGTCTTTTTGCTGCCCATGTACTCTTTACCTCTTTAGAGGGCAATATCAGGTTTCAATGTAATATATGCACTGATATGCAGGCTCTATAAAAAAGGACACAAAGTGCTGGGCCACAACTGGCTGGGTAAAATATTGATACCCCTGCTTTTATATGATCTCCACATCTCATGGCCACATGACATGAAGTTGCCTTCAGTGGCATGGACTAATAGGGGGTGCTTTTATCCATCCATGTGATTAAGGGCACAGCCATTTGTCATTTTGCCATTGTCACTGCTGACAAATCACATGCCATGTAAGAAAAGATGCATGTGTGTGTCTGGCGGTGGTTAGTTAGCAATATTATAGGATGGAAACAGTGAAACAAATGAATAAAATCAGCCATTAACCCTGAGTGCTACAAAGAGGCTCACTAACGCATAATACAATAACAAGTTCATGTGGGAACTTGTAACGCAATGGTACCCTTTGACCTCTGAACAAGAGCTTTTATCAGACAATTTGGTTATCTAAATCTTGATATCCCTATTGCTCAATCACTATGAATGAAATGGTTATCATTCCATTGTGTATATTTCAGAGAGAAACATGAAATTAATGTGTGCAGATCAAAACACATTTCTTTTGATTTTCCTCACTAGTCCCTATAATACTAGTCTAGTGTGATGTGTTTAAAGAACAGCTTTGTGAGCTGTCACATCATCAACTAGTCTCATTGCCCTAGATTTTACAGATTTCCTCATCAGGATAGGATTGGAATAGGCAGGCCCCTAATGTTGTCTCAGAATATCCCCCATCTCCCACACCTACCAAGGGTTAAGGAGGTTAGGGAGGGCTAAGGTACCAGGGTAAAATTCAATAAACCCTTAATATGTCAAATTAAACACTTAAGACTAAAACCTAAAAGTGAAGGCAACACATGCTCACTAAAATCTTATAATCTATTACCGATAACAGGTATAGGTTATATAGCACTACATTATGGTATCTGTTCTTGTAAAATGTCAGTTCTTAGGCAGTGGGAGTTTTTAGTGTCTGCAACATGCTAAGTATATACTGCTTATAGTGAGTTGCTGGTTGCATGTATCTCATGAACCTTCCTGTCAAAGTTTTCCCCGCCTAACCACCAGGTGACCTGGGTTCCTACCCCCCTCGTCAAGTCTGACCATATAACATTATCATATGTCGTGATAGATTATGGCACACCTCACCACCACCATGACACAGGGTGATTGGGTGATTATGGCTGTCACAGTGAGTCAGGGCATGTCATCTTATCTCGACACCAGGGGGGTCTGATCTGGTAGCAGGTTATAACAAGACTGTCAACCAGCATGCAGACAGTGGATACATTGGGACAGCCTTTATCCAAACAACCAGTATACAAACAGTGGATACATTGGGACAGCCTTTATCCAAACAACCAGTATGCAGACGGTGGATACATGGGGACAGCCTTTATTCAAACATATTAGAAACGTATATTTTATTCCCAAGAGAAAAAGAGGCACTCTGAGACACCTCGATAAATCTGTAAATGGATATGGTATGTGAATTCCCTGTACCAATATAAGCATTTTGGTACAGAATCTCATGGACGTTGGATCCTGTATCATGCAAGCAGTTGAATATCATTCATTGAAACCACAACCTCCGCATTCTTTTACCATCTACCCCACACAGTTTTCCATCATAGTACACCCTTTTCTACCTTTTCTTGTCTACTGATACTTTTATCAAGCTCTGACATGCTACTTGCTAGGGCTGTATTAATACATAATGGAGACAAAGAGCATAATGCGGCCCACAATTAGGTTAATCTAGGCTTTCCATCCCTTGGCTAGCAGTGTATTTCTAATCTATAAGGGCATGCTGCCTTCATGAAGGGACCAGCCTGTATTGTGGCCATTTCTGGAGAGAAAGAAAGTAAACACAGAAATGTGTAACTACTTCCAGGTTGTCATTTACAACTGTTGCTTACTCTCCTTGAAGGAGCCAATATTCAGAAAAGAAGTGCACAATTAGTTTTCTCCTGTCCTGTCTGCCATTGGCCATGAGGACCCTTATCTCCTTTATTTTGGCTGGTCTGACTCTCCTACAGGGAGAGGAATGGCTTACCTTATCCTCCCTGAGACCTGCATTTCCCCCTCAATGAGCTCATGGTTACCCAGCAAATGAAAACGAGGCTAGCTCCCCCATTGAAGACCCAAAATGAGGCTAAGACCCCACTGAGCATGGCCGCTGCCTGTTACCCTTTACGGGTGGTGGATAATGAAGAATGGGTAATTTTGTCGGTTGCATATAAACACTATTTAATCTTGGCTCTGCTGCTGGGTGGATTACTGCACGGCTTGTTTAATCCTCAGGGTGCAGCCTCATTCTGAAGATTACCTAGACACATCTAGACAGGATGGCCAGCAGGGACATTTATGGAGTTTGAAAAGAAACCAACTTATTCTTTTTACATGTATGACAATGATTAAATATGAAAAAGCAGGGGGGGGGGGCTAACCTCAACATTTATTCCTTGAAATGTAATTGCCTACAAAGAACACTTTATAAATATTTGTGATAAAACACTATATATTAGTTAGAAATTAATCAGAATTATTCATTACATATTTTCATCCTAGAAGTCCCTCAAGTTTCCGTTGGGGTAACTTATTTTTAGAATAATAATACAATTAAAACATTGTAACCTGATTAAGACTCTAATCTAAGGTGGTATCTGGTGAAAGTAATGAGCAAATATAATTAATATCTGGCCCTATTAGTGAATAGGGTGAGACAGTTCATTAGTCTGCATGCTGGTCTGCAACATTAACCCTTCAAGGAGAGCAGAGGTTTTAAATGTACCACATCTTTGTCAGCATAATGCATTAATGAAGTGTAATAATGTGACTCCAAAGTACTGCATTTATGCATCATTCAAACCACATGATCTACCAAAGCAGTGCAGGTGATTTACTCACTCTGTGTTGGTGCATTATGCCAATGAATGAACTTTAAACAAGAGACATACTCCATTCTTTAAAGGTCTGAATGAGGGAATGAAGGGATAACATGGCTTCATTAAACATTTTAGAACATTGTCACTGGTTATAATCTTAAACAAGAATTGAGGTTGTTGCCGCGTAAAAAAATGCCTCAGGCATTTTTATACGCGGCAACAACCGCAATTCTTGCATTTGAAGGAACATGTCTACATGGTTGGTATATTTGTAGGGGACCCATTCAAGACACCACATAAACAGTGTGAAGGATGATATAACTGACAGATGTGACACAACAGGGGAAAACATGCCATTACAGGGATTTAGTGTAATATACAGCCACTAGGTGGCCACCAGTGCAGCAGCACTAATAGAACCATTGAATTCCTTTGGTCCATGTTAGGGGGGGTAGGTGGGATTATAATCAACCTCAGGAGCATGGAAATGTGTGTTGCTAGGCAGATAAACAATTAGAATAGCTGTTGCTAGGCAGCCAGCTGTCTTAAACCCCCACCGCTCATATAAATAGCATTCACCTTTGGGTTTATGCAAATGGCCTCTAAGACCATGGTCTGTCAGAGGGAGACCATATATTCATTTATTGACAAGCAATTAGCTACTTACTGGCTCTATGTTTTGTCAGGGTAGTCCATGAATACTTGCAAAAGTGAAGTATTCCAACAGAATTATAAATGTGACACTTGAATTGTTAGAATAATAAGGTGCAATTCCAAATGAATGTGCTGAGAGGGTAGTTGGGGCTGTGTGATTGACAGGTCCCCTGTGTTGTTTGTGGATACCTGAGGCACAGGGCACGTGGGGCTGAGGTCTGAGTATATCTCACAGGCAAGTGTTACATACAAACGTGCAGTTGTTGTTGTGTAAAGTCATTAGAACCGCCTGCAGATTGAAGGGTGGGGGGAGGAGTAACCCCAGTAGTATAGTATGTATCGGAACGGGACTATAGTTAAGTACTGTTTATTACTCAATCAACCTGCAGCCAATCAGAGGCCTCCATTTTGTCACGTGACCGGAAGTGACCTACTTAGGGGATTAGTGGTGAAGTCACGTGACCTAGTTAGCCAATCAGAGGCCGCCATTTGGTCACGTGACCGGAAGTGACGTCATATGACCTACTTATGGACCGGAAGTGACGTCATATGACCTACTTAGGGGACCGGAAGTGACGTCATATGACCTAATTTAGGGTCACGTGACCGGAAGTGACCTGATGAGTCACGTGACCGGAAGTGACGTCACATGACCTAATGGCCAACCGGAAGTGAGTGACCTCATTGAGGATCACGTGACCGGAAGTGACCTGATTGATCACGTGACCGGAAGAAGAAGTGACGTCACGCGAATTAATGAAGAGATGAGCGTCTTTAAGGGGTCACGCGCTTTAAAATGTGATATCTTTTTTTTTGGAGGAGGAGGAGGAGGAGGAGGAGGAGGAGAAGGAGAGGAGGAGGAGGCGAGTCTCTTATTTTTTTCGGTAAACTAATAAAAAACACTACGATATAAGTTAGTTTTTTTTTTCATTTTTTATTGTTTTACGAGCGACTGGAAGTGACTTATTGAACTAGGTAGAAGCGTTCTTTAGAGTGTATAAGGGGGGGGGGGGGGAGGGGAGGGGAGGGGAGGGAAGGGGAGGGGGGCCCCTTTAAGATGCATGGGGAGGGGGGCGCTTTTAGGATGCATGGGGCGGGTGGGGGGGAGGGGGGGAGGGGGGAGGGGGGCACTCTAGGGGGGTGGGGGGCACTCTAAGGGGCGTTTGTCTCTTTTAAGAAAAAAAGAAAAGAAAAAGATTTCAATCGAGAGACACGCTTCTTCCTCTCGAGAGGAAGAAGCGTGTCTCTTCATTTTTTTTTGTTTATCACGTGCCTCGATGAGGCGATCAGCTGCGACTGGAGGAAGTGACACTTTAAGAGGGCGCGCGTCTTAATTGTTATGATATTTTTTTTTACTTACTAATAAATAAGACGTATGAAAATAAAACACAACAATTCACATGTCTGTCGTTCTCGTTGTTTCTTGCTTGATAACGTCAAGTAATATCGCGATGCCGAGGTCAAACTTTCCCATGTCCTCAGTCAACACTCGAAGGAGTTCAAAAGGTGTACCGCCGGCACCGTCAGCTTCATCTTGCCACATTTTCAACACTCGGAAGGCCCACTCAGCGGGACTTCCTCCGTATTCACATTCTTCAGCGATCTTATCTAACCTCTCAGGCGACAATTTTAAATGGTCCCCCACCTCTTTCCACCTGCTACCTAGACGTCTGCCGAGGGTGCCCAAGTGCTTATGCATCGCGCGCGAGTCGGGGTTTTCGAAATCCAACCCCTGTCTGTGGAGAAGGGACATCCACTGAGCCAACAGTTCCACGCGTCTAATGCGGGTGAAGACGCGACCGAGCTCTCCCCATCTATGATGATGCGGGGTTTCACCCCACCAGACTCGGAACATCGCCGTACACAGCTCCTCCGGTGTCTTGAAACTGCGCTCTACTAGAGCATCCATACGGGCGGCGGTAACTTTTAAGCTACTGCCCAACTCTCTCCAACAGCCGCTCAACTCTTTACCTAGTTGACGAAGCAAGGCGTCGCTATAGGCTAACCGCCGCTGTCCTACCTCTCTGTTCTCCCCATCGGTCTGCCTCGCGCGTCTCACGTCGTCAAGCCGCATTAACTTTTTTTCAGGTGGACAAGGCGGTGAAGGCGAGCTTGAAAGTGGAATAGCTTGAGCCATCTCGTCTCGTCTTGGCGGCGGCGGCGGCGGCGGCGGCGGCGGCGGCGGCGGCGGCGGCGGTGGCGGCGGTGGTGGCGGTGGTGGTGGTAGTAGACGTTACTGTGGTCAGAGGCGATATGGTTTTTTTCCAACAGAAATCAGAGCTTTTATACAGAGGGAGTTTAATCCCATTTCCAACAGCACTCCAGCTGTCTAGCGACCTGTCCGCATGACGCTTTTTCAGCCGCTCCGCTCCTTAAGAGCTTAGATGACGAGGGGTATGTCATCGCTATCCGTGGAGACCAGCTGAAAACGGTGTTTCTTCCTCATCCATAGCCTTACCTCCTACCCCCTACCTGAGGACGTCTCCCTCCCTCTGACATTCATTGTAACAAACGTCAGAGGTCAGGTGAAAATCGGATTTTTTTCATGCACAGCCTTAGTCAGCTGTCACCCCTCCCTATTGAACTAGCCGGCCGCCGCCTGGCCGGCCCGGTCTACTCACCACGGCAGGAGGTGGTGATTTTTTTTTGTCTTACACTTAAGTCGCTCACCACATGCACACGCCTCTACTCACAGACAGACACGTTCGTCTTAGGGGGGTCCTGCTTCACGCCACACGCCTCCTGTAGTTTTTTTTGTATACACACTCTAAGCTCATCACCGTTAATCCTTTATACAGCTAACGCGCGCTGAATTGCTGAACAGGGTGGTAAGTGGCTTAGCTCATGACAGTGGATCCCTCAAAAAAAAAGAGGGGAAAGGGATCCAGCTGAAAACGTCATACCTTATGTCTTTGTGAATGGCCGCCGGTCAGTCGACGGCAGCAACCGCTTAATCCTTTATACAGCTCATGCGCGTTGAATTGCTGAACAGGGTGGTAAGCGGCTTAGCTCATGACAGTCGATCTCTCAAAAGGGGGGAAAGGGATCCAGCTGAAAACGTCATGCCTTATGTCTTTTGTTTCTCTTTGCGAATGGCCGCCGGCCAGCCGGCGGCAGCTGAACAGGGTCAGTAAGTAGCTTAGCTCTAGAAGCGAGAAGGCGTATATAAGGGGCCTGGAAACCTCCATTCACTCACTCATTCTTTTGCTGCTCTCTACAGTCACCACCATGAGCAAAAGACAACACCTAGCGCCGTCCAAGAACAAGAAGACTACGCGGAACAGCGCTCGTTTAGCGTCAGTGCCTCCTCTTGCTACTGAAAATGAGACTACCGCCGCAGCCGCTTGGTCTTATCACCCTCCCGCTGTAGCGAGCGCTCACGGCAGTAGTAGTAGTAGTAGCAGTAGTAGTAGCAGTAGTAGTACTAGTAGTAGTAGTAGTAGTAGTAGTGGTAGTAGTACTACTGGTAGTAGTCGTCGTGCTAGCGACGTTGTTACACTCGCAACGGTACACGTTGCTGCTAAGCGCGCTGCCGCTGCTACTGCCGCCCCGCCTGCTGGTGATCCTCGGGCTGCGGCTGCTGCGGCTGCTGCTGCTGCTGCACCTGCTACCGCTGCGCCTGCTACGGCTGCGCCTGCTGAGGCTGCTGCGCCTGCTACTGTTGCGTCTGCTGCTGCTGCTGCTGCTGCTGCTTCTGCTGCACCTGCTGCTACCGCTACTACTACTGACGACAACGCTCGTGGCACAGCGCAGTACTGGCAACCGGGTTTTTACCTCCCCACTACTGTTGATGACTTTGATGACCTGCCGCACGTTGCACAGCCCCTCTCCTCCACCACTACATCGACCGACGCCCTCGACGCCGCTCGCGCTGAGAGTGACAGCTATTCGGACACTCAGCCCCTAAACCGAGAAGAAGAGGAGGAGGAGGAGGAGCAGCAGCAACAGGATGAGACAGAGAACGACGCTGACGACGAGGCGTACGAACAACCCGAAGGGAAAGGGGTGGGCGGTACATTTTTCGGCTCCCCTCTTCGACCTTTCGACCTCACTTCCACTAGTAGCGCCCTCACCGCCACCTTACGAGGGCGGTGGCGCTTCATCTTCTACCGCTACACTCAGCACCGACAGCGTGTGGCTGCTCTGTTCCAACAACGAGGCCTCGGATACCACCAGCCCTGACGCTGCTCCTGCTATCGGTTCTGCTGCTGATTCAGCTCACGCTGATGGTGTTACTCATCCTGCGGGTGTGAAACGTTCTAAGGTGAGTTCCAGAACAACAAGGCCTAGTAAGAAGAGAAAAATACAAGAAAAAGAACGAGATGGACGAGAAGAAGCAGAGAAAACCTTCTCCCGTCTTCTCGGGTTAGAGTTCTGCTTAGACGGAGCTTTGACGCTGGAGATCTGGGAGGACGTGGCTAGACTGTCTAGGAGGCCGCGCTACACAAAAGACGGCCAGGTGAAAGAGGCGTCTCTGACCGCAGTGCTGGATGAGGAGGGCGAAGTGTACGCAGCTGTGAGCTACTACAGCGGTAAGAACCTCGTCCACGTGCGCAAGTACGAAGGTCCTGACAAAAAACCCACACAGCAGGGAGTGACGCTGTCCGCCAGAGCGCTCAAAGAGTTGGATGACAAAACAGAGATCATTCTGAAATATCTTGGCATAGATTCGGAATGAGAGACGCTCAACGCTCATGCGCGCACACACACACACAGCGTTTGACGTACGCTGTATGAGACAGACAGACGGATACACAGACAGCAGACAGAAAGATAAATAGATAGATAGATAGACAGATAGATTGATAGATAGATAGATAGTTAGACGGCTAAGTAGTTGGTAACTGAGTGAAAAAAAACATGACACAGTACGTATGCGAAAAGTGTTTCAAAATGTTTAAAAGACCTTACAACCACGAGAGACACGTAGAAAATTGTAGAGTAGTACCTAAGTTTTGCCCTCTATGCGGCGAAGGCGATTGCCGAAAGATCGCCTGTCGACGCAAATCTCTGGACGGAGTGACCGTCCCTCCGCGCATATGTGCTGTACCGAACGGGGAGGAAACGTTCACGGCGAATTGGCCTGCGATACAAACGGGCGTCAGGATGCACGGGACTCGCGTGAGTGTAACAAACTTCAGGCTACCAACCGGCGAGTTGAGTGACGCTGTAGATACTATGCATCGCATTCACTTGACACAAAGATTCAGATACAAAGTGGGTTTCTCGGTAGGCTTACTCTTACAACACAGAGAAGACAAGAGCAAACTGCGCTACTTTCACGCCTCCCAGAACAACGCAACTCTCATACAACCGCTCCCTACTATAACTAATTCAGAAACTTTGGAAGAGCTCCTCTCAAAGATGGAAAACACCGTCGCTTGCGAGGAAGTACGGAAACTTTGGGACACTGACACCAAGTGGCACATTCTTTTTCCTACCAATTTGAACATTTGCGTTTACATGGGACCGGGGGAATTCCCCATAGGCGGTAGGATCACTCAGGCCGGTCGAGTTGGAAAGAGAAGCGGCGTGTTAGATTTTCCCAACAAGGACAACCTCTGCATCTTCCGCTGCATTTCCTTTCACTTATACAACACCAGCAAGCGCGCTTCAGATTTGTTACGTCAGTTCTGTCCCGCTGCCACACCTGAATCCTTTCCGGGTCTGAACATCCGCGACTTACCCGCGTTAGAGAACTTGTTTGACGTACAAATAGCGGTTTACACCGCGTCGCGTCAAGTGCCGGGGCGGAAGTTGAGAAGACGCGTTACTCTGATCAGACCGCCTTCCAGAACTCTGGCCGCCCGAGGTAAAGTCAACCTACACCTGACGGCGAAAGGCGGTTTGCACGTCTCTCTCGTCACGGACTTCAACGCGTACGCGGGCATATACGAATGTTGCAAGTGTAAGGCGGCGTTCACCACCGAGTTCTTGCTGAAGAGACACAGGAACCAGCTTTCCTCTTGCCGACAAGTCAAGTTGCGCTACGTAGGTGGCATCTACCAAAATTCGAGAACGATTTTCGAAGCGCTAGCAGACTTCTCCATTTTTCCCCCCGACGGACATTCCGGAATCTACCCTTACAAGATCGCCTTCGATTTCGAGGCTTTCTTCAGACCGTGCAAAGAACCGTCGACGGAACACGTGTCCCTGCTGTGGGATCACGTCCCTTTGTCGGCTAGCGTCGCATCTGACTTTCCGGGGTGGGAGGGGCCCGTCTGCTTCGTCAGAGAATCCGACGCAGATTCCGACCCCTTGTTGGACCGAGTTTTAAATCACATAAACGAGAACGCCAAAGTCATCGGGGAAGCTGTGCTAGAACTTTACCGACCGACCTTAGCGAAGTTAGATGCGGCGATAGGTGAAGCTCTCCTGCTGGAGGAGGCGACGTTCACCCCTTCTCCAGGCGGCTTCGCTGCGGCTCAGACCAGACACCCGTTAGTTCAACTGAAGAAGCGTCTTCTGAGATACATCCGTCAAGCTCCAGTCGTGGGCTTCAACTCGGGGCGTTACGACTTGAACCTGATCAAAATACGCCTTCACTCGTTCTTTGCCTCTGGAGACCGAAAAACCAAGAATTCAGCGTCATAAAGAGAAGCAATCAATACTTGGCGGTTTACACACAGCACACGGTTTTCTTGGACGTAGTCAACTATTTGGCACCCGGTTACAACTACGCGACCTATTTGCGAGCTTTCACCAGGAACGAAGAGAAAGGTCACTTTCCTTACGAATGGATGATGTCTACCAGGAAACTGGCAAACAGAACGCTGCCACCGAGATCGGCTTTCGACAGCGAGCTGACGGGCGTCAAAATGTCCGAATCCGACTACGCCGCATGTCAGAAAGTTTGGTCCGACGAGAAGATGCAAACTATGGAAGACTACTTGATCCACTACAACAACAAAGACGTCAAACCTTTCATAGAAGCTCTGAAAAATCACGCTAAATTTTTCCAAGATCGCGGCATTGACATGTTGAAAGACGGAGTTTCTCTCGCCGGTTTGACTTTACGGTTCCTCTTCCAAAACCTAGAAGACGCGTTCACAACGTTCCCCCAGTTCGACGCCGTCCTCCACGCTCTGATCAAAGAAAATCTAGTCGGCGGTCCTTCCATCATCTTCCATAGATTTCACGAGAAGGGCACCACGCGGATAAGGGAGCACAAGTACGGCGAAGAAGCGAGACCGTGCCAACACATCCTAGGACTAGACGCTAACTCTCTGTACTTGCGCTGCATGAGCGAAGCGCACTGCACGGGCTATTACGCGGTGAGACGGCCCGAGACCGAGTTCAAGCCCGAAATTAGGCAAAGAAACTCTCACAGCGCTTTGGAGTGGTTACGCTTCGTAGAGCACGACCGCGACGTGAAACTGCGCCACGCTTTGAACGGCGGCGAGATGGTTGTAGGCTGTCGGAGAATTCGCGTGGACGAGTTTCACGCGGCCTCTAATATGGTTTTCCAGTTTCACGGGTGTTGGTTCCATGGTCACGAGTGCATACCGTCGCACCGATATCAGTGCGCTTCACTGAGAGAGGAGAGACGCGACAGAACGACCAGAGTAAGCGCTTACTTGAAAGCGCTAGGTCACAAGCTGGTCGTCGTGTGGGAGTGCGAATGGCGAGAGATGAAGCGTCGAGATGAGCGGGTCAAGGCCTCCCAACAACGCTGGAAGGTTGACGCTTTGAAAGTGTCTCGAAACGCGATGAGCGAGAGCGACATCCTTTCCGCTGTGAAAGAGGAGAAAATGTTCGGTTTAGTTCAAGTGGACATCACTACGCCGCCTCACCTACGAGACTACTTCGAAGAAATGACCCCCGTTTTCAAGAACGCGACCGTTTCAAAATCGGACATAGGACCTCACATGTCAGACTTTGCGCAGGAAGAAAAGCTGTTGAACACGCCTCAGAGATGTCTGATAGGGAGTTACCACGGAAAAAATATTCTCTTGGGAACGCCGCTTCTCAAGTGGTATTTATAGCACGGTTTGATAGTCACCAAAGTGCAGCTGGTGGTAGAATACCTACCTAAACGCTCCTTTGCCGGTTTCGCGGACGAAGTAACGGCGGCGCGAAGACGTGGCGACGTGAACGAGAACGAGAAAATTCTGTCAGACTGTTACAAGTTAATGGGAAACGCTACGTACGGTAAAACAATCTGCAACAAAGAAAAACACACGGCGGTGAGATACACTGACAGTCGGAAGTTCGAACTATTGGCCAATTCGTGGCGCTTCAAAAAGGCGTCTGAGTTGAGTTCCGATCTGTTTGAAGTCGAACTACAACCGAAAACAGTCAACAACAACCTCCCTATTCAAATAGGGTTCATGGTATACCAGTACGCGAAGTTGAAAATGTTAGAGTTCACATACGTCTTCTTGGATAGATTCGTCGATCGGCGCGATTATGCCCTTTGACAAATGGACACCGACAGTCTTTACATGGCTCTCAGCGGTGACACGTTGGATGACCTAGTCAAACCTCGCCTGAGAGAGACGTACTTCAGAGAGAAACGAAAGTGGCTTCCGACAGCGGTGTGCGACGATCACTTAGAGCTTTTCGTGAAGACAAAAACGGAAAGAGTGCGAGAATGGTGTCCGCCGCCCGGCGGATGTTGTGAGAGACGGTACCTTCACGATCTGAGAACTTCGGGGCTTATGAAAGCGGAGTGGGAAGGTGACGGGATCCTAAGTCTCAACCCTAAGACTTACATTTGCTACGATCGAGTCAGCGACACCGGTGAAAGAAAATCCAAAAAATGGAGTGCAAAAGGCGTACAGAAGAAACAAAACCCTCAGGAACCAGACGACTTCTTGGATGTTCTTCGCCAACGAAAAACTCTCATTGCTGTAAATAGAAACTTCTGTAGAGTTTAGTATTTTACGGTCGCAGAATAAACAACTCGGAAGGTTCTTTATACGTTCTGGATGCAAAGAGAGAGAGTTTTATTCACGTTTCCTACTACAGTAATCTAAGTTCGGTTCTTGTTCGGGACGAGACCTGATGAGGTCTGTCTACCACTGAGCCTTCTGGCCTTATATATCCCACCCTACCCGATCGCAGCGCCCCCTTTATCAACACTCGCGCCCTCTGTATACGGGTCACGAACTAGCATCTTATGGTGGTTTACATAACTGCGATCCGAGTGGGATTCGAGTCCCCTACATAACCCCCCCTAGACAAAACATACACATTTTTTTTTTAAACGGATACCTTCTAGGTATACACTAATATATAAAAAAATGACGTTATGTCTATTATACACATAGGGGTATGCAAAGCATACGACTCGAATAACACTATACACACATTTGTTGTACATTAAACATGGCACAAGTATTATCAATACGAACGGCTTAACACGCTTCATATTAACTTAGTAACACTCGTGCACCCACGTGGGGATATATATACATATGACACATACCGAAAATATATACTATCACAGCTCTACTCTTTATCCAGAATAACAGTTTATACAATATATACACTGCTCCCTGATCAATGTACTAGTATTGATCAGGCACGCTTGTCAAAAAAATTTAGACAGCGGGTCCGTGGCGCTCTCCTCTTCAACAGCTTTCCTGATCGTTGTTGGCTTCGATCAGGCACACCAAGAAGAGCGAATCTTATGGTGGGTGTAAAGGTGCTCTCCACTTCTTTCCCTCGAGTTTTTCCGGGTCCGCATCATATCGATTGTATCATCTCTCATCTCCAGTCGTAGCTCCTCGTTCCCTGATCCTTGTTGGAATTGATGGATCAGGCACGCCTTCAGACTTACGTCTGTCAGCGGGTGTAAAGGTGCTCTCCTCTTCTTTTCCCCGTACGTCCCATTCGATTCTACTACCCCTACCATTCCGATTCAGCCCCAATACGGTTCATCACACCCTATCCGTCTAAAGCGTCCTTCTCCTCCAGGAGTTTTAGCGCGGCGGATCGGGTCCCATCCCATTCGTCCAGAAACACTCCGAAACATTCAAGGAACTTAACGTTCATTGCCTCATTTTTGGCATCGAGATCAGATAGTTTCCTCCGCAGTAAGGCGGTGCTGGAAGTAACGGTTTTACGATTCTGCTCTAATTTAGCCTTTTCTTCATTCAACATCTTTTCCTTGTCAATGTAGACCTTCTCTAATTCAGCCCGAGCCTCCTCCAATGCCTTGTCATTCTCTTCTTTATAACGGTCCTTATGTGTCTTCTGAATGGCGACCACCGAATCAGCAAACAGGTTAACGACCCCGGCGTTGAAACGGATCGCTAACTCCTTCTGTGCCTCCTGAAATTCATCTACTAATTTCTGAGCACCCTCACATTCAACTTTCTCAGCCGCTGCGAAATAGTGTACTACCGGTTTCGTAGACATCCGGAGCCGGTTATCGGGCACAGTGGTCATCGGAGTTGCTGGTGGTTTCAGCGAACTCTGAGGTAGCTGTAATTCCGGGTAGTCCGTTGTATCATCGGACGGAACCGACGGCTGTCTCCATACTAACGGATCAGCTGGACTCGGAGTGGGTTTACACGGAGCGGGTTTAGACGGAGCGGGTGGGGTAGGTTTGATCGGGCCACGGTTCAAAGGTGACTGATACGCAGTCGTGGCGGATCGGTTGTGGGGTACCCGGAAGGTTGAAGGTGATTCGTCCCGGCCCGTTTTGCATCACCCCGTGCCGGACTTCGGCTTGCCTGACGTTTAGTGTCAGTTCGATTCCTAGGTGGATCCCCTCGGAACTCCGCTACCTGGTTCCACCTTTCCTGGGGCATATCAAACTTCCCCCGATCCAGTAACAAGGCGGTTCGAGCACTCAGTTTACCATTACGGGCGTCGGCTACCTCACAGTAGGATTCCGTCATGGTCGATATCCCCTGAAAATCTTCCCTGCCCATTCGGTCGTATTTCTCTCTCCATAATCGGTGCAAATTATTGATTCGGGCCACAGTAGCACTCATACCCGGAGTGTGACAGTTTTTATAATGGCGAACCATGTTCGCCCTCCGAGTCGTTACACAGCCATCACATTTCTGATTTTCTCGGGTCGCCTCCGTCTTCTGACATTCGTACACCACCGAGTGATGCATATGTCGTTCGGTTAGGTGCCGGAGGAATCTACGGGCCGTTGTGTAATGTTTCGGTCTCGGATTCTTTAAGCACAAGGCAAACGGACAGATGGTTTCCCCCTTCACCAAATACCACTCTTTGTAGGCCCATCGGATTTTCCAACGATGATCCCTACTGTAGTATGCATCCGAATGATGCCGGATCTGGTTGAACCACCATTCGTAGTGGTCAGACGGTAGCGGGTCTTTGATAGTCGGTCGGAGCCAATCTTCATCATCCGATTCGTTTTCCATGTTATATTCCGTGGGGCAGCCATATTTGGTCGGTCCTTTGGCGCATTCCTCGAACGAGGCGGGTACGAACAGACGGAACTCGGTGTTTGAATTTTTGTACACCTCCTGCAACCGCTCAAATTCCTCCTCTGTCATTTTCGGTTTCGGAACTTTCTCCGTCGGTTCATCCCCCTCCTCTTCCTGTTCACCTTCCCCCTCACTCATATTCTCATCCTCCCCCGATCCGACGTTATCCTTCAGCTTCCTTTTCTCTATTATGGCCCCTACCCCGGCACTTGCAGCAGCCTGTATTGCCTTCAGCTGTCCGGACGTCGGTTCCTTCTGTTTCAATCCTTCAGTTACCTTCACTACTGTCTTCGGGTCAACTGTTAGATCTACTATTGGCGTTTTCGGGTTCTTACACTTCCCCCCTTTCTTAGCAGCTCGTTTCTCTTTCGGACTCAGAACTTTCTCAAAGTCGGACGAATCCGTGTCCGTCAGACTTTCCTCACTATTGTCCTTCTTTACTTTCGATTTCCGGAGCACTACCTTTCCTTTCTCTACCGCGTCTTTCCTTAACTTTTCTGCTATCCTCTCCTTCTCGTCCTCTTCGGACGGGTCTCTGTTCATTTTCGGATCATATCCCTTGGTTTTCTTTCCTTCTCGGATCAGAGCACTTATGATCTCGTCTCTGCGAGACGGATCATCGTCGCTCTCCTCCAATCGATCATAAAACTCATCGATGTCGATACTGTATAATTTAGTTTTCCTTTTCCGGTTCGCTAGCTTCTCCCAACATTCTACGTTTCGAGGCAAGATCTTCTTTTCCGGTTCTCTAAAATATATATCCGCCTGGATGTCGAGTCCGGTTATTCCTACTCGAGTCGTTCCCGGAACACTGACTGGGATTACCGGCATTCGTTTCTCCCGGTACATCACCTCGCAGTCAAATACCGCCTTGCGAAACCCTTCGTGCACGTTCAATCCCTTCTGCATCTCGGGAAAGAATAGCAGCCAGTTTGACGGTAACGATTCATAAACATCAGCCCCCAATATAGAGATCAAACAGTCCCGCAGTTCATTCGGAAGAGTTCTCGGTACTCCTCCTTCCGGGACTACGGTCAGTTCATCAGCCAGAAATAGCTCCCGGCCATCGTAACGGCTCACGAATCCCTTCTTGTCGGGTTCGGTATGTTCGGTGGTAACAACTTTAAAAACAGACCGGCCATTCTCGTCGTACTGTCCCGTTTCCTCCTCCATACTCACGTTGCCTAATGCAGCGTCTTCGGTTCTAGTGACGGCTGAGAGCGGTTCATCCATCACATCGGTCATATCGATACTGTCATCTACGGGTTGGCAAGAACTCGCCATGTTTCGGTCTCTTTCTCGGGGTACGGTTCAAATAAATTTCAGTTTCCTGGTCCTCACCGGGTGCCTGTGGTCACAAGCAACCCGGGTCTCCCACTAACCTTGATTTACAACTCTAATTCGCTTTGAAAACAACTGCTCCTCGTGCGCTCGCTGTTGACCTTTGGTCCACCAAAAATCAATATGGCGGTTCTTTCACCCGGAACGACCTTCCGCGCATGCGTGTTACCCCATGAGATCTCGCTCGGGGCGTGACCTCATGACCTCGTTCCAGATGTAAACAAAGGGGTTTTCGCGCCATTCATTACGGTACTAATTGCTGTCTGTCGGAGTCTTTCATTGGTTCGGAGTGAGCTCGTCAGGAGTATAAGTAGATGTATTTACAGGTGGCATATGCTCAACCCGCCGGATTATCCGTCCACCATCCTCAGGAACACTCTAATCCGGTTAATAAATCCCCTCCTCCAGTGCCTGGGTATCGTTCCAACACATAGGACAGATATACCCGGTCTGCCCACCGGATAATCATATGACATAACATAAAACTGGATTACATTCGTTGTGATTCAGGCTAGGTAATTGCAGTCCCTGGGTTCAATCTAGGACTGCGTCTCACCCCTTCTGGGTGAGATTTTAGGTACCTGGTGACGACAGGGGCCTTTTCGGACGGTGAGCGGGCCACACTCAACGTCTTCCCCCTGCGCTTCCCTTCGCCTGCCGAGACTTTGGATTTCTTACCCACCGATCGTTTTGGCGAGTTTTCGTCCTGCACCTTCCGTTTCTTCGGGCGTCCCACCCCACGTTTTACAGCCATATTCTTTATTTCTTTCTTCATCTGATTTAATTCATCCGTTCCCATCTTGAACATTTCCGCGGAGTACTCCCTTCCTTTCCACGGTTTCAGCCGATCAACGTTGGATTTCTGATTCCTACCATGCGTATCCCTCATTAGCACAGTATTGTCACTGATCCGCTGTGTGATCCGCCAAGGTCCATCCCAATTATCACTTAATTTAATCCCTACTAACGGTTCATGGTACCTGCCTACCAATTCTCCCACTTCGTATCTTCTAGTCTTAAGATTCGTGTCATAACCGACCTTCTGCCATTTAGCATTCTTCTGTAACTCTTGTCTAACCAATTCGTATGCATTTTTAAACTATTCTTTCAGAGCCTCCACAAACATTATCTGACATGGTACCTCCGGGTTCATTCCTACTACCCCAAAAACCAGGTCCGCGGGCATGATCAGATCCTCCCCGAACACTAGTAAGTTAGGGGAACAGTTAGTGCTAGCATGTACGGTGCTGTTATAGGCATGACATACAAAGTCACATTGTTCATCCCAGTCATCCATTCTCTGATTTACTAGTCCCTTCAATACTTGTATCAGGGTTCGATTAAACCTTTCTACCTGTCCATCACTCTGCGGCCGGTATGGATTAGTACGAGTCTTACAAATCGCTAACTGATGGCACATCTCCTGCCACAAATTTGATTCGAATTCCCGTCCCTGATCGCTGTGTAACATTAGTGGTACACCCAGATACAGGATCCAACCTTTCACCAGCGCTCGAGCACATGTTGCAGCCTTATGGTCCTTCATCGGAAACACTCGTGTATACTTAGTGTAATAATCCGTCACCACCATCATACAAGTATTACCTTCGGGAGTCGTTACGAATCCGGTTATAATGTCTACAGCCACTCTCGCGAATCTCACCCCGAATAGTTCCTGGGTTAGAGGCATCTTACCCATTCCGCTTCCCGTCTTACTAGTGCAACACCTGGGGCAGGTCTCTATCCATCTCAATAGATCCGTACTCATTCCTGGCCAGTAATATTTCCTTCCTAATCGTTCTAAAGATCTCTTTTTCCCGAAATGTCCACTGGTCTGGTGTCCATGGCAGAAGAACATTATGTCCCTCCGCATGGCTGTTGGTATCACAATCTGTCGGATCCGATTTCCTAAGGCATTTACCTTCCAACGGTACAGTGTATTCTGTACAATTTCAAGTTCCTCCCATTGTGCAATTAGTCTACGGATTTCCCTGTTCTCTAATGAAATTGCGGGTCTTGCCGGTCTTCCTCCTGCCTCTAACAATTCCTTCATTCGCTTACAATTCGGATCCTTCTCTTGAAATGCTCTAATCGATTCATCTCCCCATTCTAATACACTTGGTTCCATATTCCTATACGGATGCCTCACCCCAGCTAAAACAGCATTGTGTGCCCCACAATCGGTACAACCAGTGTTCTGACATTTCCTAATAGGTATTCGTGACAAAGCATCCGCATTGACATGTTTCGCACCCTTCCTATGTTGTATCTGACTATGATCCAATCCAAATTCTGACAAATGAGCAAGCCATCGTCCGATCATTCCTTCTGCATCCTTGAAGTTCAATAGCCACCTCAATGATGAATGATCCGTTCTCAACGTAAAGTCCGATCCCCACAAAAAGTGTTTGAACTTTTTAGTGTATACAACCACCGCTAGTAATTCTCTCTTGGTCGTACAATAGTTCCGTTGCCCCCTATTCATCGTGTTACTTGCAAATGCTATGGGTACCTCTTCCCCATCCTGTACCTGAGAAAGGGCTGCCCCTATACATTCGTTACTGGCATCCGTGTCTAAAATGAAATGGCCATCCCGAGTCGGATATCTGAGTACCGGGGTTTCCTTGAAAAGGTTCTTTATTTTTCGGAAAGACTCCTCCTGCTCTAAACCCCACGGAAACACTTCCTTCCTTCTCCCCGGCGTCCAGTGTGACAGACTTTGAATCGGATAACTCAGTTTCGAATAACCGGGCAAGAAATCCCGATAGTATGAACAAAAACCCAAGAACGAGCGCACCTCCTTTGGACTTCTAGGTGCCGACCATTCCATTACCGTTCGAATCTTCTCCGGATCTGCCTTCACTCCATCCGTTGATATGATTCGTCCCAGATAGTTGATACTCTTATGAAACAAACTACATTTCTTCGGTTTTAGTTTCAACCCATTCGATATAATCCGCTTCAATACAACCCTCAAGTTTTCTAGACAATCTTCGAATGATTTCCCGAATATTATGACATCATCCAAATATACTAAACATTTCTTCCATAAGATGTCGCTCAATAAAGTCTCCATCATTGCCTCGAATGTGGCCGGGGCATTACATAACCCAAAAGGCATCACATTATATTGGTATAAACCAATATGGCTCGAAAACGCGGTCTTCTCCATATCATCCTCTTTCATTCCCACCTGCCAGTATCCGGATTGTAGATCAATCGTACAAAACCATTTATTTCCGCCCAGGGAATCAATAGTCTCATCTATCCGAGGGAGAGGATAGGAGTTCTTCTTGGTCAATCCATTCAACTTACGATAATCGATACAGAATCTGATGCTTCCATCTTTCTTGGTTACCATACATACCGGGCTACTCCAAGGGCTCGTACTCGGGACAATCACCCCTTCTTTCAACATCTTTCCGATTTCTTCCTCAGCCACCACTTTCTTGGCTAGAGGCAGTCGGCGGTATGGTATTTTGAAAGGTTCCGCATCCCCAGTCTTTATACAATGCAATACTTTATCAGTCCTCCCCAATGGTTCTCCTGGTTTTGCGAATGCCGTCGCACATTCCTCCAGTACGTTCCTTAATAAACCTTTCTGCTCGTCACTCTCCAACGCGGAATCCTTCAACAATTGATTCACTCCCTCTTCCAGTTCAGGTTTTTCACTTATACTGCATATGTCCATTCGACTACCGGTGACCGCCTCCGCGAGTACAACCTTGCCTATTATAGTGCCTTTATTTAGATATACAGTCTTCAAACCCGGATTGGTCACAGGAGTTACTGCCCATGAGGCATTTCCCACCAAAGTGTCTGCTGACTCCAATCCCTTCTCCTTCAACATTTCCATGTCCGGTTCGAATACTCCTGCTTGACCCCTAAAACATCGGATGGATGACATCAAGACATCACAGGCCGTTCCGGGCGGTATTTTTACGGTTTGTGCTACACATGCCATTCCACTAACATTCTTGGCTATACATTGGATTCGGTCTCTATACGGATGGTTCAACTTCAATTTGCCCGTAACCGGGTCCAATATAGCGCCATATAATGACGCGAAGTCCATTCCTAAGATTCCAACATCCTCTATCTCCGCCACCGTCGGTGAAAATACGTATTCCCTTCCTCCCAATACTACTATCATACAAGTCCTACCAAATGTCGGTATTTTGCTTCCGTCGGCCCCACATGCATTTACCCTCGTTGTGAGGTCCTCATCCATGTCGGACACCAAATCGAAGAACTTCTTGGAGATAACGGAGTGGCTAGCCCCACTATCTATCAAAAAATCTCCCAACCTGCCATTCACAGATACCGACACATACCATCTCTTCCCGTCCAACACAGACGGATTACTAGCGAATCTCTTGATATCAGTTTCCAACCCAAGATCGAATCCATGGTTCTTCAAATAATTCAGACACGGATGACCTCGGGGAAGGCGGATGCCACTTACTCTGGTCAACTCCTCTATCCACCCGTCCTCTGTACTAGTGTCCGGTTTCCCGGTTCTGCTCCCCATGGCAATTTCTTCACTAGTCCCCCCAGCCCCACACAATTCTGGCCCTTCTTCTTGACCCGTGCTGCTGGGCGATTGGTTGGTACCTGATTCAAATACATTCGCGTCGAAGGCCTTTTGGCAACTTTCTACAGGGGTTATCCGTTTGCCGTTACTAATAACCCCCTCTAATTTCCCGATTCCTCCTCCTTACTTCTCTCCATACGGGTTTCTCTGCAGTACAAGACGAGGCGAAATGCCCCATTTCTTGACATCTGAAACATTTAATAGTTGATCGGTCCGTTCTCGGCTTTCGTTTAACCTCCATCATATCTTTCATCTGTTTCATCATGGCCTCCATGATCTTACCCATACTCGTTTCTTCCGGAGCATTACTGCTGGTGGATTCAACTTTGTTTTCTATGGGTTTCTCAACGGATCTGATGTGAGTATCTGTTGGAGTAGACCTTTTCTTCCATCGATTTTTATTTTTCCCGTCCACTTTGACCCCAGCAATATGTTCGTCTTCCGAATCACCGGAGGAATCATCCCTGTCCTCCTCATGTACTGCATGTACCCGACTCTGCGGTACGAACCCTGCTAACAAGCGACGTTTCTTTTCAAACTGGTCCAATGAAACAAACAGATCAACCATGGATGTGCCTCGAACCCATTCCTTTTGTACTAATTTTGCATGTGCCGGATCCCTCAATCCTTTAATGTAGTGCGTGAATGATTCGTCCAAAAAATATTCATCATCACGCCTCCAGTTCGGTCTAGCCTTCTGGAGCAATCGTTGCAGCTCGAGTCCATAAATTTTCGGAGATTCCTTCGGTTTCTGGGTACGAGATTGAAACTCCTGCCATGGGTCAGTTGCCACTAGGGTGCCGAATAGATAAGTCGCCGAATTGACCAGTTGGTCGTATGTACCAGTGTCTCCATATATCAACCGCCACTCATCAACAGCAATCCGACCCGGGCCCCCGTTCAGCCATTTTATCAATGGTCCCAGTGAAGCATTCTTATCCCATCCGTGATATTTGTTATCATCACAAAAGTCCTGATAACTCTCCTTCCAGTCCAGCCCATTAAATTTCTTCGTTTCTCGGATCGGTTTCCTCGCAGCATTGGCACTCCAAACCAGGCGATCCGACTGCCTCTGACTCCAGTCCATTATTTCCGCTGCCTCATCCCCCTTTCGGCTACAACAATCTACGCCCATGTTTTGGATACAAGGATCCGCGTCATAAATCGCTGCTGTGGCGGGGGACATTGAAGCCCGTCTCGTAAGTCTTCGTTTCTCAGCAACCGATCCAGCATTCCCGCCACCACCCGTCGTGCCTGTTGTACCCTGATTGGTACCATTACTGGTGGTGCCCGTATTGTTTCTTCCGGGATGCTGAGTCTGACTAGGGTTTGTGGTCTGGCCGGAGTTAAAACTGTGCGGGTCTATCGGTGCTGCACCTGGCATAGCGTACTGGTACGTGACGTTATATATCGGGGCTCCACTTGGCGGTTGCGGACCACTTATTGTGTCATCCGCAAACGGGTTCAACGATCCGTAGCTGTGATTCACCCGGTCTTTCGGAACTTCCCGCGGCGTAATGTCCCTCGTGTCGGTATGACCAATGGTCACTCGTCTATTTGAGTCCTGGTCGGTATGATATCGGCCTTCCGTTACATTTGACATGCCTTTCTCACTAGTAAAAGGGTTGAAACCTTTCAGAATAGGCTTCGGAGTCGATTGGGCATCAACCTCCTGCTCCTTTCGTTCCTCCTCCAATGCCATCTGGTAGGCCAGAAAAGAATCGGTAACCTCCTCTTTCCTTTTTCTCAACTCCTCCAACTCCTCTTTCGCTAACCTTCGTTCCTCCGCAATTCTCTCTTTTTCTACTTCATAATCTTTAAAAAATTGCAGCGCGTCCGCCTCTTTTTCCTTACGTTCCTTTATAATGGAATTCATTTTTACGGACTGTCGATTCACCTCGATTTCATACTGGTCTCTCAGACTTCTTGACTTCTTTGCCTCTTCTCTATCCTTCTCTAAAATCATCCGCTCCTGCTCCATTCGTTTTCGAACGGAGTTTTCCTCCCCCTTCTGTATTGCTAGAAGTCTCTGTTGCTCAGCCAGTTGACTAGCGATGTAATTTTTGTCACGGGATAACTGTTCCGTTCCTTCCTTCAACCCCATCGTGATCCTTCTGTTCGCTTCAATCTGATCATCCCTATCTTTCATCAATTGTACCAACTCGTCATTCATGGCACTATACTGTTGCTGCATGATGCGTTGATCGGCCCGTACTTTCTCCTGGTATATCCGGTCCTCCTCGTCTCTTCCGATCTCTATCTTCTGTCTTCTGACCTATATCGAATATGCCCGGCGTAATCAAGCCTAACGAGTCCATTAATTCCCGTCTCGCGGTTCGTTTTTCAGTTGGGGTTTGCATTTTTGATGCACTGGCCCATACTCGATCTATGTTCCTCAGACTGCAATCTAGTTCCCCATCCTCTAACGATTCCTCAATTCTCGATTCCCCCTCCCCCTCTTTTGGTCGGGCCTCCGCCACGATGACCTGCTATCTCGACTGGTCACGGCACCAATGTAGAGTTTAGTATTTTACGGTCGCAGAATAAACAACTCGGAAGGTTCTTTATACGTTCTGGATGCAAAGAGAGAGAGTTTTATTCACGTTTCCTACTACAGTAATCTAAGTTCGGTTCTTGTTCGGGACGAGACCTGATGAGGTCTGTCTACCACTGAGCCTTCTGGCCTTATATATCCCACCCTACCCGATCGCAGCGCCCCTTTATCAACACTCGCACCCTCTGTAAACGGGTCACGAACTAGCATCTTATGGTGGTTTACATAACTGCGATCCGAGTGGGATTCGAGTCCCCTACACTTCAAAGTGGTGCGAAACAAAATGGTCACCTACACCATAGAGAAAGACGGCGTGCGCTACTTGTATTATAAGCGTCGCGTGCATTCTGACGGTGTGACAACGAGTCCTTTAGAGATATGAAAAAAAAAAAATAAGCGTGTGCATCTTTTCAAAAATAGAGTGTTTATCAAGATTGAAAAAAAAAAAAATAAAAAAAATAAAATAAAATATTGTTGTGTTTTTATTTTCATACGTCTTCTTTTACTAGTAAGTCGCGCAGTCTCTTAAAGTGTCACTCATGTGACGACGTCGCTTCCAGTCACGTGATCCTAAAGACCCTCACTTCCTAAACAAAAAACTTCTTCTTCCGCTCACGTGATCAATCAGGTCACTTCCGGTCACGTGATCCTCAATGAGGTCACTCACTTCCGGTCGGCCATTAGGTCATGTGACGTCACTTCCGCTCACGTGACTCATCAGGTCACTTCCGCTCACGTGATCCTAAATTAGGTCATATGACATCACTTCCGGTCCCCTAAGTAGGTCAGTAGGTTACCTAGAATGCACCACTAATCCCCTAAGTAGGTCACTTCCGGTCACGTGACCAAATGGTGGCCTCTGATTGGCTGCAGGGTTACCCAGAATGCACCACTAATCCCCTAAGTAGGTCACTTCCGGTCACGTGACCAAATGGAGGCCTCTGATTGGCTGCATGTCGATTGAGTAATAAACAGTACTTAACTATAGTCCCGTTCCGATACATACTATACTACTAACCCCCCTCCCCCACATGACCTAATAAAGGAAACGTGGCCTGTTCAGTCTGTACTGACCGGGCTCAGGTCTAGACCTCCACCTGAAACAGACCTGCCCTCTAGGGAGAAGATGACCATTAATGACCTTACCTACATAGGTGCTGCCTTCTGTTTTTTGTATATTTGAACTATTTAGCCCCGCCCTCTGCATACATTATCCTTACTGGACGTGCAGTAAGATCTGCGGGTTTAACAACAAACCAATAAAACCATTGAATTCCTCGGGTCCATGTTAGGGGGGGTAGGTACGATTATAATCAACTTCAGGAGCATGGAAATGGGTGTTGCTAGGCAGATAAACAATTAGAATAGCTGTTGCTAGGCAACCAGCTGTCTTAGCAACAAACCAATTGAACCATTGAATTCCTTGGGTCCATGTTAAGGGGGGTAGGTACAATAATAATCAACCTCAGGAGCATGGAAATGGGTGTTGCTAGGCAGATAAACAATTAGAATAGCTGTTGCTAGGCAACCAGCTGTCTTAGCAACAAACCAATAGAACCTTTGAATTCCTTGGGTCCATGTTAGGGGGGGTATGTATGATTGTAATCAACCTCAGGAGCATGGAAATGGGTGTTGCTAGGCAGATAAACAATTAGAATAGCTGTTGTTAGGCAACCAGCTGTCTTAGCAACAAACCAATAGAACCATTGAATCCCTTGGGTCCATGTTAGGGGGGTAGGTATTATTATAATCAACCCCTGGAGCATGGAAATGGGTGTTGCTAGGCAGATAAACAATTAGAATAGCTGTTGCCAGGCAACCAGCTGTCTTAACAACAAACCAATAGAACCATTGAATTCCTTCGGTCCATGTTAGGGGGGGTAGGTAGGATTATAATCAACCTCAGGAGCATGGAAATGTGTGTTGCTAGGCAGATAAACAATTAGAATAGCTGTTGCTAGGCAGCCAGCTGTCTTAACAATAAACCAATAAAACCATTGAATTCCTTGGGTCCATGTTAGGGGGGGTAGATAGGATTATAATCAACCCCAGGAGCGTGGAAATGGGTGTTGCTAGGCAGATAAACAATTAGAATAGCTGCTGCTAGGCAACCAGCTGTCTTAGCAACAAACCAATAGAACCTTTGAATTCCTTGGGTCCATGTTAGGGGGTATAGGTATGCTTATGATCAACCTCAGGATCGAAGGTTGATTAATATTAATTTTATTCATATATGCATAAATTTGTGTTGTGACACCTTAAAACAAAATGGCGGCACCCCTTAAAACAAAATGGCGGCACCCGTACTGACTTCCTGTCAAATGAAAACAATATAATGCCTCAACCTGGTAGTTCGCAAGCTCACCACCAGGGCCCCTCCGGGGCCTTTCGGCCTTAAAAAATGCTCCATCTTCCCCCCCCCTTATTTCACATCAACTTGACTCTAAAGACTTGCCAAGAATGTGGTTTGAAACAAATACAATTGGTGTAGAATATAATCACCAAAATCTAGATTAACCCTTTTCCATTAAGATCAATCACCCTTTTTTGCTCTATTAATTCTACCACCCTCTGCTATGGTGAGGACAGTGCAATATCAATGGTACAATATCAGTTAATGGCTCTCTAACAGAGAAGGATGTCCCCCAGGGGTCCCCATTAGGACCCTTGATATTTATGTGAAATTTTAATTTAAGGGCAACTTAATGCTTTAATGCTTTATCATCATAATGCTTAAATGTGACACACCAGCTCTGCATTCATGTATCATGCCAAGTGTAGCAGGTTAGTACTGTGCGGAAATGGCGACACCATCATTGGTGCATCATTACATCATATGGACATACACACTGAGGCATTGTGCCGTCCCTGAGGGGTTAAAGACCTCATTGAATGATGGGGAATGATGTGTGGGTGCTCTGAGGGGCATTGGTGGTCCCCAATCAGCACTGGGGCTGGTGGATGAGGAGAAGGGGAAGTCACTGCTGATATCTGAAACTGTAACCTTTTGAGGACTGCAGGTTGCCTGCATCAGTACTTCTTTTATTGTGCACATTCTGTTACATTGAAATGCATTAGTGAATTGAGACACTGCCCTAAATGGGAGTAACTAATGGAGTTGACACCGCCATGTTTAAGGTTTAGAATCTGAAAATCACATTCAGTAAATCATAATTTTGTCCTTCCTACTTGAGAATAGTACATTTACTGAAGGTTGTGCCTTTTGAAAATGATCCGTAGATGTTATGTACCTAGGTGCAAACCTGGAAGCCGTTCCCAGTGGACTGGTGTATTTACAATGTGTACAAAGGAATGCTCCTACAGAATGGAGGCTATGGGTCTTAATCTGACAATTATATCCATAAAGTTCTTTGTTTAAAACCAGAGAGCAACAAAATGTATAGAAGAAAAAAGTGTAGTGTTTAACAGAGCCCATTTACATTGCACCCTGTAATGCTGTACCTCCCATGCAACCAGACCCAGCCCTAGTGGGGTAATTTGTCAGCTTGTAAATGTAGTGCAGCTTGCATGTTAGCATGTCAGCGGGTATGGGAGACCCACTCAGTAGTTAGTATCAGAATCAATGCCAAGTACACCCAGTACATATTTCATACAGTCAGTGGTACAGTTTGTCTCTGAGGATTTGACAAATGATATCACACTTGAAAATTATATAGTATATTGTAATCTTACATTTTATACTGGGTGCAGTAAAAAAAACACTAGTCTATTCATTGGCCAACAGTTACCCATAATGAAATTGCTCATAGATGAAGCAGGTGATAAATAAATATGCAGCTCCTTCTATGAAGGTTTCTTGTGCTACCAATGGTTTGCAAACAAAGTACTAGGGCACATATTTCATACAGCAGTGCACTGAGATATATGGCAGGCTTAGACGTTAAAGGTGCAAGACAAAAAATGAGCATATTTTCCCCAAGCAGCCTTTGTCAGTTACACCAACAGCTCAGTAGTTTGGTAACCGTTACTTGTGGGTGAGGTTTTACCTAGGGTGAGTCTTTTAGTCCTTTAAGGGCAGCATAGTGCTTTAACATACGATGTCTTTGTTGTCGTGATGCATGAATGCAGTTGCCCTGCTGAGAGAGTTCCACCAACCCAGGAGGATACATGAATAACTGAAGCATCAACATAATGCATTTATGCAGCACTGGTGAGTAGACTAAGCAGGGCAATGACCATGCATCATGCACTTTGCAGCAGTTTAACAGTAAGGGCACCAGGGGCAGCTTGATGTACTTATGCACTACCTGCTACCTAATGGACTCTTTTCTACATGCCCCAATTAATCCAGTCTGTGGATCTAGTATGTGCATGGGTGGTGTGCTGACTGAGATATGCCTTATGGGGTACAGTGGGTGGCAGCCCAGACGGCTGTAGTGGATAAGGATTGATACTGCATTTACCCCAAAGCATAATGGCAACGCATTGAGAGAGCAATTGCAAAAAATGACTATGAAAAATGCTGATTGATTGTGCATTTGGCTTTTAGGGGTGTGTCAGTGGCTCAGTGACTAAAACAGTGAGGGCTGGGAGAAAGCGGCTACAGGCAGCCATAGAGAAGGGCCGTTAGTGGAACAATGCAGATCAGTGCAGCCACTTGATGAAGGCCGTAACAAGAACCAATATGGCCAGCTTTAGTTTTTTTCACCCACTGTTCAGGGGAAGTATTCATGCATCATGCACTTTGCAGCCGTTTAACAGTCACCAGGGGCAGCTCCGTGTACTTAGGCACTGCCTGCTACCTAGTGGACTCTTTTCTACATGCCCCAATTAATCCAGTCTGTGGATGTAGTATGTGTATGGGGGGTGTGCTGACGGAGGCCATACCGGGAACAGTGTGTGGCAGCCCAGACAGCTGTAGTGGATAAGGATTGATCCTGCATTTACCCCATAGCCTAATGGCAATGCATTGAGAAAGTAATTGCATAAAAATTAGATGAAAAATGATGATTTATTGTGCATTTGGCTTTTAGGGGTATGTGAGTGGCTCAGTGACTAAAACAGTGAGGGCTGGTAGAATGTGGCTATAGGCGGCCATAGAGTTAGGCCGTTAGTGGAACAATGCAGATAAGTGCAGCCACTTGATGAAGGCTGTAACAAGAACCAATATGGCTGACGATAACATAAATCTCACACACCCTTACCCACTGGTCTACCCCTATCACCCTTTCACCTTTTGGGGTCTGTAGGCATACTCTACTAGAACATGAGCCTGAGCCTAAAAATCTGAAAGACAGGATGTCAGAAAGATGTCTGCGCTTTCCCAGTGTCCAATTGTTGTACTTAATCCACATCCAATGAACCTTTATTAAACTAGCCATAGTTATGAGAATCATTTCCAACAAATGTTTACTTCAATGTGGCTGCAGTGTGTATCCGGTCTAGCTTGCTATACATTGGTATTAGTTGCTTAGTTACTTACATCAGTTCACAGCAGCCATCCTGAAAGCTGTGCCTTGGGTATAAAAGGTATCATTCCTTGCTTCACTCTGACTCTTACTGCAGCCTTTAAGCCACCTGACTCTTGCACTCTCCAAGCCTATTAGCCTTAACTCCCTGCCTTGAAGCCAATGGACATTCCTTACAGAATATCAGGCAGGAGAGTGGAGCCTGAGGGCACCACTCACACATCCATCAGAGACTGTGGGCACGGCCATGATGGCCCTTCAAGGTGGGTGAAGCATGATGGGTAATGTGCAGAGGTGGGTTAGGAATGAGGTAAATTTAGCCTCAGAATGAGGTAAATGGGGCCTGGGACCAAGGTAAATGTGGTCAGGGAGTGAGTGCTTGTCCCGGGAACACACAAAGTGGTTCTCTGACTGACTGGGAGACAACAGTAAGGCTTAGGGTGGAAATGACAGGTGGGAACTGACAAACACATTATTGGCCCTGTTCGACCCTGTTAATAATTGAAGGTTATCTAAGCCACCATATGGAACAAAAAAACACAGGAAGCTCAAACAATCAATATGAAAAATGCTGATATATTAAGCAAACTTTATCGACAACAATTTGTGAATTCCTTGATTAGAAAGTAACAAAATAAAAAATAAGATATGGATACCATAACATCTAATCTCAAACCGTCTGGGAGTGTGAGACTTATTCAGAGTGATGGCGTCTTAGGTGGCAGGAGTAGGACAATAGCAGGCAGTAGGTGAGACCAGCATACAGATGGCCACTTACTTCCCTCTCTGCTTACATCCTCTCACACCTCAGTGCTCAGGACAGGACTTCCCGTCCATGAGGCTCCACTGCTACCTTTCACAGCGACACGTTAGAGCATGAAATAGGACGCTGTGTCCTGTATCAAAGCTGCTCTGGTCTGGGGGAAAGCAGATAGTCTACCAAATACATCTCTGACTGGTTCGGGCCCATGGCCAAGGAAGAAAAAAACACTGAGAAATGACCGAGTAGTGTATTTCCACAGTGTGAAGAGAGTACACATATAACTACAAGTAAAAGGCCCACTCAGTGATTGGCTACCAGCCTACTTACCACACATGACCGTGTTGGTGTTCTGGTTCCTGCCCTGCCCCAGCCTGTGCCCCAGCCTCCATGTTCCTACCCAAACCTTGCAGCCTGTGCCAGCACCTATCATGTGTCAAGGAGCCACCTTCAGCACAGCCCATGGTCAGCCAGTGCTTCATCTGACCCATCCCCACTGCCCCCTCTGCTGCTGAGTCCAGTAGAGTAGAGAGCTCATGTCACACATCCTCATTTGACAATGCAAATGTGTAAAGAATTGATACCTTTCTTATTATTTCACCAGTTACTGGCCAGTAAATCTTGCACTTCCTCTCTGTAGTCTATGAACTGTAATTGCAGGAGTTTCCATATCTGATTTACATGAGCTTATACCAATTAAATATAGAGATTATATTGTGAATCTCATGTCAAAAAGATTCTCAGTAGTATGAGGTTCAGCTCTGTGACTACCTCTGCCTATCATCAGAATGTTACCCATTTACAGACGCGCACCCCATATAACTCCCCATCCCTTACTGCTTCCTGGCAGTGCTTTGTTGGTGTTTACCTTCATGCTGCCCGCGTCAATGCTACGGCCCTTTGTAGAGGGCACCACAGATGATGATTGGGGGGTAGGGGGACAAAAGCCTGTTGAAGGCTGGAAGTAGTGGTCAGGGCAACCTTTGATGTGCTGCCAGCTTGGACCTCAGTGGAGAAGGTTTTTATTCCTGTGCTGACCCCTCCCGATGTACCGACCAACCGCCCCAGTTTTTTTTTTTGTGCTTTCATATCTGATAAAATGCCAATAATTTTGCCACTGTTTGGTGGAGGGTGTTTTTATGCTTTGTGATGTGCCGGAGAGTCATGGTCATTGTGGTTGTGGTGCAAAAAACTGCGTCTGCGTTTTGGTAGCTATTTCAACATGATATTTCTTATCCAAACATTGTTTTGTTCGGATTCACTAACTTCATAATGAACAGGTATCTACAGATCTATTATTAACTGAGGTGATTTTTGTACATCTGTAGAGTATAATATCATGTGGCCTTCACTATAGTCCTTCTATATTCTATAATTCAGGTCTACTGATTTCAAATAATGATTTAACAAAAAAACGATTGTAAATGTGAGCCTTTTCTTTTTGCATATTAAAGTATCATTCTGTCGTGTGCCCATACCTGTTATATATATCTTTATCTCCCCTGACACATCATACCCGCTACATGTCTTCCGCTATATGTCCCATGGCAGGTCTCCCACCCACCCTCCTGTCAGCCTCCATTATTGGTGCCACAACGAGGCTAAAGATCGGCCACCACTGCCTCCATTAACCAATCATATCCACTTTTAAATTCATCCGCGGGCTGCGTGTAAATGCTGCACCGTGATAGGCTGCTGAAATCTGGGCTCTGACCTTCTTAGTGCCTGGTACAGCCACCAGGAGGCAGGCTTGATTATATGTTATGGTGTACTGGGCTCAGATTTCCCAATCTTCATTCATAATGTGTTGTTGTAGGAAGCTGGGGCCAACATGGGTGTTATGGTGTACTGGGCTGTGGTCATTTTTTTTTGACATAGATTTATTGGATTTAATCACCCTTGCGGGTAAAAACTAGCTTGGGCGCATTGCCCTTCTGCCGCCAGTACCCCTAACTATACAGAAATTGATGACGGTCTTAAATTATGTAATAATACATTACTCAATCTTCATACATAATATGTTGTTGTAGGAAGCTGGGGCAACATGGGTGTTATGGTGTACTGGGCTGAGGTCATTGCTCAATCTCCATACATAATATGTTGTTGTAGGAAGCTGGGGCCAACATGGGTAATCTACCATTATTTACCTTCTTGGATAAAAACTGGGGAGAATTGTCGGTGAAGATTTCCAAAAGTCTGTCAAGAATTCTCTGGTTTCTTTGACACAAGTAACACGCTCTATGTGAAGGCTCTCCTCTGAGAACAGACCAGAATAGTCACAGCAGGCAAGGTGCCATAACTCTGACTGCATGAATGCAAGATTGCATCCGACACCTTCTCAAGAGCCTAAACTGACTGGGGGTATGCCCTAACAGACTGTATCTGTGTAATATCCCAACTTGTGACTCTAGAGGCTAAAACCCTCCCTGAAAGGCAGTAAAGTCCCATAATACTGAGCAAAAGCAGCCCTGATAGGTTCTCACAGGTTTAAACATGAAGCTAAGTGAAAGATGGGGCGGACTGACCTGCAGCATCTCTTAGCCTAAGTGTAGCCAATAGCGAGCCTCACTTTGATATTGATCACTATGGTAATAGCCGGGTGAGGGGCAGGACTATAGTGAGGGGTTTGGATGGTCCTGGTTGGCCTAGAGCTGACAGTCCATCAACACATGGCCCAGAAAAACATAAAATGAAGTACTATGTGTAATCCATCTTAGCTTTCAAACAGTCTGAAGTAGAAAATTGGGATAGTCTGTGAGAAACAGATCTGCTGCACAGAAAATATTTACCATTTTGTAATGGATAGTTTCAAGACTGAAAGAAGCTTGATATTGAGTGTGAGAAATGAATGATGAAACCTTTAAATGGGACATGATGCCTTTAGCTTTATCTGTATCTGCCCTCATGAGTTTTGTTCTGAATTCAGAGGCCATATCCTTCACAATTATTGATGATGAGAAATAGTAGGATACTATATTTGCCTCTTTTGGTTGAGGCAATGAATAGAAACCAACATTAGACCAATCCAAACCAGTGCACCCAAAGCTAAACCAGGCATACACTGTGTTAGGTAGAAGACCCCCACAGTAGACAGATGCCTCCAAGATGTCAGCCTGACTCTGCCCTACCCACTGACCCCTACTGCCTGCTGACCACCAGCAGCTATTTATAAGCAGCCCAGGTAGCGCCAAATTGCTCATTTGCTCAGTGAAGCTGCGCGAAGGGATGGGATGGAATACGGGCTCTCTGGTTATGAATTCTTCCAGTCAGAATGTGAGCTAGGTAAAGGTACCGTGTCTAGGAGACCTTAGAAGAAAGGCTTAAGGTGGGAATCATAAAATGGGAAGTGAGTGGGTATTCTAGCTGCAAAGTGAATGCCTGAGGGCTGTCTGATAAATGTTATGCCTGAGGAACATTTGGTTTACAATAAAAATTAAATGAATTTGAGAAATTTAAGGTTCCCTGTGTAGGGCCCTTAAAACTAGACCTGTAGAGCTAGTAGGCTATTAAAGCAGAACCCTGTGACAGCTTGAAAGCAGACTTCTTAGATTCAGTTTCTTTTTGAACCAGGGCTCTTTGAGAACTCTGTCCAAAACTGACGACCTGGAAATAAACTACGGAGCAAGAACCAGTTTACTTAACAGGATTCTGCCATCCCACAATACTGTACTAGGAGGCAAGATGGTGCTGCTGTAGTCTAGACCTAACATGACAGTACTGGTAGAGCTGCAGCCTTGTGGGTGAGTAGTGAGTCTGTAGACAACCTTATGAAAAGAGAAACACAACAAGGAGTGAGGAGAAGGGACTCTGAATGGTAATGCTGTAGTACTGTATTACAGCACCAGGGGCAGAGGGTCTGGCTGTAGTCTGTGCCAGGAAGACAGCAACCATCTTAAAAAAAAAACATCCAAACTGGCTTTCATCTGCTTCCCTGTTCACCTTTACATTAGTGTTACATGAAGACTACCCCTGACATTTATACCAAACCAAACTTCATTTAAAATCTGAAGGTATGGTATTCATTGTCTTTGATGATAACAGTCATTTTAAAACACAGATGCCCAAACCAAAGCTGGTTCTTTTCACTTACTTAAAGGATTCCAGTCGGGGTTGAGGCCTAACATAGCCAAGTACAGAACTAGCTAGTAGTCATGTTGGACTCCTGGTGGTGGGAACTAGAACTGTTTGTGAAGGGTTTGGGTAAAAGATGGATCGTCAAACAGTGTAAATGGAAGAAGCCTGTAGGTGGCTGGTGGAAGAGGAGGAGAAGACCCGTTCATGGTAACCCTGTAAGGACAGCATCAGGCCTCAATGCTTCATGTCCATGTGATGTCATGATGCACCAATGCAACACTGGAGAGTTTTACTAATACCAGGTTGGATCATGCAGATCCTCCCAGAGTTCATCAACATGAAATGAGGCATGGAGTACAGCTGCAGTACTACTCAGTTACGGTGTTGTGTTCATGCCTCAAGCTGACAAAAGGCAGCTGTATTATAAAGCTGTGCTGCCTGTCTAGTGTTAAGGCTACTGCTTGGTGTTCTAATGTAATGTCTTCTTTGGCTGCTTTGTATTCAGAGACATTGGCTGCTAATGGCAGAACTGGAGAGGTTCATGGCTCAGGTGTATTTTTACGCCTGCAGCTTCGAAATTATTTCTGATATCGGTGATGATGTTTGTAGGCATTCCTTGTTAGTTTTCCATTCAGTATCTCATCTTATAGAGATTGAAACAATTCCACTGTACACAGGTTGAGGCCGCATATATTTCAGATAGAGCAGTATGTAATATTATTGTAATGGTGGGGATATGTATATATTGCTGACTGACATTTTATTTTCCTGCACCCTTTACATATCAATGCTGCTTTGTGTTACTGTAGAGTGAATAATCTGACATCAAATATAACTTGAAAAAGCAATCTCTATCACTGCACATAATTGATTTATCGTGGAAGCACACAAACAGCACAATGAGGTGTAGTTCTGAAGTGTAGCTGCATCACCTTTGTATACAGACAAGTGTGGAGTGTGGAGTACAGTACAGAATTCAAAATAGCAGAATAAACACACAGGTTTCCAACAGCATTTCATGCCACTCTATATACTGCAATGATAAGAACATCAACTATACATGGAAAGATAAATACTATCCTCACTCTCCCTCACACCCCTCCTGTTCTCCCACCCCTTCACCCTACATGAGAAGGGGGACAGCACTAGTCACGCACATAAGGACACATTCTGCCCATATTGTTCTGTAGTGTGATACCTTATGAAGTGACCCCTTCTTCCAACAGGCAGTATCTCCAGGTCACATGACGGGCGTCTCTCTCTGTCTGCTCTACCATTCACCTGGTTCCCCAACTCTTGTACAGTCTCCCTTTTCCCACATTGTCTTGCTTTGTCTTGCATTGTCTCGCCTTGTCTCACAGTTCATTGAGAAAACTGACCCTGCTTGTATGCTTTAAGGGCAGTGACAATGATGGATTATCCAACCACGTGATGTAACATGATTATTGTAACAGCCACCATGTTGTGAGGTAAGTGGGGCAGAGGCACTGTGGGGCTGCTACCTCTGTGTGGCTGAATATGGGGCTGCTACCTCTGTGTGGCTGAATGTGGGGCTGCTACCTCTGTGTGGCTGAATGTGGGGCTGCTACCTCTGTGTGGCTGAATGTGGGGCTGCTACCTCTGTGTGGCTGCTACCTCTGTGTGGCTGAATGTGGGGCTGCTACCTCTGTGTGGCTGAATATGGGGCTGCTACCTCTGTGTGGCTGAATGTGGGGCTGCTACCTCTGTGTGGCTGAATGTGGGGCTGCTACCTCTGTGTGGCTGAATGTGGGGCTGCTACCTCTGTGTGGCTGAATATGGGGCTGCTACCTCTGTGTGGCTGAATATGGGGCTGCTACCTCTGTGTGGCTGAATGTGGGGCTGCTACCTCTGTGTGGCTGAATATGGGGCTGCTACCTCTGTGTGGCTGAATATGGGGCTGCTACCTCTGTGTGGCTGAATGTGGGGCTGCTACCTCTGTGTGGCTGCTACCTCTGTGTGGCTGAATGTGGGGCTGCTACCTCTGTGTGGCTGAATGTGGGGCTGCTACCTCTGTGTGGCTGAATATGGGGCTGCTACCTCTGTGTGGCTGAATGTGGGGCTGCTACCTCTGTGTGGCTGAATATGGGGCTGCTACCTCTGTGTGGCTGCTACCTCTGTGTGGCTGAATATGGGGCTGCTACCTCTGTGTGGCTGCTACCTCTGTGTGGCTGAATGTGGGGCTGCTACCTCTGTGTGGCTGAATATGGGGCTGCTACCTCTGTGTGGCTGAATATGGGGCTGCTACCTCTGAGTGGCTGCTACCTCTGTGTGGCTGAATATGGGGCTGCTACCTCTGTGTGGCTGAATATGGGGCTGCTACCTCTGTGTGGCTGAATGTGTGGCTGCTACCTCTGTGTGGCTGCTACCTCTGTGTGGCTGAATATGGGGCTGCTACCTCTGTGGGGCTGCTACCTCTGTGTGGCTGAATATGGGGCTGCTACCTCTGTGTGGCTGAATATGGGGCTGCTACCTCTGAGTGGCTGCTACCTCTGTGTGGCTGAATATGGGGCTGCTACCTCTGTGTGGCTGAATATGGGGCTGCTACCTCTGTGTGGCTGAATGTGGGGCTGCTACCTCTGTGTGGCTGAATGTGGGGCTGCTACCTCTGTGTGGCTGAATATGGGGCTGCTACCTCTGTGTGGCTGAATATGGGGCTGCTACCTCTGTGTGGCTGAATATGGGGCTGCTACCCCTGTGTGGCTGAATATGGGGCTACTACCTCTGTGTGGCTGTGATGAATATGGGGCTGCTACCTCTGTGTGGCTGAATATGGGGCTGCTACCTCTGTGTGGCTGAATGTGGGGCTGCTACCTCTGTGTGGCTGAATATGGGGCTGCTGCCTCTGTGTGGCTGAATATGGGGCTGCTGCCTCTGTGTGGCTGCTACCTCTGTGTGGCTAAATATAGGGCTGCTACCTCTGTGTGGCTGCTACCTCTGTGTGGCTGCTACCTCTGTGTGGCTGAATGTGGGGCTGCTACCTCTGTGTGGCTGAATATGGGGCTGCTACCTCTGTGTGGCTGAATATGTGGCTGCTACCTCTGTGTGGCTGAATATGGGGCTGCTACCTCTGTGTGGCTGAATATGGGGCTGCTACCTCTGTGTGGCTGAATATGGGGCTGCTACCTCTGTGTGGCTGAATGTGTGGCTGCTACCTGTGTGTGGCTGAATGTGGGGCTGCTACCTCTGTGTGGCTGCTACCTCTGTGTGGCTGAATATGGGGCTGCTGCCTCTGTGTGGCTGAATATGTGGCTGCTACCTCTGTGTGGCTGAATGTGGGGCTGCTACCTCTGTGTGGCTGCTACGTCGGTGTGGCTGAATATGGGGCGGCTACCTCTGTGTGGCTGAATGTGTGGCTGCTACCTGTGTGTGGCTGAATGTGGGGCTGCTACCTCTGTGTGGCTGAATGTGGGGCTGCTGCCTCTGTGTGGCTGAATATGGGGCTGCTACCTCTGTGTGGCTGAATGTGTGCCTGCTACCTCTGTGTGGCTGTGATGAATATGGGGCTGCCTTAATGATATCATTATTATGAAGATCTGAGCGGAACTCACCAGCACAGCATTCCTGCATCACACCCAGCCTTTGCTGTGGATATGATGCACAAATGCAGCACTTGTGATTTATCCATCAGCTGGGAATCTTCTGCTTTTAATTAACTGTAGTTAAACATGGTGGGATGTTATTAGTTTACCATCACAAACTAAGTTTAATAAGGATATGAATGTGAGAAGTTAAGATTATAGTTCTAAATACACCAAAATGTCCACACCAGGGCTGTACTAGGCTTCACCCCGCCTCAGACGTATCAGTTTACTTTGAACTCCCTTTGACCACTTCGTACAGACACCTCATCATCTCCTCTACATTACTCATCCACCAAGTCATCCCAGCCCCCCCCCCCCACTCAAACTTACTTCTTACATCTTACACAAGCTAACCTGTCTGCCAGCTTCACACTCCCCTCCTGGAGAATATACAATCCTGGACGCTATCTGAGATAATTGAACAGAGGCATAACAGTGGTAGATCCAGAATTTTTTAACTATTGGGTGGGGGCACTTAACATTTGCATATATATTGAATTAAAAAGCTTAAATTCTTAAGGAAATTATGAATAGGCTGCCCCTGATTCCTCCTCCCAATTCACCAATGGCATGTATGCAGGTGTGTGCTCATCTATACATTGTAACATTCATCATGACTCCCTTTGACCATTCCGACCACCGTCTGCTACTTTCCTCTCATATTGTTCCTTGCTGACCCCCCTTCCAAACATGCACACACCCACACTTTATCAACATTATCCCCAGTGGCAGTGTAACCCTCCTACATCCTCCAACACCTGCGCTGCTACACTGCTACCATTACACAGGGGAAGGTGAACACTTGTGCATCACTTGTGCATCACTTGTGCACACTTGTGCACACTTGTGTACCACTTGTGCACCACTTGTGCACACTTGTGTACCACTTGTGCACCACTTGTGCACACTTGTGCACACTTGTGTACCACTTGTGCACCACTTGTGCACCACTTGTGCATCACTTGTGCACACTTGTGCACCACTTGTGCACACTTGTGTACCATTTGTGCACACTTATATACCACTTTTGCACACTTGTGCACCCTTGTGTACCACTTTTACACCATGGAGTGACCTACAGTGCTAAAAGATACCTGTCACTAGCTGTTGTTCCTGCATTGACAGTTGACAGTTGACAGTAAGTGACTGAAGTTGGAGTTTTCACTTTCTACTATGACATTTGCATTATTTTTGGTTTGATGTAGTGTTGAAAGATAGCAGTCACAAGTTACTTTACTTGAATTGACAGTTGACAGGTGACTGTAAATGGTTGAAGTTAGAGTTTTCACTTTCAACTCAAGTTGATTTTTTGCAAGTTGAAGTGAATTTGCAATTTCAAATTTACAAAAAGAGTTGACCCTCCTGGGCCACTGTACTCTAGGGTCCCTGCAGTATGAGACATCCTCTTGGGAATGGATAGATGTGTACACAGAACTCTGACTATACTCGTCTGAACTTTCACTTCTGCACATGCTTGGTGGGAAGTGCATCCATCCTCCAAGTGTAATGCATACAGAATGTGACTTGTCAATCATTAATATGAATGCTCCCAGACCATGCCCACCCACTAACCCTTAACCCATCACCTCATATAGACCCAGACTGTTGACAGGGGAGCTGTTTCTTATTGCCCTGGATGAGAGTTCATTTTGACAAGTTTTCATCAGGTAGTGTTGAGTATTTCAGACCAACATGTGCAGCTAGACGCCTATGTCCTCAGATATACATTCCTCATCACTGTATCATAGAGGGTAAAATGTGCCAAAATAATGTTTCTACTGTTGAAGACAATTGAATTGCAAAGACTGTTTTGATGCATTTACCTGCACACTGTTGTCTACATTTCCTCAGGGTCAGCTGGGAAGAGATGGGATAAATTAGGGAGAACATCCACCATGTGTAGGGCCCATGGTTTAAGAGGAGTCGGGTGGCCCCATCCTGGCTATATGTCCAGTGCTTGATGGCCAGCACATGTGTGTAAGCAGGTGAACTACCCTTCTCCATCTCCCCCTATTCCATGCAGTATGTACACCAGCCACCGTTTAGCACCTGGGGTTCAGTGCAGGTCTTGGCATACAGAAGTGTTGGAGAAATATTAAGCCCTGTAATTTGGTCTTGAAGAAGCATCAGAAATCTTGTAAAATTTCACAAGTGGCAGGGCATATTAGTTGTTGGTAAATATATACACGTACCTGGTTGCTTAACCTTTAGCCCTGGCAAGTAACTCACCAGTGCTGCATTCAAGCATCATGCTGACCCTATGGGATTGAGACACTTCTGAAGGGGCAGCATGATGCACTACTGCAGCCACGACAAGTTACTCACCAGGGCTGCATTGGTGCATCATGATGACAATAGTCATCTTATAGTGACATGCCATCCTTAAAGGGCTAATGTAGCCTGGTGGAAACTGTACCTGGCCATGGTCTTTCTAACCACTCTCACCTCACCACCTCACCATGGGGGTGTTTGTAACAAATCTCAACCCTATGATGAACATGTCACAGGATGCCTTTCCTCCTGCCCTCTCGATTCTGAGTTACAGCCCCAAACACTCTCCATGTAGCTGTATGCTGATTGAAAATGTGAATCTCACAAGTGTCCTTGAATTTTAAGACTTTAGAAATATAGTTGACTGAGCATACCCAGTGGGGTGTTACTCATATGCATCATGCTGACCTCATGAATGGTAAGCATGATGTAGCAAACAGTGCTGGGCAGTTGTTTGTTACCGCTGCATCTGTGCATTATCAGTACAAGTGATCAGGGGGCTGGCAGTCATTTAGCTGGACAGTAGGGTATCCAGGGAGGAGGAACAGGCATGTGACCTGAATGAAAAATAAGGCATAAAATAAAATAAAAACTGAATAAGTATAAAACAGAAGATGGGATGAGTTGGTAGACCCTAACAAGCTTTGAAGGATACTCCCATGAATTGACTCCATAAGTGAGGTCTCATGGAAGTGAATGATTCCTCTATATAATTTAACACAGCTCAATCTAGCCTTAAACATATATAAACACATTCAGGAGCATTTGTACTAGCTTTCAGAAGTATAGCTATGATATTTAACTTAATTACTGACCATCGAGACCACAATTGTATTCATGAATTCCAGAGAGATTTCCTCGAATGATACTGGAGAATTGATGGAAACGTGAACGTTTTGAATTTGCTTATCATATTGAATTGATTGAAACAAAATCATAATCTCCATAAGATTAACTTGCTGTATTATACTAGGTATTAAGACCACTGGCAGGTGAAACAATCTCAATGATGGAAAAGTGTCATTAGCATGGCCACCACCACAGCCCACTCTGGGAGCTACAATGGTGGTCCACAGCAATGAGAAGGCAATGTTAAACACCTGGGATGTCCTGGCAACTAGCTGTGCAGAGGGAGTCGTTATATAGCACACCTGTGACTCAACATGCTGATGGTTTCTCCACAGGGGGCTCCAATACCTATCACACCTGCACCCTCATATCAACTGTACCCCCCTCCACCGTATTATACAATGTATATTAAGACCACTGGTGGTTGAAACAATTTTAATAATGGAAAAGTTTCATTAGTATGGCAACCTCTATAGCCCACTCCGGGAGCTCTGATGGTGGTCCAGAGCAGTGAAGGGGGAGGCAGAGGCAATATTAAACACCTGTGATGACCTCGCAGCTCACAGTGCAGAGAGTCAGTGGGTATATAGCACACCTGTGACTTAGCATGCTGATGGTTCTCCACAGGGGGCTCCCACACCTATCACACCTGCACCCTCATATCAACTGTACCCCCCTCCACCTTAAATCTACCTAACCACCCAGAGCCAAACTGATGGCAAGGACCCTGTGGATGCCATGATGGCATTTTACTAGGAATTTCTGCTCTCACTGGGCACCCCTCCTCCTATACCCACCTGACAACCCTCTCCCTACTCTATGTCCAAGTGGTTATCTGCCTATAGCAGCCACCTGTGATGCAGTCTTCCATGTTTTGTACTGCCCAGATCCATCATACTAAGGACATTATGTCTGCTGGTGGTGGTTTCTGTCTGAGATGGGGGTGAGATTGTGAGTTGGTGTAGTGGTGAATGGGTGCTACATCTGGGGGTAGGAGTTCCTATCCCTCAGGATGTTCTCTGATTACCTGTACCTCCGTTTATCACCCTGTAGATTGAGCTCTTTAGTTTTCAGGTATCTACTATAACCAGCTGAGCCATAATCTGATCTACTGTAACTAGGGCCACTCTAATTAGAGACAATGTAACCAAGGATGCTGTAACCAGAGGTTCTTTAAGCATGGATGCTATAACCAGTGCCACTGAAACCAGAGCTATTGTAACCAGGGCCACTGAAACCAGGGCTTCTGTAACCCGGGCATGCATAACCAGGACCTACAGAGCCAGGACCCCTGTTGAATATTTCTGCCCTCATTTCTGAGGACAGATACACCCCCTCAGGATGTGAGCCATGATATAGCACCATGTGTAAAGTGGTATGTGCCATAACTCCCCTCCCCCATGTATCACCTTGCTGTATGACACCCACAATGTGATACCTGGAAGGCGTTTCACCGTATGTTGATATAAAAAACAACATACGGCCGAAAGATGTGGTCAAGATGCGGACAAAATACCACCAAAGCAAATTTTCCATTTCTTTTGACCCTCCGCATACCCTCTTTATCTTTTTTTACAAAATATCAACATGCGGCATCCAACATACGGCCCTCTCAAGATACGGACATTGTCACCTGTCTCTTTTAGAAAAATGTGCAAAAACCAGTCTACATTCCGGGAAACCCCTAGGGAATTCCCTCTGTGACGTCATAATATGTAGCAACATACGGAGGTAGGCTGGGGAGGGTATATATAGGGTCAGTATGTTGGGGAAAGAGACAGGGGAGGGACAGGAGAGGTTTGGGAAGGGACAGGATAGGTCGGGGAAGAGATAGAAACGGTCGGGAAAGGCACCTCTGTACTCTGATAGCTATTGCCTGTTTAAACACAAGGAGTCTGTTGGCAAAGTTTCAGCTCTGTAGGGCCATTATTTACCAAGTTACAGAAGAAAAGACATTTTCATTGAAAATCAATTTTTTTAATTTATCATTTTTTAATTATAAAGGTAGAAGTTAGACTTTACTAATCTAGTCATTAAAACAATCCTAGAGCCATTTTTTTACATATATATGTGCACTTTAAAAAAGGAGAAGGGAGGTGGGGGACTGTACTAGCTTACAGAATACTGGTTTAGGTCCACATGACCTCCCCCATTTGGCTTGCGATCTCCATTCCCTTATATATATATCAGAGGAGTTGAGGCCAGCATGACTTAGCCTCTAGGTGGCAGCACAAACACTCAGAGGTGACTCAGAGGTGAATCCAGTGCCTTCCCCGACCTCTCCTGTCTCTTTCTCAACCTCTCCTGTCTCTTCCCTGACCTCTCCTGTCCCTTCTTTTTTGAGTATGAGAAGATGTAAATACATCTATCCCGTTTACTTTATCCTGGTGTACAAAAAGAACTTATATAGCTCGAAAATATCTGACACCAGCATTGATTATACTTATAACACTCAACTTAGCTTTTATAAAGTAATGAGGAGAAAAATGTGTGAATAAGGTAATAAATGGTAGTACGGAGCACAATTATAATTATAATCAATATACATTTGCTATGGCCTTTAGCCAGCTCCATGTACACACCAGTATAATCATATATATGCAAAAACCCTGTGTAAATGTAATGTAATCCTGTCACACTGCTACAATGTAAGTGTTGACTGGGTATCTGGAGTGGGCCACCCCTGTACCGCGGCGAGTTCATATCCATCCACACAGGTGCAAAACCTCTTGAGTGCTAACATTTCAACTACTACTACTTTTAAAGTGCTATATATATATATAATAAAATGGCCCTAGAATTATTTTAACGAGTAAATGAGTTAAGTCCAACTTCTACCTTTATGATAAAAAAATAAATAAAAAATTATATGGATTTTGGGAGAAATTACATGAAAAAGAGTCTTTTCTTCCATAACTCAGTAAATAATGGCCCTACAGAGCTGAAACTTTGCCCACAGACTCCTTGTGTATAAACGGTGGTAGACAACAGAGTACAGAGCTGGCTGTAGTGGTGACGAAATGGTAGTAGTGGCTCCTACCATTTCCTCATGGCCCCTACCATTTTCTCACGGCCCCTACCATCTCCTCATGGCCCCTACCATCTCCTCACAGCCCCTACCATTTTCTCACGGCCCCTACCATCTCCTCACGGCCCCTACCATCCCCATCTCTTTGTCACCATTACGATCTGAAGTGATATGACACATACGGAGCAAAAATACCACATACGGCACACAAAAGACACATACGGCCCTAAAAAAAGGGTATATGTGCATTTTTTGACATAGCACCCCCCCCTACCCCTCTGTATATCTTGTACTAAATACGCCAAAGATGCGAAATTTTTGTGCTCCGCATGTGGAGCTGAAACGCAATTTTCGCCGTATGTACATACGGCTGGCTGTATGTACATACGGCGGCCATATCTTTTTCCGTAAGATGCGGACATGTTGAGCTGAAACGCAAAAATGAACTGAAACGCAAAAAAGACACATACGGCCCCTCTGTATGATACGGTGAAACGCCTTCCAGGGGGTGTGAGATGAACTGATACAGCACATCACATTGAGAATTATCTCATGGTCAGATTGGTGTATTGATTTATCCGGTTCATCTCTCCCTCTGCTTTTGATCTGTTTTCCTAGTATGTGATCATTCATCGTCAGCTGTACATAGATCAGAGGGAGTTTTTTTTTTCTGGGTTTAGAGTAAAAAGCTGAAGGTATCAAGCATGTAATTGATAACCGACCTACTGCAGTGTACTCAGAGCACTTACCTGTCAGTACAAAGTGCTACAAAGGCCACTAACCTTTGTGACTTTGGTAAAGTTTTTTTGCCATTTTTAACTCAAATCTTATCATTTAGCCTTTTTCCTACTAAAATAATACTACTTGAATAATACTTATAATAACATGTTCATTTTACCCAGGAATACTGTCCCCTTGTTAATGGGTCCTGCAGAGATTGTGGTCATACTTTAGTAAAAACTGATTTGTCATATGAAGGACAGTGCTGGTCTACAATGTTGCTCCAAAAATACACAATTTACCCATGACCTTCTTTACCTAAACATTCTAGAGTTGTTGTGGCTTTGATATATATCAGGAGACACTTGTGATATATGTGAACTATTGGTATTATTGCCCCAGTTGACTTTCATCCAAGGTTACATTTTATGAAGTGGGAATGTCTTTTATATCAGTTCTTTGTGTCCAGGCGGGACATTGTATGTTGGGGGGGGGGACATTCTCTGAGACACACCTACAGTAGCAGGATGGTGTCAGGGTAAGGTTTCACCCACAGATGGAGACATTTACTTGTGGCTATTGGCTTTGGCAGGTGAGAATGTTGCATGTGACCTCACATGAGACTGGAGGCTGGGATCCATGGGCTGCCCAGCTAACAAAAAAATGTTATTTTACGCCAAAATAATGTTTTAAAACTTTTTATAACGTTATGCTATAGTGAGGAACCTTACAGAAATGTAGTCTTCTCTATCAAGACATCTTGTAGGCTTTACGTGGTGGATACTATCACAAAGGTTCTGTATGATGCACTAATGCAGCTCAGGCAAGGATGTATGACTTAAAGGGTGAATTGGATGTGTTGCTCTGAGATTGTGGTACAAGTAGGATGTACAGCTTAAAGGGTGAATTGGAAGTGTTGCTCCGACACACAGGTTTGGCATAGACTCTAGCAGGGCAGCAGTGTATACTGGTTTCCATGGTAAATTGCTTCATGAAGTGCACCTGGCACGAGCAGCAGCCAATCAGAGGTGTCGAGACAGAGGCATCACAGCCAGACTCACGGAAGGTGGACTGTCAGCCAATCAGAACACCTGACAGATTCAACCTGACGTACAATATTGACTACTATATATGTAGACTGTATTTTTAGTAGACTATTTATACTAGTGTAATATATTTAGAACTAGCCTGGTTCTCAGGCACTCAACTATATCACGGCCATTTTGTAGACAATGCCTGTAGGAGTGAAATTTATCTTTTGTAGCTTTTTCGGCTTCCCTACAACTAGTACTTCCTTAAGGAGATTATATGTTATTAGTCTATTTAATCTTTGACAATGACCTCTGCATATTATAAACTGTATGTAAAGAATTTCAACTCAACTCAACTCCTTATATACAAGGCTGGGTACCTGCCTTAGCTCCGCTTTGACTGTTGTTGTGGTACTGAGATATGAGTCTTCAAGGACGGTATATTCCTTAGTGCATTAAAGCACTATACTGCCCTAAAATGGACAACTAGTTACTATGTCTATAATACCTTACAACCATACTGATACTAACCCAACTGCTTACCCCAGTATAGAGACAAAATAACCAGGAAGCTTCCCCAGTTGCCCCCCCTTCTACCTCCTGCACCCTGACATGGCTGTAACAGGCATCACGTGACTAGCCTCGTTCTGAGCCTGCTAGATGGCCCAGTGGTTAAGGGCGGCCGGGAGGAGAATGCGGCCATTTTGGGAAGGGGATAATTTCTGACTTGTTGGCAATACATTGAAGCTGCCCTGAATTAGCAGTCACACGTTTGGGGACTTAACCTGTTAGGGCTGCGTGGTGCTTTAATGCACCATGCCCTTTAATGCATACCTGAATGTAGCTCACCACAGCTGCAGCCTTGCATCATAGGAGGAGAAGGCTGCCATTTTGGGAGGGGGATAATTTCTGACTTGTTGGCAATACATTGAAGCTGCCTTGAATTAGGAGTCACGCCGTTCGACGCTTAAACTGTTTGGGCTGCTTAGTGCTTTTATACACAGTGTCCTTTAATCCATACCTGAATGCAGCTATTCAAAGCTGGAGCCTTGCATCATATGTGACCCTTCTCTTGGGAATTTATAGAACTCTCTCAACCCTTCCCAGAATAGCTACCGGCCATGTTGTTTGTCACTCATTATTGAAACAGTGACAGGTTCACTCACTCTGCTCATTGAGGTAGATTGGTTTAGATGAGGTGTAGACAAGCAAAGGTTTAATAGATACTGTAAAACCCCCTCTATAAGCCAACTCTTCCTGTAAGCTGAATGTGCGTTTGGAGAAGGAACGAAGCCCACTCTACGAGCCTTAGTTAAAGTGAAATACTTCATAGCTTCATTTAAAGATAAACATGAACGGACAATAGAAATATCTCTCTAAATATCATGATAAAGATTTACTAGTTTTCATAAAATTATCTTCAAATATATTTTTGAAAACCCAGCTTAACCAAATCTGAGTTTTGCAATTCCTATAGCATAAAGACACCAAAAAAAATAGTCTGGATATCATGGCCCCATTCAAATGTTTTTGAAGAAAAGTGGGCAGGCAGAGGGTAGATTTCAATTTCTTAATTTAGATCCACCCACTCTGGTCAGAGTTTGAAGCAGTCTTACTTCATGTGCAGCAGATTTCTTATAGCACTAGGCCACTACTGCAAAGTTGGTAACCATGATGGGAATGTTGAAATCCATGTAAAAAGTTACAATATTTGATTAACAATCCTCTTTCAGCACCAGATAGGGCTTCAACTAAAATGACTGTCAGTAAACAGTTAACGAGGAAATACAATAAATACTGATTATCCATCAACAAGTTTCCCCACTCATAAACATTTTATGTATTTACTGAAGATTAATCCTATTATAAAGCATTGATTAGATTAATTAACCTGATTACACATCCACCTCCTTAGTTCCACTTAATATGCCAGCACCACTCCCTGTCACACAATCTCCCCCAGTATGGAATTCATGAAATTATCTCACCAGAGTTTTAGTTCAGCAGCATGTGCAGTTAATGCCACTCTAAGGGATGATGGAATGATCAACATCTGATCAATAAGTGGTCAATGCGTTATCTGTGTTTCATTTTGTCACTGTAGTCAAGTAGTTTGTGGTGCCTGTCCTAAACTGCTGACTCCTCCAGGTAGAGTGAAAGCCATGTCTTTTCTCCATTTCACAGTAGTGACTAAACTAACAATCAGTGTTAATGAATTCTACCAGGAAACAATGGAAATACCAGGCGGATTGCTAAGGAGGGATCTCTAAGATGTCTCAGAAGTCCACATAGACATTGATGCAGAAATTCAAGAGGGATCCCTGGACTTGACTTCAAACTTGAAGGAGCTATTTAGGAATCTCTGACAGAAATCCTCGATCCCAGCTAAAGCTGTCCATGTGGCCTTGGAAGGGAATGGGGTGCAGCTGGGTTCAAGGTTGCTCCAGGCTTATTCTTTGAAACTGATTAATTCTGGTCAATGGATTCACATTAGTCTCTCAGCTTTCTGTTTAGACTGGAACGAATTTATAATTAATAATTCAGAAACACTGAAGGAATATTAACTGGTTCTGACATGAGAGAGCAGTTTGTTATAAAAACATTTTGTATTGATTTAATTAACAGAATTGCCAATGCTCATAATTAGTACAATGCAGATACAATTAACTGTTTATGTTCTTAGCCTGAATCCCCTTTGGTTATAATATGTAGAAGATCATAGTTGGATTGTGGACCTGTGCTGCCCCTTCCCCACAGGCACAGTGTATTCCCCCCTTTTTTATCCATGTATCTAGATATAGCGCACCCCCACTAGGTGGAGCTCCCCCTAATAAGGGCATGGTAATTAAGCAGTAAAGTAGCGTATTGTTATCATTACCCTGCCCACCGACTCGCTGATTGTCCTGGCCACAACTGTTTATTGTCCTTAGTCATCATAAATGTAGCCCTGGCGAGCAGCTTACAAGGGCTGCATTCACCCTACAGAGTTGATGCAGCTACAAGGAGTCAGCAATGCTCATGAGTCCCTCACTAGGACTGCCTTGGTAAATGTAGCTTAGAGTCATCACTTACACTGTTCTTATAGGGTTAAGTTCCTCCATTACCTGCCCTAAAGGGTTAAGCTCCTACATTAGCATAGTGCCATCATTCACACTGTCCTTAAAGGGTTAAGCTCCTACAGTAACTTAGTGTCATCATTCCACTACTCACTGAGGCCAGGGTTGGGCTGGCTGCATACAGAATTATCAACTGTACCGCAGTAATTATACCACCAATCATTGTGCTCATTGCCCTTTGTATAAATGAGCTGTGTGTGGCATTGTAATGGTGGGGGAGATTTAGGAATGGTTCAACCCTTCTGGGCGTTGATGGTCTGTGTGATGACAACAGGGTGTAGAAGGTAGAGGTGGGGGTGGTTTTAATACTTTTTCTTTCCTAGAAGAACTAAGTGGATATAACATGCATTCTTTCAGGAGATGTTCATACTAAGGTTGTTAATGCAAACAACCTAGTGATTTAGGTTTCATACCAATAAGCAGTTCTCTGCTTGAGGATTTTACAGTTTTGCTCCCACTGTGACAGATATGATGAAAAAGGTCAGGGCTAAATAGGGGTTCCAATACCTGAAAGGTCATATTAATATTATTCACTAAACGTTTAAATGGAGTGAGGAATTCTACATAAGAAATTTATGGAAAAAAGGGAAGTCTAACAATTTAAGGCATCGCACAGGAGTTTTTGCTTCAACCTCTTCAGACTGTAGTATATCCTAAGGGCACGTTCTTGTGATGCACTGTTTATCAGTCCTGTAGGGAGAGGAGCGGGAGGCTTAGGACATCACATTAGGATAAAAACCTCATCCCTTAAGCTGTCCAAACAGTGAGCTATGCACGGCGGCACTCATGTTTAATTAGGATGACAAGGCGGGTGTATGCACATGGATGTAAAGTACTTATTGACTTCAGAAAAAAGAGAATGATGATGACAAAATGGCAGCTGAAACAGGTGGTGCTCAGAACGCATACCCAACATCATAGATTATTCAACTGTCAATGTTTGCATTACATCGTCGAGTCAGTGAGTTTTTGTTATATTTCATTAGGGACAAGAATGATTCTGTGAGTGAAGAAATGGCAGAGATGTTTTAGGTGGAGGGAGTGGGGTGGGGTTGATAGGAGTTACTAAGGAGGAATCAAGTTATATGAGACTGTATTAATCTTTGACTGAATACCCAAGTGGGCAATGGCAACAGCTAAAAAGTCTAGATGTGGTTATTCAGCTACAGGTCTGCAGGGCTTGTTGTTAAGGTCTAGACTACAATTTGGCCATTTGGTGGAAGATTCCCTATGGAATTAAATAGTTTTATGGATAATCTAAGTAAACTACAATATTGATCCTGTAATGACTGTGTCAAATTTTCATGTACATTCATTATTAGGATGCACAAATGCAGTACATCTGTGCAATAAATGTTCTTGAGCTGCAATGATGCATCGTGCTACCCTTGTGGGAGTAAATCAACCCCATAGGACAAATCTACATAGTTCATTTAAGCAGTATGTGAAATGTGCATGCTATATGTGCCAGAACCCTAACTGAGTTGTGAATGGACACGAAGCTAAGCTCACCGCTAGATTGGATGCAATTGAAAAAAGCATCATCGTCTTGGCGTTGAGACGAAGCCCGATGAAATTGTCTATTTGTTTCCCAGTCTGCGCACTGATAAGGCAATCACACGGCCACATAGCTCATCTATCTACTGATTGTTTTACTTGAAGTGACTTTTACACCACATCTAATCTTCTTCTGTAAATACACATGTATTTGTAGGCGCATTGGTTTTGGGCAAACAATTGTGTATGGGAGATACTGACATGGCTGGTGCATTTTGTGTTGTGATACCTTGAAGGGTGGTTTATGAAAACACCATTCATACAGTATTGACATGTCTGGTAAATGGTCTATTCTAGTTTGAGTCCTGATGGCTCCAGGGGTGAACAGACCTACATGTAGATCAGCCATTGTTTATTATGAACCCTCAGGACGTGTTTACTATAGGAGATGAGCTGGCTGTCAGAATACTAATCCCCACTCATCCTGGGCCCTGACCTGCTGCCCTTTGGTGGCCCAGACGTGGAGTAATAGACAAACCACTTGTCATAACACCCAATTCATAGCCTGCCCTCTCCCCCAGGTGGCAGCCATTCTGGGACAGAGTCTCACTCAGGAACCCCTCTCTGAGCAGTCACACTCTGTAGCTGAGGCCACTCTCCCAACACATTCTTGGTGTGACTTAATGTGTAGATATTGATACCGTATTTAACATAATAAGAGCCCTGAGTGCTAATAAGATTATTTTGATGCAGAACTACTTGCCCCTTACCCATGCTATGTGCAGCACTTGGTGTATGCATACTCCCTTACCAGAGCTTACGCTGGTGATTAACGCCATGTTGTTGTTGGTGGCAGACAATGTTTACCCAGATGCCGTTCCAGAAGTGCCCACTAGGGTGTGAGGTAACCCCTATTATTGCCCATGGTCACATTCCCAAGATGTTAGCCAACATTGAGAACCTCTGCTTGGAGTAATTTGTGGAGGGTAATAGGGAGTGATCAGCAAAATGTCCAATAGTTATGGGGCCTAGTAGCTCCTAGACTATGAATAGTACAATACACACCACAAAACTAGGCCCCACTAAAGTATAGTGCCAGTGTCTAGCAAACTGCACTTGTGTGAGCACAGTGTCAGTATGAATTGGTCAGAGCCTGACCACAGTGTGACCAGCTGACCACATAAGTAACCAATGGGAGCAAGGGTGGGAAATTTGATGCATAATTAAGTCCAGCTGGGATATGTCAGCAGGGCCTAGGGCACTTTGTAGTTGTGGTCCGTAGGGAAGCAACCTCCTCGTGAAACAACATTAATTAGCCTGCGTCAGAGCTTGAAACAATGAGTGAATCATTTTGCTGACCTTCCACTTTGGGGCCTCCCGTTTCACACTGAAGGGTTTATTGAAACCCAGTTTGTCTTGGTAAGGGAGAGACTAAGAGTGAGTGTTAACTAGAATTGTGTGGTTTATCATCATTGGTGCTTCTCTAAAATAGAATTATTTCAAATTCAACAAATGGATAGAAAATATAAACATGTTGTGTTTGTTGATTTGTTAGTTGAAATTTAACAACTTATTCTGTGAGCCATCCAGATATGGATACACCTGACATTAATCTCAACTGAGGACATGAAAGATTTGTTGTGATAGCTGACATTTAAAGAGTTCAGGCAATTTTATTCAAAGACCTCTTTCAGCTCACATAGACACCCTCTATGTAGTTATTGTAACACATGATGTTAGTGAATGAATGATGACTAATTACAGGCTTTACTGAACAATAGATGTCATCCTCTCTGAAAGCAAACACATGTTTATCGTTTTCAGAAACAAAGCTTCATATTTTATTGATTTTTGGATGAAAACCAGTGTGAGTATCAACAGAAGGAGAGAACCGTCATTCAGACATTCATTAGGTCTTTATCTCGGAAGCCATATAGCTATTTCAATTAATTATATAACTCTGTAGAAGAATCATTTCCTTCTTAGTCTGGACTTAGTCAAGATGTAACAGCAGTATTAATTCTCTCAGAATACCTGGATTAAACTCTGAAAGTATTGAGAGAGAGAACTCACAGATAGTTACTTCTGCTACTCCCTGGTTCCACTGGACATTCCCCTCCCTACTCATCAGAATATTGGATGAGTAAAACAGTACAGGGACAGTGGTGTGATTATGAGGGCAGATCCTATCTTAGTCTACGGTGATTAAGAGACAAGTCCATCGGCATGTGGCAGCCTGCTTCAGTCGTCCTAACAGTGACACATAATCCCCTCCCAATCCTGCAGCCCCTTTTGTTGCTGCTGTCCTACAACATGAATTATCCAGGAGCTCAGCAGTCTCTGTTCTAGTGTTCAGGCTGCATTTCTAACCTTATCCCCTGAGCTCCAGATGAAGTATTCACTAAGTCAGGAGTTCAGCAGACAGATTAAGCGTCACTATGGCAAGCATTTACTGTACATGTAGATTGTTGTTTTCAATCTCAGTTCACTAGGAACCTGTCTTAAGTGAGTTATCCACTAGGGCAGCATTCATGCATCATGACAATAACTAGCATCATGCATTAACACAATTTATATGTTGCTGCAGCTGTGGCTTCTAACACTCCCCAGAGTCTAACCCCAGCCTGCCTCTCAGTCTGCTCCATCATAAAACAAACAGCTTATTTAACACCCTGAAACCATCACTCAATTCACACTACTGTAAAGACAAGTAAAACGCTGTAAAACGACCATAGAGCACCATCTTGGATGGATCAGTATTTAGTCGTCCCTCCAGTCCAATCACATTGAGACAGCTCATGTAGGTTTTACCCAGTATCATTCAAAGTGGAAATTGAATCTGAAAAGGCAGAAAATATTGCAAAGATCAGCCGTGATTTGTCAACATTCTGCTGACTGGGCAGAGGGGGAGGAGTAGGGAGAGAAATGTAGAGGGGGGGGTGGGGGCAAAACAAGATGTGACATTGTAAGGAAGGCAGAAATATCAGTAAATATTGTAGTTCTTTTGTATTTTCCTTTCGAAATGTTGCTGATTTTGCTCCAGAAGTGAAGGAATGAGACAGGAAGGGGAGTAGCAGGGAGGCAGTCATGCATACATGAAGCCTGGGTGAACAAAGGAGATTTCTGTCCACACCTATTTACCAGATATACTTCTCCCCTAGAACCGCTCACTAAATATAAAGACAAGCACTCAGGAGATGGGCAGCAAAGGGGGGGGGGGGATAGAGCAGAACAGGAGTCAGTGTTGTTGTTGTTGGTAAATTTTATTGCTGGCAAGAAGTTCGTAGCATACAAGGGACGATTTTAATCTAGTTGCCAAGAAGTAGTAAAAGATAATACTTCATAGAGAGGAAAGAGTTCATGTGGTTATACTATGCATTTATATTTTTTGGCGAGTGTCTATCAACATCAATGCGCTTAAACATTTGTAAGTCCGTGTCATAATTACAGGTCAATGTCATTTGCTTCAATATCACAATAATTCATAGGGATTCACGATTGTCAGAGTATTGGCATATAGCCCAATTCCGGTAGTGTTATCTAGGTAACAAATGAGCCCACATTGTTTAGGCATGCAGGGGTGCATCTGGGAGTTTCTTCACAGCTTCAAGGAACTGGGAACTGCTGTCCAGTTTTTGAGTCTCTGCTTCAAGTGTATTCCAGAGGGGAAGACCACGGCATAGAGGTGATCTTTCATAGATGTCCTTTTTTATTCGCATCATTTTCAGTTGGACCTTGTCGTTGCCGCGCAGGAGTCTAGGTCGTTGAAGGATATTCTCCTCCACCTTTGACCTTTTGTGTAGCAGACACAAGAGTTGTCTGTTGCGAGTGGTCTCCACGGTACTGACCCGCATAGTACTATGCAGGTTCATGACATCCACACCCCGAGGGTCCCGGATCCTATCACAGATCCTTAGACCATTGTTTTGGAGCGTTTGTAACTTGCGAACGGCCCAGACAGGACCGCCTCCATTCAGGAAGCTGCACTGGTTGATGATGGATCTTACCATGTGGACGTATACCTGGACAGTGGCAGCTTTGTCGGAACTAGCTTGAATACGTCTCAGCTGGTCCAGCCTGACCCGCACCAGATTGATTATCCTTTTCAATTGTGGGGTCAGTAGGAGATGGGTATCTATGACAGCACCCAGGTAGTTGAATTCTCCTACTACTCCGAGCGGTTCATTGTTCATTGAGAGGATGCAGTCAGTTAAGTCTGGAACGGCCCGTGTTGAGTATGACCAGAGCACTTTGGTCTTGTTTGTGTTGACCGTCAACTTGTTTGCCGTGCACCAGCCAGCCAGGGCGTCTAGGTTTTCCTGCATCAGCGTTCTGACAGTGTCCACATTTCGACTTGAAACCAATACCGCAAGGTCATCGGCATAGAGGTACGCAGTGCCATGTTGTATCACATCACATACGTCATTGACGTAGGCCACGAACAGCAGGGGTCCTAATACGGACCCCTGTGGTACGCCTCTGTTGACTGTGGCCTTTGGTGAGAGGGAGTTGTTTGCACGTGTTTGCTGTCGTCGGTCGGTTAGGTAGTTCCTTATCCAGCCTATGAAGCTAGGGCCTAGTCCCAGGGCCTGTAGCTTGTGGAGAAGGAGGAGGAGGTGGAAAGCCTTCCTCATATCGAGGAAGACCACGGCCGACCTTTGGTTTCTGTTACGGGCAGAGTAGACGTCCATTGCTAGAGCATTGATGGCGTCACTTGTAGAGCGTCCTGGGATGAATCCGTTTTGTTGTGCAGCTAACTTATCCTGTTTTAGTAGGTGACCCAGAAGTTGCTGGTGTACAACTTTTTCAGTAATTTTATTACACACGTCCAACAAGCATATGGGTCGCCAATTACTGACATCACTCGATCTACCTGGCTTGGGTAGTGGTATGATGGTACCGACTTTCCAGGCATCAGGGACTTTTTGTGCCGTTAGTGAACTGTTGACAATTTTGGCAGCAACGTCAGGGAAGTTAATGAAACAGTCCTTTAGCACCCTAGTTTTGACATCTTGTATACTTGAGCTCTTGTCTTCCTTTAGTTTGGCCACGATTTTTTTCACCAAGCGCGGTTCCACGTTTTGTAGTTCACACAGATCCACTTCCACAACCTCCAGCGGCACTGCAGGAGGCCGCAGCTGGCCACCTCCCAGCTGGTGCTGGTCGGGACGTGGTAGTGGTGGTGCAGGCGGCCATGGTTGTTGCCGGGGTAGGGGCACAGGTTGTAGCGGTTGTCCAGCTACAGGTTGCGGGGCAAGTTGTTGTGGGCGTGGTTGTTGCTGTGGTTGCGGCTGCGGCACCAGCTGCGGCTGATGGTCCACAATTGGTACATCAAAGGCGCGGGCCAGCTGGTCACCAATGGAACAGTAATATTGATTGAAGTATTCAGCTGTTTCACTCTCAGGGATCTCTCGGTCAGTGTCTTGGTCAATCAATCGGATCTGCTGTTGTGTGGTTTCACCTTTCCACAATCTGCTAATAACAGCCCAGAACCTCTTGGGGTCGTGTTCAAAGCGGCGGAGATTGTCAATCACAGCTTTCCTTTTGTTGTTTGCAAGTTTGGACCCAATCAGGCGATTCAGCCTGTTAGCCTGGGCTATATGCAGGTTGAACACGCCCCGGCCGATCCTTTTAGACCGCTTCAGGCACCGTTTTCGTCTTTGTACAAGTTTGTTTACTTCCTGGGTAAATTCAGGTTTGTCCGGGTTTTTTATCTTCATAGTTCTAACAGGGCAGGTGTGGTCAAGGTAAGCAGTCACTCCTTTCACCACCAGATCATACACTACAGTAGGGTCCCTTTGTAGAGCCACTGCATCCTGTAACCCAGTAGCCCGCAGGTGTGTGACAAGTCCAACTGTAGTGTAGTTCCGGTACGACCTCCCAGTAATTGTTTTCACCGCCACAACTGTTTTGGCTTGTTTCTTCACAGCGTAGATGGGCCAGTGGTCACTTATAGAGTCATTCAATATGCCGTGGCTGGCGACATGTTCACTATTAGTGAACACGTGGTCGAGGGTCGAGCTTCCGTGGATCGGGTGGCGATAAGTAGGCCCGGTGTGCAGTCGTCTCAGCCCACAGTCTCGTAGAAATTTAGACATGTATCTAAATTTAGCCGTCCGTTGTGCCTGGTAATTTACGTTAAAGTCCCCGAGGACCCACACCTCTCGATTACCAACCAGGGGCAGTCTGAGCATATCTGTCAGTTGTTTGAAGGCAGATTTACAGTTGCCCCTTGGTCTTTTATACGCGCTGATGATTATTCTCTGGCGCTGTCCGGGGTAGGTCGTCAGGACTCCAACTGCTTCCAAGTCTTTGTTGGTCTTGCACAGCTGGGGACAGAGTTGGGTGTAGACTGCGTATTCATATTTCACGTAGCACGCCACACCTCCCCCTCTCCGTCTCCTGCTGTTTGGGCGATCTGCTCTAAAAATCGCCATGTTTGGCATATTCACAGTTCCCGTCGGGATAGTGTCGTTGAGCCAGGTTTCACAAATGCATACATAATCAATACCATGTGTTAGAGTGTGAAGTCTTGTAACTTTCTTTTCCAGGCTTCTAGCGTTGATAGACACCAGGCGTAGGCCCTTACAGTTTCTGAGCGCATCAAAACTAATGCAAGCCATCTTGCACAATATATTCGTGGTGTTTAGTAACTGTTCATGTAATAGCCCAAGGGCCGAAGGGGTGCAATAACCTAAGTGTCGAGCGACGATCGGCACATTAGGAAAGATTGAGCTGTGGGTAATTCCCTTTGTCCAATCTATGTGTGAGACTGTAGTACCTATATCAGTAGGCACTAGTCCCAGTTGTGTGTAGTTGATTTGACACAATGGCCATGTTAGTATCAAAAAAGTACATAGAGTGAAGATGATCATTCACTATAGTCCATTAGGTCCAGTGTATTGATCAATAAGTCTTCAATTGTAGTGACGATACACAGGTGCAGTTAATTAATCGGCGCTCCTGTTAAATGCAGGCGCTCTCTACTTTTTTGTGCAACAATCAAGTAATGACTGACGCCCGGTGGCGTTCCTTAGAAATGTCTAGAAAAAGACAAAACTGACAAAGTCTTGGCAGTCGGGTTGCTTGAATATAAATTGTCAATTAAAGTAGCTCCCTCAGTACGCGCTCATAGTCCCATATGTAGATCCGGACCGGTAGTGAGTTGTATACCAGCCGCGAGTCCCTCTTGGGTAAGGTATTAGTGTTGTCTTTGCTTGCTTCATTTGTTACCTTTGTTTCCTTTTCAATTTTTTTGCTCTCTATTAACTTTGATCCTGACATGGTGACATAAATGTGTGTCCATGAGCAGCACTAATAACTTTGAGTTGACATAGTCTACATCTGGCAGAATTTTCATCCTGTATAGGCCTTCTAGTAACTTTGAGACACGTGCCAGTTGACACTCAATACATAAGGTGATGATTTTCACCAAAATGAGATCCTTACAACTAGGGGCTGTATGAAGCCCTCACAAAAAATAACAAAAATAGCAGTCATTATCATATCGATGCGTTGAGTCACCATTGGTGTAGCAAGTGCAGGTCACGCCGGGGGGGGGGGGGGGGGGGTGTGTCCAGATTAGCTCCAGTACTCCAGTCCTGGTCAACGCCAGCCCACGGTGTTGTTTTGGGAAGACTCTCTTGTAGACTGCTTCATATACTCTTGATGGTAGTCTCAGAAGACTGCTGGTTTATGAACTCAGTGAACTGGGTCTCGTTAAACCCCGGGTGATAAAATAACCTCCCAGTGAGCCGAGCAACCAGTTCCAAGTGGTAGGGTAGAGTACAGTGACTATATTATTTCCAATGCCGATAAAATAACCAGCTATGAATCAATAGTATGTGGGAGGGGGGCAGAAAGCTAATACCTGTTTTAGTTTTCTATGTAGGGCAGGCTAGGAGGATGAGGGAGGTAAGAAGGTAAGAGGTGTATAAGTCTAGTTTATTCCTGACTGCTTTGCTCTTATATATGACTTATCAGCCGTGCCTCAGGCCAGCCTGCAGCCTGGGGGTAAACACATGATCGGGGGTAGATTACCTGAGTGATAATACAGGATTATTTCCTACCTGCCAGCACTGTGTTTGCATCCAAAACACACACAGGGCGTTCACAAATACCCAGATTTAGCTCCAGAACCGGAAACCAGACACATCCAGGGCCTCTCAAGCAACTCCCAGGGTGCACCAGGGTAGGGGCAGGAAGTCAGGGTTACCATGACTCCTGTTTGAAAGATGTCATTGTATGTTGCTGACATAATCCTAATAGATTTACTCAGTTATATTCAAATTCATGAAAGATATAGGCCTGTGGACCTGCTGACCAGCCTTCGGCTGTCTTGGTTTTAAAACTATATCATATAAGCAATATTGACAAATAGTTTGGAAGATCATTGCCATAAATCTGTTGGTATTCCATGATAGCATATTCTTCACAATTCTTCTTCATTATAAAGGTTGATCTATTACTCAACAGATTGTTCTTGTTTCACAATGTACATCATGCACACCATTTTGTTCTGATGGCCAACATGTTAGACATACAATTGTCCAGTGCAAAGTTAAAGATATGTCATTAAAAAAAAAGAAGTAAACTTCAATATTTCGTTTTATGAAATGAACTGTAAATACTACTAGGCCCAACAAACTACCTGTTACAAGCTGAGGGCCAACAAAACCCTCCCTGTAGCCAGCCCACAGTGCATTCAGGCTGAGAGAGCCAACCCAACCCCCCACCACACCCCCACCCTACCCCATCCTCAAGGTAGCCAGTGTAAACAGCACCATTATCCTTGACGGCCGGCCTGGGGTAGATAGTGTTGCTATGGATGTGTGGATAGGGTTACCATGGCAACTGTTAAGGGAGAGAAAGCTAACAGAAACACAGGTGTGTCTGGTGGTGTCTTGTGGCCCCTGCTCAGGGAGGAAGACACTAGTGATACCCGACCTAAAGCTGAGTAATTCACGAGCTACTCATAACTTGTGAATCTTCCAGGACACATTTAGGTGCTGGTTCTGGGTAAATATTGAGACTGGTGGTGCCACCTGGTGAGAGTGTGCTTTATATCAGGGTGTTGGTTACCATGGCAATGATGATGTTTTCTATGGCAACAAGACAGAGTAAGCACCATTCAGCAGGAAGATAATACAGCCAGGTGTCAGCAGTGGTTTCTATTCTTCTCAGTAATGTTTCATATTCACATCAAATAAAATGTAAAGCTGAACATGTTGGAATAAATGAAAAGCATTTATTAACAAATTCAACTTCCATAGACTACACGTTAAATGTGTATCACGCTGACAGTGTTGGCATGATGCAGGAATCCAGAAGTTATCAGCTCGGGCAGCATTCATGAATCATGCTCATGAACAGACATTAAAGTTAGCTGTAAAGAGGTATAGCTGTAGCACCAACAGGCGCTGTAAAAGGTAGAAGTGGCGGCTGGGTTTATGCATGGGAGGCTTAGAGGGCTTCATTAGGATTCATGATGCAACATGAGACGACAACACGAGACAAGCTTTACACCTTTTTACACACACACCCTGCAGGAAGGCAAGCTGACAACAACATGGCACACAAGCAGCCTGTCACATGTG